>JAQISU010000172.1:1032500-2232500 GCA_029339505.1 Unio delphinus
GCAAAAAAAAAAATATTCTTTTTAAGCAATAATTCCTTTAAAAAAAATCTGTTTACCAGAATAAAGCAAGCTTTTTAATCCTAAGTTCTTATTAAAGGTATCTGCAAGCAATCAAAATTAAGGATATAGTCTACAAAACTTTGCTATTTGTATGTTTTTCATACATAAAAAAGGTCATGCTAGTTTTGTCAGCCAAAATTGAAAATGTATTAATATTCATCATACATTTTGTTGCTAAAACTTACCAACATCATCAGGACTTGAATTTGTCTTGTCTTCAACATTTTCTGTATAGCCAGCAGAGTTGTCGTCTTTTGGGAGATGCAAAAGCATGCTTTCTGATTTAATTCTTTCTTCTATGTCACTAGACATCTGAAACACTTCTTTCTCTGAGCCTTTCAATTGAAATCCAAACTTGCCTGGTACTTCTGATATATATATGTTAATGCCATGTTTACTTGCGTTTTCCTTAAATTCTGAAAAATGTTGCTGCACAATTTTTCTGAATAGATTTTCATCCCAAACTCTAATGTTTCTCGTAATTCCTCTATCTGGAGTTTTGTCTTTCTCAGATAGCAAACCACTTGTTTCCTGGTGAATGTCAGCTATGTTAGGCTCCATTTTATCTCTCACCTGTTCATCTTTATCATCAGGACTTTCTGAAACAGTATTTCTTTCCCTGGCAATCATCTCCAGTATCTCCTGCATTGTAGTATCAACACTCTCAAATATGTCATCTGCAGCTGTAACCAGTAAGCCTGCATTAGACTGATGGATTACAAGTTTTCCTCTGTACTTATTCTTCAACTCTTCAATTAATCTGATATGTCTGGGATGGATTTTGGACAATTGGTATTGCTTTATTTGCACACAACCTTTGATAATTTTATCTATATTCTTTGCTTGTTGCCTAGAAAAGATATGAATTTTCTTGGTCTGATGGTTGGGTATCCAAGCTACACACTGTGAATATTGTTCTGTGACTACAGTGTCAATATAGTGATGCATTTCTGAATAAGTGAAATGTTCAAATTTGTCACCCAGATAACAAATTTGCTCTTGAACCTCTTCACGAGCTTTCTTTTGGAGTTCTTTAAGATGTCTTACTGCTGCTTCAACTTCATCTCTATGTCCCTTTAGCAAAAAGACATCATTTTTTTCTTCATCTTGACTGATCTTTGTGTTAGGAAACATGACATCCATTCCCACGAGATATCCCAACTTTGTTAGCACAGTATGCCACATGTAGTCGACATCAACCTTATTTTCATGACTGAAGAAAGATTCTGAAGCATCTGCTATAACTGCCTTCATAATTTGCATTGCCGATGTCTGATGCTCCACCTGACTAATACTATATACAGCTACTGAGTTACTTTCATCAACCAATTCAATCCAGGTAAAGTCCACTTCCTTTCTCTCTTTTAATTTATCCAAAACATCCTCCTTTATTCTTGGATCAATTTCAACTGACTGTATGGACAGAGACTCCTGTGCACATTTATAAACTTTGTGAAGTACAGCATTTACAAAGTCCTTTACACTTGATTCATCTTGAAACTGCTCACCGGAAACTTTAATCATGAAGAATTCTTTCAAATCATCATCAACAACCAATGATATCTGATAGCAATGTTTAACAACTATGGGATCGAGAATCTTTCTTCCACAATCCGTTTGTATGCAAAAATTCCACATAAGCTTAAAGTTCAAGCTGCATGATATCACATGTTTAAACACATCAGTTATATTCTTCTCACCCTGTTTCTTGGGATACTTAATCAACAGTTTAAGGTCATGGAAATTTCCTGAAAAAAAGAAGATGTAGTTAATGATAATGACTATTTAATGCAGTGTTTGCTGCTGTTTAAATCTATAATAAGAACTAGACAAGTCATCTACTGCAGCCTATAATAAAATATATAAAGATGAGTACATAACATTTAGTAGTAGCTAACATGTGTAAAACATTATAGGTGAGTACTTGATAACAATAATGTTTAGCACTGGGGCATAATGTCACATGTAGCATGATGCCCCACCCAGTCATTAATATCTTAATGCTGATTGCCTAGCGAGGCAGCTGTTAACCCCTAACCAAAATTGCAGGCTTGTTTTAAAGCTCGCAGCAAGATTGTCACAAGCTAATTTATAAAGCTTGCAGCATTCTTGTATTTGAAACATTGCAGCAAGCTTGTGCATGCTTATTTTTGCAAGCTTCCACAAGCTTATTTAACAAGATAAGTGTCATAAGCATGCACAAGCTTGTTACTTGCTTACACAAGCTTGTTACTTGCTTACACATGCTTGTTACTAGCTTGCGCAAGCTTTTTAATAGCTTGTGGTTAGCTTTGCACAGATTTCTTGCTACAAGTATGTGGGCTTTCAAAGTACAGACATGATTGTGGTCCTTCCAGCCAAAAACCTGAAAATATGAAATAGAGGGGGGTCTGGGGGTCCAAAATCCCTTGTCCAAAAATGCATTTTAGACTCTCACAAAACATGCAAAACTGCTCCTGGTGGACCATACTCCATACTATCATAATATATTGCAAAGTTTTTCTTCATGCCAACAAAATAATCGTCTGAAAAAAATAACAAACTTACCAAAACTTTACACATTACTTGAAGAATCCCAAAATGTTCATTATCAGATCAACTTGTTCTCCAATGATGCATGTGCATATAAGTGTTCACACAGTAATTCAGTCACAACAATTTGTCAATTTTTGCAGAGCATATTATATTACACTTTTCTCTTTTCATAACAAATTTGACTTAAAAAAACAAATACATCATCTATATACACTCAATCACATAAATTCACTTGTCTTTTCTACCACTGGACACAACCTGTTGATATGCTAGTCTTGCTCCTTTTGCAGCCTTGGCAAAGATTTCTTTCACGTTTTGTTGTCACTGCTGACTTTTTGGGCTGAATTCAGTATTTTCTTTTCGTTTTCAACAATGGATTGTCAATATGCAGTGTGTATACTTGGACACAGGGTTAAATCTGCCCTCTCATGCAAATCTTTCTTCTTATAGTAATTAATTGCACTTCTTTTCTTTTCTTTGGGCCATATTTGATGTCATGTACTGAGTTGCAGGTTTTATGCTCCCAACTCTTCCAGCCGCGAATGGCGTAGTTCAATTCTTTCTTGCAAAGATCATATAATGCAAGTCCTCTAGCATTCAGTTTTCTTATGAACAGACCAACTACATTTCCATCGACTTTCCACTGAGGCCATTCCCATTTCCACACATTTTTCAATTCTTTATCCAAATTTTTTGTCCTGGTCTCAGTCAATAATTCTAGATGCCATGTTTTGCAAAATATATAACTAATTAACTTAAACTGTGTGGAGAAAAAAAAATCACATTAAAAATAACATTAAGCACTATAAAAAGTAACAACAAACATATACATTACATGACATCAATTGTAGTTTAATGCCCTGCGAGCTGTAGCACATTTATTGTTGATAACTTCATTGAAGCTAGCTTCGGTAAGACAGCTAGATAGGGCTCTCTTCCTAATTCCTTTTGAAATGTTTCAAAACAAAATCCTTTATTCATCCGGCTACGATTAATTAGTACCATTTTTATGAGTCTTTCATAAGACACAGCCGGAGTTCTGACCCACGACCTCCTGCATCCAAAGTGAATGCTCTTACCACTACACCACCAGAGCAGTCAATACCTGTTGAAATACTTTGACTGAAGATAAACCTAGCACTTATATTATCTAGAAGTGTAGCTATTCTAATATAAAATTGGTCTAATTCATTTCAAATCAATTCCAGACCCGTTATAGGTATTTTGAAGCTCTCTTCTTTGCAAATAAGCTTATTTAATTCATTAATGGTGAATCTTTTATGAGCTGAAAAAGCCACAAGTTTTTCATTTATTTCATTTATTGTCAGCAGAATTTGACACAATATACCATGATATATTACTTCACTGTCTCCAGCATGTATTTGGCATTCACAATACAGCTTTACTGTGGTTCAAGTCCTACTTAGCCAATAGGATACAAATTGTACAGGCAAATAGAATACACTCCACCCCAGTTGATCTATGTTGTGGTGTTCCACAGGGGTCTGTTCTCTTCATTCTATACACTCAGCCACTCTCAAGTGTCATAGATCATCACGAAGTGTCGCACCTATTATATGCTGATGAGACCCAAATATACAAGTCTAGCCACCCAACTGAAGTTGATGCTACCAACGATGGAGTAGAGAGGTGCATAATAATAATAATAATAATAATAATAATAATAATACACCGCTCCCTCGATAACTCGCGCCCTGATAACTCGCGAACCCGCTTATAACGCGGTGTCCGGCGTGGATCCCGTTTTTTTTTTAAAGAAAATATTTTTTAAAAATGAAGAAAATCGTGATCAGAACTGGTGAATGAAACCTTGATATATCGCCCGTTTTATCGTCGAAAATGACGGTTAGTGCCCGAAAAGTTAGAATCAACATCGTGAAATTTTCATGTTTTAATAAGGAATCACATATCTTGTTAGATTTTATCGGAAAAAATATTTTCTCAATTCACTGTAAAGAATAATACTGTATATGTATAAGGGAAATTAGTGTTTTAATCTTTTCATTGTGTTGCAGTGTAAGCAGTATAATCGTTGCATGTTTTCTTCTATTCAAACATGAAAAGAGTAAATTGACCATCACATCGATGCCCGCGAGCACATCTGTGAGAACCTAATTAACTGCCGGCTGCGTTTTGATCGACGACTTGGGGAAGTGTTTGTTGCATTGTAAAACTCAATTAAAATAGACCTGCTTTGTTTTATAAGGCGGTCTTTTGTATCAAATCAGGTAAAAGACGTACATTACAAAAGTTCAAAGGAATGCAAATCCTACATGCATAAACTCTTGTGGTCAATATCGTGTCTCAACATCAATCAAATTAGTTGGACCAATCGAACATGGTTTCAAATAGTATGTACTTATTGTCATTAAAGTATATATTAATCAGTAATTTATCCTAATCATTTGTAAATGTGATCATGGAGAGCAAGGGAATCAAGCGAAAGGCGTTTTCGGTGAACGAAAAGCTTACTGTCATAGAGAGGGTTCGTAATGGTGAATCAAGATCAAAAGTTTGTAGTGAACTTAAACTTGCCGAGTCGACACTCAGAGGCTGGCTCAAGGATGAGCAGAAATTTCAGGATTATTTGCATGAAGTTGATTCTGATGATGGATTTAAACGGAAACGGGCACGCACTGCAAACGACACAGAATTAGATGATGCTGTGTACACCTGGTTCTCACAACAACGTGAACAAAGTGTTCAGATTTCGGGAACAATTCTCAAGGTCCAGGCAGAGAAAATGACAAAAACTATGGATACTGAATCAGATTTCATGGCAAGCCATAGATGGCTTTGGAGATTCCAGCGCCGACATGGAATAAAACAAAAATTCTTTGTCGGGAGAGATACGCTCAGCAAATTAGGCGGCCGCATCTAGTTATCCCAACCAACTCCGAGAGATACTGACCCGTGATGGATATACAGACGACCAAGTTTATAATTGTGATCAGGCTGGTCTATGCTATCGGATGATTTAAATATTTTTTTTATATATTTTCTTTTTATATGTCTGACGTTTAGACCCATTAAATTCATGGTTGGTAATGGTTTATCTTTGTAATTTTTTTTTTTTTACATTTTACTCTATCTATCTATCTATCTATCTATCTATCTATCTATCTATCTATCTATCTATCTATCTATCTATCTATCTATCTATCTATCTATCTATCTATCTAGTGATAGCAGAATTTTGTTTTAGATCAACACAAGTTTCGACATTGTCGTTTTTCGATATGAATGTTATCTTTTTGATAAAATAAATCTTGATTCATTTTGAACAAACAATAAAACTAGAATGTATCCAAATCAACACAAAAAGCAGTGACGTAATACACAATGTGTTTAGCGATACACATGTTAAGAGTACTGGTACCTCGTGGAATAATGTTTGTTTTTACGATCTTTTCAAGATATTTTATCCAGAAATTAAAGATAATTTAAAAAGAAAAACGAACAACACCTTTATAAAGAAATATTTATTCACAGTTATTTTCAGCACGATTATAAAACGAGTATTTAACAATGCACCCCCCCCCCCCTTTCGCCTCTGTCGATCTCCCATCTCTTTATTAGTTTTTTTTAATAGGTCCCTCGGTAACTAGCGCCCTCGCTTATAGTGCGGTCAATGTTTTTGGACCCCGTTGTGCGCGACTTATCGAGGGAGCGGTGTAATAATAATAAGGACTTTGTATAGCACCTAATCTTTCGAAGCTCTAAGCGCTTTACACCATCTATAATGCTATGACTACACTATAGAAAAACAAATGAATGACAAAAACAATGAAATTTGAAAACATAAAAACATGATGAAAACATATAAGATACAAAACATTATTAGGTCTCTAACTTTCTCCCTGCAGTCAAAACAGGTGAGTTTTAAGAGCACTCTTAAAAGGGGCCACTGTCTTTCTGTCTAATTTCAATGGGCAATTCGTTCCATGTCGCTGGGCCCTGGTATGCAAAAGAACATTGTCCATATGACTTCGTTTTCACAGTGGGAACAATGAGTATACAATTGTCAGAAGAAGAGCGTAAGTATCTAGCTGGTGTATACACATGGGTAAGGCTGGAGGATAGGTACGTTGGACTGGCGTCTGTCTGTGAAACATAGCACAGAGAACAAATTTTGTGTTTGATTCTGTATCGAACTGACAGCCAGTATAGGGTACAGAGCAGTGGCGAGTTGTGCTCTGATCGAGGTACTCTAAAGATGATCCGTGCAGCTGTGTTTGGAACTTTTTGAAGTTTCTGGAGTAAATATTGTGACAAACCAGACAGAATTGAGTTACAATAGTCCAGTCTTGAAAGTACTAATGAACACACAAGTGGTTTAGTGGCATCAACTGAAAGATATTTACGAATGGAACTGATGCATCTCAGTTCAAGATATGCAGCCTTGCATATGTTCATGACATGTTGGTGCAATGTGAGAATACTGTCTAAAGTAACACCTTGGTTTCATACTGACTGAGAATTTAATGTTGGTGTTACTGATATTTATTGTCTGAGGTAAAGGATGTGAATGAGAAAGTCTTTGTGTTGTGATCAGAATAGCGTCAGTTTTATCATCATTCTTCTGCAGCTTGTTACACGTCATCCATGATTTCACATCAGAAATGCACTTCTCTACTCCATCGTTGGTAGCCTCAACTTCAGTTGGGTGACTAGACTTGTATATTTGGGTGTCATCAGCGTACAATTGGTGCAACACTGGGTGATGATCTATGACACTTGAGAACGGCTGAGTGTATATAATGACCAGAACCAGTCCAAGAACAGATCCCTGTGGAACACCACAACATACGTCAAATGGGCTGGAATGTATTCCATTTGCAGATATAATATGTGTCCTGTTGACTAAGTAGAACTTGAAACACTGTAAGGCTATATTCTGAATACCAAATACATGCTGGAGATGGTGAAGTAATATATCATGGTCTACTGTGTCAAATGCTGCAGATAAATCCAGGAGAGTGAGGACTGTAATCTTTCCGCTATCCAAAGCAGAGAGAATGTCATTAAATACTTTCAGAAGAGTAGTTTTCATACTGTGGCAAGGGCATTATGCAGACTGTACATTGCTAAAAAGACAGTTTGAATAAAAATGAGATACAAGCTGGGCTAGAACAACCTTTTCTAAGATTTTTTATATGAATGGGAGATTAGAAACTAGGCATTAGTTCTTGAAATCGTTATGGTCAAGTGTTGGTTTCTTCAGCAGTGGCTTTACAATGGCAGATTTGAAAAATGATGGGAATTCCCCTAATGAGATAGAGAAATTAATAACATCAGATAGTGAAAGCAATATTGGGTCTAAGCACTCAAGTAGCAGTGATGTTGGATTTGGATCAAGTTCACAAGACTTTGGTGCACTTTTCATCACGATTGTTCGTACTAAATCAATAGAAACAGGTTCAAATGCTCCTAATGGTTGTCGCTGAAATTCTGCAGCATATCTGTATGGTGACGAGTCTGTTGAAATTGTGCTGTCAAGCGAATCTCTAATGGCTTGTAACTTGTCATCAAAGAAATTTGCAAATTGGTCTGGAAGGTCTACAGGAGAGAATGTTGTTGGAAGTGGTGTACATTTGTTCCTCGATATTAGTTCGTTAGTTATCTCAAAGAGCTCTTTGCAGCTGGAACTCTCCGTGATCTTAGTACTGTAGTGGGATAATTTGGCTAAATGGACCATGTGATGTTTATCTTAGCGGCTTCATAGATTTGTTTATGAATAGTGAGTCTGGTGGAAAGCCAAAGCCTCTCTGCATTTCGGCAATGTCTTTTAACATTGCGAAGCTGGTCCCTAATACTGCTATACCATGGAAAACACTTTTTCTTATTGATACTTATACGGAGGTTTCTCTTAGTAGCAAATAGAGGTGGAGGGTCAGGGACTGATACATCAAGATGACATACAATGCAGAGGTGATCTGATGCAAGTTCGTGGGATACAAGGGTGGATTGCAGAATATTATCATCAGGTTTATAAAGAAACCAGTCTAAAATGTGACTAAGTTTATGGGTGGGTTGGTTAACTGATTGGTTAAGATTGAAAACATGAATGGAATCTAGGAGTTTTGACGTGTATGGGTTTCCAGGACAAGTTAAAGTGAAACTTGAAATCTCCAAGAATAATTAGATTGCCACCTATCGAATTTCCATACTCCAGAAGATTTGGAAGCTGGTCCAAAAAGAGAGATTCAGTCAGCTTCTTTTTCTACTAGGTGAAGGGCGGTACAGACATAACAAATGGACTGACCTTTTTTTTCCAGTGTTAGTGTTGTTTGGACTAGTTCAAATGATGTGTGGAAGAAATTGAAGGCTGTGTTGCACTTAAGGCATTTCATCATGGAATTCTTTGTAATGACAGCAATTCCACCTCCGCGAGAGTTGTGGGGGAACGACTTGATGGAGTAATCGCTGGGTGTTAAATCCGCACACTTATGTTCATTGCCTGATGGTTGTAACCATGTTTCTCTCAGGAAGAAAATATTGATATTCTGGTTGTTGATAAAATTAACTACGAAATTTCTGTGCGTTTTTCTGGTGATCCTACTGATTGAGCATTGAATAATGCAATACATAGTGTTACGTATATTTGATTTAAATCAAATATATTTTGTCTGTTAGATTCAAATTTGACATTTTGGGTTTAAAATTCGTTAGTTGGGAGAGATTTTCTAGAAATGGATGACCTATATACTTTACAGGTAAACACCAGATGTTAAACTCATTTTCTGACCTTGCTTCAGAGTGTAAACAAGCTTCTAAAATGATTAGTTGATTCCAAGGACATTAGAGATTTATTTTAAAATGATTGGTTGATTACAAGGACAAAATGAAGTTAAATATAAACATCTTTCTAATTTTAGTTGGGTCATATGGTATTTACGTGACTACTTGAACGTAGGCTTGTTCTGATGGTTTCTAGAATATCACGTAACCCCTTGTTTACGTAAAAAAACAGAAATATAAACCATGTTTTAGGAGAGAGCTATTCAGTAGTTAGTCTGGGCTTTGAAACATTTGTGTGTTATTGTTTGAGTGTAAATTTTTTCCATTCGTTTGTGAGGAATTTATTGTGTTATTTATCTAGGAATTACTGTGCTCATTTTGATTCTTATTATTAAACTAAAACTGACTTCATCACATGACATCGTCGTCCATATTGGATTACATCGTCAAGATTCAAACTGGGAACTATTAGGACATTTTATTATCAGGACTCTTGCAATTCCACTAGTGGATTATTTTGTGAATTCTATATTGGATTACTTTTTGGACTTGATTCTCTAAAACGGTAAGTTTATTTATTTTCTATTATGAAAATATTTGTACCCAATAAATTGTTTGTTAATTTTTACAACCTTGTTATTTTCACTTCTTTCTATGTTGCTGCTTATTCGAGCCTAAGCACGTAACAGTAGTGGTATCCCTGGGACAGTTGACACAACGGTTGACAATTTAAGAGGAATTTGAACCAGGTTATCAAAATTAATGGCATAATTATTTAATCGTTTATCTGTTAAGGACGAAAGGGAGATAACTGGAATTCTTCTTCCTGTTCTATGCCGGCCAGCTTTGAAACAACGTTTCTCTTTTTGCTTCTCTTTACATTTAAGTAATGATGAATGTAGTACCAGTTCGTTCAGTCTTGAGCACAATGTAGTATCAAGAGCCAAGGTGTGGTCATTTAATGCAATTAATGAGGGTCCTTCATATTGTAAGCGGGTTGACTGGCGATCACGTGACGGCGGTTTATTCAAAAACAAATGACGTCTTAACACTGGAACAAAACAGCTGAGAAAAATTCTAATTGTTCTCGTTTCCAAAACAAGGAGATGAATTAACACATAGGACCTGAACAGCCAATTCATGATAAAACAAAATAATGTAGATGAAGATAGACAACAAGCACAAATATCATGAAAAAAAGCACAAAATCGGAAGAGCCTTCCTCAAACAGTTAAGCGATGGTGGCCTTTTTACCATAAGTTCCTGTGCATATCGGATGTGAAATCATGGATGACATGTAATAAGCTGCAGATGAATGATCATAAAAATGAGGCTATTCTAATCACAACACAAAGACTTTCTCATTCACATCCTTTACCTCAAACAATAAATACCAGAAAGAGCAACATTAAATTCATAGACAGTACTCTCACATTGCACCAACATGTTATGAACAAATGCAAGGCTGCATATCTTGAGCTGAGACACATATCTCCATTCCCAAATATCTTTCAGTTGATGCCACTAAAACATGTGTGTGTTCATTAGTACTTTCAAGACTGGATTATTGTTACTGAATTATGTCTGGTTCAGCTTAATATCTACTCCAGAAACTTCAAAAAGTTCCAAACACAGCTGATCATATCAGCCATAGAGTACAACGATCAGAGCACACCTCCCCTCTGCTCTGTACCCTACACTGGCTATCCATTTGATCCATAATCAAACACAAAATATGTTTTCTTTGCTACATTTCTCTGACAGACTCCAGTCCAATATACATATCTGGCCTCACCCATGTGTACACACAAGCAAAATACTTATGCTCCTCTTCTGACAATCGTATACTCATTATTCCCACTATGAAAATGAAGTCATATGGACAAAGTTCTTTTGCATACCAGCAATGTGGAACGAATTGCCTTTTGAAATTAGACACAAAGACACAGGGATACATTTCAAGAGTACTCTTAAAACTCACCTCTTTCTACTGCAAGAACAAACTTAAAAGACCTAATAATGTTTCCTACCTTAAATATTTTCCGCATTTTTTTATGTTTTCCAATTTCATGGTTTGGGATTTTTGGGGGTTTGTTTTGGTAGTCATATCATTATTGATGTAAGCACTTAGAACATCTCAAGATTTGATGCTATACAATGTCCTCATTATTATTAATATTATTATTATTATTATTATTATTATTATTATTATTATTATTATTATTATTATTATTATTATTATTATTATATTCACAAAGTAATAATTGTGTGCATTTGCAATTTCAAGAGGTTTATGATGAATACCTGGTATGAACATTTTCATCACTACTATCTACTTGGTGACGGGGGTGTTAATAATTATATAAATACACTGGGATCTAATCTTCCACGCTTTTTCACATAACATATGGTGAATGGATTAAAAATGTCATTAAGCCTCTTTGTTGTTTGTATATAACAAAATTTTATTGATGGCTGTACAAACAAAGTTGAATGATTTAAGGTGTGGAGAGTATAGGGCTTCATTTCTGAATAAAAAAAACATCCTTGGCCATGAATCGTGACTTTAAATATTGAGCTCCACTTTGAATACACATGTCCATTAAGATAAAATATCAAAATCATGGTAGCAGTGTTCAAATTCCATACATTGGCTTCCATTGAATCAAGGACTGGTATTATGATGACCTTATAACTAACAAGCAGGACAACCCTAAGTGCTATAACAATCTATGTAAAAAAAACAACAAAACATGTATTACTATATATATATGCTCAATTAAGATTTATGTTTCTTAATGATGGAAACAAAAAAAAACATTGTGAACAATTGAAATTTTGGGCGTTATTTGCGGTGTGAGTCGGCAACTGACAGTTTATACCACAATAAACACAGAAAAAAACATTAAACTTTTCATTGTAACAGCTGTAAAATACGACTTATAAAAATGACTGCATTTTATTAGTTTACCATTAAACTACGAGATATTCATTGTACTCTTTACAGTACATTACATTTAAAGCTAGCATATACATGTATATATATACGGTGTGATGACATCGTAAAATAATAAAAATGTGCATGCATGATTCAATTATCTGGAAAATTCATTAATCCGGACATAACCACTGGAAACGAATGTGTCCAGATTAACGAGGCTCCACTGTATATATATATATATATATATATATATATATATATATATATATATATATATATATATATATATATACACATATACACACACAAATTCAACATTTAATTTTTTTATATTAATTACATCATCATTGATAGGGCAATGTATAAACACTTGTTTACATGCTACATCCATATACAACTATATAACTTATATAAGATTGGCAATATTTTCATTTGAGATAAACTGGACAAAACTAACAGACTTCAGTAAAAAATCCATGAAAATATAACCATCCATTCAGGAGTACCATATTGGATATATAAGCATCATGATTTTTCTGACCAGATCATAAGAAAACCCTAAGTATTGTGACTCTCAATTTTGGATGAGTACCAATAATACAAACTCTGGTGGCCATATTGGATGTCAGACAAACATAATTTTAATTTATGACTAACTTAGACACCATAGAAGTCTTTCAGTGAGTTATAATCAATCTAAATTGGACTTTCCATTCAAGGAGAAGTAGCAATAATATTTTTCAAAATACATTTAACTGCCATGGTAGCTTTTTGGATCAGCACCTTTTTCGTTTAGGACCAACTACCAGTAGACATCTTCAGAAATCTTTCAGTGAAAGCTGATGTTGATCCATTCAGGAAAAGTTTAAACTGAGCATTAACAAGAGTTTTAAGATGGTAGTTGTCCATACTAGATACCCTAGCAGTACCATTTTCATTACTGACCATCTAAATGTTTGGATGAATGATGTAAAGTTTCATGGAAATCCTTTAGGTAGTTTAGAGGGTTGTGATAACAAACTTATGATAACTGATGGATGGATGAGAGACAACAGGGAAACTATAAGCTCTTCTGGTCTATGACAAATATAGCTAAAAATGAACTTTCTGCTGGAGAAATAACTTTTCCAACAAATATTCAATGTTTGAAATTTGTCTCTTAACTTGAAATTTTCCGTTTCTATAATACAAATGAACAACAACAAAAATATAAATAACATTGCCATAAACAGAGGAGTAAAGCACTGAATCCACACACCTAGGTAAAATTCAATCCATAATCCTCCAAAACAAAACATTAATGGTAGCACCAAGTCAGTAGCAATTCTCAGTTGAACAGCTGTCAACAGTCATCAGATCATCTTACCTTCTCAAGACAAATCCTTGAATAATCATCAAATAGCCACTCAAAGGGAAATAAATCATTCCAATGGAAAATGAAAGGAACATTTTTAATGACTTGAATGAGCTTTGTGTCCTTCTGGAAGTCACATTGCCTGCTAATATGACAAACATCTGTGGGGGTCATAAAAATATATGTGCAGAAACAGTATAGGTTTTCCACTCAATCATTACCATTTGCCCACATAATTCACACATCCAAAAAATTCCATCTAGGTATTAGTGAGCAAGATACACAAATATATCAGAACGATGAATAGCTGAACTAACAGAGAATTTGAGTGTTAAAAACAACTGTCCTATAGCTCCTAATAGTGGACATCAAACATTCTCTTTCCTCAGAATGGAGAAGAAAATCTGTAACTGTGCTTTATGGGGGACAATTAGGATCAGCATATTTCCTATTGCACTGATCACTGAAGATTCTTCACTTTGCATCATTCACTTTCCAGCTACATTGAACTAGGCTACCTTTGTAGCAACTAAAGCTGGCCCTGTTCAAAACGTTGGAGTACACTTTTTGGCTGGTTTTGATGGGTCCAGAGTTATGGCTAGGGCCTGTGACTCTGGTCTCTCAAATGTTGCACTTCTCCATCTGCAACCATCAACAGGACTTTGCTGTGGTCTAGTAATACACTGTAGGTCTCCAGTGTCTGTGGTGGAGAAGCTCTTTTGAGAATACCATGGACATCAAAAGTAAGCCTGGATGTTTTAGCCATGGCCTCCAGCAAGCAATGTAAAGCTGCTGAAAACATTGGTTCCTCCATTAATACACATAGAAAGCATCCCAAAATAGAACCACATGTGAAACTACCATAACCATTGTTCTGGCATTTAGTTTACAGGCCTCTAATGATTTTACCATGAGATTCTAGGTCTCCAGAAGTGGGGATCAGGAAGCAAGGAATTAGTCCTACTAATGAGAGGAGGAATCCAAACTGCAGAAGAGGGGACAGATCACCATTTGTGCTGTTCAGAAGGCAATCAGCCCAGAAAAGACTTGAGTGAAGTAAAATGCAGAAGCAAACTACAATCTTTAAAAATAATGTACCCCAGAAAAACTCTCCACACTGAATAGAATCTTAGTGTCCCCATCCCTTGGAGATTTTTTCGATACAGCTCTGCGGGAAAAAGCAGTAAACCTCACTTACCACCTTATAAAAATCCTGACTGCCTCATCCTTTACCTGACCAGAGAAGTGAAATGAAGATGGGATTTTGTTATCCTTTACCTGCTTTTTTGGAATAAACTAAGAGACATCATGAAAAGAAAGGTATACTCACTACCTGGTGGTGGATCCCCAAATACACTGGTATTAAAATAAAGGGGGCAATGCTTACCTTATTTCCTTCCCAAGATGGGTGTGCAAAACTCATTTACTCATTCCCATAGGGATTAAGTGTTAATATGAAAGAACATGGAGGTATAGACCCAAAGTCCAGTGCTCAGTGACTAGTTGTCAGTGACAGGTGCCTAGTCACCAGTCAACAACTGGTCCACTTATCCTGCTTCAAGAGAAGAAATTTTGGAGAACCTGAGTCAGTACCAGATCTATTAGAGTGAGACCGCTGCTCTTTTTTGAATTTGGAATGGTGAAACTCACTTTTATTAGGCACTAGCATCTGCGCTACTTTATAGGAGACCAAGGATATTTTTCTAACAGGTACTAACTGCATCAGTTTAAGTTTCAGTAATTCAAGCCGTTTACAAAGTTAAGGCAATTTCTGAAGAATTTCTGGGAAAACCCCAGAAATAAACCACCAACCCACGAGCAGCTACTGGCAAGCTTTCTCACATACCCACATTGTCTGAATCTAAAACTCAAACTCACACAGAGGTGAGATGGCAGTGATCTGTAACAGAGAGTGCTTTAGACCACTCAGCCACTCGAGTTGAGGCCCCCAGGACAAGTGTATATAATTGTACAAATCCTGTCAACATTCAATAAAGAATTAAGCTTGCTTTCAAAAAAACTAATTAAAAAAACTGTCACACAAGATAAAATGTGGTTTTCCACAACATACATCTAGTTCGGTATAATGACAGTTATTTCCCTTGTTAACAGTTCTGCAGACAGGTTTATGAACCTCAAAATATGAAAACAATATATCTGAGATAACAGAAGACAGATCTGCCATAAGAGCCTCGTTTTGAATTGAAAAAAGTGCCATTTTGATATTGAGGGTGCAAGTTGAGAGTTTTTAATGTTGCACACATGCCTAATATAGAAATTCATTAAAAAAAACTAGTGAGGTCAAAAAGGTCTATATTACAGAATCAACTTTATTTGCTTCACACTAAATTAAAATCCCAAGTATTTACTGAATATAAAATTGATTTATGAACCTTGATTCTGAGAAACTATAGCAAACACAAAAAGCAACCTATATCATCTAAATTTGTGACCCATGATGATAAATTTAAATAAGGAGTGCATTTTCATATCGATTTTAAACAGGAAAATCTCAAACATACAAGCAATTGATTATAACCATAGGAATGAACTGTCGTTACAGTTAAAATTCCAAAGTATGAAAATAATCCACCAAGGAACTACCAGTAAATCTAGACAGTTGAAACATACAATGGACCAAATTAATTACTTCCAAAAGGTCAGTAGTTCAAGTCAATGTATTTCAGTATCATTGCACATTTTCTCCTATAGGTCTTAATTCATTCAGCCCCGATCACATCAATATGCATGATCTGATCCCGTCAAAGTTTCTTGACTGCATTCAATGGCCTATCCTGCCTTTTGTCGCTTTGATTTCGTGTCAGATACAATGTCACTGATTGGTTACAAATGTGGTTTTCCAAGAATCAGACCAATATTGACCAATCAGAAATGATTTTACCTTTCTTTGTGCAAATTTGAATTGTTCAGAAACCAAGGGGTACTAATGGAGGGCAGTTTCCCTACATATGTTCTGTTCATGAAAAATCGTAAATGATGGCAGACATAAGAATTGATGGCAGTGAAAGCAAAAATAAGGAGTTTCTTGGGTTTAATTTTAAAAATATTGGGCAAGAAAAGGAAAAATATGTTTGGCAGTTGGATATTTTGCAAGATTTAGATGATGATAAAGTTCTTGCAGATGTAGCAGAAAAAGAAAAAGAAAATATTATATTGTATTTAGAAGTTGTAAAAGACTTAGACAAATATATAAAATAATACATCACTGTGTATACAAATTAATTTAGAATAATTGGTAGAAACTTCGTGGATTTGTATTGGATATACAAAATTGGAAATTTCTCTAATATTGGCTACACACACACACACACACATATATATATATATATATATATATATGAGAGAAATTAAGGTGAGAGCGAATGCATGATATGTACAAACTTGTTGAAACAGGTAAAACTATATGGGGCACGTGCAGCTAGACACAGTTTAGTGCTGCTGGTGCAAAGCAGCACAAATCCTGTTAACAGTGCTGGGGCTGAGTTAAGCACTAGTTTAAGAAAACGAGAGCTCAAATAATTCCAACACATTTAAGACATTTTAAGCAAGAAACAAATTTCAGTTTCCTACTTCTGTGTCTTCTAAACTATGGTGAAGGGGTTAAATAGGTCTGCTGCAGAATTAATTTTCTTTCCTTTCAAGTGAAACATCTTAATGGCAAAAAAGAATTAACCAAGCATGGGAAACTTTAACCCATAAACCTTAGGAATAGTTGATGATTATGGAACCATGACTGCCACCATAACTTGTGTCTTATTTTCTATCAATGTAATAAATTTTACCAGCACTTAGTTTTTCAAGCAAAATCCCTCTTGATAATTAACAGATATATCAAACCACTTGAACAAGCATATTGAATTGGAAATTTACCATCGTTTTCTTGCCATTCTTGTACTTCAACAAAGTCACTTTCGTTTTCAGGATTACTGGAAACACTACTTGAGGTCTTATCTTTTGCTTGGTTATCTGTGTTTTCATCTTCAAGAGTTACATTATCTGCAAAGCAAAGCATTGATTATCATCTATTAGAATACAACTATATAACGTCATTGACAAAATGAAAAGTACATTACACATAAGATTTATGTAATATCACTCATTATTCAGTCTAGAATTTAAATTCTAATTAAAATGGTCTCTTGTAGTTTTGTAGTACCAAAAGACTGAATGGTATTCAACAATCAACTAATTTTAGAAGTTTCAATTCTTTTGCATAATTAAATAAAACTATCATGATCCACGTTAGAAAACATTCCATTCATCAAAACAGCAAAGCTATAGTCAATGACATAACATTAATACCAGTTTATTCTCTTCATGAGTCAATGACATGACATTAATACCAGTTCATTCTTTTAATGAGTCAATGACATAACATTAATACCAGTTTATTCTCTCAATGCGTCAACGACATGACATTATTTCCATTTTATTCTCTTAATGCACTGCTCTGTATTAATTTACACAGATTTCAGTGTACACTGAATTCTTTCAAGTCCGTCATATTAATACAGTAAATATATTGCTAAATCAAGTCATTGCTCAAATGGCATACTCTGAACCCCCAAATCCAGAAAATAATACCTCATCATCAAAATGGTGCATAATGTAAATCAGTATGAAATCGGATAATATGACATACATACATACATACATACATACATACATACATACATACATACATACATACATACATACATACATACATACATACATACAGTGTCCTCACTATAACATGCATCATTATAAGACAAATTCAGATATAACACAGCCATGACATTACTCCCAAAATTTCATATGCATGTATTTTTCTTGTACACAACAAGCACTAGTTTTCTTCTTAAAAGTATGAAAAATAATGTAAAAAGTTTTTTTATCATTTAAGGAAGACATCATATGTAAATTTTCATATAAAATAATCTTGTCATACCTACCGATTTTAGGGATGCTGTATTTCTCTTGTACATGAAAGAAAAAAATAGTTGTTTCTTTATAATGACATGAAGAAAAAAACATTTGAAAAAAGTTTATTCAGGTATCACTATGGGCTTTGCCAATTTGCAAACTGCCTTTTTTGTCTTTATGGCAACAAAACTTAACATCATTTTCCTTGTGACGACACTGTTAACTGTTTGAACTTGTCTTTGCAATCTTGGGTTTGGAGTGGAGAAATTCAAATGCACCATGAATGGAAGTTTCAAACTGGGATATAAAATGCACTGGAATATATTGTAAACGAATCTTTTGTTCACATTGACAAACTATCATAACAGTGCATTGGTACATCATAATCCTCTTACACCGACATCTGGCCTGAGCACTGTATGCTGTTGACCCACTCAAACAGTCATGCTATTAAACTGGCTACAATCAACTAACCGTTGAAGACAGGAACAGGAACAACAACAATCAACCAAGCAATAATTAAATTTTAAAAAATCTACCCAACACTAAATTTGCTGAAACTAAAACGAAACTGATTATATTTGAAATATCCATTATTCTGTAAAAATGCTAAGCAAATTAAACAAATTCAGTCCTAATCAATGTTCTACAATTATTCGATGTTGCTGCCAGAATAACAAACATGCATTCTAAATTTGTTCTTCAGGGCTGATTTCAATTACACATGCACCCTTCATTAAATTAAACTGACAGCAATCTTCGATAAAAACAGAGCACCTTTCATCAAAGGAAGTCAGCACCTGACATAAATAAATACAATGGAATCTGATAAATGGTCACATTTTCTTAACCGACAGGAAGATGTGTATTGTGCCATGAAAGTTTCCATTTTGCAGGAAAAACATTTATGCTTACAATCGCTGCTAGCAGTGGCATAAAATGCAAATTAAATTTCCAGTCTTTTTGAAACCATAAATATATGGTCAAGTTACATTTTAATTTGTGTCTATTGGAGAATAGGCCTACCCTTATTTCCTGGACTGGACATTCTGAGGTACAGATCAGATTTTTTCCTTGAAGATCTTCGTCCCAAGCACTCATGGTGGAGATGGATTTCAAAATCAACACCATCCACATTGTGTGACTGGCGGCCAAGAACTCTATCAATAACTGAAAAACAGTTTAGACTTACAAAACTTGATAGTGAATTCAGAATCAAAATGTTCCTTTATATAAAACGATATTCAGCATTAAATCCCTGTTTAAATATAAGTCTCTTTTAAATATGCAAAATATTTGTTTTAAATAAAAAACCAAATAAAACATAAAATTCATAAAAAAAAGCAAAGCCACCTATATAAAACATCAGGACAAAGAGAACATAATCAATGCACTGAATTAGTTCTCTTTAGTATCACTTGTTATATAAATCTTGAAAAAGTAGCAACTGTTAATTGACCAATACTTTTAAGGATGATTTTAGCCATGAAGTATATTGATTGAAAGGCAATAATAAGCACACACTGATGTTTACTGGGCTGATTCGTGTTGATAAAGAGACTGCATTAACACCCATATTGGACAGAAGCATTTATTACTTCTATAATACCTCTAAGTCCCATTAGGCTTGAAAAATATCCCTGTCTCCTTCCACCATATGATCAGTTCTTTTATCTCTAGCAATGCAATGCTAACTAACATTATGGTTGGCAAGATATCTTCAATTCTGACCAGGATTCATTCAGAAAATGCAGGTAGGATTTTGAACAAAAGTACCATGTAGTCACTAATGAATGCAAAGATGAACACTAATGACACATGCATTACCTTCAAAAGCCAGGCTTCTCTCTCTCTCTCTCTCTCTCTCTCTCTCTCTCTCTCTCTCTCTCTCTCTCTCTCTCTCTCTCTCTTAATTTACTGTTAATCAAGAAATAAAAATCTGGACCAAAGAGCAAAATTACTATAAAATTTGCGTTGAAATTCTAGATTCTGTCCAAACATCAGAAATTTGAAGAATTGTAGATTAAAATTCAGCCTGTCAGCACATATTTACCTGCACAAATTTGGAAGTGTATCAATTTATCAAGGTCTGACATGTCAAATTCTAGTAGCTCTTAAAAGTTATAAATTGATTATGTGACCATGTGTGTGGGAAGACATGACTATATTGTAACATGTAATTATTGCTGATTGCTGATGGGGTTATTAATAACAAAACACCCTGGGATCAATCATCCACACTTTAAGCATGATATAGAGTTACTAAATTTAAGCATCTCATAAAGTCTCTTTGTTGTTTACCAATCATATGTAACATCATTTGTTGATGGATGCATAAATAAAGTAGACTGAGTTAATCTTGGGACAGTTCAGAGCTTCATTTAAGAATAAAAAGAAATGTTAATTATGTGCTCATTTACAGCTATAACAGTTGTAAAATATGTCTTATAAACATAACTGCATTTTGTTTAGATTACCATGACATATTTAACTGTGAGATGTAAGTTTGTATTAATGGTATGTCTTGCATTATTATGGCAATAATATCAAACAAGTATAGAAGAGTCGTGATACCAGCCAGCATAAAATCTATGGACACTGTTGTTACGAGTCTTTGCTCTTAAAAAAGGAGCAGAAAATAGTGAAGACAACAAACATTGTAAAATTTAACGAATAATTACTTCGGCCTTAAAATACAAAGTGAACAATGCAAAAAAGAACTTAGTTTTACAAATTAAATCCAAATCATAATCGAAGAATTAGAAAACACAAGTCCTATCAGTGAAAAGTTTTAAGTGAACCTCAATTCAAATCCTGATGAAATTCAATATGGAAGGCGATGACATCTGTAATAATCAGCATCGTACTGATGATGATCTCTTGTTGAGAAAATATTTAAGGTTTTTAATTACGTATAAATTCCAGTAAATGTCTATGTCCGAGAATTATCAACTTTAAAGCACGTTTGTATTTCCAGGAAAGCAATCACTTGATTTCAATAATTTGAAGAAAACTAAAAACATCATGATACAACTTAACATGTCAAATGTTAAAGAATGACTGATAATTCTTTTATCAGAACATCAGTCATAAATGTAATTAAGACACAAAATAGGTTGTTGGATGGGGGTCAAAAGTTCATCCTTCTGAAAAAAAACGAAGTTTGTTTACCAATTAAGACATTACTAATGCCACATAGTCTAGATATGACCTTGACTCAACTTACGGTTTCTTACTCTGAGAAAAATAATAAAAAAAAATATAAAAAAGTTGTTTACCAAGTGTCATTGACTTTAGAACAAGGTTAGCAACCAAAAACAATGTTTTATTTACTAAATTCTTGACAAGGTCAAGTCCAGTAAGCAATGATTTACATGACAACAGCATGTAATGGAATTTTTAAAAAATTCAACCGAACAAACAATTAAATTAAATATACATAACACTGTAAAGAATCATTGTAGATCAATCCTACAAAGAATCCAGGTAAACAAAGCTGACATATTTCAGTATATGTATACCTAGTAAACATATGTATATATGCAGCACATGTATACTTTATTTTGACAATAAAATAAAAATGTGAATGATTGACATATCCTGAAAAATAATTAATCAATCCATTTTCACTGACAATGAAGGTATCTGGATTAATAAGGTTCCGTTGTATATGCAAAACATATACATATATTTGTGGGTGTACAGTCTTGTCAACTCCATCCATCCTTTTGTAAAAAGTTCTACTTCTACACATGGAAAATAAACATTCTGTATCAAACAATGCTTTTACAGTGATGGTTAACGTTATTAAAATTTATAAGGAACACAAAGCTACATGTGTGTGTACATACCACTAGGATCCTCAAAATAAATCAGACAGTATCTCTCCTCTGTCTTCATTTCTACCCTCTCAACATCTCCACCACCACTTCTTCTCTTGTTCTCAAAGTAGTACAAAATAGCATCATGTGATGAAGAAGGATGTAAGTTCTGTACAAGGATGCAGTTGGAAATGGCAACTCTTGCAACCTTAAGGAAAACTTCTTGAATGCTATTTTCTTGAAATATTTTCCCCAGTTGAACAATATCTGGAAGAGATTGAATCTAGAACGTACATAAAGTGAAAGGATCAATGTATCACAAAATAGCTAGACTGCTTAACAATTTTGTTAGCAAGGTCTTAAAGAGAGAAAACATGTCAGGACAAAAGTTCTTACTGGCATATCCAACATTCACTGGCAATTATTCAAGGTTCTGATGAAATTCCAGTAAACATATAACTTTAGATGAATTTAACTTGAAATAAAGTAATCCATAGTACTCTGACGCTATAGAAACCTAAGTTTGAAACCACTGCAATAAGAATTATATGTCACCCCTTACTAAATGTAAATAAAATGTTGATGCCAATCTTATAGCAATATCAAAGCTATATCTGGTAACAAATATCCTTGGTTGCTTTATGCTGTTGAAACAAAAGTGTGAAAGAACAAATAATACGGAACTGAACTCCATTAATCAATGACAGATAGCTGAAAATTTATTAAATATTTGAAGCCATTAACTTGTACAAATGTGTTTACTGATTTTCACTAAAACCCATTGTTCCTTAGTAAATATGTGATGCTAAAACCATGTTATATTAGAGATTGAAACTTAGAAGTCATTACTCTATTAAATGATGAGTACAACACATGTATTCAATCTAATTTTATATTTTATTAATATAAAGCAGTATAATTCTATCCCAATTATTCCTAGTTGAGCAATACTACAATTTTTATATTTAGAAAGGATCATAAACAAGGGCCAATAACTGAACTAAATGATGACAAATATTGCTGTAAATCAAATACATCTAAGGGTTTATCAAATTATTAGAGTTTGCATTGAAAACTAAATCTGCTTTTTAAAAAATTATCTTTTGCAAAGTTCTATTTCACAAACTAAATTTGTATATATAAAAAATAAATAAGGGGTTATATCTAAAAGAAATGAGGATTCACAATGCATACAAGCAAACTCATTTAAGATCTCATCTATATTTTATGCAGCATATCAACATTCTGAATGTGTCTTTTTTGCAATTAACTTTGCTTCAATTGCCATAGCATTAAATAACCTATAGGTGATGTTGTGTCATAACTTACCAAACCAATCCAACTTAACCTAACAATCATAGGTAAAGATGTGCTGAGTGAAAACACCATCTATACAATCTATAACCGCATCTAAAAATTAATTTAATGATCTGGAGATAGGTCAGGAACTTTTCTGTTGTCTTCACATTTCTGACTTTCCTATGCATAGCCTCATTTCCCTATTGTTAGCCTCACTGAATTTATCTCACCTGTTGAATCTTGCACACAAGACTGGTTTCATCTTGAATAATAAGGTCAACACTTTAGACCTTTAAGTAACATGTACATAGCATGCACAGTCATCTGGCTCTTGTTGCAATATATATCATAATTAAAACAAGGATGGACTGTTTATTTAGATGTGTCAATTGATAACAGAATATAGCTGTGTCTTATACAGGAGTAAAATCACAAGCATGTTAGTTTTGGTGATACAATTTCATGATTGCCGGTAATATGGAATATCATACAATTATAACATTAATATTCATAAAATCGGAAGTTACTAGTGTAAAATATGAAACCAAGTTATTGATATGACCTTGTCCTATACTCCAAATCAACTTATATATGGACAAAGGATGGAAAATTTATAACATTAGTGAATTCGACTTGTACTCTGCAATGACTTAAAGGCTGGAAAATACGGAATGTAAGATTAGTTACTATGGACATATGCATATATCTGAGCATGGATATTCGAAAGTTTGCGTACTTTGAGTTGTAAGGTAAAGAATGCCTCTAATTATCATGATATTGTTTAGTATAATGGTATTAGGAAAATGTACTGATGCCTGTATAAAATGTAATTGATACCTTGTTGTATTATGTTTGGTTTACCATAACAGAAGTTACAAGAATCTCGATGTGAATGAATGCAGGGCTGAAGAAAGAATCTTGATTTAAATCAAGAAAGTTAAGAGCTGTTACTTGATGATAGGCTGTATGTAGTGTGAGATGAGAGGGCTTTACTGTCCTTGCATTTTCACAGGAAGCTTTTACGGGAACAGAGAACTTCCTGTTCCGTTGGGTCCAAAGTCTTCAAGAGGTGGTGACGGAATTGAGACTGTAGCCGAAACAGAAGTGTAGTCATGGGGGAGAAAGTTAAGGAGGAGGATAAGAGGTCTAGAGGAAGTCAAGTAAGGGAAGGAATTTGGAGAAAGGTTGGGGAGGAAGAGGAGAAGTAATTGGAAGAAATAGGAGAGAGAAAGGTTATAAAAAATGAGTAGGAATACAATGACAAGTGGAAATCAATCTCACTGCTAATCACGAAATGCAATAGGCGTATTAAAGGGTCGAGCAGAATGAGTGTAATTGAGAATTTGAGCCATTTGATAATTGAATTGTCATTAATTTGTTATTTGTTGAATTTCAACCTTTTTGCATTTTTAACCATCTAACCATCCGCATTGTTGATTGGGGTCTGGGAGCTTTACATCTTTCACTAAATTTAACTTCCAATGAAACAGAACCTGAGTTTGACATCTATAATAACTTCAATAAAATATTGGGAGCCCCCCACCCCACCCCCATATATATATACATGTAGTATATCACACAAACACATCTGAGGAGTAATGCAAAGGAAATATGTGAACCAACAATTGACAGATGGAAGAACAGCTTCATGGACAAGAATAAAAACAAAATATCCATTTATAAATTGACAATGTGGGCATTATAGTGAATTGACTATGGGTATAAAGATGGCAAGACAAATGAAATCCAAACATAACTTATATAGTAATACTGTGGAATTCAATGTATTTAAGAAAACTGGTAGATCAGTTACAGGCAACATGAATACTTTATACACAGCTTTGTCAAGCAGCAAACTAATAATTAAAACATATGACTATTACCAATATTATCTGATAATTAAAACATATGACTATTACCAATATTATCTGATAATTAAAACATGACTATTACCAATATTATCTGATAATTAAAACATATGAATATTACCAATATTATCTGATAATTAAAACATATGACTATTACCAATATTATCTGATAATAAAATATATGACTATTACCAATATTATCTGATAATAAAACATATGACTATTACCAATATTATCTGATATTAAAACATAACTATTACCAATATTACCTGATAATGTGACAACAACATTCCCATCCTCCTCCCCATACAAGAATTCAGTAACTTCTGCTTTCGTCTTTGTCTCCAGGAAGTTTCTCAGTAATTCTTCTGTTATAGCATTATTAACCCCCTGGATAAGGACTCTGTTTTGATAGCATGGCTTTGGTGGCAATGGATGGAACAGTGTCACAGTCAATGTATGGCCATCCACCTGATGGTTACTACGGGAAGCTACTTTCTCGGCAACTACAAGAACAGAAATTAATTCTTTAACAATTAGACTCGCTGGAACACAGGGGAAGAAAAAAAATGCTTTACTTAACAAACAGCTATACTGAAAATAAAATAATTACTGATTTTGATTTTTAATTCTTAGCAATAAATACACAGATACTGACCAGAATTGATCTGAAGAGGGAGTTTTCCTTGTCACCAAACAATGGGAGGAGTGGGAGAAAAATGTAGGGGGAAACTATAATTAAGCTAACACTTAAATACAATGTGATCCTGTTATAGCACACTACATTATATGTCAAATTCATATATAACACAATTATGTAGTGGCTCCAAAAATTTCATAAGCCTTGGAATCTATATATTGTTACATAAACAAATTCTCTGTTCATATTGACAAACCATGTTAATGGTGCATTGTTATATTATAATCTGCTTATGCTGATATCTAGCATGAGTACTGGATGCTGCTGCTGGACTAGCTACAACTCACCAACCGTTGAAGGTAGGAACAGAAATAACTACAAATGACCAACCATTGAAGGCAGGAAAGGAATGACTACAATTTACCAAATTATGGCTAATTTCTTCTTCAAATTTACCCAGGTAAAATAGCTTTGCTGAAACTTCAAAGATAACTGATTACCTTGCAAGCACCAATTGTTCTGTGCAAATGGTAAACAAATGAAAAACAAATTCTGTCTTAATCAATATTCTACAATTATTATTATTACCACTAGAATAACAAATGTGCTTTAGTTTGGTCCTCCAAATTTGTTCCTTAGACGTTATTTCAACAACACATGCAGCCTTCATTAAAGGAAGTTTCTTAGTTTCTTATTTCCTCTATTTATCTGATACCTTAGAGTGCTATGTAGTTTTGTAGCACTAGATTCTTCAGAACTGAATATGTTTGCGTACAGACATTTGCAGCAGTCGACTTTAAAATTGTCTGCATTTGAATTAGGTTTTGTATTATACCTTTTTCTACATTAATTTTGAAATATGGAGTTAACTAGCATACCTAAACCAAGTTTCCTCTGATCCTTCCTAGTATCCTACTCCATTTTAGACATGTTTGACATCTCAAAATAAATATCAAAATAACTAAAGCAGAGGAAGAAATAATCAAAGAAACTCCAACTAGGGAACTGGTTTTATCCATCCAAGATGTACATCTGATTTGTATTCGACATCATTTTCAGGTTCAAACTCACTCACTGACATTTGCAGTAACACTTTAACATCTCCAATAATCTGATATACTTCAAAACTTTACAAAATCATTGTCATCATCATCTACAGATGAACCATTTTGGGAGCCAGCCATTGGTATTTTGTTGGTAATCCATATTTTAAACAAACAAATGTAAATGTCCCATAATAAGTGAAAGATAAAGACTACAACAGAATCCCAATCAAATTTACTTAGACGTATCTTTTCTCCAAGCGTGTAAAACTGCACAAAGTTTGTGCAATTTGTACACTTGTGTGCCCTGGCTGTGTATCTCTGTGAATAAGTTTGATGTCAATTTGATTGATAACAAGTAAAACAATCAGTGCAATATCGTACTCGAAAATCTAGGCTTTTGGGATCTCATGCTTATAAAATGTGTGAGAAAATAATGACTGAAGAGATTGATTACTTGGCAATACAGCCTAGTATTAGTCTTCTTTGATGGATGACTAATCTGAGGAAATATCAATTATGAAACTTAGCACAATAACAAATTTAAGATCCAACTTCTTGATTTTTTTTTAATTATGAAGAATGGCCATACTTTCATTACAAAAGAAGGGTCAAAATTAGGTAATACCATGAAAAAGAAGATTAAATGTTCTTAGATATGCACCTTCAGCCTCCTTAAAAGTTATGTAAGCAACCTCATCGCTGATCGTGACCTCCTCCACATCGCCTCCTCCAGATCGCCGTGAATTCTCAAAATACATTTCCATCAGATCCTGACTTGTTTTCTTTGAAAAGCCTCGAACCTCCACAGTGTTGCTAATTCCTCCATCACCTACTTGTATGTTACCTTCTGAAAACAAAAAACTGCCTGTATGCATTCCTGTCAAGCTTTTTTCAGTCCACCTTTACGAAAACTCCAAAAGTACTAACTAAATTCAAATATTACTTTTATTTATGTGGTATAGTCTTGAAAAATGAAAAAGCAGAAAAAATGAAAAAATCTCATGAACAGAAATAAATTTCTGCAATGATGAAACCTTTTAAATAAGAGAAAAAAAATGAAAAAAATCTCATGAAAAGAAATAAATTTCTGCAATGTGACCTTATAAATAAGAGAGAAAAAAAAGAAAAAATCTCATGAAAAGAAATAAATTTATGCAGTGATGAGACCTTATAAATATGAGAACATTGTTATCTGTTCATATAGTAAACTAAAACACTTGCTCCCCTTCTTATGTAGCTGAAAAACTTGGTAACATCTCTGGAGAGGAACAACATTTACTAAAATCATTTTATTTTAAATTAAGCATGAGGATTTTAATGTTGTTAAATATCATTCAGCTGGCCTCAGGCATACAACTGGGAAATTTATCTCTTGGGGGTCTAAGCTTGCCCCCATCCTATCCCAGCACAAAATGGAAGGGCTTGAAATGTATATATAGTCAGTTGGGTATTAAGACATACATATACATTACAGATTGAGGTATATGGATAGATACACATGTATAAGGGTTCTGGAAATGCCTAAACTTTGAACAATGAGAGACAGACAGACAGACAGACAGACAAAGACAGACAGATTTAATAGGGACTAAACTTAAAAATTAAACAATAGTTTTTCTTTTGAAACAGGTTATTAGATTTATTTGTGTAAACATTATCAAAATATTCCTTTCTTGCCTAAATACTTTAAGGGACTGAACTCATTCAAAAAACTGTATTGCAGGCATTTTTTCTTCACTTTTTAGTTATACTCAGACCTGAATTTTTATGGATTTTTCTGCCTAACAACTGGTAGCTAGATAGTTGCTCTGAAATCAGCAACACCCATTAAAAACAATCTCTGACAAGCTGGGTACAGGGAGATAATCTGTAAGAGTTACTTCCCTTTGTCATTTATACTGAGGATTGTTTAAATAGTTTTTTCTTGTAATGACAACCATTATTTGATGGTAAATCAGCATCACTTTCACAAGTCTGAAATGCCTTAATAATTTTCAAATTTGAAGTCTTTTAAAGATTCGTCTATTTTTATTAATAGTTAAATATTTGATGGTGTATTGGTATTATCTCTATATAAACTTGAAAGACTTCTTCATGTATCCATTTATGCCTTTGCCAAGCTTGGTCTCAAATAGATTAGGGTGTTCTGGCAAAGTGACAGAATTAGTTGTTGATGGGTACACAGTGGAAGATATATGATGCACACAGGATCATAACAAGCAGCAGCTCTTATCAAATGCCTATGGTCTTGTTGTTCGTCCATCGATTCGGCGAGAACCTCTCTAGTCATCTGAAGGCTGGATCTGTTATATGCATGCACAAGTGGCTGATGAGGTCAACCCTCACAAGCAATGTTTGTTTGCATAAGGAACAGGGGAGCGCTACATCTTCAGAAGGATTGATGGCACATGCTTTTCTGGCTTGCCTCATCAGCTCTGCAGCTGCTGTCCTACTAGATTCGCATAACTTGGAGCCTTTGTGCACAGTGGAATGCTAAGTTACTCAATTGCTTGCTGTTTGCTCCCAGGAATCAGGGTTAATGTTGAATGCTTTCAATGCAGCTTTCAGACTGCCTTTGAATAATTTCTTCTGACCTCCATGGGATCGCTGTCCTTGCGGTAGCTTGCCATAGAATAATCTCTTAAGCAGCCGGTGGACTGGCATGTGTACAACATACCCTGCCCAGCATACCTAGAACTGTATCAGCATGGTGTGGATGCTGGGGAGACCTGCTTGGGTGAGTACTTCAGTGTCTGGAATCTTGTCCTGCCACTTAATATTGAGGATTATCCTAAGACTTGTGGTGTTAAAGTGGTTTAGCTTCCTGGTAATCACAACTACCCTGTAGACCTTTAGTTTGGTCTCGATACTGATGTCTCTTCTAAAGTTGCACTGGCTCTGGCAATGCGAAGGTTCACTTTGTTGTCAATGTGACAGTTAGCTGCCAAGGTACGTAAAGCAGTTCACTACATTGAGATCTTGGCCATTGATGGTGAAGTTGGGCTCAACATAGGGCTTTCCAGGCAATGGCTGATGCAGGATTTCAGTCTTCTTGGTACTGATGGTGAGAAAAAAGCTTCTGCAGGAGCTGGAGAACTTGTCAACACTGCATTGCAGGTCGTCTTCTGAACCAATATTGAGGGCACACTCATCAGCAAATAAAAAATTCTTGATGGTGTCTGTCATAAGTAAGGTTTTTGCTTGAATGGGTTTGAATGGTCTTCCATCTGTACGGTACCTGATGCTGACTCAAACTTCTCCATCTCTGAAAACATAGTCAGCATAGCAAAAAACATCCCTTCTTGATGATATTGGTTACTGGGAATGGCTCAGATGTCTCTCAATTGTCCTGGACTCATGCCTTCATGGAAATGCTGTACAAAGGTTATAGATTTTCTTGGGCATCCATACTTGGCCATTACCTTCCAAAATCCTTCTCTGCCGAAATTATCAAAGGCCTTTGTCAAGTCAACGTAGATGGAGAAAAGGTCAGTGTTTTGATCTTAAAATCTCTCTTGTAGTGGCCTCACAGCAAACACCATGTTGATGGTCCCATGTTCTTTTCTGAATCTACACTGGCTTTCTGACAGTAGTCTCTCGTCAAGGTGTGTAGTCAGGTGGTTCAGTAGGATACTGTCGAGTATCTTTTCTGCAATTGAGAGTAAGGATATACAACAGTGGTTGTCTCAGGCTTGGCGCTTCTCTTTGCAGTTATACAGGTGGATTATGGAAGCATGCTTAAATTCCTGGGCAATAGTCTCTTACTGCCACATCAGTAAAAACAGTCGGTGGAGCCTTTTTATCAGGGCTGTGCCCTCTTCCTTGTAGACTTCAGCTTGGATGGAGACTGAACCAGGTGCTTTGCCACTGGATTGCCGACGTGGGTTGGAGGTCATCTACTGCTTCATTGATGGGTAATTGGGGGAGACTCATATTGAGCTTGATGATGATGAGACGGTGGTCTGCCCAGCAGTCAGCGCCACACAAGGACTTGGTTACATGCACATCCATCCTGTCCCTCTTCCTGACAATGATGTAGTCGATGAGGTGCCAGTGCTCAGAGCGAAGGTGCATCCATGACATCCAGTTTTGGGTAGGGAGGTAGAATACTGTATTGATTGTCAGCAATTAATCTCGGCGCAAGACTGGAGCAAAGAGAGATCATTGCTGTTACAGTAACCCACTTCATGCTTTCCTAGCACTCCATCCCAGGCAACGTGAACACGGCCTACCCTACTAAAATTGCCAATAATAATGAGCTTAGCTGCCACTGGAACATCTGCAATGACGGAGTGAAGATCCTTATAGAACTTGACATTCACTTCATCTAAGATGGTTATGGTTGGAGCATAGCAACTGATGATGTTAAGGTACTTTTCCCATACATGAGCGGAAGTTTCATGGCATGAGTCTGTCGTTTACTCCCTTGGAAAGTCCAGCCAATTTGATAATCAGTGGTGTCTTCACTGCAAAGCTGACACCAGCCTCGCGGTGCTGTTCACTTTCTCAGCTGCTCCAAAAGAAAGTGTATCTTGAGCCCCTTTCATAGAGTTTGCCTTCTCCTGCAAACTGGGTCTCACTCATGGCAGCAATGTTCACACTGTATCTGGCAAGTTTCTTTCCTACTAGGGCAGTTTTCCTCTGGGGTCTTTCCACATTGTCTTTGTCCAGTAAGGTGCACACATTCCATGTGCCAAGTGTGAGAGGAACAATCCTCAATTATTTATTTTTTTGTATTTTGACTGATAGAGTAGGCTCTACACCAGCCACAGTATGCTGGCTAGGGAGGGCACATTTTCTAGCCTCTAAGCAGTGCATTCCTGAAGAGACCTGGTCAGTCGCTCAGGTAACTGCCAGACTCCACTTCTGCTCCATGTCTGTGTGAACGACCCTAATGGCCTGAACCCGTATTTCAGGTATGGCTTGGATGCCAGTGCACCCACACTTGCCACTTCGTCACTTGTATGTTGCCATGGGACTTTAGTGAGTGATTAAATGGGATGGGTGGATGAAAAGAATGACTGCTCTGTGACTTTGTTTTAAGAGAGGAAAAGTTGCATAGTTTGTCGACCTCACTCTCTCGCCCCAAATCATGAGTCCATCAGCATATTAATATCAAGACAGCAGGAGACGGAGGTGAGTGCAGTGGATGACCAGGATGTCTTGCGTGTCTCATCACTTTGCTGGGAATCGCCTTTCTGCCTGCTGACCAGCTGGAGGTTCCTAAAAGCAGTCTGCCAAATCCAGTCTTCAAATATTTTATTTTTTTATTTCATTATTATTGTTTATTCATATAGGGATTATTTTATTTATTCTTATTTGTCATTTAGTATATGACAACACTTTTGTTAGAGTGCCATCTTTTCTTGCATTCTCAAATGGTCTATACCCTAATATAGCTGAGACATGCAAATGGTTACCTGACAGGTAAAGCTATATAATTCACAGAAGCCCTAAGGCAATTTTACACTTCCTACAATGTACAATATTCTACAGGATGAGATAAATATCTATATCAAAGTTACAACTGAGTTTGAACAGGATTTTCTCATTAGGAAATAATGATGTCAAACTTAGTTTATCACCAGTACAAAATTCTATATGAAAACCTAAAGTTTGTACCTCTCCCACCTTCTGCCATTGTAGCACAAATCTCCAAAATTTAGTTCTAACTGGCATCTGTAAAATAAAGATGGTATAAAACATTAAGCATATAATAATGTTTCTAAAATACATACATATTTGGAATATTTAAAGTAAGCAGATTCTCAGAAACTGAAGTAACTTCCCATATTTATCTGATATAAGCCCATGCCCCATGATAAGCCCATGCTAAATGACATGACAAGCTCATGCTTAATATAGGTCATTTCTGATTTATTAGGTTATATTAAGCACAATGTATTAGTCCACACTATTCCTTTATATGATCTGTTACAAAAATATTAGGATAAAACTTTGAAAGGAAACATGCAGTGCACAAACTATATAAAGTTTACTTTACTTTTTCTTAAATTTCATATGAAATACAATGGACCCTAGGCCTCAGTAAAGTTTAATGTACAAGGGATTTAAAAATGTAGCCATAGTGAACATGGGATTTAAAAAGGTAGCCATAATGAACATTGGATTTAAAAAGGTAGCCATAGTAACATTGGGATTTAAAAAGGTAGCCATAGTGAATATGAGATTTAAACAGGTAGCCATAGTAACAATGGGATTTAAAAAGGTAGCCATAGTGAACATGGGATTTAAAAAGGTAGCCATAGTGAACATGAGATTTAAACAGGTAGCCATAGTAACAATGGGATTTAAAAAGGTAGCCATGGTAACAATGGGATTTAAAAAGGTAGGCATAGTGAACATGGGATTTAAAAATGGAGGCATAGTGAACATGGGATTTAAAAATGTAGGCATAGTAAACATGAGATTTAAAAAGGTAGCTATATCAAACAAGCTCTGATGGTCAGATTATTTACATACATAACAGTTGATAAGAAAAATTTGCTTTCTCTATGCTTAAATATATTAAGACCTCATTTGGAGTATGCATCTGTCATCTGGTCACAACAATAAAGAAAATTAAAACACTGCCACTGAAAAGATTCAGAACAGAATACAAGGATGCTGAAAATGGTATTCATATTCTGGTAGATTAGTGATGTTTAGGACTTCCATTATTTGCATACATGACTTTTTAAGTCAACATGACTCACATCTACCAAATAATCCATCAGCTAAGAACTAAGCAAGTCTTCCAATGATGCCACAACACTCGCAACAAAACCCGGGATCATAGTCGATATTTTTTACAAAGCACTGTGACCCCAAGTGATACTGCATGCTATATTATATCCATTAAAAAAATTAGCATGTTTTTAACATGCAGGAATATAGCAATCTAACGGACAGTATATCAAATTGTGATTCAACCTTAGTGTATGAATACACATAGAAATGTTTTCAACAGTAAACTGTTGATCTACAATTTCTTTTATCAAGGGTGAATTTCAGTTTATTTATCATTAATTTTCTTTACAAAAAGAATAACTTGAAAAAAATCAATAATCCACATTTTCTAAATAAATTAAATAATTTACACAATTTCATCTAAATACTGGCTGCTTGGTGCACTCTCTCTCTCTCTCTCTCTCTCTCTCTCTCTCTCTCTCTCTCTCTCTCTCTCTCTCTCTCTCTCTCTCTTTAGTAATACAAGGGACTAAAATGTATGGAAATATGTGGAGTAAGGGAAGAAAAAGAATTTGAACTGGATGAAAACGTTGACCTCCCACATCTGAGGTGGAAGCCCTAAGCACTTAGACCAGCCAGTGGTTATACTTCAGTAACATTTTAAGACCCATTAGCACAAATGTGACTATATTATACTGTTTATTAAATATGGTAATATTACAACTGACTAAACCATTAAATAATTTACACAATTTCATCTAAATACTGGCTGCTTGGCGTGTCTCTCTCTCTCTCTCTCTCTCTCTCTCTCTCTCTCTCTCTCTCTCTCTCTCTCTCTCTCTCTCTCTCTCTCTCTCTCTCTCTCTTTGGATATCTGTGGAGTAAGGAAAAAAAAGAATTGGAACTGGATGAAAACGTTGACCTCCCACATCAGAGGTGGAAGCCCTAAGCACTTAAACCAGCCAGTGGTTATACTTCAGTAATATTTTATGACCCATTAACACAAATATGACTATATTATACAGTTTAAATATGGCAATATTACAACTGACTAAACCAAAGAAAAACATTCATAAGACATAAAGGGTTACAACTGAGTGAGAGTCTGACCTCAGGTGACCTGTAACTGTTAGATCTTTTGTAGCAACAGAATCTTAATGCCGTATATTACCACAACCCCCACCCACCCCGCAAATGATAAATACTGAATATAAATATAACGCGGAAATATCCTTCTGACTCTAGACACCGCGAGATAAACTAAATTCGACCACCATTCGATTATCGTTCGTTCAGAAAGAATTGATCATATACAATGATTGAGTAAAAACGTGAGACGATCAATCGATAAAAGAATGATTCGACTTACTAACTTAATCAATCTGATTAAAATCAGCTGTTAGTACTACGACACTAACATCTGAACTAACTCCGTACGGGGTCATGTCCAGGCGACCTTTGCATTATACATACTAATTAAAATTTCCACCAATCGGATTGGACCTTTCATACATCAGTTCGATAGCGAGGTAAAGTTTTTGAGCCTGTACTCTCCGACTGTGTTGTTTGCACATGATCAGTGGCAGGTCTAGAGACAGTTGTTGAAAAATTTATGTTGCTAATGTCACTAAAGGAAGCTATTTTCACTGGCTTGATATAAGTTATTGGCAGAATTGGATTGGATTGGTTTTTTGGTGGTTGCAAAATAACTGGACTTCTGAGCATCCTTTTTGTGATGTATTTTCGTTTCGGCGAAGGCAGATTTAAGAGTAAAGTTTTTGAAACAGTTTCTGCGGATTCTTTTAGCCTTTTCTTTACCTCTAAAACTTCCTTTTCTGACCTTAACACTTTTTCAACTGATCTGTAACATTTTTGGCACACTCCATTTTCGTCATCTGCAGCGATTCTTACTTCAGTAACTCGCGCGATGTTTTCCACTCGTTCCGAATTTAACTTAAGTTTTCTGTCCAGAAATTTCTTTTTAATCTCGCAGCCGTCTTCAACCCTTTCTATCTGGATGAACGAAAACCCGCACAAAACACAAATATTTCCAAGAAAATACGTTTTTATTGGTGTTACGATTTGCACCGAGGGGGTTTCCATTTTCTATTGTCTTTCGATATCTCTCGGATTATTTCTATCCGACACGATGTCTGCGAGATACTGTTGCTGTTTTGCCAGTCGCGTTTTGATTGGTCAGTGCAAAGGTCGCCTGGACATGACCCCGTACGGAGTTAGTTCAGATGTTAGTGTCGTAGTACTAACAGCTGATTTTAATCAGATTGTAACTTAATCAGTTACTGTGCGGGTATAAAGGTCAGTAAACATGACTGAAATCGTTACCTCCCATATTCCGGAATTTTTACGGGTAACACGGCCCGCCGTTTAATGAGCCTCTTCGCAGTTCTTCACCTCTACAGCATGTAATGTCAACAATAAAATAAATAGCGGGTAACAGCCAGCACACCATTATACCGTGCATCCGAAAAAGAAAGTAGAGTAAATGTCAGGTGATCGACAAAAAGTACCTCCAAATAGAAGAGTCATTTTCATCACCAAATCAATACTTCCGTACCGGAACTATATCATGTAGATACACTTCGACTTAAACCAGGGACTATGTAATTTATTTATAAGAATTCTCTGTAATTCCAATCACATTTATATATAAACTGGAAAAATATTCATTTTCATATAACAAAGGCTAAGTCTATTCGCATTTTTTTTTAAGAATAAGATTTTTAAAAATATATATTAAGCAGGAAAACATTAATAGTATTACTTCTACTGACACCATGTGCGATATTGGTTACGTTATACTTAAAATGTGCTTGCGCTATAGAAAGAAAAAGAAAAATACAAAATGGAAAAGAATACTAATATCTGACATCGCTCACTTGCTTCACATGACAGACTTCACTATTTCACAAAGCAGGCTTGTAGTCAGGGCCGTATTATCCATAAGGCTGACTAGACTGAAGCCTAGGGGCCCACCAAGAGCAGGGGACCATGCAACTTTTAGCATGCCATGGCAATGCTGCGTAATCGAAAATTCCACATTAAAAAAATTCCTACTCCATGCCACAACAATCAGACTGCTGCTAAATTCCACCTTTTTAAATCTTTTTTGGTAAATTTATATTAATTAAAAGAGCGAGAAATTCGCGGGTGGATGTCGAGGGACCCAAAGAAGCTCGAATCCAAGGGGCCCTGCCATTGGTTAATACGACACTGCTTGTAGTCGGAAACATAATATCTCTCAAACCGTATATTATGCTGATTTTGCCTATTTTCTTAAATAATAATTTTAGAAAAAAGAACAAAAGTTTTCTCACTATTTATTTCATCGTAACTTGCAGTCGCTCGGAGAAGGGAAGGCACGTCATTTCAACTTTTCTCAAGGGGGGGGGGGGGGGCAAAACATCAAAACATGATGGACTTGCTAATTTTCGTATATTGGCTACACAATTTTTACAGCACATGCAAAAATGTGTGTGTTAAATTACGTCGCGGGTTGGGGGGGGGGCACAATGTGTGGGTCTAGACACAGATCTGTCTCATGCGTCAATCTAACAAAAACAACAAACATATAAAAAAAATGTCTGGCAATGATACCATAGAATAATATGAGAGTGATGCCGCAAAGCCACTCGATCAACAGCAAGAATATTGATTACAAATTTGATACAAAGTCACAAAAAGGTCTAACACATTACAATGCGTCAGAATGAGCGTTAAAATATCACATCGGGCTTTCAATGAACATTTGCGTTGTTGATTAAACTCACAAAAGAAATAGCTGAAAGTTCCGAGTGTATTAAAATGACTACTAAGGCCACCATGGAGCCGATGATGGCACTCATGGGAACAGAGGAGGAATCTTGGTCAGTTTCCAAGAGAGTCAAACTTACCAAGGATATCAAGAAAGTCACAACAGCAACTAAAAAAAGTATGGTGCATTTGCTAGAGGCAAATGAGTGTATGTAAGAAGACGTTGAATAAACTGTTGGTGAACTTGAAAAGACGTTAGAGAGACACCAGACGTGCAACCCGAATACAAGTCAGAGTTAAAAACTCCATCCCAATTCTTGAACGAAGACGCTTGCCAGGAAATCATTATATATCCTATAAATTTCGCTCATAATAGAAATGACATCAGAACTGGAGATACTACAGAATAAAACAACAAAGACAAATCCTAAACATATGGATAGTGAAGAGACTAAAATGGTATTCAAGGAGTTTACTGGAAATAATCGAGCTACCGGTATTCAATAGGCACATTTCGATCAAATACTGAATCCATATAGGGAATAAGAGTTTTACAAAGGTGAAGCGTCATAGAGAGATACTTTTTTTTAAAGCTCAGTACCTCAGCCAGTGATGCAAGAAGAACCACTGCTTAATTTACCACGTCAATATACAACAAAACAAAGTCCTGGGGCACTAATATCTCGCCCAATCACTGAAAACACAAGATAAATACCAGCGTAAATTTCGGGAATTCAGAAGCAAGTTATGACAACAACCTAAAAAGGAATGTAGAGCAAAGGAAGAAAGGATGGAGTGGCATAGACAACAAATAAAGAAGTTCTCTTAGAAAGGATGGAGTGGCATAGACAACAAATAGCGGTTCTCTCAGAAAGGATGGAGTGGCATAGACAACAAAATAAAGAGGTTATCTCAGGAGATAAAAATAAGGATGGAGTGGCATAGACAACAAATAGCAGTTCTCTCAGAAAGGATGGAGTGGCATAGACAACAAAATAAAGAGGTTATCTCAGGAGATAATAATAAGGATGGAATGCCATAGAAACAAATAAAGAGGTTCTCTCAGAAAGGATGGAGTGGCATAGACAACAAAATAAAGAGGTTATCTCAGGAGATAATAATAAGGATGGAATGCCATAGAAATAAATAAAGAGGTTCTCTCAGGAGATAATAATAATGGGCTGTACCTGTGCCTTAATCAACAAAACCCAATTCGGGAAACGGTCTGACCAGACCTATGAAAAAGGAGTTACACGAGGATGACACAAAGAAATATCTTCATCGCTCTCACAACATGAAGAAGAACAACATATTTGGTATCAACAACTTTCTAATAAGCATACCGAATCCGCAATCACTGGCAGAAGAACAAGCTATAATGGATAGTTACAGAAAAAAGAATTTTAAACACCATTAGAACAGAATTTGTGAGCAAAAGTATTAAGATTGAAATTTTCGCTAAATTGTATTAAAACAAATTTGTTATTACATGTCACATTTCGGGTGTTGGCGCGTTATCAGTTTATAGTATTGTATAAGCCCCACTTGTGAAAGGGAATGTGTTAAGTCCCCCTTTGTCAAGGGGTATTGTACAATATATAATAATAATAACTATAACCCACTCCCTTTTGGTACTCGTTATCTAAGAGATGACCACCCTCGATATAATTGTCCGGTTCGAGTATGAGAATAGGTAGAGTAAACTGAGCAAGTATATTGAAGAAACAACTACGAGCCCCCTTAAAGATAAACAAACAATTTAATCAATTACATACACAACTATGAAACTTCCTTTCATTAGGAATAGACACTGTTTAGAAATAAACTTTCACCGAAAGTTTGAATTGAAACTAATTAGCCAATATATTACTGATAGCTTTAAATCATCATTGAATCGAGTGCTACAATCAAAGCCAAAGCCTTGTTCGATTTTCATAACCTGCTATTCCTCGATTCCATCACTGTTCAATTAAATGTTGGCTCTAGAAGTCACTTTCTCTCTAGACAATCTGTACCAGTGGATGTTTCCGCTGGATTCCAGACTTGTCCACTGTATCATGCGTTTACTGCAATTTCAGTTTCCCAATTTCTATTCCAAAGTGTACGTCATAATTTACGTAACTTCACGATCTTCCAAAAAGCTATTTTCTCCCTTTCAAAAGAAAATTAAAACAACCCAAGTCTCTCGTTACAATGGTTACAGTTGAGTTTTTCCATTATTCCTGTTCGAAAAATCAGATATTTCTATCAGTGATAACAACTTAACACATGTCCTCAAATGAATGTAGTTAAACAAATTGCTAATTCGTCATGCCTTGACCTAATACCTTTACGCACTACACAGCGAGGCGTTGAATTATGGCTTCGCCTAAATTTACACAGCACATGAAATGAATACACTGTCGCTAAATCATCTATGAAATCAAAATTCGGTGAATTCACATGTATTCCTGTAAATCATTAACTAATGTAATACATTAAATTCTTAGAACATAATCAATATGCAAACAAGATGATAAATTCAAGAATTAACGTAACACTTCCTATTCATAACTCAGCATAGTGATTTACGACATAAAGTAACACTACCCCATTCTTAACTAAGAATTAAGCTAAGAATTCCAATTCATAATTCAAAAGCACATTATTATACAAATGTATCAAATGAAATCATGCAGGACCTGTAAACTACAGCAAACATCATATAAATTGCATGAACAATATGCATTGAATTGTGACAGTACCTTTGTGTTTTTGTTGTGTGTCTCCCTTAGTTTGGCGGTTTTTCTGGACCACGATTCTTTAACGGACATATTTCTCTAAAATAATATCCGGAGCCTTAATAAATAATTCTACCTCTGGTTCCTCTTTTGCAGAGAAATTTTCAGACTAATTTCTGATTTCGCTAGGCCGATATTATGTTCTACGAATTTTCGTGTGAAAACACAACCCTTATTTAACCGTGACCATTCAGAATCAAATGTATTTTCCCCCGCTTTCCTCTAAGAGTCGCTTACGTCTGGTCAGGATGACATGCTTGTTTTTAAGTAACAGAATCCCTGCGTTTTCTCAAGTTTGACACTTTTCGTGGAAAATGAAACTTTAAAATGTCACTAGCACTCAGTCTGATTGCTGAATAAACAAGGTTTAATTAGTACAACGGTCGCACTCTACTATACAGACCCCCAAACACACTTTGACACGGCGTGTCTTCATAAATCTAACTAATGGTCTCACCAAATGGTTTATTAATAGATCGACAAAAAGTACCTCCAAATTCTGAAATTTGCCCCTTCACATTAAATTATATTGAAAGTAATTCTTCATTAGAATATATTGATATTAGAGCGTATATATTTCCGTACTACAACTGTATGCTACATTAATAAAGATCGCACTTTACGAGCAAATGCAAAATACCTTAAAATACATTTCTCTTGTATACAGTGGTAAGCAATTTATATTTGGTGGAAAGTTGCTAAACATGGAAATTCCTAAATCCCTAATAGAAAAGTAAGATAGATGATTCACGCGTTTCCAATGGGAAAGATCGAGAGTCCTTTGTTCTGATTCAGTTTGAGCGAACATTCGCACTGTGAATAATTTGAGAGCAGGCTTAATTAATGCTTTCATCGAGTGTCAAAATACCTATGTCTTTCCTTAGAAGTAGATAATCATCTTTGTTTGTAATCTTCTTTAAGGAATAGGTACTTTTTAATATTTGAGATTTTAACTGTAAAGTTCATATTAGTTACTTTGATTTTATATTATAATGAAATGGAATGTTTAATTGCTTCAAAGAATTTATATTCATCTGTAGTTATGGTATGTATTGTTAGAGCAGACGAATTCGATAACAACTTCATGTTTAGATTTAATTGCAGTGGGGAGATTCTTTAAGTAATAAAGTATAATGTTTTAGTAACCAATTCCAAATTAGTATAAATTAAATTTGGCAAGGAGCGTTTCTTCAAAATGATTGTTGCATTAATCACAACTATTGAATTCTGTACTCTTTGTCTATCATCAAGTTAATTGAGGCTTAATTGTCTGTATTATATCATAAAATGTAGCAATTATACAAATGTACGAAGTTGGTAAGATCGAAGAAAAGGTGTTTTCTTATCTGTATTTTGTGTATTTTAACTATAAAGGCGGATATATATATATATATATATATATATATATATATATATATATATATATATATATATATATATATATATATATATAATTCGTTCATCGAGAGTGAGGACCATACACAGAGTAAAATGACATTTGACTGAGGATTCTTTGTAGTTAAACGGTCATTAGGAACTTTCTGAAGACATTTGGTTTAGTTATGCAGAAGCCACTCCTGATATTGCAGGTGCATATCACAAACTGGTCGTCGATGGGTCGGCATCAAAATAACACAGGTCGGCAAATTTCCCAACAAGGCTTTCATACGTTGTGCTTAATTTATTACTTTTCACTGGAACACCTGTAGTTGTCTAAACAGTCTGTCGTTAACAAATATTTTCATGCACGAGTAGGTAATACTGGTGGTGGTTATCAATGCAATGATGTCATGATTCTGTTGTTGGAAAGTGCTGGTAGTTGAATTAGGGTCATCATTGCAACTGTAGAAAATTGGTAGTATTTACTATTAAACCTGTTACGTCATTTACATAATATCACGAATTGAAGGCCGGCCGTACTGAATATTAATTTGTGGAAATAAAACAAGCAACCAAAAACAATTGTGGAGTCACACTGAAACTTTCTCCAGCAAAATTAACTGGATGTGTCACCGTGTGGTTGATCCAGTTAAATACAGTCCAATACAATAACACTTCAGAAAATTATCCAAGTAACATACATGCAAAAGACTGGTGGAATATTTCAATTCCTTGCAGCGATTTCAGCAGCAGCGTCTCCAGCGGTTGTAAGAGCAGCAGCGTTATGGGGCCATTTGCATCATGAATGGTTTAAAAATAGCGTGTGTGGCCATATAAAAATTGAAGAGGCGTTCAATTATCAGGTGCTGTCGTCTAATACCCTCATTTGACTATTCCAATACAATCTCGTTGGGATGGTCATCTTCTTGTTGCACTGGAACATTCACCTGTTGCACTGGAGCATTCACCTGTTGCACTGAGCGTTCACCTGTTGCACTGGAGCATTCACCTGTTGCTCTGGAGCATTCACCTGTTGCACTGGAGCATTCATCTGTTGCTCTGGAGCATTCACCTGTTGCACTGGAGCATTCACCTGTTGCACTGGAGCATTCACCTGTTGCACTGGAGTATTCATCAACCCCGTAAACAGCTATTGATCTCACATCAAAGTACGCATATTATTCTGTGTGTATTAACATTTACAGACGTTACTCAGCTTGACGGCACGGTACTGATGTGGATCAGGGCCAATTTGTCATCAAATCAGATTTGTCGAGTTTACTAATCGTGTTGTTAGTGGTGTCGATCCGTTTGAGCTTGAGATTTTTGAAGACCAAACTGGTAAACTATAAACGTCAAACGTACACTTTTAAGATATTTTTGTAAAGTTGAAAGGTCACTCTGTCTTAAAACAATCGGGCTAACCTCACTGATAATGGAGGAATCAGAGTCGCTCATATCGAAGCAATTATTGATGCCGAGGTTACGAGACAATACCTGGATAATCAAACCGGTATGTGATCGCCCAACCACATGAAGTATTGTTTTGGATTTTTTATTTTAAAAAAAAGAATATAAATCAAAGGAGGAGAAAAATTTAAATGGCAACTTTTACAAACGATCGATTTATTTTAACTACTCTTTGCTAAAGGTTTTGATGGAACAAAAGTCAAAGCTTAAAGGTATGCGATCATACCTGTTTATCATAACGGGAACGAAATGTACGTGTGATCGAATAGGAATTTTCAAAAGTAATTATCAGCAGCTTGATTGCTCATATGTAAGGCCAATATCATTTGTTTCCAGGTCAGATAACGAAGTTAATACATTTTTAAACAATTGCATTGTCAGCATCCTAATTCGCCGGAGATGAAATTCAGTTGGAATTATTCGGTATTTATCATGACGGAGACTAAAGTGTCTTTGGTTTTTCTGTTTAAGATTAGATTTCTGTCATTTTATACAAGTAATAAAATCTGACAGCGGTGATGTGGTTGCTGAACTGAACGAGATGTTGGTTCAGCAGGTAGCAGATGTTAATATTGATAACAGTTTTGCTCTACTTCTCGAGGAATATCTTTGTCAAAGCAGTGTTACCAAATCCTCATATGAATCGTCATATAATTTTGTTAAGAGTCAAATCGAAATTGCCATTGGATTCACCCTGATTTACCTAAGCCATCTCGAGGACAGTTTGGAATCACGTGAACACATCGAAGCGTTAACTTCACCGGCATATGCAAAAACACTTCGGGATTGTTTATACAATGGCGAAGTGGCTTTCGTCTATGTATTCACTCCAGTTATATTCACGATCAAACATTTAAAACCAACTTTGACTCAAATAAGAAAAGAAAGGTCTTGGCTGTTATTCATCTAGGACACATTTGTCGGGTAATTGTTACTGAGCTAAGACATCATAATCTTATATGTCAAAGGTTCTGGCGTAATAGTTGTTTTGTGTGAAAGGATGTCCATAATGCACAATCGCCAGAGATTGAAGCGTTCCCTAGGTAAAACTTTGTGTTATAATTAAATGGCAATTTTGACAGTAAAATGGAATACCTGGTTAGAGGTGTGTATGCATATTGCGCCTGCGCGTATTGATGAGACCTGACAAGTTCAGCCTGTTGGCTAATTCTAATACGCGATTTCCTTATTATTATGCTTTTTTAAAACTATGACAGACCTGTGGTCATACCGACGTCTTAAAACAACGATGCAGAGCAATAGTTGCGAAATGGAATTACATATAGTATCGCGCTGATTCTAAAATACAAACGCTTGAATTTGTATTAGCCCGAGTTTCCTCCGACCCTTGCCACATCAATTTTTATATAAATCTCCGAATATCAAACATGGGGTGGCAAGGGTCAAAGGAAACTCGGACTATGATCGTAAATACTATTTGCAGTCTTACTGCAGCAGCAACTGTTGGTCATGGTCTGACTGTTATCACGACCACGTCAACCATTGTAGGTGCACCAATAAATATTATTGTCAGAACTATATCAATAGTAACCGGTGTCTCTGGTGCTTCTAGTACATTAATTTCATTGCGACTGCATTCACAAATATACACCCATTCCGATTTGCTTGCCTTCAAACAAAAATATATAAAAAAAGTAAATTTTATTCAGCCGCGATCAAAGATTAAACTTGAAGCTCAATATCATGTTTTTAATACGTTAAACTTACATTATACATAACAATGTAAAGATGAAGATTTGCCGTGTTTGCCATGCATTCTTAAAATGTGATTTGTCCCATAAAGATCATAATTATTTGTACTATTAATGAAAATTTCATCATTTTTTCTTACACTGTGTAATGTTTAGAAATGCAATTAGTCATTGGGCAAAGGTAAAAGCAATGTTATGCGTAGATGACGGCAAAGATAAATGCATTTAAACTTGTCTCTGGGGAGTAAATGGTTAACCAAAGTGATGGGAGCCCTATGGAGTACCAGTGTACTAGATTCCAAATTATAATGAGAGCACAATGAGTCTCTACAAATGTGAATGCATCAATTCTTATATATAGTTTCTATTGGAGTGAATCAGTATAAGTACTGCAGAAGTAATTATGCACTTCCACAGAAGTTCTAGATGTGAGTTTCTGTGGGAGTGAATCGATACTTTTATCTAGAGGTTTTACTAGTGTGCATATGTACTTCTTTCTAGCATTTCTACTGGAGTGCTTTGGTACTTCTGTCTTGAGTTTCTACTGGATTGCATCAGTACTTCTTTACTTCTGTCTAGAGTTTCTACTGGAGTGCATCAGTACTTCTTTACTTCTGTCTAGAGTTTCTACTGGAGTGCATTGGTACTTCTATCTAGAGTTTCTACTGGAGTGCATTTGTACTTCTATCTAGAGTTTCTACTGGTATGCAGCGGTACTTCTTTACTTCTGTCTTGAGTTTCTACTGGAGTGCATCAGTACTTCTTTACTTCTGTCTAGAGTTTCTACTGGAATGTATTGGTACTTCTGTCTAGAGTTCTACTGGAGTGCATCACTGCTTCTGTCTAGAGTTTCTACTGGAGTGCATTGGTACTTCTGTTTAGGATTTCTACTGGAGTGCATCAGCACTTCTTTATAGTCTGTAGGAGTGCATCAGTATTTCTATCTAGTGTAGATGGGAGTGCATAAATACATCTGTGTAGACTCTCTTTGGGAGCCTATCAGCATTTATGTCTGACTTTTTTAATGGGAATGCATCACAACTTCTATTTACAGTAGCTTTGGCAGTGTATGATTGCTTTTATTTAGAGTTACAATGGCAGTCCATGATTACTTCTCTATGAGTCTCTATAGGAGTCTATGATTACTTCTCTAAGAGTCTATGGTAGTTAATTAAGTACTTCTCTAAGAGTCTATGGGAGTCCATCAGTACTTCTCTAAGAGTCTCTATGGGAGTCCATTATTACTTCTCTAAGAGTCTCTATGGGAGTCCATCAGTACTTCCATCTTGCTCATCTACAGAGACAATCAATGGAAGAGGTGTCACTTACAGCCCCTAAAATAAATTGCTCAGCTGTGTTAATGAATAGCTAGAAGCTAAGTATCTGCTATATCCTAACATGTTCTCCCCATTTTACAAAGACACATTATATCAGGTTGCAAATAATAACTAACAGTACAGCTTCAGAAGGTTGAATATGGAGGTTTTGAATATTATTTTGCATCCAACATTCACAAATTGCCCAGATTATGATACCTTATGGAACAATAGTGTGTGAAACCTCAAAATAACTCACATGGTGTTCCTTAATATCAGCACCCATGACAAAGTAGATGATTATGAAATGGCCCCTCAAAAGGATAGAAAAAACTCAACTCCAAGGGTAATTCATTCACCAAGTACTTGATTGTAATACAAGTTGCACTTTTTGCACCGAAATGGAAAAAATCTAAAAACTCAAACATATTTCAAATCAAGAGGTCATTGTATCAGACAGAAACTTTTTTATTTTTGATTATTACCAGAAATAGAAAATACATGATTGGTAATGTATCAATGAATAGTTATTACATATATTAGTAGATATTTCAGTTGGTCATTTGATTGACATTAATAATAATAATAATAATAATAATAATAATAATATAATCTATATACCATCTTATGTTTTCAGGTAAATCCTGTGTCCTTAAACTTTTGATAAAATATATCAGATCAGAGGGAGAGGATGTGGAATATGATACTTTCCAGGACCGAGTCCAGTGTAGTTTTGATTTCCAGGCATTTTGGAACTTTTATAATCAAACAGATTGTGGAAGAAAGATGCTAGAGGCCATATTAGAAAAACATCATTGTCATGTATCATTGGTTAAAGATGAGTCTTTGCAAGGATTGTTAGTGTTCAAAATATTTAATCAAAAGTTTCACAAAAAATCAGACGTGAAACAATTTGTGCGAGTCATACTTGATACTGTTCAGAAAAATGCAGAACAAGAGATGTTGCTTAGTAAATTTACTGTTGACCCCAGGCTTCACAAGGATGTCCTAGAAAAACTGAGACTGACTAAGGAGTTAGACTCTGTCTGGATAGAATCTGGTGTTGAGCAAGGTCATGAAATATGTATGGTGTACCTGCTGGAACATAAAATGATTGTTACACAGAGAATGTCAGATATAGTAAATGCTATTGAAGAATCTTTTCAAAACCATGAGGAATTAGTTTGTGTTGACCTTAAGTGGCAAAGAGTTATGATACACTTTGGATATTTGCAGAATGTGAATCATGAATTTCCCAACCTAATGATCAGCTGTGATGAATCAATAAATGCCTTTGGTTTGAAGGGTCCAAGAGATGAAGCCAAAGCTGCTGCAGATACTGTTTTGGAACTCTTGGAAACTGCACAACGTGAAATGTCTGAGGTGGCATTTTCTCCACGTTGTCAGTTAGAAATTTTTACCCATCCAGAAATGTGTACCTACATCAACAGGGCCATTCCTGAGGTAGCTGTTGTTTGGTTATTGAACCCTCTCACAAAGAAAATTCATCTTTTTGCCAAAGACCCCAAACAACTACTAAGTATAGATAAGGCTATCAGGGGTTGTGTGCAGGAACAGCTCTATCCAGTATTGAAAGACCATTCCATTTCTACCCAGACGACAGCCAGATATTTGGAGGAGTTGAAGAAGCAGCACACAGGGAGACTTGTGATGCATTTTTCTACAGAAGGCTTACGGGTGACAGCTGCAGATGACATAATTGAAATTGTTGATGCTGCAATACAGGAGATCATCAGCAGAGAAGGAGGTGCAGATCAGGATGCACGTGAACCAGAGAAACAAGATAAGAGAGATAGAAAACCATTCAGTAAGTCTGTTCCTGCCAGAATTGGTGGCTATCAAGACACAAGTAGTTTGGTCTCCATGAAAGGCATGATAACTGAGAGGAAAATTAAGGAGACAATCTCAGTGGCAAATAAAGAAATCTTCCACAAGCTTTTGGTAAATGGTCTTAAAGAATTTAAATGTAAGGGAAAAGACCTACATGTAATTGTAAAAGAAGTAGAAACTGAGACAGAAGTTGGATTTGAGCTGGAAGGCTCAACAGAAAAAGAAGTTGGAGATGTCCTTCAATTCATAAAACACAGAATTGAGTTAGAGGAGCGACAGTTACATGCCCATAAAGGTATAGGTGACTCAACTGGTGCCACTGCAAGTCCTGAAGAAGGAAATATTGCAGGCCCTAATGCTACTGGAAAAACTGAGAGCAATGAAACAACTAGTAAGAATTGATCATAGGTTTTTCCATTGGCAATGTTTTATTATAAACCTTAAAGTATGACAGTCCTATCAGTATTCATACACTATGAGCTATTAGTAAGTAGCTATTAGCTTTAAATTCATGTTTATATTTACTTTTGTGTATACAGACATTCTTTCAAGAACAAGAGTATGGTCAAGATAAGGTAATACTGATACTATTTATTTTGTGATCCATAATTTAGATTGGAAACATTTTAGTAACCTGATTTGTAGTTTTTCTAAATCATTGAATGATGTACAAAATTATGTCTATAACTTTAATTATGCAAACTGATTCAGATGTAAAAGATTTTCCATGGATTCTAGCAAGATAAAGATCAGTTTTGGAAAATTTAATGCTGGTGTCTTAAATTCCATCCGAACAAAGGGTATTTTATATTTTGTAATGTGCATTAAGGTGAATAGCTGGTAATTATGTTGTACCTCAAGGATCTGATTAAGAGAAGGGTTCTTAATGTCATTCATTCAGGTGGGTACATGTGGGTTCCATAAAAATGTTATTGTAAAAAAAGTGCTGATGTCCTAGCTTGGTCACACTTTGGAAACTCAATTTCAATCAGATTTTTGACAACATGGTAAATAAACTTTTATAGTCCTTGGTTACCAACCTTCAGGTCACGACCCAAATCAAGGTTACAGAGATGATCTGAAGGATATGAATAGTTAGTTTGAGAGGAAGAGAATAATACAGACATGTTTTATAGTATATTTAATAATTAGGTATATAAATTATTTTTCTTCTTTTTTTTCCTTTGTTATTGCATTTTAACAGTTGAATGTTTATACATAAAATTTCACAAATATATGCAACCATCATGTGATTTTGAAGGACATATGTTGTAAAGAATACAAATCATTAGTGAAGAACAGTCCCTTGTAGTGCACTAAATCCAGCAAGGGACCACATGTATCAGGGATTTATTAAGATAAATGAAATAAACTGACAACAAACAGTCCAAAACTAGCATCTAACTAGCCTAAGTGCTTTTGACTTAAGTCTTTTTTGTAGGCAAATACAAAACATTGACTAGACAAACAAATAAAACAGAAAAACCATTATGTTTACAAAACTTTACAGGAATAAAATCGATAGGGCTAGTTAGATACTAACTTTTCACATAGAATGTGACTGGTTTATAATGCTTTATAAACCTCTGGAGCTCAGTTTGTAAAAAAGTGGATAATACTTTCATGTACAGAAGATTTTCTTAGGTATTGGAACTTCTACACCAAAACCAATGAAGGGAAAGAGATGCTAGAGGTCATAGTTAGCAAATATCAAATTAATGTTCAGTGGTTGTGTCAAATGATGTTGAGGATTTGTTTATATTTGAAGTTTTTGATCAACGTTTTAAACACGAGTCAGATATTGAAGAGTTTGTACATATGGTGATAAACAGTGTTTATCAAAATGCACAGAATTCACTGTGCCTATGTTGCTTTAGTGTTGAAGTTGTTATACAAGATGATTTCCTACAGAAAGTTAAACAGAGGAAGGAATTGGATGCTTTCTGGATTGCAAAGGCCGGTGAGCATAACTCAGGTGTAATTTATGCAGTATTGAGAGAGGAAAATAAGGAATCAATGTTTGGTAAGATTACAGAAATTATTGATATTGCTTGGAAATGTTTCGAGAATCATGAGGAGAAAGTACTTGCAGACGATATATGGAAAAGGGTAATGGAAAAGTTTGGATATCTTGAGGAAATGAATGGCAAATTTCTAAAGACAAAGATCATCAATAATGAAAAACTGAATGCCTTTCTACTTAAGGGTGTCAGAAATGAAACCAAAGCTGCTGCTGAACATCTTGAGAAACTTTTGAAAACTGCTCATGTTGAGGTCCATGGAGAAGAATTATCTTTAGGTTGTCAGTTTGAAATATTCACAAATCCAGAAATGTGTGATTATATTGACAGTATGATACAAAATATTCCAACTCCTTTTGTTTGGATACCTAACCATCATACCCAAAAGCTGCTTATCTTTTCCAGAAATCCTGAATGCATAAACAGTATATACAAGTCCATTGAGAGTTGTGTCCAAGAAAAAGGGTGTCCATTATCTAGAGACACGCTTTCTCTAGACAAACTAAAATCTATAGAGGAGTTGAGAAAGAAGCACAAGGGAAAGGTTTTGATTCAAACATCTGACAAAGCTTTTCCTTGTGACAGCTGCTAGTGATATATTTGAGATTGTTTATGCTGCAATACAGGGCATTTGTAGCCAAAAGAATGTCACAGCTGAGGCTGGTAGCAAAAAAATGAAACCTGACCACAAAACTGATTATGATAGTATCAGAAGTAAAGGACTGCTCTCAAAGAAAGGAAATCAGATATGTAAATGCATTGAGATGCATGATGGACAGTTTTTCAAGACATTTTTGAAAGAAGATATATCCAAATTTGAACACTTAGCAAATGAGCATGATGTTACCATATATAAAATTGAAAAAATAAATAGGTTAGGATTTGATCTGATGGGATCAGAGTCAGATGTCATGCATATTTTTAATTCTTTAAATGAGAAAATAAAGTCCAAAAAGCAAACAATGCAGCTCCAACATGATAATAATATTCCAGCTGAAAATGTTGAAGCACAGATGGAAGCAAGTTCACCAAATGCAACTAGCAAGTCAGAGACTAAATTTAATTTCTAGTTTAGTCCCTGTTACCATAGCAATATTCTTATATATATAGGACTAGGATTCCAGTACCTGAAAATCATTATTTTGAAATCATGTTAACATTGTGCATTTTACATCACACTATTTATCTTTAGTTCACATACTATAAGAACTTATGGGATGTTAAGTTGACCTTTATCCATTAGGAGTTTGTCAATAATACCCATTCTATACAGCTAAGTGATTGCCATGAAACTCGACAAATTAATTTTATCCCAGTCTAGTTAGTCTCAAATTAAACTGGTGCCACTTGGCTATCTTAAAAATCTTATCACTATTATTGTTATTGCCACTTCTTCTGAATGAATGGTCATATCAATACTTCTTTTCATATCTAGTTTTTCTTGAACAAAAATGGTACTAATCAGAAATCCAATATTGAAATCACAGCCATCTTGAAAATCTTCTTGCCACTCTTGAATGGAAAGTCTTAATGGCATGGGGTTTTCATGTCTAGTTGGTCCAAATAAAAGTGGTGTCTAATATTGCCACCAGAGTGGCCATCATACAAATCTTGTTTTCACTACTCCCGAAGGGATGGTCAAATCAACATATGGTTTTTACTTAGATTTTTTATAATGTCAAGATGGTCCGAAATGAAAAAATTGCATCTTTGAGTCCAGTATGGTCACAACAACAGCTATGTTAAAAATCTTGTTATTGCTACTCCTTCCTTAAGTTTTTAAGTTGAAATGTCAAGCTGGTCCTACATGAAAATATTGGCAGTGTGACCTCCAAAATGGAAAAGGCCATCTTGAAAATCTTATTGCTACCCCTCTACGATAGCTGGTCATATTGAAATTGTGCTGTCACCAAAATAATTCTTACAATGCCTAGTTGGATGGAAATGGTAAATACCTGATATTCACTATAGCCACTAAGGCAGCCATCATGAAAATCCACTTAGAAGCCATCTTAAAGAACATGTTATTGTTACGCCTTGAAAATGAGTAAAAACTGGGGTTTCACCAGAAGACTTTTCATAATGTCTTTATGGACTAAGATAAATATAGTGCTCTATCAAAATGGGGTTTGCACAAATAAACTATCTGCTTGGTCCTAAATGATAATAATAATAATAATAATAATAATAATAATAATAATAATAATAATAATAATAATATATTTTATGAGTGTAACTCAAGTTATAATATTCTCCCCTGAGGTCCTCAGGATGAGCAACTAATTTTAAATACAAACAACAAAAAAAATGTAATGCATGCTTTAAATACATTAAGTATAAAACACAAAGTGTATATGATTTACATTATCAGAAGAAATTTTATGGATTTCAATGAAAACTGCCTTGCATGATTATAGTCATATGATTTAGTTTGAACACATTTAGATTTGTTTCCAATTTTCATAGAATAGCATCTAAGCAAGCAAATAATTTTTTTAAAAGAATTTTGTTTGGAAATGGTGTTCTGTGATATTCATTTATTATAATCAATCACAATGTAAAAGTCTAGTGCTGTTCTTCTTCTACTTATATTTCATACATTCCAGCCAGTTTAATTGGTGGATGAAGAACACACAGACAGTGATGAATTGCAGTAAACATTAAAACCTAGTGCTTTTGACCACTTTACTACAATCCTATTATCACGTGCACACATATCACTGCATGGAAAAGGTTTAGAAATCACCTGAGTTTTTTTTGAGACTGAACTTCCCAATTGTTTTTTTTTCAATGTCATTTTAACAGTTTATGACCAACATATTCAAATAAGGCTATGCTTCAGATGAAAAACAAAATACTGTTTCAGAACCACTTGATGAATTTGTAACACTTGTAACAGATTGCCTTTGATAATTGTGATACATATATTAGAATAATATTGGTTAAATGTTTTCTTTCAGATTTGGATTTCGTTTATTCTATGTTGTACCAGAAAGCTTTTATGAACTGCCATTACTTGAAAAAAAATTTTCAGAATGAACAATAGGGTCATGCATGATGGTTACCTTCATTTCTCCACACAAACATAGTGTAATACTCTTTAATGGAGACGTGGAAAAATGTACAACAGATATAATTGTCACACCAGTATTGTCGCCATTCTCATCAACAGGTTAAAATATTATTTTGTGTTATATATATTATGGTAGATATAACCCCAACCCCAAGAAAGTGTTAAAGATGTTTCCATGCTGACTGTATTAACTATTTGTTTAGCCCTAATAAAGAATAATTTAAAAAAATGAGAGGTCCAATATTCATTTTCTGTTTATGTTGTGACAAAGTTGAGTGTCCAAGAGATAGTGATTTGACAGTGATGTAATTCACTATGTATGCATTGTTTCCATGCATATTTTCAGACGTTTTGTAAGATAAATTTAATTTAATTAAATAATAATAATTTTCTATATACACCAGATAGAATGGAAAGTTACTGCTATCCTGGATTCTTTTGAAGAATGCTTGATACTAGTAGGAAGAATTAATATATATAATAATAATACCCGGATTCTAAAGAAGAATGATTGATAATAGTAGGCATAATTATTTTATTTACAAATTGCTTCAATTTCTTACATGTAGGACCTCAGAAGTCACCATTCATTTCTGCAGAATCAACAAAGTTGAGCATGTATGTTCCATTGTGCTATCCAAAGGCAAAACACTATTTAATTCAAAATATTTGTGCTACACTTTGCTACACTGGGGACAAGCAGTGTGGAACCGTTGGGTTTGCAATAAGACCTGTTGGTGGACGGGATTTGACAAAGTATATAAAAGTCTTCTTATATGCAATCAGTGATTTCTTCTGTAAAAGTCAGGGAATCACGGGAAGTAAAGTGTATCTTTGTACAAGTGAAATGGACATTTTTGCACGGATGAAACATGTTGCAATTAACTATTTTTCATCTATCATCACCGGACATAATAAAGCAGGAGACTTGTACACAGTTGACTTTGAGGCATCATCATTCAAAGATAATTTATTGAGAGTTGGGTACAATGTTGCAATACAAGAATATCAAGAAACCATTCATGTCTGTGTGTATCTATATATATATATATATATATATATATATATATATATATATATATATATATATATATATATTGCATTATATATATATATTTTGCATTATATACATATATATATTTTGCATTATATATATATATATATATATATATATATATATATATATTGCATTATATATATATATATATTGCATTATATATATATATATATATATATATATATATATATATATAATGCAAAATTTTTACAATATGGTTCTTTTGACAACAAATGCTATTAAAAACTAGACATTTGATAAATTGATATACTGTTATAATTAAATATGTACATGCATTAAGGATGAGTATATGCAGGATTCATACAAACAGTATTAATGAACATGTGTAAAACATTATAGGTGACATATATATATATATATATATATATATATATATATATATATATATATATATATATATAATGCAAAATTTTTACAATATGGTTCTTTTGACAACAAATGCTATTAAAAACTAGACATTTGATAAATTGATATACTGTTATAATTAAATATGTACATGCATTAATGATGAGTATATGCAGGATTCATACAAACAGTATTAGCGAACATGTGTAAAACATTATAGGTGACAGTGTTATAAAAGATAGTAGTACTGAATTAAACAAAATCATAAATCATAGAAATGAAGAAGCTTGACATGTGTCAGCTGACTTTATATAATGTTATATGACTCTATCTACACAACTAAGGGTGCGTATGTACCATTTTTTAAATTAAATATAAAAACAAAGTTAATATAGTATAATGTATACGAAGATGTACAAATTAAACAAAAATAAACAGACTTTGCCTGCCTTTGCGGTGTTTAAAAGGACTGTAGGGGTGTGAGGGTGGCATAAATGTATCTTATGTTTTTGGATACATAATTAAAAACTTTAATTTGTATTTGAACAAAAAAAAAACGTAATTTTTTGTTGCCATCTGATAACATATGGTAACACATGGTATCCCTAAAGAGAGGTATATGCATAATTAATTTTTAATATAAGTAGCAAAAACTATAAGCATAAAATGACGAGTTTATATAATACATGCCATAATTACAGAAAACTGTATGAAAAACATACATATATTTTTCATTTAACGTAAATGTATTTTGCTATTTAGTCAAAATTGTAGAAATCATCTAAATCCATGTTGATAATACAAGAGTACAGACACAAAAGATATGGATAAATTATTTGTGCATAACACTCACTTTAACTGGTCTACATGTCTACAGTAAAGTCCACAATGATGATTGTTGTAGTATCTTTGACCTGCCATATTTTGTCCATTAATGATGGTCCAGTGTGTCATGTTTTTTTTTAAAGTTGAACAAAATCCCTCTTCTGTAATATTTTTCAATCATATAACATCCAATAGTGACATTGATAGAGCCCGCATTTTTTATGATATCGGGTGCCATTTTTATGTTCAATTTAATCTGTGCTACATACAGTATGTAGTATCAAACTAGAATGAATCTTAGACAAGTAGTTTGACTTTCAAGACTGTTTTCTTGGAACTGTGTCAAGTAAAATTAATGCAAACATTACCATGTTTACACAGGTGGCCGATTTTTATTAGATTTTTTCAGTGTTATCAAACGACAATTTTTTTCTTTATATTTCAATGTTTCATTGAAAAATTTCATTATTATATAGTACATTTATGACAAGTAAACTGTAAGCATCCATACAAGTCCCAGTGATGATAAATAAATGTGCACATGACATGAACATTGAACTGTTGTTCTATATCTTGATCTGATCTGGTCTTGGAATACTTTTGGTTTTAACGGTTGTTCAATTTATTACATGGGTTATTATTAAGGGGTGGGTACCAAAATAGCCAGGTACCCATAGACATCTTTAAGTATGGTATTGTTGCATATGATGGGAACAGATAGATTGACTGTAGTCGATTGGAAGTCCCATATATAGCTTACCATTTACACAAGAGCTTTACTAACCTTTGTCTTTTGCAGGCAACTAAAAGGTAGTCCCCTTTCCACAAACGATTATGGAGTTTTACAATCAATTATCTTATTAGTTCACTCAATCAACCAATGACCAATTACAATCAATAATCAGAATAAAACTTAAGTTACAGATAATAAAACCAGTCTGAGACTGGGAATTACTAGATCACCCCAGCTAGAGTGCACTTAAGTTCCTCCAAAGAACTCGTTTTTATTTGAGATCAGAGTGGATACATGTACTTGATTGTCCGTCATGAAACTCGTTATATGATCACTTCAGAAGAGTATTGGACAGAAGCAGATTGATGTGACCCATTTTTTTTATGACAATTGCTTCTCTACACCTTTGATGTTAATTTGACCGTATCTTTTGGATGATGCTGCTTGTGAAAACATCAAACCAGATATGAACATGCACCTGAGGAGAACTGCATCAAGGAAATACCTTGTGTCTAACTATATATATGAATAAGCAAGTTTCATTTCTTGTTCTGCGATATCATATGTTTAGACTTTGTACTAAAAAGTATTTTTTTGTCTTTTATCGTTCACAGAACCATCAATGCAGCCATCCGATCCTGTACTTCATTTTGAAAAGGTTAAAGTAAGAGTTGAGACTGGTGAACTGAGCCAAACTAAGGTGAGTATGAAGAAACCTGTGTGATAATATTTTAATTAATTATTGCAAAAAATATACTTAAGTCACAATTTCAAATTTATAGAATTTACATCTTTCAGTCAAGTTTTAAGAGATTGTGGACACCTTGGAGCCATCATCAAGTGTGACTGGTTTGGGTTATGTGAATGGAGCAGTTTTTGTTTTGTGACAGAACTCTTTTGTTATATTCGAATCATTCAAAACTGATTAACCTATGATCCAAAAGTCAAATTTCCTTTTTCGAGCTTTTTGGTGTGCTGGAGTTTTGTTTTTACCAAATGTGATTATTTGTAAGTACATGTACATTTTATTGGATGCTGATTTTTATTGTATAGCATTTAGTTCAGATGACATTCTAAGCTATAAGCATGTTAATTATATTAGTTTCTGTACATAAACTTGAATATTGTGACACATATGTGAAATCATAGCTATGTCGAATTGGTCAGAGTTTAATACCTGGATTATGGGAGATTTGTTGTGTGATCATCCGTCTAATTGCTTGAGTTTCTGAAATGATGTGATTATTTGTGGGGAGAAAACTGTGTGATCTTTTGCACACAACTCTATATCACATGATCATGCATGGAACGAAGATATTACATGTTATCATTTTCACAGATGCCATAACTTGTATATGTCTGCCAAAACTATCACCAGAGAAATTATGCTTGTAGACAACGTACCACAAATAAACAGTTTTCTGCACTTTATTTAGTCTCATTGTTAAAGCTGTATGTTTAGATTTATAAATAAATGTATTGTATCCTTTTCCCCTTTAGTTCTTTAAAGGACTTCCAAGGCTTATTCGTGTTTCATCTTTCAGGTGGTTACATGTTCCTTACATCATCATCAGTCTCTTGGAGGCACTGAGCTGCTGAACATCTGACAAGTTCCCTCAAATTGTCTCAATCATGTTCCTTACATATGTATATGTAAATACATCTGTCTAAGGAAAATAACAATAGCCCCTAACATTTGAATGTCACTATAATAAAAACAAAGTTCACAAGTGAAATTTTCTTATTGTTCAATCAGAAAAACTATAGGTAATTTCCTCTATATTAAGTCTGCTGTTTACTTCATGTATAAACAGCACAGGTGTCTACACGATATGACAATGCATACAACCAGGTGAGTTTCAAGGCAACAAATGATTTCAGATGACATTCATTATTTCTTTATTACAGGATAATGTCAGTTGAGGTGGGGGTGGCAGTTTGACCACAAGAAATACCCTTGTATTCTCACACAGACTTCATTAGTGCATATTGAAGTATGATCTTGACAAAAATATTTGATAGCCTGTGAAGCCTCTGTAGAGGGAGGTTCTAGACGTTTGAAAAATCGATTGACTTTCTCTTGTAGGGAGATGACAACCACATATCTGACAGCATGCATGCCACAGGTAGCATGTTGGTCCATCTCAATGGGGAGGTCAAGCACTGCAAACAGTGTTGTGCCCTCGCATTAGCGAAGTAGAGCATCATGATATAGCGAGTTTTGCCCTCCTTTGAAGAGGGATGAGGAGCACTGCAGTACATGTCATGCTTTTGGAAACTTGTTGTCCCCTTCTGTGAGGGAGACTAGATACCAAACACATGACGCACTCAGTGATAAACCAGTTGAAGACAAAATCTTCTCTATTAAACATCGGCATATAGTATGGGGATAGGACAAGGACTGAGCTTTCCCACATTGACCATCCCACCCTATGCAGGATTTGCAATCCATACACAGGACTCCGGCTAGGGACAGGGACCACTTTGATGTTCCAAATTATACCCCTGAACCCTTATGAGGTACAAGGCCTTCCACCCCATCACTTCGCTAGGGAGCTTCCTCTCAGAAGGCTAAAGGTTAGTTTAGGTTAGTGCATGAGACATATATCTCCTCCATCAAGAGACATTGAGATGCCCAGCCACTCTCCAACTCAGTGTGTTCTTGACTATGATGAAGACATGCACTCTATCTTTGTTGACTCCAACAAGTTCAAGAGAGAAGCTGTGTCAATGACACCTTTTCTCAGGCACACCCCTTCATCTTGGATGGATGGAACAAAGATGGCTGGTTGATGTTCCCATTAAAACGATTAATGCCATGAATCAACAAAATTGTTACTTATGTAACCATAGCTTTGCATGCCAACCTCTTCTCAGCTACTTCATTTGGTCTGCTGAGAGAGGCCTCTTTGAATTCATCTGCTTTACAACTCTTGCTGGATGCAGTGACCAGACATCTTGGCATGTGCTGTCTGTTGCTGCCTTTGACCAGTGTTACAGTAGAGAGAAGGCATCTGCACATTCAATTGTATCAGCCCAGCCATTGGCTGAGTGGTCCTTTAGTCTGCAGTAGAGTACCCTACCACATTTTTGGTAAGTTAGTTTGTCTTTAGAACATCAGCCTCCCACTGCTACAGAAATATATTCTTTGCTGGATAAAACTTAATAATGCAATACCTGCAGCTTGGTTGAGGTCAGAGAAGGATAGTATTCAGAATAAATGGAAACCACAAAGGAACCAGATAGGGATTGTGTTCATTTTGTTTATTTCAGACCTCCAATTACAAATTGGAGGAGGGAATATAAATTTTCGACTGGAGATTAGCACCATGAATAGAGATAGTTATGCAATAATAGAAGGTAAGTATTGCATAATTAAAATTAGTTATTAGTTAAAATATCCCAATAACTTAACCCTGTAGTTGTGTGTAATAGTGCTCAAACCTAGGCAACAAGGATTTTGAGAGGATCGGGGTTTATTCATTCTTTTCCAGGTAAAATAGTCTTTTCACTGATGAAACTTTATAAATAATGCCATTTTAATGATAATTCTAAATATTTAACCCTTTTAGAAGTAGGAACGATCCAATTCTGTTATTTGTTTATTTTATAGGCTGATGTGATTGTGAATACAACATCAGACAATTTGGACCTGAAAATTGGTACAATCTCAAAGTCCATTTTGAAGGCTGCTGGACAGACGATTCAAGATGAATGTAAAAAGGCTTATCCATATGGAATTAGTCTAGGAAAAGTAGCTATAACCTCAGGGGGGGAAATGAAATGCAAGAATATTGTTCATGGAGCTCTGACGTCAAGCAAGGATTGGGACAAGGTATGTTTTATCTAGTATTATGCTACTTATGTGATTGTTTCAGGCCAAGTTCAGTCTTAATTTTACTTGATTGTTTTACTTAAATACAATCATGCCTGTAAATATCAGCCATCCATTAGAGAAGCCAAATTGATCTTTGTGCACAGGCAACCTCTAAATGCAGGTTCTTCTTTCAAACATGTTTTGAAAAAAAAATGCCATGTACATACTAGTACGATGATGATGATGATATTGTGTCAAGATCATGAGTACCTCTGCTACTGACCGACTTTAGATTGAAAAATTATGATAAAATTTAGAGCAGTCACATGTAGATATATAAATGTAGTAATAATTAAAACACCTCCAGAATGCAGAATCAGCTATCATAATTTTAGCATCCATTGATGAGAGCAAAATAATAATACAAATTTGGGCTATATTTATACTGCCATTTTGTCACATCATCATCATCACTTTTCTTGAAACAGCTCTATATAATTTGTTGCACAGCTAAGAGCAACAAAACACATCATTATGAACTTATTAAAGACAAAAATTCAAAGGCCAATTATAAATGTCTTTAAAAATGTGAAAACATATTTTTTTTAAAAATTATTTATGCATATAACTCATTAGTTAACTCAAAACCATGTACTATTTGTCCTGTTGTCCTGTATAACTACAACAAAGAGACCAGGAAGAAAATAACAGCCCACAGTTAATAAAATGCTAAAACCTTTTCGTCACACAGATACAATCCATAATACAAGTTCATATTTTGAAACTACAAGTCTTAATTGAAATGTATTGAATTTGTTTCTGTAACTTTGTATGTGGAACCCATTGCAGCATGTGTGGACCTTTTATTGTGTCAGTCAAACAAATTCTCTATAGATCATGGCTGCAGTGCATGAAAATAACATAACATCAATTAAACGTGCTCACATATTGCCATTGGACTACAAAAACTTGCACATTGTTATATGCAGAAACAAATGTGTCTACAATCACGAGAGTGCCAATTTGAGGTTGAGGTAGCATATTTCATTTGAATCAAGGACAACATAGTTAATTTTTTTGTTTTTTATGGTTTAACGCCATTTTTCAGCACAATAAAGGCTATACATGGTGGCCAGTATTAATGGTGGACGAAGAACCCGTAAAATCCCCGGAAAGAACCAACGACCCACGAGAAGCTACTGGCAAGCTTTCTTACATAACTACATCAGCTGAATCTTAGACTGGAACCCACACAGACAGAGGTGAGATGGCAGTGATCCATAAAGGACAGCGCTTTAGACCACTCGGCCACTCGGGGGCCCCACATAATTAAATTGGATTGCTTGTAGTCATTTTAATGTTAGAATTAATGTTTCTGAAGAAGGGATGTTCTTTCACTATATATTTATGTAGGTTTGTTTGAATCCATAAAAATAATGGTTACATCCCACACTATAGGAATTGCAATCCATACACAGGAATCTGGCTAGGGACAGTGACTGCAGTTGTTTGCTCCTGCTCACAATTATACCTATTTAACCCTTTGGCCTTCTATCTCAGGGACCGTGTTCATTATACACCCATAGGCTATTGGATCATGACCTTAAAATTGAAGCTGCAGCTTGTGTCCCACCATCGCCTTCTCACCAGGTGATTTTTCTCGGAAAATGTGTTACATCATCTAAGGTGGACAGACGTTCTTGACTCCTGTAACTCGATATGAACCAGGAAATTGCATAGTGATGCCCAGCTATTGTCCAACTCGGACTATGATGATGATGATACACTATGTCGTTGAATCCAGCGAGTTCTAGACAGAAGCTATAGTAATCATGGCACCTTCCACCTTAATATCAGATGGAAGAGAAGGTCTGGTCCTTTGATTAGGTGGTTAATGAGGTTTATTGCATTTTTTCCCCAAGCCATTGCTCAAAAAGATCAAAGAGTTCTAGACAGAAGCTAATGCAATGACACTTTCCAGGCCCACCCCTTAATTTCAGATGGATGAGGAAGAGGAAGTCTGTTTCTTTGATTAGGTGTTTAATGAGGTTTATCGTGTGTTATGCCCCAAGCCATTGTCCAAAAACATCTTTTCCATTTTGGAAAAGATATCTAAGGGTAGAAACGCAGTCTTCATACTTCTTTCATTCATGACTGAATGGAGAAATATCACAGAAGTTTTCACAAGACCAAAATACAGTTGGAGAAAGAAGAGGATAGTACTGTACCTCCTTCAACATTAAGACCCCATATTTCTTCTTTCAACTGTGAAGTGACCTATCAACCTCATTCTTCAGACACTAATGAAGCTAATTTCCCATCAAAACGGTTGATGCAATGGAGCAGAAAACCTGGGTACCTGAAGCCAAAGCTTTGCATGCCAACCTATTCTCAGCTACTTCCTTTAGTATGTGGAGAGGGGCCTGTTTTAATCCAGCCACATCACAATGCATACAGGATGTTGTTGGCAGACAACAGCATGTTAAGAAAGGTCTCCATGAATCCGGCTGCATCACAATGTCTTGGCATGTGCTCTCCAATGCCATGGCATCATTGGTGGATTTTCTGAACATCTGCCATGATGCAGCATTAGACTCTTTAAAGGTCTTGTTGAACTGCAGTAAACACCTTCTAAGGGCTGCCATGTAGAAGCTTGCGGCCCTTTTCTCATTCCTACCATGGCTTTTCAAGACTTGCTGGATCACCAACATTGTACTCTCATCCATCTCCACTCCCAATCCATCACAGTTGACAAGAAAATGAGATTAGGCGCAGTCTCATTCCAATCCCCAAACTGCAGCTAAACCACCTACTCACTCATCAGGCCTGCATCATTCAGGTCAATGCAGATCCAAGAGCAAGTTCTCTAACCCAATTTCCTTCACTGATGCAGGTGTGGGGGGAGGCTATCACAACAAAAAAGTCTCTCTCCTGCCATGCATCCCCTCCTTAAACATTACATTAGGACTCTTAGGGTCTTATTTAAGCATCATAGACAATGAGTGGTTCCTCTCAATCATAATTAGAGTCATTGACTCCAGTTTTGGGAATAACCCCACTCTCTTGGACCCGTTTTCTTTTTCGAGTCCAATATGCTGAAATGAAAGGAAGAGGTGCACACCCTTTTTTTCAGACAGGGGCAGTTGAGAGGGTCTTGAACAATCAGTCTGCCTCTTATTCCCCAGTCTTTCTGGTCAAGAAATGTGGGAAATGTTGATACATAATCAATCTCTCCCCACTTAAACTTCTTTTGGAGGAATCCTTGAAGATGGAGACAAGCTCCTCAGTCTGGAATGCTCTTTTGTCTGTTTGACTGGGCCATTACCGTTTAATTTCAGGATGCTCACTTCCACAACCCAGTGTTTTGCTTCAGAAATATCTCCATTTGTGACTAGATCAGAAAATTGTTCAATTCCAGGTTCTGCTGTTTGAAAACTTTTCTGCATCCAGAGTCTTCGCCCAGATCATGGAAATGCCTACCTCCAAATTCTGAGAACATCAGTTCTCAAGTATTTTGATGACTTTCTGTATTCAGCATGTCCAAATTTAGTCCCTTCAGGATCTGTTCTGCTCTTAGTCCACTGTAACTCAGTTGGGTCTCATACCCAACATTGATGGACTTTATTTATTTGGGGATGAACTTCCTCACAAACCAACTTGATCTTGATTCTGTTGGACTAGGTAGATCGAATTCTTGCTCTTTTAAGGATGCTTTGAGCATAACCCTGTTGTCTGCTCACCTTTATCTTTCACTGCCACTTTGAATGCCACAGCTGATTGGTTCCTTAGGATGTTTTCCATATGCATCCTCTACAGTTCCTCCTTCTTAGATGGTGGAAACCACACAAAGGTTCTCTAATAACCCGAATTCCTCTAGGACCAGATTTTCAGGATCATTTGCTTTGGTGGATGAATTGAGATTCCTAGTAGGGGTTTTCCATGCATGCACCTGATGCCCTCTTCTGTTTGCTATGTTAGATTGTGGTTTGGATGCTCAGTTAGAGACAAAGGATATAATTCTCAATGGTTCACGGACTCGCACTAAAATGTCTCTCCACTTCATCATCCTAGAATGAAAGAAGTATTTCTAGCATTGCAAGGGGGACATTGACAGAATAAGGGTCTGATGTGTTATGGCTTCTTCAGACAATGTATCCATCATTGTTTGTTTTGTCATAAAGGCATACATGCCTTTTGTCTTGCATGGAGGTCTGGAACCTCTTCATCTGTGCAGCCTCTGAGAAGTTTGCAATGTGAGCTCAACACATTCCATGAAAGATGAATGTTTTTGTAGATAGCCTGTCTAAAAGAGACAGAGCCGTCCTCACTGTAAGGTCTTTTTATCACATAGTTCTTTCTCTGGGAAAGATCCTTTGTGGACCTCTTCATGACCAGGCTCATCAACAAACTTCCCTTATATGTTTCTTCTGTCCAGATCAGAGAGCATGGGCAATAGATGCATTAAACTTCCAGTAGGATCACCTATTCATGCTTTCCCATCTATCCAACTGCTACCACAAGTTCTGCAAACGTCAGAACATCCTCAAATCAGCTCAGATTATTGATATTACCCTACTGTGACCCCATCAACCTTGGTTCAATGATATCCTAGACCTGTTGCTGTTTAATCGACTCTTGCAGGTCTCTTTCTCACAGAAGGGATCGCATATTCCAGTGCTTCTTTCTCCACAACAGCCAACACATTCTCCACCTTTTTACCTGGCTTGTCTTCAATGATCTTTCTGCCAGAACAAGTTTTCCGACTGAGTTGCCAGTTGCAGGTCATGAGAACTCCTATATGCAAGATATATAATGCCAGGTAGAGAATCTTGTGATTGGTGCAGTAGGAAAACTTTGATTCTATCAGCCCTTCTGTAACTTTCATGGCTGATTTCCCTTTATTTCTTTTAAAGGCGAAAAGTTATTCAATATTCACTATCAAGGGTTATCAAGCTGCCATCACCTGGCTGATCCGAATAAATATATTGATTTCCAGAGACCTGTCTCCTGCTCCAATATGCTCAGATGGAATCTTATGTCATTGACGATTCTCCATGTGAACCATTGAATGAACCTTCCTTTGAAACTTTTGCACACAAACTGTGTTTCTACTCACTCTAGCTTCTGCAAGACAAAGAAGTGAGATTCATAGCTGTCACTGGTTTCCAGTAGATTACACCTTCCCAGTATGGTGGTTGAGAATGGCAACCGTGGATTGCTTGCTTCCATTAGGGAGGTGGAGCACTGCAACAGTCATCTTATGGGTTTTTCTCTACTTGGCAATATGTGACTCTGAGAGACAAATATTCTGTTCTTTTATGATGAATACAATTCAATTTCTCCATTTTTTTATAGTTTGAAGATAGTATCTAATCACAAAAGAAATTCAGTTAGGCAGTAGCAGCGGGACAAGCAATTGCTGCTATTAAAATAAAAACTAATTTTAATTATGCATTATTTACCTGCCACTATTGTTGAATAGAGACTGTAAAGTTGGCAAAGATGCTCTAACAGACTGGGATGATCCTTGTGGACCTTCTTGCAATGAGCTTGTCAGTGAATGAGGGAAACAGCTGCTCGAGTTTGCAAGCTACAACAACTTGGTACTATCCAACACCCTGGACCAACATAAAGCTTCACGATCCTGGACATGGCAAGCACCAAATGGAACCCATCATAACCAGATCAACTACACACTGATTCAAAACTGTTACCAATCTGGCATCAATAGAGCAAAAACAAGAACATTCCTAGGTGCTGATGTTGGAAGTGATCACGACCTTTTGATTATGAGCTTCCAAGTGAGGCTGAAGAAATTAACAAGCCAAAGAACATCATGCTCAAATTCAGCCTTGAACAACTGAAGGACCCTAACGTCTGCAAGTCATTCCAAGCCACAATTGGAGGAAACTTTGGGATGACAGACATTTTCAACACAGTCATAACAACAGTTGCCAAGGATATAATTTGCCTCCATTGCCCTAAGAAAAACCCTGGGTTACAAAAGACATCTCAGAAACATCAGACACACAACAGAGGCAATGGAATATTGAGAAATAAATAAGAATATTAGAAAAACGTTGGAGAAAGCAAAAGAAGATTGGATTGGACAAAAAATGCACAGAAATAGAGAGGAGTCTGATAAAGACTAACAGTAACAAGGCATTCCAAATTGTGAAAGACCTCAATAGACAAAAGCAACCTAGAGTCAGTACCATTCAAGATGAAAATGGAAAATACCTCGCAAAAGCAAGTGACATTGCAGAAAGATTGAGTATTGTAAAGAACTCTACAAGCATTAATCCACATGAGATTTTTAGAGGTGCTTGAAGTTCTAAACTCCACAAATGATGATGATTTCTCCATTCTTAAACGAGATGTGGATTACCAATTAGAGCATGGTAGACAAAGATAGACAACAAGCACATTATCATGAAAAATAGCACAAAAATGGAAGAGCCTGCGTCGAGCAGTTAAGCGTTAGAGGCCATCTTTCTGGAAATTCTCAAATCTAGAGTGTGCTTTAGAAGGGTATAGCATATCATGATTAAGAAAAGTCAACAAATAATACCAATTAAACATACATAATAACTCAGAAGACTGAAGAAGCCGAGAGTCAGTACCATTCAAGATGAGAATGGAAAATGCCTTACAGAAGTAAGTGACATTGCAGAAAGATGGACTGAGTGTGGTAAAGAACTCTACAACCATCAGTCCACAGGAGAACAAGATGTGCTTCAAATTCCAGACTCCACAAATGATGATGATTTCCCCATTCTCAAAGAAGAGATAGAGTCAGCAATAAGAGCACTGATGAATGGGAAGACAGACATCCCAGATGAACTTATAAAGAATGTGGGTGGGGTGAATCAGTGATAGAGCTACTAACAAACATCTGGAACAAGATCTGGCAGACAGGTGAATGGCTGAGGCAAAGGATGCAGTCACTAATTATAACACCCCTCTAAGAAAGGCAATCTCCAGTGGTGCATAAATTACAGAACTATCAAATTTGATCAGCCATGCTAGTGTTACGAAATACCTGATATTGCCTGACTAGACCACCATACATTCCAGTATTATTAAGGTGTTGTGTTTCACGTGCCATAGTATCGTTATAAATATACTTTTCTTTGCATCGCGTGATGCCTTCACTACTTGCACGGCATGCGCGTGATACATGTCAACATGCATGTCTGTATATATATAGTATGTAGAAATCATGACTGGGAGAAGTTCTTGGTGTATTTAGCTGTCAAGGCAGGATGGACATTATATTAATATAGTTTGAGCCTACGTCACAGTAGTACATGAGGAATATTTCAGGCATGTTATTTTAAGCCATATGTAACCATCAGATATTTTTACAATTAAAGCAGACTATTTGGAAAGTTCTTTCTTTTCCATATTCAGCTCACTATGTGTGGATAACCAGATGAACGAATGAATATGGAGATATATGGTACACCATTATGATGTTAGACCGCCAGGAAAGTGCCCACGTGTAGGTGCATGAAAGTCTGGAAGGTGGGAGTGACTGTGCCAGAAAGCGGGCCTAGTCAATATTGGATACGCATTTGATGATGTTGTTGTTGTGTTTCATTGTTAGTGTTTGACTACACGAGTTTAGAACAGTAGTGTTTTACTACACGAGTTTAGTACAGTAATGTTTGACTACTTGAGATTAGTACAGTAGTGTTTATCTACACGAGTTTGAATACAGTAGTGTTTGACTACTTGAGTTTGGTATAGTAATCTTTGAGTCCAAATATTTATTTGTTTTATATCCATATTATGTAAATTTGTATTTATGTTAATTTCACGTTTCCTGCTTATTAGTGGGGGAGTGTAATACATTTTCATTGTCACTCGCATATGTGTTTGTTACTTTTTTAACCTAGTCCAGACTCAAAGGTGTTAGCTTGATTACGTTACAGCTAGCAAGGTGATGCTGAAGATCATCTTGAACAGACTGAAACCACAAGCAGAAGAAATAATTGCTGAAGAACAGGTCGGGTTCTGGAGTGGAACGTGAACAAAACAAATATTCAGATATCAGGGTTCTGTGTGAAAAGTACTTGCAACATCAAAAAAGACATCTATCATGTGTTAATTGATTTCTAAAAAGCTTTTGACATAGGGTGGCATGAGGCATTGTGGGCCACAATGAAGAAGTACAACATGGGTTAAAAGTTGACTAATACCATCAAGCAGCTGTATGCCAAGGCTACCAGTGCAGTAATTGTTCAAGGTTCTGTGGGGGACTGGTTCCAGACAACAGTTTGAGTATGTCAATGCTGTCTCCTGTCACCCATGCTTTTCAAGATCTACTTAGAACGGATCATGAGCGAAGCACTGAAAAACCACTGTGGGACAGTCAGATTTGGGGAATGTAACATTACCAACCTTTGCTTTGCAGATGACATTGATGGGCCGGCAGGCAGTGAAGACAACCTTGCCAACTTAGTAAAGAACCTAGATGACAAATTTTCCAGATTTCACATGGAGATAAGCACTGAGAAGAAAAGCTGATGACAAATAGTGGCAAACAAATCTCAGCCAAGATAAATGAAGAAGTGTGTAACACCATCTGGTGCTAAGTAGGCCAATATGAAGACCTCCATCAAGCAGCTGTATGCCAAGGCTACCAGTGCAGTAATTGTTCAAGGTTCTGTGGGGACTGGTTCCAGACAACAGTTTGAGTACATCAATGCTGTCTCCTGTCACCCATGCTTTTCAAGATCTACTTAGAACGGATCATGAGCAAAGCACTGAAAAACCACTGTGGGACAGTCAGATTTGGGGAATGTAACATTACCAACCTTTGCTTTGCAGATGACATTGATGGGCTGGCAGGCAGTGAAGACAACCTTGCCAACTTAGTAAAGAACCTAGATGAAAACTCTTCCAGATTTCACATGGAGATAAGCACTGAGAAGACAAAGCTGATGACAAATAGTGGCAAACAAATCTCAGCCAAGATAAATGAAGAAGTGTGTAACACCATCTGGTGCTAAGTAGGCCAATATGAAGACCTCACCACCGTCAAAAAGAGAAAGCTGAAATGGCATGGCCATGTCACTAGCGCCAAAAGTCTGTCCACAACAGTATTACAGAGTAGCAGATGGAGAGGCAGACAAGAGAAAAATGTTGACTGACAACATCACAGAATGGACCAGACACAGGCATTGGCACATGATTCAGACCAGTGGAGGGAACTGGTCAGATGTGCAGCAGTAGAGTGCCTCAACGACTACACTAGGACAAGAGACTGATGATGCTGACTGCTGAATGCCTTCCCCCTGCTCTGAAATCTTGTGTAATTGTTGTTTGTGTTAAATATGACATGTAATATCTACCTTCTCTGCATGCCAATCAACATATGGAGTGGGTGTATAAAGTTAACGCTTAGGTTTCTCCACTGTTTTGGAGGATATTTTCACATCAAATGGATGGTCAGTTTCAGGCACGAAAACAGGTTAGCTATGCAATAGTGGCAGGTAAGTATTGCATAAATACACTTTACTGGTTATATATTTGATCTAGTTAATATCCAAATATGGGTTTGCCATGTACTGTGCATAATCCAAGTCAGTAATGAGAATACTGCCCAAGAATTTCATGGATTTATTGGACATACCGTAATGCATATAAAGTGTAAAATTAATGTGAATGTATAGGAATTAGGTGAGTACACTGAATGCTTTTCATATGAGGTTACTGCTGTAGTGGTTAATCAAGGTAATTATTGATGTATGAAAAATGTACTGCTTTCACTCCAAGGTTATTCATAATCTGTTACTTTCACCTGAATCTTACTTTTAGGTGTGGACAAATATAAGTTTTTCAAGAAGATTTTGAGAATAATGATATGGTGAAAATAATGTAAAAATAAGATAAAATTGTTGTATTGTGAACTTTTTCCCTATGCTTTAATACGATAATGACTGTTAACTTTATTCTTTTTTCTTTTTTATCATAGTAGATATATATATCATTCAGTAGGTAGGCAGTTGGTTTCACAATTTCAGCACAATATTGGCACCCACTCCATTGGCATAGCGTTTAGAGCATCCACCTCGGAATCAGGAGGTCGTGAGTTCCAGCCCTTGCCGAGTCATACCAAAGACTTACAAAAGTGGTACTAACAGCTACCTTGCTTGGCACTGAGCATTAAGAGGTTATTGTTAGGACCTGTCAGCCTGGTGTCAGGATAATGTGACTGGGTGGGACATCATCCTACATGTCTGCGGCATGATGCCCGAGTGCTAGACATCACTATAAACTGCCACACTGCAGACATCGTAGCAATATGACTGAAAAATTGTTAAAGATACATTAAAAATCCCAATCACACACAAATAAAACTGGCCAATGATTGATAGTTCAAATGTAAAGATTAAAGATTGCAACAACAATATCTTTAGTTAGATAAGGAGCCAATAATTCTTCCGCCTGAATTCTCTACATGATAATATTTACGGTATCTACTGTAAACTAATCTTAAGTATGTATGATCTATGTAATCATTATTACACTCTTGTATTCTGTATTTGGATGGGATGGTGTTTTTTAAACACAGTCCATGTTTATTTACTTTTCAGATATTGAAGAAGTTTGTGGATGCTTGTTTGACTCAGGCATCAAACATGAAATTCAAATCTATTGCCTTTCCAGCCTTGGGCACTGGAATTTTAAAGTTGCCTAGAGATCAAGTGGCACACATCATGACCAGCTGTGTAAAGGAATTCAGTTCTGGACAATCCAACACCCTGGAAAAAGTTACATTTGTCATTTACCACACAGATGAAATTACGTTAAAGGTAAGAAAATACAATCTTGTTTTCGAATTTTGTATTGACTAATCTTAGGTCATGAATGTTACGGCATTAGTGTGTAACCTATAATAGTATGACTAAAGGTCAAAGTCAGAGTTGGTGTAACTCTGTCATTTATATTTCAATCACAGAAAATATTTGTATAGACAGCATTGCCTGAAGCCTAGGTCAAGGTCTTGGCAGTGAAAGATGTATCCTTGACTTTTGAACCACTGAAGATATTTTAATATTACTTTAGTATTTGTCATGACTAGATGGTCTGTATCATACTGTGTAGTAAGGTCAAGGTCAAGGCGAGAGAAAGTGTAACTTCATGAATTGTATCCAAAATCCTGAGTAAAATGTTTTGAACCATTGGAGATATTATTAAAATGAACTCAGCACCATTTTAAATCATGATTAGATATTCTTTTGTGGATCATAATCAAAGGTCACAGCAAGGAAAATGAAATTCTTTAATCCTTATGATAAATAACTGTAGTAAATCAACCATTTTTTCAAATATTAAATTTGTTCATTAACGTTTCCTTTTCCTCGTGATAACTTCATTTGTACAGTGCATACTTCAACCAAGCATTTAGGATAGCTTACATTTTGGCTGTGGAAGAACCATATAAAGTGTAGAGTCAAGTTCAATGTGACTGAAGGTAGATACATTTAATTTGTTTCTGTAATGCATGAAATGTTTTCCACCAACAAAACACAATCAGACATTGTAGATGACTTGGATATGGAGAAACCTATTGATTTGAAGTAAAAATCATAGTGACCCATAGTAACAATAGAACAGTGGATTTGTCTAGAATATATATAATGTCAACATTCTCTACTATACCAGCCAACAATATAGATATAGATCAAGTTCAAGAATATATGTATCTATGAACAGACGATATGAAAAATCACTTTGCTGCTGGAATGGGACCATTCCAGATATCCAAAGAAGGTCATTGAATCAAACCATCTTGTGTCATAGCAAGAGCTAACCTTGTTTTGAGTACAACTGGCTGCCTTGGTTTCCCAAACAAGCATGAGCAGATGCACTAGAAAATGCCAAAGTGAATCGACTGTAGACCCACTTGTCCTACAAATTGTTCGGCTAACTTGAAAATGTTGTGAACAATCTATGATATGTGATCACAAAAGGCTCACCAATTTGATGCACTCACTGGTGCAGTGGCATCACATACAACTGCATTGCCATCACAGCATGCCAGCCATTATGGCCAAATGATCTTTTTTTCTGAAATCTGTTCTGAATGCTGTTCTGCCAATATCTCCTTTCTTGTAAGAAGTTTATGCCCAGTATTTCTGTAGATCTGTTAGGTCCTCCAAACTGACAGATATGTTGTGGTTTAAATTTTTTGGTTTGTCATTTGTAAGAATTTCAACATTTTCGAATTATTTTTTTATCCGTGTATTCAAGTATAGGACGACATTAAAATCCAAAATCGGAAATACATGACAATACTTGATCCGATATGTAGTGTGTTTGCAGTTGGATATATCTGTACTCCCTGACACAAATAATTTTGTATGTACATACCATGCCACATAAATGGATTTTCGATGTTTGTCTGCCAGTACTATTGTCCTATCAAGCACATATCGGAAGAGTGCACTTTATCCATGTTGCTTTTGAAACCTTTTTTCAACAAAATTTATACCAATGCAGGTCTTTTCAGAGTACCAGAAATATCATGGGTGTAGTCCATCAGCTGCAAAGCAACTTTACTTGCCTGCAAGTACTGCTTGAATTTGAAACGTTTGGCCTGCAACAAATATATGGTTACATGGGACATATTGTATTTGGGTACATATAGTGTAATGGTTGTATTATTGTTTTTGCTGAGTGGATTTGTTTTGTATTCCTGCTGTCAGTTTCAAGTTCTGTTTCTTGGACTGTCCAGGCTATCCCTCCTTTGCTCTTTCTGCATGCAGTATTTTTTATTTTTGTTGGAATGTACATAACTGTTCTTCAGGCATGCAAGTGTGCATTTCTTGGACAAGTGTTTATCTCTTTTGCTTGCACATTCCAGCTTCACTAGAAGAACACATTCAAGTATACAATTTCGGTTGCATTGAGATATCCAAACACATTGACAAATATAAGGCAAACTTCCAGTTCCTCTGTAGTCCCTTCTTTTCAAGTCAAATAGTCTATGGTGGCAATGTCTTCAACTAGATTAGATTGTAGGCGCAAAAGTTGCTTATATTGTCACAGTTTGTATTTTGGTTTGTTTTGTTGAAAACGTTTTGTTTCTACATTCTATGAAAAAAGAAAATATTCTCTAATTGGAAAAAAATATTTTCATACCACACAATTAGAAAAGAATTATTTTTGGAACCTCAGAAACTAGAAATAATTACCAGATATTGAACGCAGGTTAGATTGGTATTCTAATTCGATTGGGGGGGGAGGGGTTGTTCTCCAAATTTTGTACTTCATTTGTAGAATTTGACAAATTTGCTGCACTCTGAATTGGTGTGTCGAAAATGAGATGCTAAAAAAAAAGTCTGCTCCTTTAATGTAAGTGAGTGAGTGTGGAAAGAACTGACAAGTGATCATTTTGCAGTGGTCACTTAGGGTCTAAATATGCCATGGGGGTATACTTAATGAGAGTTGAAATGGGCCCAAAGGGAATAAAAGATGCAAAAGCCCTACTTTCATACTACTCCTTTGGTGAACTTTCCTGAAGGTGAAATATCAAGATGACTTGGACTGTGGTAACATTAAGCTTCCCTTTCATATTTCAGAGGTAACTCTACCTCTCATTTCATTTTTTTAGCCACTTTGTGGCTTCAACAATCATGGCTCAACAATATTTCCATCCTGCTGGTGGACCATTGCTGAACACAGTGTCACAGGATAAGCCGGGTCAGGAATAGGATTAGTGAAGACACAGAATGCAACTGCGTTATTAAGATGTTCATTTATAAACACAATTTAAATATAATCAATTCTGACACGATTATAAGCAAAATATAAGGAAAATTAAAATGTTCCTAACATGGAACTATGAATAACAAGTAATGCCATGACAAAAAAACTCGAAAGGATGAATTCAACGAAAGGTATTTGAAACTGACGAGAATATCGTCTGATCACCAGATCCACAAATACAAATATACTTATGAATTTACAAATATATAAAGAGAGCACGTATAACGAGACAGATGTAAATGCCTGTAATTTAGTTATATCATTCATATAACGAGTTACTAAAGAGAAAGGCAAGTATGTAATGATTTTATCGTTCATGTAATGAAACTGCGATGAAGTTGTGAAGTTATCATTCATGTAACAAGACTGATGTAAATATGAAATTATGAATGTGTCGTTCATATAATGAGACTGATGTAAATATTATGAATGTGTCGTTCATGTAACGAGACTGCATTGACAAGGTGAAATTATAAGTCGTTCAGATAACGAAACTGATACATAGATGTGAACTACTTGCTGAGGTGGTAATAGCAATAATGTGGAACACGTATTTTACAACTATCGTGGCGTCCATTTGACGTCCAAGATGTACATCCGGTTCCACCCACTCTAGTCAATGGTGGTGGAGTCGCCACGCATGGTCCACTCCCCGTCTGTTTGAAGGATCCCTCAAGAGCCCTTACATTCAATACAGACACGATGGTCGCGAAGCCTTGGTCCCTCGATTTAAGAACACCAGTACCCTTTTCCGAACCAACATCACCAAAACACAGCATATACGTCACTAGATACCCCACAGGTTTTGCGACTTCACATCACCCAATTATATATAACACATATATATCTAACACAACAGACACAAAGGCAGCATACAAAAACACCATACACAGACACCACACACAGGCATCACACGGTCAGACTAGACAAGCCCACACACACGGTCAGCACACGTTCACTACAACATGGCACCACAACAACGGCAGCATAGACAAGCCCCACAGTCATTCAAAGACCCCACGGTCATACACGGACCCCACAATCACCCACGGACCCCATGATCACCACAACATGGCACCGCACCCGGGCACCAACGGACTCCAGTCACCCATGGACCCCACTCATCTCTTTAGCTGGAAGTTTGCTCCTTTAAGGATAGAAGCTTTTCCGACAAGACTGGATCGTAATGTGATATCTGCTTAGAATTTTGTCTATATATACCCCAAGCTGTGACCAATATGCGCAGCTAGGTACTATTAAACTGCAGGCAATTTGCACATTCAGTATGAGCTGAGTTTTCACTCACTATTTCGAAATAACTAAAAGCCTATAATGAATAAACCATCCTCGGTAAGGCTGTTTGCAGTAGCGAAATAAGAGTACATTTTTTACCACATATACATATTGATACCAGTCATACATAATTCATCTCACCTCTGTCTACGTGTGTTCGAGTCTAAGGTTCGGCAAATGTAGTTATGTGAGAAAGCTTGCCAGTAGCTTCTTGTGGTCTGTGGTTCTTTCCGGGATTTGTCCGGTTCTTCCTCCACCATTAATACTGGCCGCCATGTATAGCCTATATTGTGCTGAAAAATGGCGTTAAACTATAAAAGCAAACAAACATACACAATTCCGTGACGCACAGGTTCCCTCTTCCACATAAGTCCACAAATTCTCCACCTTTATTCCTTTGGCTGATCTTGGACAATTTTAGCAAGTCACCAAGGTCATTATTGACTTAATTTAAGGTCTATGTCGCCAAGAGGACAATCTTTGAGGATTGATGCAGTAGGATTTGTGCCAATCCTGGCTCCCTTTATTAGTAATGTTGTTATAGGGTTTAACACCATTTTCAGCACAAGATAGGATATAATTGGCTGCCAGTATTAATAGTGGAGGAAGAACTTGGGAAAACCCCAGAGAACCCCCTACCGACGAAAAAGCTATCAGCAAGCTTTCTCACATACCCAAATTATCTGAGCCCAAGACTCAAACCGACGATTACAGAGGTGAGATGGCAGTGATCGTAATGGTGAGCACTTTAGACCACTCGGGTCCACCTTTTCTGATTGAGATTTCCAGACTAGACTTTTATATCCAGTTAAATCTCTGTGCTTTTATTTAGCAGCTTCTAAAGGAAGAGGAATGGGTAGGAAGCATCTTTCCTCCCCATAAAGGATTGACTGATCTTTCCTTAGTGAAAATGTGACTGAAATGAGGTGTAATGAGGTGTAAATCTTGCATAAAGCTGGGCATATTTTGTTATGTTGTCCATCCACTTATCTCTCTGCTACCAAGTTAGTATCCACCCAACAACTTAAGATGTTGACCTTCTACAGTTAGCAAACTTTGTGGATGGCTTTCACTTACGGTAAGGTCCAACATTATTGATTTAAAGCTCGTAATCTTATTGATCAAGGTCAGTGTGACTGAAAGAAGGAATTTAAAGTGGTTGCTACACAGTTATGCAAGTTTTATCCATGTATATTTCCAAGCCTTTTGGGAACATTTGCAGTTGGCACAAGGAAGAACCCTTTCAATTTCAAGTCAATAGATTAATGGTCAAGGTCACCATGACTGGTGGAAGAAAACAGTCTGCAATTTTAACTTTAGTTCAATACCAACTATAATCACCACATTTTATGGATGGTTTTCACTTGTGGTTAGAATATCCAGAAGCCAAAATGTCAAATTTCAAGGTCACATTGGTTGAAAGAAAAAGGATTGTTTCTGAGCAGTGACTCAAGTTCTGCATTTTGTATTCTTGTTAGACTTTGTGAACAGCTTGAATTTGCTGTAGATAATAGCCATACCAATTTTGGAGCCTAAAGGTCAAAGTTTACGGTCACTCAGTGACTGAAATAAACATATTTCTGCACAATGACATAGTTATATATTACATATGATACCTAAAACTTTGTGAATGGCTAAAAGGAAAATGCAGTTGAATGTGGGATGAAAAGGTCAAGAGTCACAATTGCTATGACTGAAAGAAAATGGTTTGGGCACAACAGCAATTATCACCAACCTGAACAAGACTTTCTGAATGACATGGAATCAGGAAGAAGGCTATTGATTTTGGGTTTAAATGTAAAGGTCAAGATCACATAACTGAAAAATGATTTCTGTACAAAAATTTTACTTATGAGCATAGCTAGCTATGAAACAAATGAAACAAAGGGTTTGTGTATAATGTTACATTTATGTTACATGTACTCTTGTTTACCACTAGGTAAACTTAGGTATTTTTTGTATATACTTGATTTTAATCAGATAAGTGTATATATATATATATATATATATATATATATATATATATATATATATATATATATATATATATATATATATATATATATATATATATGTGTGTGTGTATTCTTGTATTTGATTGAATCGACACTAATCGCTAAATTTTGTATCAGATTTTGTTATGTTATCAAGATGTTGGATTAGTATAATAACTTGATGCATAGCTAGGAAGTAATCTTGTGTCTGATTGGTTGAACATTGTACCACTCTGAATAGCAAATTTAAATCAGATTGATCTCCAAATCTGATTGGTTGTATAATGTACCAGACTAGTCTGGATAGCAAATTTAAAGCAGAGTGATCTCCAAATCTGGTTGAATATTTTACCACTCTGGATAGAAAAATCTCCTAAGATGTGTATCATCATTGCTTTCAATAGTTCTATAATAGCTATGGATATTAATATGATTGTATTTGTTTGATCCTGTTAGATCTGCATATTATATTTCTCATCCAATTGAGATCAAACTTGGTAAATAGATTTTTATTATCAGGGTCATGATAATTCCATTTATGAGTTTTACTATTAATATTATTGCATAAATGTTGTTCTCATTGCTTTTCCAGGTCTTTCAAGATACCATTCTAAAATTCAAGGCTGCTGAGAAAGGTACTTAATTCTTGTTTAATTTAAGTTTTTTTTTATATTTGAAACATAAAGAAATACAATTTTGTGAAGCTGTGACAGAAGATTCTAGCTGTTTTGCTAACCTTACTTTTCGGCCAATTCATCTCAGTCATCCAGGTGTCCCCATACTAGGAACTACCTTTAATAAGAAGAAACAGAATTGGATGAGAAAAATAATCTATGATAGTGTTTGTTCCAGAAATTCCTTAGCAGAGCCTCATGAAGACACTAATATTATAACCCCTTGAGTAGGTTTCCTTGTCTCTGCAAAACAATATAAATTGTTGTTTGAGATAAATCATAGTTCATACATTTTTAACAAATTTAAAATTAAATCTAAGATAATCAGGAGCCAAACCATGTAAGGATTTATAGACTAGTAAACCATTCTAAATTTGAATTTTTTGCTGAAATAGTAGGCACTGTAGGTTTTTAAAAGATTTGTTGATGGTGTATCTTAATCAGCATCAAGAATAACTCTAGCTGCTTTTTCTTTGAAATTTCATTTTTTCCTGATTTTCTGTACTTGTATTACCCCAGATAAAACAACAATATTCTAGGTGTGGCATGATATTTGCCTTGTAGAATATAATTCAATGTTGTTGCTATGAGCTGAATAAAATCTAGCAAAGTTGCAATTCTTTTATTAGCAGGCATCTCCCTTGCTTGTTGTTTAAAATAGATTGTATAAGCATATTTCATTATTCACAGATGTTTAAAACTTAATAATGACATCCTTTTTAAACAATTTTCAGAGAAAACAGAATCATCAGACTTTGAAATTCATGTGACTGGATTGAAGGACAAGGTGAAAGAAGTAATTACTTCTATTGAAACAGAGCTGAAGGTATCTTTCCTAATACAAACCTAAGAAATTCCTACTAACCTTTAGCTTGCTGGATATAAAGCCAAAATGACTTTATTGTGTCGTTATGTTTGTTTTACATTATTCATTGTGTTATTATCTATCTGGTATTAATTGTATTTTCACCTTATTACAACTGTGTTTATAAACTAATCAACAGAAAATAGAGAAAACCAACTAGTTTTGTAACTTTAAACAAAAAAATTATTTTTTTATTAGAAATTTTGTGTTTCGATTCTTTTAATTTGGTGTCAGAGTAAGATAGGGACTTACTAATCAGATGCAAAGCTCTCTTATCCAAGAAATTCTTTTCCATCAAATAACGGACCAAAATATTTATTTTTTCTTGCTTTGTAAATGAAGCCTTTGCCAAATACCTAAAACTTTGTTTTATAAGTCTTGGGAAATATAATCTCAGTGCAAAAAGGTTTCAACATATGTTCTGGGACAGGAAAAAAATATAATTTTATCATGACCCGACATATATTGTAAATATGGTACTACTTGTACATGTACTTAAATTGGCCAAGATAACTAGGGCTTCAAAAGGTTTGAAATTTAATTGGCGTTTTAAAGCTGCCTTAGGTAGCAGTCATAAGCTTAAACCTTTTCCCTGCAAAGAGAAAACTTTGTGAGCATTATAAACATATTCCAGTTACTATGGGAATTGAAGCAATCCATCTGATTCCATTGCTTTTGATTATGTTTGGTGCTGACTTCCTCTTTGTGAAAGGTTATTATGGTGGTTTTTTTTTAAAGATTGTATTTGGTATGCTTTGATGAAGGGTTGAAGTCACCACTGAAGGGCAACTTGGGTGAACCAAATAAATCCCTCTTTCTTATTGTGGTGGCAATATCAAATAATTCTAGAACAGTGATTTGACTCTTTTTTTTTTCTTCTTATTTTTTTCTTCATTCAGTGCTTCAGAGGTAATCAGATGTCATTGAAGTTTCAGAAAACTATCTTATCTGTCTACATTTTTGAAATACAAGGAATTAGTCATTTGGTAGATTGTAGCAATTAATTACTATTCCTGCCTTCAAAGAATGTAGCTAGTCTCACTAGATGTGTATCATAACATACAGTACAGTACTCAGGCTAGATGTCAGCATAAGTGGACTATGATATAACAATGTGCAGTTAAGATGATTTGTCAATATGGAGAATTTGTTTATATAACAATAAATATTTTTATCAAATTTGTGGCTTTGTTTTATGAATTCTTCCTTTCCAAACGAAAGATACAAGTTTAAACAGCCAACAATATTATAAAAATTAAGTCCTGTATGATCCATGAATAAACTTTTTAAATGATATGTACTGGTACTAGCCAAAATTATTTATCCATTATATGCCATACACAACAGCTTCTAATGACATGTTTGTTGCCAGTACTTAGGTATCTGTTAAGTCCATAAAATAAACTGCCTATTAGCAGTATGCCTTTTCCCCCGGTTGTAATCATTATCTTCTTCTCCTGCCAGGACATCTTGCATTTACCTCTGTGCAACAAGGAAATGACTTCATCTAAAACAACCAGGTCGAAGTCCTGCAGATTTTTTTAAAAAATATTGTCAGTAAAAAAAAAATTCCTAATAAAATAAATGCATTAAATGTTATGTGGGAAAATATAAATGTTTGTGTTATACAATGAAGCAAACGTGTAAATGTGCAAACAAATATGCAAATCACATTGACTATCGGATACGTTAGCGTGAGGTGGTAATGCAAATGCACAAGAAAATCAACTTTATTCTGAGCCTAAGAAGTGACTTTAAAGAGACCTTTTAATAGCGGTTCTGATTACAATGATACAAATTATCATATTTTTAGTTTGTTTATCTTGCAGCATAACACAATGATTGACAATCTCACAAACACGCCAAGTAAACACTTTCAAGAATGGCCCCTTAAAGGAACCTCTTATTGCCAGGATTTTCCATCGTATTGACTTTTTTGCCTACTTCTTGTAATTTATCATATATAATGAGAAATCTATAAGCAAAACATATATTGTGGGTGACTATAAAGAACTAAGGAGAAGAACAGACGAAGAAATGCGAAGAAAAAGGCAATAATTACATCAAAAGCGAAACACGCTTACCTCGACTTCCATATTTGTTGACGCGCTTCAAGTGACACTGCGACTTTGGAGTATATCCATAAATTCCGTTTCTGTATAATTAATTAGCAATCCGTACAGAAAATCGTTACATTTTCATTGATTAAACTTACAGTTGTACATTTTTTGAAACTGATTGACCTATATTCATTATTTCTACTATATGTTTGATAATATCATGCATTTGCAAGAACAAAAAAGTCAAAAATCTTAGATTGTATGCCATTATTTTATTCTGTTTGCAATATAAACTTTAATGTGTTCTGTTTGTAATACATGTATAAACTATATATATATATATATATATATATATATATTTATTTATATAAACTTTAATTATTATATTTCTTAAATGTAGGATCTTTCATAATAGAAATCTGAAAAAATATCAATCTTTATAAATTATTTATTTTTCTATCAAACTTATAACTTATTTACTTTTCTATCAAACTTTTTAAATTTAATTTTATAGCACAAAAAAGTTTAAAATTTATGGCAATTATTAAAAGTTTTTAGCATTATGATACACATAGATACAAAGTGAAATCTTATTGATGATATTATAAAATAAAGATCATGTTATTTTGAGCTGAATGGCATAAATTATACAAATGCAGACCACCTTAATACATGATTTTCTAACAAAATGTCCTTTGTATTCAATTCATTCCCCATTCAAGTTTCATCATCCTGATCTACATTACAGAAAGTGCCAGAGGAAGACACTGATGTACCGGAAAGTTGTCCATCTGCAACCAATTTGTCGGAAGTGGACCAAGATGACTCTATAGTTTGTATTATTTTACTCCAGACTTATTTTCCATTAATGACTTTGATCAGTTGTATTTTAACAGATATTATCTTAGTTTAATTTTCACTTGATGTTAATGACAAAAATATATACTGATAGGAAGAATAAAAGACTCTTACTGTAGTTTGTGTGAGATTTTGCAGTCATAAATCTGCCTACCTAGTGACTAGTAATTTCACTTAGTTTTGCATATATCAGTATTGACCATTGAAAACTCACTTTGGAATTAATGTATTTATGTCACATGAACAGCATAATTTTTATTAGGTTCTTCATGTGATCATGATAACAAAACCTTTGGACATTTTTACCTTTCACAGATAAGTATAATTACAAAACTAGAGATGAAGGAACAAATGATAATAGGTGAAAACCTCTTGTTTTTTTAACCTGATATAATAATATGATATATACTCACATATAAGCCTACTTCAGTCTACAGAGACCAGTGTCATTAATGCCAAGATAGAACCTTTCAACATTTCCTGTGAATCTTTTAAAGAGATCTTTGAAAGTCTTGCGCTGAAAATCGCCATCTAGCTGTTGTATGGAAAAGACATACCTTTAGTTTACCCGATTGCTTTTCTACAACAACCATTGAATTTACCCATGCAGTATGGTTGTAAATATGGCAATGATATTTTCATTTTCCATGTGATCTAGTTCAGTTTTAGACTGCCTTAAAGACATGCACGACACGCGTGAAACTACTTTAGGGTTAAAGTGCAACAGATACTCAATGCAGATCAATAGGTGTAACTTTGGAGTTGATGTGTATGGTACATTTCCCTGTGAAAAGACCTATGCCATTGAGAAAGTCAGCATATTCTTTGAGAACAACTGCCTTAGTGTTACATTGTAAATTTGACATCCATGTCTGAACAGAGTATGTAACTTTGACTAAGCCTAACTCCATACAAGATTGGAAACCAAGTATAGGTGGTACTTTCTTTTAACAATCTGGAACTCAAGTTCCTGCTTATGCTCAGTGCGTTTACATGTGAGATTAACTGTACCCATTGTACTTGATACTTTGCCATCATCTGCGGATAATCTGTTTAATGGAATGCTTAATGCCTCTCTTTTTGAATATATGCAAGGGTATGATGTTCACTTGAAGCCAGTATCCAATCAATAGAAACTAAACTTTTATTACTGCATTTGGCATTTATATCCCCATTTACACTGTCAATATATATAAATCCTTATTAACCACACTAACCATTTTTGATCTATAGAGTTTATGACACTAACATTATTTGTGACCACAGTTTCCACAGGTTGTCTTGATGTTCCGTCTGAAAGGCTGTCCCTTTCTTCTTTTGCTGTAGTTCTTTTGTCTTGGCATGTCATTGAATAATCACATGTACTTCAGGTCTAGCTGATATAGATATGGCCTGGAGCTGCTTATTCATGGCTTTGACCGATGCCAATAACCCTTTTCAGGGTCAGCTATCTTTAATGATGATACTCTGAAAACAATTATATCATGCATCAAGTTGTCTTTGTCAGTGAAGAGACAGTATTTGACCAAGAGTTTCAATGAATTGGTCTCTTGTCCTGGAGCTTTGAATTTTATTGTTATACTTGAATCTGGCAAAGACCAAATATAATTTTGGTAGCACATAATGTTTTGAATTTTTTAAAGAGTATTGATGGGTCTTTTTTCTCATTATCCATCAGTCCATGTGTTAAAAATATCTCAACCTTTATGCTCAGAGTAGAATGTAGTTGGTTTTGACCGCATTACTTCTACTCATCAGTCCATTAAATATTAATTAACAGAGTTGGTGGAATTTAGCCCATGTTGTAAGTTTGGAACTGTCCCAGTCCAAGGTCACAGTTAGCATGCTGGAAAGATCCATTTCAAGGGTATTAAGTTCAATCGATGAAATTTTTAAGTTTTTGAGGTTCGGAATTCGTGCAAAATCTTATTTTAGTTGATGAGTGGGCAAAATGATTCAAAGTATTGCCTAAATTGCATTGATATAATTATTATTATTAAGAGAGTAATATTTCATTTAGAGGCCAACAGTTGGCAAATGGCCTCTTTTGGCATAGTTTCTGTTTTGGCCGAAGCCAAAATGTTTGCTTTTGGTTTCGGCCGAACTGATATTGAATTTTGGTCATCAGCCGAAGATCTATTTTAACTTTTAGAATGCAACACTAGTGCTGTGTCTATTACTCTGTTTGTTGGCCGGTCAGTCGGTGCTAGTTAATTTGACATTTAGCGAAGTCCTCTTACTATAGGCTCTGAATGATTACTTCTAGATTCATTTTTAATTAGTGTAGCATTGCATCATGAACCAGGCCTATTTAATAAACCTTGTGTTCAGCGACTTCGGGTTATCTTTCGGTTTCGGCCGAAGATGTATTTCAACTTTTGGTTTTGGCTTCGGCTTCGGCAGAAAGTCAATTTATAACTTTAATTCTGGTTTCGTTTCTGGCAGAAACCAGAAAATTAGTTTTTATCAGCCTCTAATATTATTACTCTTATCACTGGCTTAAGTTGAACTACTCAAGACATTATATTACGAGGTTTATTTTTTTAATTATTCCCCTAGGGTGACAAATCTAGTGACCTTGATTACTACAAACACACCCTACCTCTGAACTTGCAAATCAATAATTTGTTGGGAATTAAAGCTGGGTCCTCTTAGGTAAGGTATGGCAACCATGTTGTGTACTTTCATGGTGTCTGTTTTGTTGTTGTTGTTGTAGGCTTTAACACCATTTTACAGCACAGGATAGGCTATACATTGCGGCCAGTATTATTGTGGAGGAAGAACCCGGAAAAGCCCGGAAAAAACCAAAACCCACAAGAAGCTACCTTCAAGCTTTCTTTTATTTTTATTACTATTACTATTATTTATTTATTATTATTATTATTATTATTATTATTATTATTATTATTATTATTATTATTATTATAAGTATGCATGTGTTTTTAAAAGATATTGAGTTGGAGGCACTAGTCAGTTTTACCAGAAAAACTTAAGGGGTGATCATTCAACCATTCTTAGTCATCCATTAGCACAAGTTTGCTATCACTACTCCTCCTAAACTACTTAGAGGATTCCCACACACAACATTCATCCCTTTGTCTAGTTGTCCTAATTGAAAATAGTGCCACAGCAGCCATCTTGGTTATCTTGTTATCACTACTCCCTTTAAATAGATGGTCTTATCAACATGGTATTTTAAAATAAAAACAATTCATATGATGTCTCATTGTACTAAATGAAAATGGTACCACTAGGGTATCTAATATATCAACCAAAGAATGGATGGTTATATTACCATGGTTTTTCTTATAATGTCTAGTTGCTTCTAAATGAAAATGTGACTGATTTGAGATCCAGTATGGCCAACATAGCAGCCATTTTTAAACCTGTGTTATTTCTTCTTCTTATGATGTCATACTGGTTCTAATGAATTATGGTGCTGGTTTGGTGTCTGATATGGCTGTCACAATGGAGATCTTGAAAATCATGTTATTAGTACCCTTTTCAATGAAAAGCTACACTTACATTGGGTGAGGGAAGGCTGCTACTTTTCCAAAACTACATGCAGGATTACCAGTAACTTTACAATACATTCATCCCATGGTCAAATTGATGGTACTTCTCAGGGATCCAGTATGGCTACCACTGTTGCCATCTTGAAACTCTTCTGACTGCTAATCCAGAATGGCTGGTCATATAACATTGGTGGTCTTAATTAAAAGACTTGTGACATCTAGGTTGCCTGAAATGAAGATAAAGACAATTTATTGCCCAATATAGCAGCAACAGCAACCAACTGGAAACAAACTGTATTGCTGTTCCTCCTGAGTGAAACATCAGCTTATATAGATTTTGTTACCACAATCTGTTAGCACAAGTTTGTTATCTCTATACAGCTTGACGATTACCATGAAACTTTACACACATTTATGCCTTGGTTGTTGATGAAATGGTGCTGCATGGATATCCAATATGGCCACCACAGCAGCCATCTTGAAATCCTTGTTATTGCTACTTCTCCTGAATTACTGGTCATGTCCACATGGGGTTTTCGCAAAAAACTTCTCTGTAATGTTTAGTTAGTCCTACTTGAAAATGGTGCTATACCTAATCTCCAATATGGCCACTACACCAGCCATCTGGATAAACGTGTTATAAACAGAACATCACATTGATGCAGCAGCTTCAATGAAGAAATTGTCAAATTTTTAATTCCAGGAAATTATTTTTCGTCCAGTAGATTTATAAAACCTGTCAATCCATTTGGTACACTTTTGTTTTTACCCTTGATACAATTTATGTACTTCAGGTTTACATAGAGTGCAAGATAGAAGTCGCGGAGGATATTTTGAACAGCATCAAGATCACCTATGGACAGCAAGGAATTGATTCTCTCATATCTGACTTGGATAAACTTGCTAAAGTTGACACTCAAAAAGACAGGATTCTTGTCTTTTGTGATTATAAAGATGCAGAGAATGTTCAGAAATGTGTGAGAAATCATTACAACAAAGTAAATGAGGAAAGAAAAATGAAAGAGGAAAATAAGCATTTAATTCATGGAGAAAATGAAAATCTTGAGGAGTGGCTTCAATTTGCTTATGGCCATACCAGTTGGAGCAAGAATTTACAACTTGAAGGAGGCAAGTTGTATTTGACTGGGACATTGCAAATGAAAAGAGAAGTTGAGAAAGCAGTTCATTCCATGAATTACTGGTACAAAGAGGAGTTTACACTCTATTCTGAAGAACAACAGAAAGCAGATGAAGTTGTGTAGCTGTCATTAAAAGTGAACTTCCAACAATATTTATCAAACAAACAAAGGATATAATGATAGTCTTGTCAGATAATAGAGATAACTTTGAAAGGGCATGCTTCAAAGTGAAAGTAGCACTTGGTAGAATCAAAATCACCGCCAGAGGAAGAAGACATAGAGATCCACTGTCTTACGATGAATCTTATTCAGGGCTGTCTAAGAATGACAAGATGGACGCAGAACCCTATTGATGTCAGACTCAATATCTCAAAGATTAATGTCACTGTAACTGAGTTTTCACTGTTAACAGTCTTTAAAGTGTGCGTGAGTGTAAATTGGGGGTAAGGATGAACTCAATTTTAGGCTCAAAAGGTGAAAGGTTTAGGCCACTGTGATTGATAGAAGTAAAGTTGTTTTCACATTGAGTTCTCCATCAGCTACATTTACCAAACCTTGTGATGAATTTTTTTATGTTTCTAATTGTATTGTGTTTGTTTTGTTTTTTGTAGTCCTATCATAATTGATGTTGTAAAATGCTTAGAGCTTCTAATGATTAGGTGCTATACAAAGTCATTATTATTATTATTATTATTATTATTATTATTATTATAACAGTCATTTTTCAAGATAGATTTTACAGTATTCACTTTTTTCAGAGACATATACAACACATTTTAATTTTTGTCACATTTGTGTACAGTTATCTTGGTTTAAACATTTGTTAATACAGTTGGTGTATTTGGTGAATGGTGCTAGTCAGGAACTTTCTAGTCTTGCAGAAGTTTCTTTGAATCATGCTGTTAAAAAATATTTATCTAGCCAGAAAGTACACATATTTCTATGTATTTTGTACTTTTTTTTAATATTTTAAGCTTATATCCATTTAATTGTGAAATTAAAATGCATAATCAAACTATAAAGAGTTTTAGATTTTGAAATACAACTGATTTTTAAGCTAATTGTTAATAAAACAATTAAAATGCCTACCTTTTTCAAATCCTATGCTATGACATCAATTTGTTTCTGTTGACAAATCCATCTGTTAGATGCGCAATAAGTTTGGTTGAAGATTTTGTGATCACACTTTGTGAATGACTTGCATTTGGAATAGGAAAGAAACTTGCTGCTTGCAGTCAAAAGGTCAGGTCATTGCCTCAAGCAAGATATTGGCTTTTGCACCAAAAAATTAGTGTTAGAAATTTTAGATGTCTTTCTCTTGAGGTAAGAATGAAATTTGTTGATTCTGTTTTAAAATGTCAAATGTCATGGTAACTTTGATGCATAGAAGAAAAATGGTTTCCAACAAATAACTTACAATCAAGATTACATACTAAATTTCTGTGCTTGGTTGTATGTCATGTAAGGGAAAACATATTAATCTTGATGTAAAGGTAAAAGGTTCTTGTGAGTGTGGGTCTGAAAATCAAAAATGATTTTTATTTAACATTAATGATGTTAATCACAGGGATTGGAAACTCAAAAAGACTACCAGATTTTACCCCATTAATTTTTAAACAAGTAAATGACAGTCCCTACGGTCAGTTGAGCAGTAGGATCAGAAGCACTAAAGGAGTTAATTTGCTATCAGACTTGAATATCAGACTTAAGTACCAGACTTGAATATAGCACCTTAAATATCAGACTTGAATATCAGACTTGAATATAGCACCTTAAATATCAGACTTTAATATATCACCTAGGTAGAAGTTTATTCTATCAGACTTAAATACCAGACTTGAATATAGCACCTTAAATATCAGACTTGAATATCAGACTTGAATATATCACCTTAAATATCAGACTTGAATATATCACCTAGGTAGAAGTTTATTCTGATAGTGTTCAGTTTGAAAGCTGCTTTTTTTGTTTTAAGATTTAAAAAATTTCTGTACCAAAAGAAACTTCAACTTTTATCCTTGGTTCAGATATATTTTGTACATGTCCACTATTCTGACGGACTGTATTATGCAATGATCTTTCTTGTCTATGTGTCCTTCGTTGTTTCTTTTTTGTGCAATAACTTTAATGCTAGCTATAGCATATGAGTAATGAAATCTCCCAACAGTTTGGGAATCACACATTGGTTAACACCACTTTGATTATAAAAAAGATATCATTTTATTAATAATAACTCAGCCAAATGACTATTGAAATGTTGGAATTTTCTGCCACCTGGAGAAACCCAGATTCATGAAGCATGGAGCCTGTTTCAGCAATGTATTTGTTGATAAATACCAATTTTTCATTTGAAAACCTAAATTTAAAATTACAACCAAGTGCTAAGAGTATATTTTGTTGCAGCACTAAGCTTTTCAAACTCAAAATTTCAATTTCTACCTTTGCCATATTGGAATCTGCTCCACTATCTGCCATGGTAATCTTGTTATCATCACTGTATGTCGTGGTAATCTTGTTATCTTCATTATCTGCCATGGTAAACTTCTTATCTTCACAAGGCAACTTCTGTTACCATAAATTGGACCAGTCTATCTGCAATATGGATGAAAATCTATCAATAACAGTTGGGTCCACTTAATGACATACCACTTAATTGCATCGATCGCTTAAGTGCATAGATCGCTAAACTGCATAGATCTCTTAATTTCGTAGATCACTTAAGTGCATAGTGATAGTATAGTCCAATTTGTCCTTCATTAATATACATAGTAATCAATATCAGATAATTGCATATTGGTTAAATGTATAAAGTGTTTAATTGCATACAATTTGCTGGTCTCAACCACTGACTTTATTCGAATTTGACACCGCTTAATTGCATAAACATGGTGCACACATCTAAAGTGGAGGTCAAGGCTGTATACATTGAGACTGCTATCCCCAAGATCGTAGAAAATTCTAGAATACTGTCTCCGCTAACCTTTGCACTCATCAGCTAAGGCGTTATTAAAATCTAAAATTGCTAAGCGCTCATGTAAGAAATTATCATTAGAGAATTGTTTGGAGGTGAAAAAGAAATTAAAGAAGAAAAAAAGATACACACTGTTAAAAATAATTTTGGCAATAACAGTTTATAGTGTTTATCTGACTTTACATATATTTTGGAATTAAATGCATATGTAGATGGTTAATACACAGATAAAGAGCTATTGACCATTGTGAAGAAGCGCAAAATGAAATGGTATGGACATGTCACACGATCAACAGGGCTTGCTAAGACAATCATGCAAAGTACTGTGCAGGGAGGGCGAAGGAGAGGAAGACAGAGGAAAAGATGGGAGGATAACATCTCAGAGTTGACAGGACAGAAGCTGAGTGACACAGTGAGAGTATCGGAGAACATATTGGAATAGAGGAAGCTGGTTGTCAGGTCATCAGTGGTGCCCCAATGGTCGGCAAGACTAAGAGATATTTGTTTGAATGAATTTCCATTTTACAAGTACATTATAAATATACATGAATTCTGATTAAATACATACTCTGTTTTTATGCAATGCTTAGGTCTTGTCCCGAGGCTATGCATATAAGCAGCGCTGACTGTAGAGGTAAATTATTTTTGTGTTTCTATATACTATGATTGAAAGTTATTGAATTTACCAGCAACAACTTTTTTTTATGACAAAAGGTCAACACTATCTTCTTTAATCAACCTTTGAGTACCACATTATGAAATAATACAAAATAAAATGTTCATTGAAAATATATTCAAGTCTTTATGAGATTATCATACAAAATAAAATGTTCATTGAAAATAAATGTTAAAACAACACATTGTAAACACTGAACACTACTAACCCCTAACCATTTACCTATTTTGGATTTTGAAAATCACTCACACCTGCGTTACCTTGGACAGACTAATAAGTTAATATACATGATGAAAAATCCATGAGAAATTCATGTGTGGTAATAATTCACTGTGGAAAGTCCTTGAGGATGAGTAATACAATATATGTTTCTGGATATATATATATATATATATATATATATATATATATATATATATATATATATATATATATATATATATATATATATATATATATATATATAATGATATACATTTTATTAAATGATGATATAATACAGGTCTGTGTTGTAAATTTTAATTGCCATATATGATTAGTTAAATACATGCTAAGTTCTTGTATAATATCATTATGTTATCATATATAGGTTACAGCCAAAATTAGACTGAATGGCAATGCAAATAATTATATTTCTTACAATTTATAGATTTATAAACTCATTTTATTACATAACCATTTAATTTTAATCTCGTGTTTGATCAAAGAAGAGCTCACTTGGTATGACTAATAAAATTAGTTTGACCTGACAGTATTGATACATCCATAGGCCATAATAAATTTTGAAAAACAGAATAAAACATGTACTCGTGAATAATGTTATTTATCTAAGTTATGAAACATTTCATTTCCGATATTAATTATATTATAATTATAGTACTCATATTTTATTGATAAAACATTAAACATATACTGACCAATTTTGGTATAGGAAAGGTATTTCTTTATCCAAATGCAAGCTTTCCAAAATACTAAGAATGACAGTAAGAAACAATAATCCTTTAAAGGTGACTGATGTTCCACTGACTGAAATTCAAGATAAGAACATTTCTTCTTTATAAATGAAAAGAGCTGGAACCATCTTCAATATTTTTCCAGTGATAAAAACAGGGTTCCCGCAAGTCATGGAATCCCGGAAAAGTTTTGGAATTTAAAAAATAAATTTCAAGGGCCTTGAAAAGTAATGGAATTTGTCAAAACCTTGAAAAGTTTTGGAAAAGTCATGGAATTTCTGACAAGGGAGTTAATGAAATTGATTACTTCAAATTTTTTAGAGCACAGAGCACCAGTTAAATAAAACACGATAAAAAAAGATACGACGATAGATAAACTTTGGACAAACTTTAGTGAATGTACGAAAAGAAAACTAGTTATTGGTCATAATAATAGTCTTCGTTTTCTATTAGGTCCTCCAAGGTGGAACAGTGCCTCCAACATGTTTGTTAACTATAATATATTCAGTTTTGATGAAATGATGAGAACGTATGTATTCTCAATGTTGACAAGAATATCTAATACTAAGAACTGTATTTTGAAATCTCTTTGGAACTATGACATTCATGTAAATTCTCATATTATTAGTAGATGGAACAGATTACTCTTTAAATGAGTCATTTATTTTTTATTATTAATAATGAATGATGCAGTTAATAGTTGTAGATGTTGCTGTATATATATATATATATATATATATATATATATATATATATATATATATATATATATATATATATATGTACTTTTGTGTTTAAAATAATTTTTTTTTTTTAATGTAAAGGTATGGACTTTGTAATCTGAAAGAAAGAATTCTTATCTTATCTTAAGGTGGCGCTCTACAGTTTCGTACTTTGCATAGGGTTCGAATTTTAAAGAAAAATAATTTTCTGGGATTTCTTCACTGGTTATACTGGCAATATAATAAAGACTTTGTATATCTTAGGTGTTGGGAGAAGAACTTTCAATCCCCTTTATTTTGATGTATGATTGATGGGTGTACTTTAGGTTCTAGAGCATACAGCTTGGGCTAACTTAAGATGTGCTCAAATAAAAAACTGCTAGCTATGAATGGTCATTTTCACTTCCTGGACTTCAGAGGTAAATTGTAGAAAAGTGATCTGATAACTCTTTTTTACTTTTCAGATGTTTTGTAATTTGTTTATTGCACTTTCAGAAACTGCTATTGCCTACTTCAGCAAAATTCGTTTTCCCTAATTTAATAACTGCTAAAGTTAGTGTATTTTTTATTAATTCTGGCTAATTTTTCAAGCACATGGGAGCATCCATTTTGTTATACCATGTGCTTAGATCATGTACAATTTCCACAAGTGCAGTATCCAAAGAAATATCAGCCACATTACATCAAAGTAGCATTGAGATATGCCAACATTATCTCCATAGTGCATGTTATAAATGCAATCAACTTCACCTCACATACGTTACTATCTCAAAAGTACATACTAACTGGTGAGCGCCCCCATAAAGAGCATTCGGGTGTATACCCATGGAGTTATATTTATTGCTGTTTGTATTAATATTGGCTCATTTAGTTTAAATTCACTGCAGTTTAGAACTTAAATGTCTTTTCATTCCAAATTCTGCTTTAATTAAGCGGCTGTAGGTGGGCTTCAGAAGAGTTATGTCCCTTGCTATTGTACGCAATACGACATAGACTAGTGGCAATTAGAAACCTCTGTGTGTCATTGTTTTTACAAATGTTTCATTAATTTCACATTTCTCAAGGAAGATGCTATCAGTTCTTTGAACTGGTAATAATTTGGATTTTTTCCCGTTTTTTTTTCATTGTCAGATTAAACTACATGTATTAAGAGAAATTTTATTTTCTTGGTGTTAAATAATTTTGTATTGATGGATAAAAGATTCAATAGTATCATATGGTCATGGTTTATTAATTTAAGTCAGAAATATTTCAAACTAAATTAACAGTTCAAGAATTAATGACATATAAAAGAGCTTCAACTCAAAATACACAAGTCTGCAGCAAGTGTCACATTTGGACAGGCTCACATGAACAACATGGTTATGGAATAATTTATGTAACCTTTTGTGGGAAAAGAAAGATTGCTTTGGCTCACCAACTAAGGTTCTATGTTGAAACTATGGTAAATTCACTACCATATCAGTGTGAGGTATCACATAGATGCCATACAAAAACATGATCATTTATCACTTGAACCAAAAAGAGTAAATATGGCTAGAAAATCATGTAAAGCCTATGGTGAATGCCAAGGTAATATGGGCTAGGGGGAGTGGTGTATACTGTGATAGTCAGGTACATTTAATAATTGTTACATGCATTCATTTAAAGGATTTAAAGTGTATGGATGTTCATTGGGTACAAAATTATTTATTGAATTGGCAAACGTTGAATTTTGTACAAGTTTTCTGTTGCTTTTTTGTTTGCGTTTGATGTAGCATATGTACTTGTACTGAAGACTTGATTTCCTCTCCCAATCTTTTACTCTTCTCTCATCTCATTCTACTATGAGCTGAAATACTGGATCAGATTGAGTAGAACAATTCCATGAGACTTGGTCAGTGGGAGTGTAAAGTTTCCTATAGCCATACTCAGAGCTATGAGGGGATGAATGACATAATGCATCAAAATTTCTGCTCCATACTGATATTTTAGGTGCATAGATAAAAATGATATTTTGCAAGCTCTCGCACTTATTTGTGTTTAGAAAATGTGAAATTTTAGTTAGCTTGACATCTAAGACAAAATTTCTTAGTAAATATTCAAGCTTTTTAATATAAGAAAGATTTTAATGTTTCCCATATGGCAGAAATTTTGAGTAATAGGATGCTAAATGGGCAAGTTAGTCACTCCAACTTTGGCCTTGTAGCAAGAAAGTGCCATCATCACATTTAAATTTCCTGTGCCTGGGCCTCACTTTCTATGTCCTTGGCACTTTTCTAGAAAGGCAGTCTGTTCTGCTTCCTGCAGATTGCAGTTTGTACATGTAACTGTTAAAAAGGCACACAATCCTTGAGTTTTGCTTTTATACATCGTAGGATTATATCGCTTGCAATTTCCAGCTCAGTCATGCATTATGCACAATGTTTCCAATATCCTAGTTAGTTTTGGTATGTTGATCATTACATTTCCATTGATGTTGACAACATGCTGTAACATGTGGCCCAACAATTAAGTTTTCTTCATTTTTTTCTTTCTCCAATTCAGGGCAAAGCTTGGGTGCACTTTATTTGGGACACAGGAAGATAGTGATTCTTCATATACATCAATTCTTGGGCGCTTTGTTTGTGGAGATGTAGAACCAGATTGCAACCTGAATAGGTTGGTCACTCTTGGATACTCGTAATCCATAGTCCATAGTCTTGTTGACTGTGTTGTATGAACTCTTGTGGACAAATAGCTATTTTCGTAGCTCTTCCTTTCGCCATGTTTTCTTAGATAGTGGCTAATGTGGGTTGATGTAGTATTAGTGACATCATGGTTACCAGTTGTTCTGGTTGCGATGGATCATAGACAGTATGTAACATCATAATCAGGTTGGGGCTTGAAATTGTTGGGAAACACACCTACCCCCTTTTTTGGCATACAAGTCTGCATGTTTTGGTTTTATAATTAATTTGACCATATAAAGCAGTCAACGTATTTGATTGTCATTGTAATCAATTATGTATGTAATCATCAATAACATTCCTGGTCCATGGAATGGTCTCACCAGGAGTTAATTCCCCTTGACTTTTCATTTCCATTCGTTGGCATACAAGCAAGATGTCATGAAGCTACATTTAAGTTACTTCAGAGGGGTATGGTAAATTAACTATGTGTTTGTCATTTTGGAAGTAAATACCATGTATGATATATCAATGTGTTTGAAATTGACTGCAGAATATGACAAGTTTTTCAATAAGTTGAAAACACATCTTCGGTGGTTCTTTAAGGTGGCACTCTACAGTTTCGTACTCAATAGATTTCAGGAGTATCTTAAGTTAAAGGAATCACTGTGACAGATCTTGTACAATGAACACTAGTGTAGATTTGTCCATAATATATCAGAAGTTATGAGGAATATTTTGTGACCAACAAAACTCACAAGGCACAACAAGTACAAGTGTATTCTTTTAACTTCAACAAAAAATTTAACTAGAAAGGATTCAGATGTGTTTTTTCTTAACAAAATTTTAATGTGAATTACTGGGCATGTCTTGCATGATAGGTTATATTCATAACCAACTGCTTCTGTTTTGGGGTTTGTGTATTTTAATACTTACTGTACATACTAAATTTTTAAAGCACGCATTTTTTTCTTGGATATCAGGCTTATGCTAGTAATGGACAGGAGCTAATTTTTGTTTGATTTCAAATTGTGTGTAAAATCAAGTATGTAATATATATGTTCGCTTTAAATTATATTTACTGTTTTACAGTGTTGATAATATAATTTATATGTCACTGAAGACTATGCTCTTGAAAGATGCCATTCATTTGTGATTTCATTGCCAATTTCTAAACACACACACACACACATGAATATATATATATTCTTTCTAATATAAAAAAATATTAAATTTGACAAAATATTCCTAATGGTGACATTTTTTAGTTATCAAGAGATAACATAATAATTATTACATAAAATGGCTACAAATATACAAATATGGTGTGTGTTTGTATATTTATATACCCAGTGGACACTAAAATTATTTATATTTATTCAAAATAATTTTGAGCTGTATATCAATGCCATTTATTAGGACCATTGTTCTGTCTTTTAACAAATGATATGCAATGGCATATGATTTGACAACAAGGTGGATAAAGCACACTGTTAGATAATAATCATAGTATGCAACAAGTATGGGATGCTAACATACAACCTGAAAAAGATCACCCATTACTCGGGCCTAAAATGGCTTTTTCTATTCATCCCTCTTTCGATGTACTTGTGTAGGTGTGAGATGATTGAAATGTGATTAGTAGAGTTGCTGAAATATGTGATTAGTAGAATTGCTGAAATATATGTCATTTGTAGAGTTACTGAAATGTGTGATTAGTAGAGTTGTCTTTCCTCAATAAAATACTTAATTATTACAAATTTTAACCTTCTATGGGCACCTTAGGTCAATTATGTATGTGTGCTAAATATTTTAGTTTTGTACAATTCAGGTAAAATCAAGAAAGTGTCTATTTATCCTGTATTCTATCTTCACACACAATATAGCCATTTAAAATTCTTGCTGTTGATTCTGGCTGCTACTTAAGTTGCAATATTGATGATGTTCTTTCATCCTATACAAAACCTCATAGTGTACGAATATTGTAGTCTTGTTTACCAATATATCCAGTCATTGGCATATCATGTTTTTAATTGTTTGATTAGTGTTTTTCAATTAAGAATTCAGATGCTGTTGACACATCTGCAAAAACTAGATTTATTATTTTATTATTATTATTTATGCTGCGATGTATATTTAATCTACATTATGTTTTTTTAATTTATTTATTTTACAAGTATTTTTTATCTCGATTACATGCTATTGTAATGTAACATTGCATGTTCTACTTGACCTTGTCCAAAATTGAGTTTATTTTTGCTTGACCTGAAATGAGTTTTTTCTTCTGTGTCAACAGTTAAATTCTCTATGGATTCAAAATCAGTATTATTATTTAATAGAAGTAAATATGTTTATTTGGTTCTAGGTCTAGGTTTTAGAATTTCCTTATTGTGTTTTATGTAGTCCAGGATATGGTTTTTATTTTTGTGAAGATCAGGATCATTCTAGAAAGGTTTTTTTCTTTAGGTAATAGAATTTATTTTTCATAAAAACTGCTAATTGTTGACCTGAGGTCAAGTTGAAAACTATACAGTCTTATAACAGAGAGGACTTTTCAGACTTTTCCTTAAAATTTAGCAATTTCAAATCATATTATATGTTGTGTCCAGTTGGTTTGAATTTTATTTCCTCAGATTATTGAATTCAATTGATTATTTTCTCAAGAAAATATGGATGTCTGCCATCTCACCTCTGTCTGCATTGGTTCAAGTCTGATATTCAGCTAATTTAGTTATGTGAGAATGCTTGCTGATACAATTCTTGGATAGAGACATTTCTGGAATTTATAGTGAAATCAAACCTGGAATTATATTACTGTGATTCAACAAAAGACTGTTGACACATCAACACTCTATAAGCTTCCACAGACATATCATCGCCTATTTTAAAATATTTATTCTGGACTTCTGTTAAATTTTATTTAGGACTTTAAATTACTAAGATATCTGTCTGTAATTCTTGAACTAGTTTGGGATTTAATTCTCAATACCATAAGTTTCTTCTCCTCATTTTCACTTCGTATTCAAAGGAGATAAATTATTTGTTGAATTTTACAATTTTTTTGCCTTTCTCTCTTCTCTGTTACTTATCTGAAGAACACAGACTCATAACAACACATTAATTAAAAATTTCCATGATCCCATTATCAACAATTACAGGACTATTATAACTAGGAATATTATAGATGCATTACATTAGCTTCACTTGCTACATTTTCTTGCTTGAGATTTAAACAGATGATTTTGAGGTAACAAACATTTGTATTAAACAATAATTAACCATAATAATATATATAATTTAATAGGATTTATTTAATAGATTTAATCATCTATATTTCTAGCAATCAAATTCATGCAAGAGTTTGAGAATTCAAAACAGCGCATGGATTTTGTTTGAAATTCAAAGATTCCTGGCATTGTCAGATTGCAGAGACCAAATTTTAATGAAACTGGATCAATAATAGAGGATGTAAGGAGTTCCACAGAGTGCTGGCAGCAGAAAGTGTCCAGACAGTTTGGCAAAACTTATGTATTAAAGTGAAAATGACTTGACCAAATCTTACATTAATTCTGGCAAAATATGATTTAATTCCAGCTATTAATGAAATCAAAACAAATGGAAAAATGGAGAAAAAAAAATTAATATTTGACATTACATCACTTAATAATATTGTACTCTGTTAAATCATGGAATTGTCTAGGATACATGTAAGTTGCTGCTTTGTTATGGTACTGGTGGTGGGAGGTGTTTTGTATTATTGTTTTCTTCTCAACATATGCCCAATCTAATAAAGGATCCTTTTAATAAAGCTCACTGCTCTAGATTTTGCAAGGAAAAAATTATTTCAACTTTGTCTTTCCTTTACCACCATCTTGTTTTGTTCACTAAAATGGCTTCCAGATCATTTTTGCTTTGCATTACTTGGAGCCACATCATATGCAATATTGTTTCATCTATTTTGTAAAATAAATTTTCACTACTAAATGTTTGCTATGTAATGTAGCATATATTGTCAACTGATCATTTTGCTGCCATGCATAAGACCTGGAAGCCATTTGGGTGAACAAAACAAGATGGTGGTAAAGGAAAGACAAAGTTGAAATAATTTTTTCCTTGCAAAATCTAGAGCAGTGAGCTTTATTAAAAGGATCCTTTATTAGATTGGGCATATGTTGAGAAGAAAACAATAATACAAAACACCTCCCACCACCATTACCATAACAAAGCAGCAAGTCTTTGAAAATTGAAATAAACCCCCCATAAATTAATTTCTTTCCAGAATCACAAATAAAATTATCCGAGGTTGTTAGATTCAGATGTAATCTAGGTATCCTGGTTTCTTTCTCTTGATGGCCCGTTCAATTTATTGCCGCCGCATTAACAAAAGAGGCTTTGTTTTGTTTGGCCATACAAAGTATGCCTCGGCGGCGACTTCAATCACACATGCACTCTTCATCAAAGCAAGACGGTGCCGCTACACACTTCGTCAAAGGAAGTCGCCAATAAAATTGCCCAAGGTCGTTAGCTTCGGATATAGCTGGTTTTCCTGGCTTCTTTCGTTTGACGAATAGTTCAATTTGATTGGACGAGTCCATCAGTTTTAGCCAATCAAAATGTTAATTACACTAATTCTACGTAGAAAGTTCGCGAAAGTTACACGCTCGAGAATTCAAAATTTGTTCATTCGATTTACATCTTCTTCAAGGTCAGTGTTTAAAAATGCCAGGTCTTTGGTCTTTCAACGATATCTGGCTTGAACAAGAGAAATACAAGGAATGACTGCAAAAGGATAAATTATGTAAACGAAAGACGTTTTGTACATTGTGTAAAAAGACGAGCAACTTGGCTTTAATTGGAGAAGGAGTCCATGCAAATTAGTAACTACATACTGTTCATTTAGTGGAACGAAGATGCAGATGTATAAGCTATTGGTAATTTTGTGCAAAATAATGTTAAGTCATTACTCTTCGGGTATAAAATAATATATTGTTTAATGTGATGATTTGGGAGATATGGGAAACGAGGGACCGTTTAAATTTACTTATACCGTCTGTTTATTTAACACGTTTGAGGGAAAAAAACTCATTTTCGAAAATTTTGTTCTACATAATAATGTTCCTTGGTTTAATATAAAAACATACATTGTAATAAATTCAATTCACGGATATACAGTTTCAAAGTGCGCATGAGTACACTATAGTAGAGTTAAGCAAGAGTTGTTGTTCTTGAATTGTGAGTATATAAAAAACGTGTGCTGTGAAGCTTTAACTGTAAGATGTCAAGTCATTTGATTAGGTAAATAAATAAAAGAATTAAAAAAAAAACGTATTTCCAGTTGACGGAATAACCCCGTTTCTCATTGCCGACCCTCGACTTTTTCCCCAATGGTATTAAAAAAATTAAAATTACATTGCCGAAATTGATTTGTGTAACTATAGTCTGACTATACATACCCGTTTGTTTGTGCCCCTATTGATTTCAATAACTAAAATAACTAAATGATAAAAAGTGCACAGAACTAAGGCAACTGAATCATTGATTTATAATTTCTAACCTGAATGTGACCAGAATGGCACTAATACTGCCATCTCCTGCACATTTCATGATTAACGGACTTTCCAAAGAAACAAACAGGTTGGTATAGTTAGATTATAATTGAGCCCGTTTTGCCCAGTACTTTGAAGTGCTTGAAATATTACTAGATTTATAGATAATGTTTAATTTTTTTGTTAAATTAAGAAAAAACACGCCCAGCCTTGATGAAGTATTTTATTCTGTCCTTTCCAAAAGAAAGGAATATGTCGAACTTTGGTGTGGTCTTCAGAAAAGGTTGTTGTCACACGGGCAGGCAACAGTGGAGAGAGGATTTTCTGTCAACAAACATGTATCTGTTGAGAACCTCAGCAAAGAAAGCATCTGAGCTCAAGGGCTAATCATTGACACAATGAGAGAAGCAGGTGGACCTTAGGAAATCATCATTAGCAATGAAATGATGACATATGGCTCCTTTGCAAGACATACGTACCATGCTTATCACGATAAGAAGAAAGCAGAGAAGGATGAGAAAAACCAAAAAGGAAAGAAACGGGAGTTAGCCTTGGATGAAGTGGAAGAACTTAAAGTCAGAAAACTGCCTCTTGTAGCTAAAATTGCCAGCCTACATGCTTCCTCTTTACAGAAAGCAGAAGAGGCAGAGTTAAAAGGACCCATTGTGCATGTCACAGAGTCAAATGCTCTTAGGAGAAAAGCAGAGGAAGAGATGACAGTGGTAGCGTCTCTTTCCAAAATGATTGAAGAGAAAAGAAAGCAAATATAACAATGCATTTAAAGCAATGATGATGTCTGTTAAGAGAACAATTTATTTTGTATTAAATCTGACACGTATGTTACATATTTCTGAAAGAACAACGAATGTTAACCTATCTTCCAGATAATTATAATACAATTTTAGGAAATTAATTATATTTTGACTTTAATCAGTAGTCATTATTGTAGTATTTGGCATTCATTTTCTCATATAACCTGTATACACACTATTAGCAAAAATGGGTCTTGGAAATCTCTGTTTGTGGTCTTTGAAAGTTTGGGAAAAGTCTTTGAATTTATCATCCATAGTTCAGTATGAACCCTGTTTTTTGTTTCCTGCTTCAGAACAAAAGGTTCTGGCCTATACGTTGATGATGAGTCTAAGTCAAATTCACTAATTTGGTAAATTTTCCATCCTTCATCCATATATAAGATGATTCAATGTACAAGATGAGGCCAGGTCAATAACTTGGTTTCGGTTTTTACACTATTGACTTCCAGTTTCATGAATATTAATAGTATCACTGTATGATATTCCATATTACTGGCAATCATGAAATTGTATCACTGATGCTAACATGCCACATGGCTGTGCATTCTATGTACATTTTAATTAAAAGTCTAAAGTGTTAACCTGATTATTCCAGTTGAAGCCAGTCTTGAGTGCAACATTCAACAGATGAGATAAACTCAGTGAGACTAACAATAGATAAATGAGTTAATTCACAGGGAAATCAGAAATGTGAAGAAACTTAAGAGCCAGAAAACAGAAAAGTTACAAATAAAAAATAAATAAAAGTACTTTTTATTATTTTTTAATATATCTGTGAAATGCAATATCAAATTTACACAGATGAACAGTTTTATAATACATATTATTCAGCATGGCAATTATAATTGAAAACACATTGATGTTGGAAATCATTTTACAGTAGAACCTGCCTTGAAAGACCATCCTTTCTGCCATAAAAGTATGGTTTGTCAAGACAGGTGTTCTCTCATAACAGGTCACAATGCTATATAATCAATAAATTTTTGCCTTGAGAATACAACCTCTCAAGACAGGTGGTCTCACTTAGATGTGATATTTCAAGACAGGTTTCACTGTATTACTTGTAAAAGAACTCATACACATCAAAACTCCTAGATTTCATTCATGTTTGCAAACTTCAACAGTCAGTTAAACATCCCACCCATAAACACGGTCCCATTTTAGACTGGATTCTTCACAGACCTGATGAAAATATTCTGTGATTAACCCTTGTATCTCACATACCAAACCTCTAGATGAGTTAAGTTCTGATACCCAGTCTCTAGATGAGTTATATACTAATAGCCAGCCTCTAGACGAGTAATGTACTGATATCCAGCCTCTAGATGTGTTATGTACTGATATCCAGCCTCTAGATGTGTTATGTACTGATAGCCAGCCTCTAGATGTTTTATGTACTGATAGCCATCCTCTAGATGAGTTATGTACTGATAGCCAGCCTCTAGATGAGTTATGTATTGATAGCCAGCCTCTAGATGAGTTATTTACTAATAGCCAGCCTATAGATGAGTTATGTACTGATAGCCTGCCTCTGTATGTGTTATGTAATGATAGCCAGCCTCTAGATGAGTTATATACTAATAGCCAGCCTCTAGACGAGTAATGTATTGATAGCCAGCCTCTAGATGTGTTATGTACTGATAGCCAGCCTCTAGATGTGTTATGTACTGATAGCCAGCCTCTAAATGAGTTATGTATTGATAGCCAGCCTCTAGATGTTTTATGTACTGATAGCCAGCCTCTAGATGAGTTATGTACTGATAGCCAGCGTCTAGATGAGTTATGTATTGATAGCCAGCCTCTAGATGAGTTATTTACTGATAGCCAGCCTATAGATGAGTTATGTACTGATAGCCTGCCTCTATATGTGTTATGTAATGATAGCCAGCCTCTATATGAGTTATATACTAATAGCCAGCCTCTAGACGAGTAATGTATTGATAGCCAGCCTCTAGATGTGTTATGTACTGATAGCCAGCCTCTAGATGTGTTATGTACTGATAGCCAGCCTCTAAATGAGTTATGTATTGATAGCCAGCCTCTAGATGTTTTATGTACTGATAGCCAGCCTCTAGATGTGTTATGTACTGATAGCCAGCCTCTAGATGAGTTATGTATTGATAGCCAGCCTCTAGATGTTTTATGTACTGAGAGCCAGCCTCTAGATGTGTTATGTACTGATAGCCAGCCTCTAGATGAGTTATGTACTGATAGCCAGCCTCTAGATGAGTTATGTATTGATAGCCAACCTCTATATGTGTTATGTACTGATAGCCAGCCTCTAGATGAGTTATGTACTGATAGCCAGCCTCTAGATGTGTTATGTACTGATAGCCAGCCTCTAGATGAGTTATGTACTAATAGCCAGCCTCTAGATGAGTTCTTGATAGCCAGCCTCTAGATGAGTTATGTACTGATAGCCAGTCTCTAGATGAGTTATGTATTGATTGCCAGCCTCTAGATGAGTTATTTACTGATACCCAGCCTATAGATGAGTTATGTACTGATAGCGAGCCTCTAGATGAGTTATGTATTGATAGCCAGGCTCTAGATGTGTTATGTATTGATAGCCAGCCTCTAGATGTGTTATGTATTGATAGCCAGCCTCTAGATGTTTTATGTACTGATAGCCAGCCTCTAGATGTTTTATGTACTGATAGCCAGCCTCTAGATGTGTTATGTACTGATAGCCAGCCTCTAGATGAGTTTTGTACTGATAGCCAGCCTCTAGATGAGTTATGTATTGATAGCCAGCCTCTAGATGTTTTATGTACTGATAGCCAGCCTCTAGATGAGTTATGTACTGATAGCCAGCCTCTAGATGTTTTATGTACTGATAGCCAGCCTCTCATTTGTGTTATGTACTGATAGCCAGCCTCTAGATGTTTTATGTACTGATAGCCAGCCTCTAGATGTGGTATGTACTGATAGCCAGCCTCTCATTTGTGTTATGTACTGATAGCCAACCTTTAGATGAGTTATATACTGATAGCCAGCCTCTAGATGTGTTATGTACTGATAGCCAGCCTCTAGATGTGTTATGTACTGATAGCCAGCCTCTAGATGAGTTATGTATTGATAACCAGCCTCTAGATGAGTTATGTATTGATAGCCAGCCTCTAGATGTGTTATGTACTGATAGCCAGCCTCTAGATGAGTTATGTACTGATAGCCAGCCTCTAGATGAGTTATGTATTGATAGCCAGCCTCTAGATGAGTTATGTACTGATAGCCAGCCTCTAGATGAGTTATGTACTGACCCGGCTGTACATTTTCCGAGGTTTACTTGAAAATGTTACCAAAAAACCTTGGACGTCTGAGGTTTCTCTAAGGTTTTCTAGGAAGACCTTGGAAAAACCTCGGACGTCCAAGGTTTTGCTGATATTTTGTCTGAGGTTTTATAAACAATCTAGGACATGATCTCATACATTTTAAAGACACCTAGGAAATACCTTGGACAAAACTTTGGACATGAGAACTTAGTAAATTTTTAGTTCAGATAAACCTAGGTAATAAGAACTTAGTCATTATTTATCTTGGACATAGCTCGGAACTGTGGACTTAGACATTTTTCAGCTTGGACATGGAATTGGTGTGTTTTAACTGTGTACTTGGAGATTTCTGAATATTTATTCAGATTTGTTTTATACAGTTAATTAAAATTAATGATGTTTGTCATCCCAAAACCAAATTGTACACAAATGCTCGAATCCCAAAGTTAGATAAATTCTACTTATTCATAGACTTTTAATCACTTTGCTAACAATTATGTTAGTATAACATAGTGGTCCTTGAATTTTGATGTCCTGTAACCACACTGGAAGATTGTAAAAATATATTTTCTAGCAAATGAATCTAACGTAAACTCTTCAATGATTAATTGTACATATGTCATTTATCTGAAAATTTGCATTTGTATCATAGCTACATCAGAGATAATTGAAAATACTAGTGGAAATAGATAATAAATTAGGGTATGTCACTGTTTATCTGACACATTAGTTTTAAGAAAAGTAATGAAAAATGCATAAAATTGCATGGAATTGGCATGACACCATTTAAATAGACATTTCTCAAATGACAGTTGATAATATGCAGTCTCTAGGTGACTTCTTCATAGCTAGCCTCTAGATGAGTTATATACTGATAGCCAGCCTTTAGATGAGTTATGTACTGATAGCCTGCCTCTGTATGTGTTATGTAATGATAGCCAGCCTCTAGATGAGTTATATACTAATAGCCAGCCTCTAGACGAGTAATGTATTGATAGCCAGCCTCTAGATGTGTTATGTACTGATAGCCAGCCTCTAGATGTGTTATGTACTGATAGCCAGCCTCTAAATGAGTTATGTATTGATAGCCAGCCTCTAGATGTTTTATGTACTGATAGCCAGCCTCTAGATGAGTTATGTACTGATAGCCAGCGTCTAGATGAGTTATGTATTGATAGCCAGCCTCTAGATGAGTTATTTACTGATAGCCAGCCTATAGATGAGTTATGTACTGATAGCCTGCCTCTATATGTGTTATGTAATGATAGCCAGCCTCTAGATGAGTTATATACTAATAGCCAGCCTCTAGACGAGTAATGTATTGATAGCCAGCCTCTAGATGTGTTATGTACTGATAGCCAGCCTCTAGATGTGTTATGTACTGATAGCCAGCCTCTAAATGAGTTATGTATTGATAGCCAGCCTCTAGATGTTTTATGTACTGATAGCCAGCCTCTAGATGTGTTATGTACTGATAGCCAGCCTCTAGATGAGTTATGTATTGATAGCCAGCCTCTAGATGTTTTATGTACTGAGAGCCAGCCTCTAGATGTGTTATGTACTGATAGCCAGCCTCTAGATGAGTTATGTACTGATAGCCAGCCTCTAGATGAGTTATGTATTGATAGCGAACCTCTATATGTGTTATGTACTGATAGCCAGCCTCTAGATGAGTTATGTACTGATAGCCAGCCTCTAGATGTGTTATGTACTGATAGCCAGCCTCTAGATGAGTTATGTACTAATAGCCAGCCTCTAGATGAGTTCTTGATAGCCAGCCTCTAGATGAGTTATGTACTGATAGCCAGTCTCTAGATGAGTTATGTATTGATAGCCAGCCTCTAGATGAGTTATTTACTGATAGCCAGCCTATAGATGAGTTATGTACTGATAGCGAGCCTCTAGATGAGTTATGTATTGATAGCCAGGCTCTAGATGTGTTATGTATTGATAGCCAGCCTCTAGATGTGTTATGTATTGATAGCCAGCCTCTAGATGTTTTATGTACTGATAGCCAGCCTCTAGATGTTTTATGTACTGATAGCCAGCCTCTAGATGTGTTATGTACTGATAGCCAGCCTCTAGATGAGTTTTGTACTGATAGCCAGCCTCTAGATGAGTTATGTATTGATAGCCAGCCTCTAGATGTTTTATGTACTGATAGCCAGCCTCTAGATGAGTTATGTACTGATAGCCAGCCACTAGATGTTTTATGTACTGATAGCCAGCCTCTCATTTGTGTTATGTACTGATAGCCAGCCTCTAGATGTTTTATGTACTGATAGCCAGCCTCTAGATGTGGTATGTACTGATAGCCAGCCTCTCATTTGTGTTATGTACTGATAGCCAACCTTTAGATGAGTTATATACTGATAGCCAGCCTCTAGATGTGTTATGTACTGATAGCCAGCCTCTAGATGTGTTATGTACTGATAGCCAGCCTCTAGATGAGTTATGTATTGATAACCAGCCTCTAGATGAGTTATGTATTGATAGCCAGCCTCTAGATGTGTTATGTACTGATAGCCAGCCTCTAGATGAGTTATGTACTGATAGCCAGCCTCTAGATGAGTTATGTATTGATAGCCAGCCTCTAGATGAGTTATGTACTGATAGCCAGCCTCTAGATGAGTTATGTACTGACCCGGCTGTACATTTTCCGAGGTTTACTTGAAAATGTTACCAAAAAACCTTGGACGTCTGAGGTTTCTCCAAGGTTTTCTAGGAAGACCTTGGAAAAACCTCGGACGTCCAAGGTTTTGCTGATGTTTTGTCTGAGGTTTTATAAACAATCTAGGACATGATCTCATACATTTTAAAGACACCTAGGAAATACCTTGGACAAAACTTTGGACATGAGAACTTAGTAAATTTTTAGTTCAGATAAACCTAGGTAATAAGAACTTAGTCATTATTTATCTTGGACATAGCTCGGAACTGTGGATTTAGACATTTTTCAGCTTGGACATGGAATTGGTGTGTTTTAACTGTGTACTTGGAGATTTCTGAATATTTATTCAGATTTGTTTTATACAGTTAATTAAAATTAATGATGTTTGTCATCCCAAAACCAAATTGTACACAAATGCTCGAATCCCAAAGTTAGATAAATTCTACTTATTCATAGACTTTTAATCACTTTGCTAACAATTATGTTAGTATAACATAGTGGTCCTTGAATTTTGATGTCCTGTAACCACACTGGAAGATTGTAAAAATATATTTTCTAGCAAATGAATCTAACGTAAACTCTTCAATGATTAATTGTACATATGTCATTTATCTGAAAATTTGCATTTGTATCATAGCTACATCAGAGATAATTGAAAATACTAGTGGAAATAGATAATAAATTAGGGTATGTCACTGTTTATCTGACACATTAGTTTTAAGAAAAGTAATGAAAAATGCATAAAATTGCATGGAATTGGCATGACACCATTTAAATAGACATTTCTCAAATGACAGTTGATAATATGCAGTCTCTAGGTGACTTCTTCATAGCTAGCCTCTAGATGAGTTATATACTGATAGCCAGCCTTTAGATGAGTTATGTACTGATAGCCAGCCTCTAGATGTGTTATGTACTGAGAGCCAGCCTTTAGATGTGTTATGTATTGACAGGCAGCCTCAAGATGAGTTATGTACTAATAGCCAGCCTCTAGATGTGTTAGGTACTGATACCCATTCTCTAGATGTGTTATTGATATCCAGCCTCTAGATGAGTTATGTACTGATATTCAGCCTCTAGATGTGTTAGGTACTAAAAGCCAGCCTCTAGATCAGTTATTTACTAATAGCCAGCATCTAGATGAGTTATGTACTAATAGCTAGCCTCTAGCTCAGTTATGTACTGATAACCATCCTCAAGATGAGTTATGTGTTGATAGCAAGCCTCAAGATGAGTTATATACTGATAGCCAGCCTATAGATGAGTTATGTACTGATTCCCAACCTCTAGATGAGTTCTTGATAGCCAGACCCTAGATGAGTTATGTACTGACAGCCTCTGGACACGATATGTCTAGATATGATACCAAATCTCTACATGAGTTATATACTAATAGTCAGCCTCTAGATGAGTTATGTACTAATAGCCAACCTCTAGATTAGCTGTGTACTGATAGCCAGCCTATAGATAATAATAATAATAATAATAATAATAATAATAATAATAATAATAATAATGAGGTCTTAAGAGCACTCTTAAAAGGGACCACTGTGTCTTTGTGTCTAATTTCAATGGGCAATTCGTTCCATGTCGCCGGGCCCTGGTGTGCAAACGAACGTTGTCCATATGACTTTGTTTTCACCTTGGGAACAAAGAGTATACGATTATCAGAAGAAGAGTGGAAGGATCTAGCTGGGTGAGGCTGGATAGGTATGTTCGACTGGAGTCTGTAATTGAAACATAGCACAGAGAACAAATTTTGTGTTTGATTCTGTATCGAATTGATAGGCAATGTAGAGTACAGAGCAGTGGTGAGGTGTGCTCTGATCAAGGTACTCTAAAGATGATCCGTGCAGCAGTGTTTTGAACTTTTTGAAGTTTCTGGAGTAAATATTGTGATGAACCAGACAGAATTGAGTTACAATAGTCCAGTCTTGAAAGTACTAACTTGAACACACAAGTGTTTTAGTGGCATCAACTGAACGATATTTACGAATGGAACTGATGCGTCTCAATTCAAGATATGCAGCCTTGCGTATGTTCAACGACATGTTGGTGCAATGGGAGAGTAATGTCTAGAGTAACACCTAGGTTCCATACTGACTGTGAGAATTTAATGTTGGTGTTGCTGATATTTATTGTCTGAGGTAAAGGATGTGAATGAGAAAGTCTTTGTGTTGTGATCAGAATAGCCTCAGTTTTATCATCATTCATCTGCAGCTTGTTACATGTCATCCATGATTTCACATCAGAAATGCACTTCTCTACTCCATAGATGGTAGCATCAACTTCAGTTGGGTGGCTAGACTTGTATATTTGGGTGTCATCAGCATACAATTGTTGCGACACAGGGTGATGATCTATGACGCTTGAGAGCCATTCCAGGAGATTGAGGACTGTAATCTTTCCACTATCAAAAGCAGAGAGAATGTCACAACATACTTTCAGAAGAGTAGTTTCCGTACTGTGGCAAGGGCGATATGCAGACTGTACTTTGCTAAAAAGACTGTTTGAATTCAAATGAGATAAAAGTTGAGTTAGAACAACATTTTCTAAGATTTTTTTATATGAATGGGAGATTAGAAACTGGGCGGTAGTTCTTTAAATCGTTATGGTCCAGTGTTGGTTTCTTCAGCAGTGGTTTTACGATGGCAGATTTGAAAAATGATGGGAATTCCCCTGATGAGAGAGATATTAATAACATCAGTTAGTGAAGGCAATATTAGGTCTAAGCACTCAAGCAGCAGTGATGTCGGAATTGGATCAAGTTGACAAGACTTTGGTACACTTTTCATCACGATTGTCCGTACTAAATCAATAGAAACAGGTTTAAATGCTCCTAACGGTTGTCGCTGAAATTCTGTGTCATAACAGTATGGTGACGAATCAGTTGAAATTGTGCTGTCAAGCGAATCTCTAATGTTTTGTACTTTGTCATCGAAGAAATTTGCAAATTGGTCTTGTAGGTCTAGTGGAGAGAAGATTGTTCGAAGTGGTGTACATTTGTTCCTTGACATTAGTTTGTTAGTTATCTCGAAGAGCTCTTTGCAGCTGGAACTCTCCATGATCTTAGTACTGTAGTGGGGTGATTTGGCTAAATGGACTATGTTTGTGATGTTCTTCTTAGCGGCGTCGTAGATTTATTTATGAATAGTGAGTCTGGTGGAAAGCCACAGCCTCTCTACTTTTCGGGGATGTCTTTAGCAGTGCGAAGCTGGTCCCTAAGGTATGCAAAGAACTCGCCCCATGGATAACTCGCCCTGGGAGAACTCGCCCCATGGAGAACTCGCCCTGGGAGAACTCGCCCCAACGTATCTGGAGAAGTCGCCCCAGATTGGTTGGAGAAGTCGCCCCACTTCGTCTGGAGAAGTCGCCCCAAAACCCAGATAACCTTTCTATGGCAGAATTAAAACATCTTTTACGTGATTCATTTTTAGATTTTTATTTTTACGCGATCACAACAGATATATTAACTGGTAATCATAAAAACAACATTATAGTAATATTTCTAAGACGAAATTTAATCTTTATATAACCTAATGAATGACGACAGTATAGTGATTAAAAAGTATGATTAGTCAAACACTATTATTATTATGAATCAAGAAGATTATTTTAAATAAGTTGAACGTCAATTAAATGATGAAAACTACTACAAACATATTGGCGAAGATCCATCAATAGAAATTAAATAAAAAATGTCAACATGCTTTAATGAGATGGCAAAAAATAAATTCCGTACACGAGGAATTTGAGACTTTCCCTCTTAACATGCGTACACCTCAATTCTATATATTACCCAAAACTCATAATGAAATCATATATTGAAGATACAACTTTTCATTAAAAAGTTGAAGTCTATTCCACAGCTAACTGTTAATTTCAATCATGGTATTATGAGATGTAACATCGCTACATACCAACTTTCCGCATGCAGTTGGTATTGAAGCGTGTACAAATTTTTTTGATTACAATCCTAATAATAGCCCACTATCTTGTGAAGATATTTGTATAATATTAAAACTTATCTTGGAACATAATTATTTTCAATTTAATAATACGAAAGACATATACATAATGGGTACGGCAATGTGTATTAATATGGCTCATTCATACACTTTCCTCTCATGGTTAAATTTGAAAGGGAATTTCTTCAAAACGAAAAGTTGATTCCATCTCTTTGGTTCAGATTTTTCGATGACATTTTTATATTTGGAAGCAGTCGACCGAAGAACTGTACAATTGTACTGATCGCCTAAATCATTTTCACCCGACAATTCAATTTACTTATACTACATCTAGTACGCATTTTCATTTTCAGATGTAAATGTGATATAAAATATTGATAACACTATCTCTGCAAATATTCATATCAACGAAACTAATCTCCACCAATATGTCAATAATCTTCATGTCATCTCATGTCATGTAAAAACCGTATACCACATAGCCAGTCGCAAAGATACCGACGTATTATTCCAGATGATTGTCAATTACAAAATTCGTTGAATAAATTCCAAACATATTTACAAAACAGAAATTATCCTACACATAAAATTGATTCTGCGCTGAACAAAGCCCTTAATATTACTCAACATTGGGCTTTAAACAAAGCAGTATGTACGAGAGAGAGAGAGAGAGAGAGAGAGAGAGAGAGAGAGAGAGAGAGAGAGAGAGAGAGAGAGAGATGTAATTCCTTTCACAATACAATCGAATCCTTCATTATCTAATCTATGTCGTATAATTATTAAATTTTAGTCTGCTAAATTTATCAAATAAATTTATCAATTTACCAGCGTAAAAACACTTTACAAAAATAAATCAATTATCGCTTAAAGAAGACCCAAGAATTTGTAAGCTTTTTTAATAGTACTAAACAGATAGAAAAGAAAAAGAAAAAACAACATTTTTGGCATCGAAATGTAACATACACCGGTGCTCTTGATGTGCAAATAGAAGAGAAACTACTATAAATAATCATCGCTTCCATATATAAAAATATAGAGATCCGCAGTTTTCATCTAATATTTCAACACAGTTTAAACACCAATAATAACTCTCTAAGCGAATTGTCTTTCATGCCGATATTTTATAACCACTGAATATCACAACATATGGCACTTAAAAAAATGGTATGCATCAACAATAATCATTTATTTGGTTGGATTTTTATAATAAAACGTGCAAGTAAATTTTTCTTAGCAAATCTCAAGAATTTGCACGATTTTTTTAAATAGTACATAGATAGACAGAAAAGAAGAAAAAAACATTTTCGTTGTCTAAATGTAACATACATTGATGCGATGTGCAAACATAAGAGACACTGGTATTATGAATAATCATCACTTTCATTAACAGTTGATTTATTATTTAACTATTTTCAATGGAATATAATCGTGGCCTCTAATTTTAGTAATAGATAAATTATATCGGTGAGTATTCTTTTCAATAGAAACAAACCGGAGTTAGAAAAACTGAAATGGTTTCACTAAAATACAGACATAATACAATGGTATTATATTGCTCAAGGAGGAAAGATCACAATTACCGGGTACAAAATACTATATCAAAGAGGTGCATATGTCCACGAGAATTAGCACAATGTCATTGTCTTTCATTTGACGCGGAGAAAAGAATTGCAAATTTTATAGATTTAATAAGTTACTAAGTTGAAGAAAAACAACAATAAATAAAGCCTTGACAACCATGTGGCGAATTCTCAGAATTATTATATATTATCCTTGGGGCGACTTCTCCAGGCAAAGTGGGGCGACTTCTCCGACCACTATGGGGCGACTTCTCCTGACACCTGGGATGAGTTCTCCCAGGGCGAGTTCTCCATGGGGCGAGTTCTCCCAGGGCGAGTTCTCCATGGGGCGAGTTCTCCGCTATTCGTTCCCTAACACTGCTATACCATGGAGAACACTTTTTTATTGAAACTCCGCATTTGGTGGCTGAGGCATGTTTTTCAAGCAATGAACACAGGCAGTTATCAAGTTGTTCCGCTGTTTGATCTAAGAAAGTTGTTAGGTTTTCTTGGATGTCATGCATGAATTTGGTTCTATTTATCATACGGAGGTTTCTCTTAGTAGCAAATAGAGGTGGAGGGTTAGGGACTGATACGTCGAGATGGCATACAATGAAGAGGTGATCCGATGCAAGTTCGTGGGATACAAGGGTGGATTGCAGAATATTATCATCAGGTCTATAAAGAAACCAGTCTAAAATGTGACCAAGTTTATGGGTAGGTTAGTTAACTAACTGTTTAAGATTGAAAACATGAATGAAATATAGGTGTTTTGACATGTATGGTTGACCAGGACAGTCAAAGTGAAAATTTGAAATCTCCGCGAATAATTAGGTTGCCACCTATCGAATTTCCATACTCTAGAAGATTTGGAAACTGCTCCAAAAAGAGAGATTCAGTCAGCTTATTTTTTTCTACTAGGAGGAGGACGGTAGAGACAAAAAATGGACTGATCTTTGTTCCAGTTTGAGAGTTGTTTGGACTAGTTTAAGCGATGTGTGGCAGAAATTGAAGGTTGTGTTGTACTTAAGGCATTTGATCATGGAATTCTTTGTAATTACAGCAATTCCACCTCCGCGAGAGTTGCGGGGGAACGACTTGATGGAGTAATCGCTGGGTGTTAAATCCACACACTTACATTCATCACCTGCGGAATGTAACCAAGTTTCTGTCAGGAAGAAGACGTCAATATTCTGGTCGTTGATAAAATTAACAATTGCTGTGCGCTTTTCCGGTGATCCCACTGATTGAGCGTTGAATAATGCAATACGTAGTGGTATCCCTGGGACAGTTGACACAACGGTTGACGATTTAAGAGGAATTTGAACCAGGTTATTAAAATTAACGGCAGAATTTTTAAGTTCTTTATCCGTTAAGGGCGAAAGGGAGATAACTGGAATTCTTCTTCCTGATCTACGCCGGCCAGCTTTGAAAGAAGGTCTCTTTTTTCGCTTCCGTTTACATTTAAGAAATGATGAATGTATTCCCAGTTCGTTTAACCTTGAGCACAATGTAGTATCTAGAACCAAGGTGTGGTCATTTAATCCAATTAATGAGGGTCCGTCATAGTGTAAGCGGTCACGTGACAGCGGTTTATTAAAGACAATGCATGATGAAACACAATAATGTAGACAATGATAGAGAAAAAGCACACATATCATAAATATAGCAAAAAATCGGAATCGATTCCACGACCTGCCGCATCCGAGTCGGATGCTCTAACCAGCAGGCTACTGGAGCGGTCGAAGTTTTTTTTAATAATATTGAGCTTCAAGTTTAATCTTTGATTGCGGATGAATATAATTTACTGATCGTATAGAGATAGTTTTGATAGGAGGCAAGCAATTCGGAATGGATGTATATTTGTGAAAGCTGTTGCAATGAAATTAATTGACTAGAAGCACCAGAGACACCGGTTACTATCGATACAGTTCTGGCAATAATATATATTGATACACCTACAAAGGTTGACGTGGTCGTGATAACAGTCAAACCATGACCAACAGTTGCTGCTGCAGCAGGACTGCAAATAGTATCTACGATCATAATCCGCGTTTCCTCTGACCCTTGCCACCCCATGTTTGATATTTGGACATGTATATCAAAAATGATGTGGCAAGGGTCAGAGGAAACTCGGGTCACTACAATCAAACTCATGCATTTGTATTTCAAAATCAGCGCGATATTATTGGTAATTCCATCTCGCAACTATTGCTCTTCGGTATGACTGCAGGTCTGTCGTAGTTTAAAATTTAAAAAAATAATAATGCAATCGCCTATTTGAATTGGCCGACCGGCTGAACTTGTCCAGTCTCATCAATACGCGCAGGAGCAATATGCATACCCACCTCTAACCAGATAATACTTTTTATTGGCTAAATTGTCATTTAAATATAAAACAGTTTTACCTAGGGAATGCTTAAATCTCTGACGATTGGGCATTCTGGGCATCCTGTCACACAAAAAAACTATTACGCCAGAAGCTTTGAAATATAACATTATGATAATCTTAACCCAATAACTATTAGCCGACAAATATGTCCTTGATGTATGACAGTCAAGACCTTTCTTTTCTTATTTGAGTCAGTGTTGGTTTAAATATTTGATTGTGAATAAAACTGGAGTTGATACATAGATGAATGCCACTTTGCCATTGTAGAAACAATTTCGGTGTGTTTTTGCATCTTCCGCTGAAGGTAACGCTTCGACGTGTTCACGTAAATGTGCGATGACTTTTAACTGTCCTCGAGCTGGCTTAGGAAAATCAGGGTGAACCCAATGGCAATTTCGATTTGACCCTTAACAAAATTATATGACCGTTCATAAGAGAGTTTGGTAACACCACTTTGATGTAGATATTCCTCGAGAAGTGGAGCAAACTTGTTACAAGTGTTGACATCCGCTGCTTGCTGATCCAACATCTAGTCGGTAAATTTATCAACCACATCACCACAGTCAGATTCCATTTCTTATATAAAATGACAGAAATCTAATCTTAAACAGAAAAACTAAAGACATATAAGTACCCGTCATGATAAACACCGACTAATTTCAACTAAATTTCGTCTCCTACGACTTGGGATGCTGGCAATGCAGTTGTGAAAATGTATAAACTTCGTTGTCTGACCTGGAAACAAATGATATTGGCTTTAAATATCAGCAATCAAAATGCCGCTAATTACTTCTGAAAATTCCTATTCGATCCCACGCACATTTAGTTCCAGTTATGATAAACAAGTATGATTTCATACCTTTAAGCTGTGACTTTTTGTTCCATCAAAACCCTTTGCAAAGAGATGTTAATATAAAAGGGCCGTTTGCGCAGATTCACATTTCAATTTTTCTCCTTCTTTGAATAATATTAATTTTTCAAAAATCTAAAACAATATTGCATGTGGTGGGGCGGACACTTACCGATTTGATGATCCACGTATTGTCTCGTAACCTCAGCATCAATATATGCTTCGATATGAGCAAAGAACACAACGCTGTCTCAGATTTCTCCATTGTCAGTGAGGTAAGCCCGATTGCTTTACGACAGAGTTACGTTTTATCTTGTCAAAAATATCTTTAAGGTGTACGTTTGACGTTCATAGTTTACCAGTTTGGTCTTCAAAAATCTCAAGCTTAAACGGATCGACACCACTAACAACACGATTAGTAAACTCGACAAATCTGATTTGGTGGCAAATCGGCTCTGATAACACATCAGTACCGTGTTGTCAAGTTGAGTAACGTCTGTAAATGTTAATAGACAGAATAATTCGCGTACTTTAATATGAAATCAATACCTGGGCTCCGGTGCAACAAGAAGATGACCATATATGAGACCATCCCAACGTGTTTGTATAGGCATAATCAAATGAGGGTATTAGATGACGGCATCTGATAATCGAGGGCCTCTTCCAATTTTAAATGGCCACACACGCTATTTTTAAACCATTTATGATGCAAATGGCCCATAACGCTGCAGCTCTTACAACCACTGGAGACGCTGCTGCTGGTAATGCTGGAATCGCTGCAAGGAATTAAAATATTCCACCAGTCTTTTGCATGTATGTGACTTGGATAATTTTAATGTTCCTGAAGTGTTATTGTATTGGACTGTATTTAACTGGATCAACCACACGGTGACACATCCAGTTAATTTTGCTGGAGAAAGTTTCAGTGTGACTACACAATTATTTTTGGTTGCTTGTTTTATTTTCACAAATTAATATTCAGTACGGCCGGCCTTCACTTCGTGATATTATGTAAATGACGTAACAGTTTTAATTATGAAAACTACCAATTTTCTGCATTTGCAATGATAACCCTAATTCAACTACCATCACTTTCCAACAAAGAGCAGCAAAGTTGGTCATAATCATCCTTTACAAACGGTTGGGAGAGGCGGTGTCTGATCATTATGAACCAACATTTAATTGGAATTGAGCAAGGCGTGCCAAACATTAAAATTTCAAGTTTAAATATATTATCTTGAGAACCAAAATGTTGGTAGTGCTACAATTATTTTGCGGAATGTAACTTGTAAGGTAAATAAGCTACTCCGATGCCGTTCGTTATTGGCGGTATTGTTATATTCTGGGAATAATCAGGAGCTTCGAAACAGGTTAGACTATTTGATAGATTGTTGTAAAATATTACTTCAAAGTAAGTATACTATAAATATTGCAGTATTTATACACTTTAGTACGTAGTATTACCATTTGTAGTTTGACTCATTCATAGTGTTTGATATACAGTGTACATGCATATGTTGAGATATATGCAATGTGGTGTCAAGAATCAACATTGTAATTCATTATTGGGTTAAGTCATAGTAACCTCGTGCATTTATTCATTTGATATTATAGATTTGCAAATGTTGAATTGAATTATAAACTTTGTATCATGGTTGCGGTGTTCAAAATTAATATGGGAATTTGCATATTTGTGTATACTTGTTGGAGTATCATGTGTACTGATATATCAGAACATCGATATGTGCATATCTATGTACATTTGTAGAAGCGCAATGTACATAAATGCGTCTGATTATATAATATTGTTTGTCTAATAAGATTGAGAATATATATATATATATATATATATATATATATATATATATATATATATATATATATATATATATATATATATATATATATATATATATATATATATATATATGTGTGTGTGTGTGTGTGTGTGTGTGTTTCGATTTCACGAATGCGAGGCGAAGAAACGGTAATGGCCTACCTGATGATATCAATGTTAGTGTGAGTTTACATATCAATGGGAATATGCTATACTAATGTCCTTGTATGTATACTTTAGAAGCTTTTGAGGACCAGAGAGATTTACCCAATACAGTAGTCTGAGTCTCTGGGAGACATAAGAGAGATGGAAGAACGGAGGGAGACAAATGAAAAGAGAAGGAAGAAACATACAGATGAGTAGGAACTCAGGACAGGAGGGAAACTTCACATACTAATTCAAACGATGAACTAGGTCGTCGCTTAGTCGAGTGATATAGTTTAGTTGAATTATATTTGAGAGATGACTGTATGAAATATATTGAATTTTTGTTATTTGAATTTCACAATTTGTGTATTTATTAACTTAACTGTCGGCACCGCTGACTGTAGGAGGTGGGGGTGAGAGCTCAAGCTTTGTATCTCTCTATCACTACTTCAATTTATGACAAAATCAAAGCAGGGTGGGTCTTCTGTATTAATTTAAATAAATTGTGAGTACCCCACCCCAAAACGGAATAAGCAGCAACCTTTACAGTCTTTGTTGGGAAATTTACAGACCTGTATCAGTTTGATGCCGACCCATTTACAACCACATTAAACCTCAGTTAACTTGATGATAAACAAAGAGTATAGAACTCGATCATTTTGAAGAAACACTTTCTGCCAAATTGAATTTATATTAATTTTGAATTGGTTACAAAAACATTATACTTTATTACTTAAATAATCCCCCCTCCCATTTAAATCTAAACTTTAAGTTGTTGGCGAATTCTTGTTGTCTTACAATACATTCCATAAATACAGATGAATATAAATTCTTTGAAACAAATATTATATTCCATTTAATTATAACATAAAATCGAAGGAACTAAAAGAAGTTCCAAAACTATGAACTTTACGGTTAAAATCTGAAATATTAAAAAGTGCTTATTCCTTAAAAGAAATTTACAAACACAGATGATTTTTTCTTCTAAGGAAATACAGAGGTATTTTGACACTCTATGAACGAATTAATTAAGCCTGCTCTCAAATTATTCACAGTGCTAGTGTTCGCTCAAATTGAATCAGAACACAGGACTCTCATTCTTTTCCAATGGAAACGCGTGAATCATCTAGCTTACTTTTCAATTAGGGATTTAGGAATTTCCATGTTTAGGAACTTTCCACCAAATATAAATTGCTGACCTATATATACAAGAAAAATTATTTTATGGGTTTTTGCATTTGCTTGTAAAGTACGATCTTTATTAATATAGTATACAGTTGTAGTACAGAACTATATATGCTCTAATATCAATATATTCTAATGGAGAATTACTTTCAATATAATTTAATAACAAATTAGTTTTAATTCAATTTAGCAAAAAATTTAATCTTAATAATTTTACTCACAAATTCTGTCATAATAGTTTTTAAAATACTTTTTTCTGTACCTTTTCATTATAGCTTGTTCTTCTGCTAGTGATTGCGGATTCGGTAGGCTTATTATATGTTGTTGATACCGTATATGTTGCTCTTCTTCATGTTGTGAGGTTGCTGAAGATATTTCTTTGTGTTGTTCTTGTGTAACTTCTCTTTCGTATATCTGGTTAGACCGTTTCCTGATTTGGGTTTTGTTGATTAAGGCACAGGTCTACATTCATTTTTAGGTTGTTGTCGTAGCTTGCACCTGAATTTCCGAAATATTACGCTGGATTTCTTCTAGTGTATTCAGTGATTGGGCGAGATATTAGTGCCCCAGGATTTTATTTTGTTGTATGTTGACGTGGTAATTTCATATGTTTAGGATTTGTCTTTGTTGTTTTATTATGTAGTCTCTCCAGTTCGAATGTCGATTCTATTATGAGCGAAATTTATAGAATGTATAAAGATTTCCTGGCAAGCCTCTTCGTTCATGAATTGGGACGGAGTTTTTAACTCTGACTTGTATTTGGGTTGCACGTCTGGTGTTCTGGCACGTGTCTCTCTAACGTCTTTTCAAGTTCAACAACAGTTTCTTCAACGTCTTCTTTCATGCACTCATTTGCTTCTTGGAAACGTACCATAGTTTCTGCAGTTGCTGTTGTGACGTTCTTGATATCCTTGGTAAGTTTTTTTCTCTTGGAAAATGAACAAGATTCCTCATCTGTTCCCATGAGTGCCTCATCGGCTACATGGTGACCTTAGTAGTCATTTGAATACACTCGGAACTTTCAGCTATTTCTTTTGTGAGTTTAATCAACAACACAAACGTTCGTTGAAAGCCCTATGTGATATTTTAACGTTCATTCTGACGAATTGTAACGTGTTAGACTTTTATGTGACCTTGTATCAAATTTGTAATCAATATTATTGCTGTTGATCTAGTGGCATCTATGGTATCTATGCCAGACATTTTTATACGTTTGATGTTTTTGTTAGATTGACGCGTTAGACAGATCTGTGTCTAGACCGACACATTGTGCCCTTCCCTCCTCCCGCGACGTAATTTAACACACACACACCTCGAATTTGCATGTGCTGTAAAAATTGTGTAGCCAGTATACGAAAATTAGCAAGTCCGTCATGTTTTGTTGCTTTGCCACCCCAACCCACACCAACTTTGAGTAACGTTGAAATGACGTACCTTCCCCCTTTAAGCGACTGCAAGTTACGATGAAAAAAAAAATGGTGAGAAAACTTTTGTTCCTTTTTTATAAATTATGATTTAAGAAAATAGGCAAAATCAGCATGACATACGGTTTGAGATATATTATGTTTCCGACTACAAGCAGTGACGTATTAACCAATGGCAGGGCCCCTAGGCTTCGAACTTCTTTGGGCCCCTCGACATCCAATCGCGAATTTCTCGCTCTTTTAATTAATTTAACTTACCAAAAATGATATAAAACGGTGGATTTTAGCAGCAGCCTGGTTGTTGTGGCATGGAGGAGGAACTTTTAAAATGTAGAATCTTCGATTACGCAGCATTGTCATGGCATGGCTAAACGTTGCATGGTCCCCTGCTCTTGGTGGGCCCCTAGGCTTCAGCCTAGTCAGCCTTATGGATAATACGGCCCTTACTACAAGCCTGCTTTGTGAAATAGTTAAGCCTTCCCCCTTGAGAAAAATAAATAAATAATTGGAATGACGTATCTTCCCCTTCCAAGCGACTGCAAGTTACGAAGAAATAAATGGTGAGATAAAACTTGTGTACTGTTTTATTAGCATGATGTTCGGTTTGAGAGATAGTATGTTTCCGACTACAAGCCTGCTTTGTGAAGCAAGTGAGCGATGTCAGATTATTAGTATTTTATTTTCCATTTTGTATTTTTCTTTTTCTTCCTGTAGCGCAAGCACATTTTAAGTATAACGTAACCAATATCGCACATGGTGTCAGTAGAAGTAATACTATTAATGTTTTCCTGCTGAATATGTATTTTTAAAAATCTTATTCTTAAAAATAAGCGACAAGACTCAGCTTTTGTTATATGAAGATGAATATTTTTCCAGTTTATATATAAATGTGATTGGAATTACGGAGAATTCTTACTTTTACACATATAACTAAATTACATAGTCCATCATGGTTTAAGTCAAAGTGTATCTACATGATCCAGTCATGGTAGTATTGATCTGGTGATGAAAAGGACTCTTCTATTTGGAGGTAGTTTTTGTCGATCACATGACATTTATTCTACTTTCTTTTTCGGATATACGGTATAATGGCGTGCGGGCAGTTAACTGCTATTTATTTTATTGTTGACATTACATGCTGTAGAGGTGAAGAACTGCGAAGAGACTCATTAAACGGCGGGCCGTGTTACCCGTAAAAATGCCAGAATTTGGGAGGTCGTAACGATTTCAATCATGTTTACTGACCTTTATTCCCGCACAGTAACTGATTAACTTAGTAAGTCGAATCAGTCTTTTATCGATTGATCGTCTCACGTTTTCACTCACTCATTGTATATGATCAATTCTTTCTGAACGAACGATGATCGAATGGTGGTCGAATTTAGTTTATCTCGCGGTGTCTAGAGTCAGAAGGATATCTCCGCGTTATATTTATATTTAGTATTTATCATTTGCGGGGTGGATGGGGGTTGTGGTAATATACGGCATTAACATTTGTTGCTACAAAAGATCTAACAGTTACAGGTCACTTGAAGTCAGACTCTCACTCAGTTGTAACCCTTTATGTCTTACGAATGTTTTTCTCTGGTATAGTCAGTTGTAAGCTTGCCATATTTAAACAGTATAATATGGTCACATTTGTGCTAATGGGTCATAAAATATTACTGAAGTATAACCACTGGCTGGTCTAAGCTCTTAGTGCTTCCACCTCTGATGTGGGAGGTCAACGTTTTCATCTAGTTCAAATTCTTTTTCTTCCCTTACTCCACATATTTCCACACATTTTAGTCCTTTGTATTACTGAAGAGAGAGAGAGAGAGAGAGAGAGAGAGAGAGAGAGAGAGAGAGAGAGCACCAAGCAGCCAGTATTAAGATGAAATTGTGTAAATTGTTTAATTTATTTAGAAAATGGGGGTTATTGATTTTTTTTTCAAATTATTCTTTTTGCAAAGAAAATTAATGATAAATAAACTGAAATTCACCCTTGATAAAAGAAATTGTAGATCAACAGTTTACTATTGTAAACATTTATATGTGTATTCATACACTAAGGTTGAATCACAATTTGATATACTGTCCGTTAGATTGCTATATTCCAGCATGTTAAAAACATGCTAATTTTTTTAATGGATATAATATAGCATGCAGTATTACTTGGGGTCACAGTGCTTTTTAAAAAATATCGACTATGATCCCGGGTTTTGTTGCGAGTGCTGTGGCATTAGCTGATGGATTATTTGGTAGATGCGAGTCATGTTGACAGAAGATGAATACTATTTTCAGCATCCTTGTATTATGTTCTGAATGTTTTCAGTGGCATTGTTTTAATTTTCTTTATTACTGTGACCAGATGACAGATGCATACTCTAAATGAGGTCTTAATATATTTAAACACAGAGAAAGGAAATTTTTCTTATCAACTGTTATGTATGTAAGCAATTTGACCATCAGAGCTCGTTTTATATGGCTACCTATTTAAATCTCATGTTCGTTATGGCTGTCTTTTTAAATCCCATGTTCACTATGGCTACTTTTTAAATCCCATGTTCACTATGGCTACATTTTTAAATCCCATGTTGACTATGGCTACATTTTTAAATCCCATGTTGACTATGGCTACCTTTTTAAATCCCATGTTCACTATGCCTACCTTTTTAAATCCCTTGTTCACTATGCCTATCTTTCTAAATCCCATATTTACTATGGCTACCTTTTTAAATCCCATGTTCACTATGACTACCTTTTTAAATCCCATTTTTACTATGGCTAACTTTTTAAATCCCATGTTCACTATGGCTACTTTTTTAAATCTCATGTTCACTATGGCTGCCTTCTTGAGTCCCATGTTCACTATGACTGCCTTATTAAATCCCATGTTCACTATGGCTACGTTTTTAAATACCTTGTACATTAAACTTTACTGAGGCCTAGGGTCCATTGTATTTCATATGAAATTTAAGAAAAAGTAAAGTAAACTTTATATAGCTTGTGCAATGTGTATGTTTCCTTTCAAAGTCTTATCCTAATATTTTTGTAACAGATCATATAGAGGAATAATGTGGACTAATACATTGTGCTTAATATAGCCTAATAAATCAAAAATGACCTATATTAAGCATGGGCTTGTCATGTCATGAAGCATGGGCTTATCATGGGGCATGGGCTTATACCAGATAAATATGGTAAGTTACTTCAGTTTCTGAGAATCTGCTTACTTTAAATATTCCAAATATGTATGTATTTTAGAAACATTATTATATGCTTACTGTTTCATATCATCTTTATTTTACAGATCCCAGTCAGAACTAAACTTTGGAGATTTGTGCTACAATGGCAGAAGGTGGGAGAGGTAAAAACTTAACTTTTTCATATAGAATTTTTGACTGGTGATAAACTGCCTAAGTTTGACATCATTATTTTCTAATAAGAAACTCCTGTTCAAACTTAATTGTAGCTTTGATATAGATATTTATCTCATCCTGTAGGATATTGTACATTGCAGGAAGTGTAAAATTGCCTTAGTAGGGCTTCTGTGAATTATATAGCTTTACCTGTCAGGTAACCATTTACATGTCTCAGCTATATTAGGGTATAGACAATTTGAGAATGCATGAAAAGATGGCACTCTAACATAAGTGTAGTCATATACTAAATGACATGTAAGAATAAATAAAATAATCCCTATATGAATAAACAATAATTATGAAATAAATAAATAAAATATTTATTTATTAAATAAAAAAATAAATGTTGGATTCATACTAAATATACATAAAAAAGGGAGTAGAATATTTAATTGTAACAGTATACCATTCCACTTTAAATGGCTCCAGCAAACAACATTTTAAAACTTCTGGTTGACAGATTTTTACTTTGTGAAATACAGCAGTTAAATGGAGCATCTTATTCCTTGCACATTCAATAAATACCAAATTGATAAAATTGTTATGTAATTTACAACATATGTCAATATTGCAACATCGCCCAGCAAGTGGACAATGCATGATTCTGTCCTCAAAGTAACCAACATGTTTAAAAAAATCATAGCAAGTCAAAAGAGCACTTCAGCTATTATGCAGCTTTGTTGCAGTGCACAGTATGCAACTTGCAGATCATTTTTTTTGGTTATGACTATTTTTCATTTAAATATGTATAGACCATAGATGATATTTGACCGTTAAGTCTACCACTTATGTTCTTTTGTAACTTTGTTACGTTCCTCAAAGAATACAGTTATGTTATTTTATTTTATTCAGGTTTGAAGTTACCGTAAATTTTCTAGAAGCTTGCTTAAATAGATGACCTATTCTTTAATTGTGTGATCTCTTTCTTGTTTCACATGTTACATAATCATTTTTGCACTTTATACAAATCAGAAAAATAATTTTCCTTTCTTTCTTCTTGCAGACTGTTCATTTAGTATCACATGTATGTATTTGAAATGTAACTTTATATTTGAATATATTTTTATATATTTATATTAGGATGTTTGAAGTATATAACACCTCGACACTCTAGTTCACATAAGAAAGATGTGCAAATTTTCACAGGCCATTGATTGTAATTGTAAGGAAATAAAACTGAAGTGCCATCTAAATGTAATTCTAAAACTTATTTATTTCTCATCTTCAAAGCTTCATTTAAAGCCAATACAGAACAATGGTACATTGAAGATGAAAAAGAGAATTGCGTCACAATCTTAGAGTTCACCAGTTTCAGAGACACTAGTAACATCTCTTTGTCATTTTTTCAACCCTAAGTTGTAAAGCTGTTCTAATTTTTTAGAAAAATGTGATCCACTTTGACAAAATAATAATAATACTTCTACAAATAATAATAATAATAATAATAATAATAATAATAATAATAATAATAATAATAATAATAATAATAATGTTGTAGTACAGCACCTGATCTTTAGAAACTCCAAATGCTTTACAGTATTAGATAATTGAAAAAGATCTACGATGACATGATTACAAAAACATACACCATGATGTTACAAAACAAAAACATGCTGACAATATTTAAGGAAGTGTAAATTAAAAATGTTATGAGCATTCAGTGGATTTAATATTTAGCAAAACATTAAGGACATGGCAAATTACCAACTAGATCACCTTTGTTATAATGGGAAGGGACTGTCAAAAGAGAACAAATAACTTAAAAATAAAGAAATCTGTGTGATGTATTTTTAAAATAATTGTTTTTAATTTTAAAATAGTTTTTTTTTCATTTTAGTTATTGTCATGTAATACTGTTTACTAGACTTGATTTTTGTACAATAGAATTAAGTGTTTGACTATTTAAATACTTTATTTATGATAATACTTGATAGAAATATTGTATCTACTTGCTATTCTTAAAATCATTGATAGTTTGGTAAACAACTTTTGTTTTAAAAAAATCTTTCTCAGAGTAAGAATCATTAAGTTGAGTCAAGGACATAGCTTGACTACGTGATGTGAGGCATGTGTTAATTTGTAAACAAAGTTATTCCCCCAAAAATATGAACTCGACTACCATCAGGGAATCTGTTTTGTATTTTGGGTAATCTTAATACTGATGTTGTGAGATGTATTTTATCAGTTGTGCCTTAACACATGAGAAGTCAAGTTCTTTTATGTTGTGTCCAGATTGCGGCTAAAATTTTATATTTTTTCAAATTATTCAATTTCAAGTGATTGTTTCCCTGAAAATACTAAAGTGCTCTGATAATTCTTGGACATTGATATTTACTGGAATTTATACAAAATTAAAAAACTGGACTAATAGTGTTGGTGAGGCAACAATAGACTGTTTTCACATCAGTACAATGGTGACTGTAGCATATGTCATTGCCTTTCATTTTGGAACTTCATCGGGATTTGAACTGTGATTCCATTAGAACTTTCTATTGATACGACTTGTGTATTATAACTCTTGGATTGCAATTTGGATTTAATTCATAAATACTGAAGTTCTTTGTTTTTGACTTTGTAATCTAGTGGAATAAATTATTTTCTTATTTTTACCAAGCTTGTTGTACTCACTCTTTTCTCTTACTTATGCTTAGACCAGGGACTCGTAACCGAGCTCAGAGGAAGACAGAAGGTACAAAAGTTAAGACCTACAGAAACATTGGAAGGATTTATTATTATTATTATTATTCTTATTATTATTATTATTTGACATAATTGCTTAGCAAAATAAAATCTCTCACTATATTTTGTCTCTGTTAAGAGTTGCTCTACAATGTGTTAACAGTTGTAATTATTGACCTCTCACATGGTTAAGTAATGATCAGCGAGCTGCATTTATTAAATATATATTCAAGAGATGCAAATATATTATTTTTTGGCTAATAAGAAGATTTTTCAAAACCATGTTGATTGATGGCTTATGTAAGTGTAGGTATATCATTTTGGTCCGAGATGTAAACCAATCATATATTTGTGCAATTGCTATTGAGTGGAATTTAGCAATTTTCATGCTGTTGGTGCTATTTAGTGGAGTTTAGCAATTTTCATGCTGTAGCAGTACAATTGATATTAAGTGGAGTTGAGGAATTTTCATGCTGTAGATGCTATTGCTATTCAGTGGAGTTGAGGAATTTTCATGCTGTAGGTGCTATTTTCATGCTGTAGCAGTGCATATTTTGAACATCCTTATTTTATTCATTAATAACTGCATTACATAGCATCCTGGTTGAACCATAGGACTGATGGGCTGCATGAGGTGTCATGAGAGGGGGTAACACCTCTGGCTGGCTAAGCATTCATACTCCTTCAGGGGTACCTTGCCCACTTGGCATTCAGCTCTCATCCGGGGCTCCAGGAAGCTGTGGCATGCACAGCGGTCACATCCCAGGAAACGGCCTCTTCTGGCATTCTAAACTAGGCTGAGGGTATGGTTCTTCAAGCCTTGGTGAGTTAGGCTTTGTCTACTTAGCATGTGAAGACTGGATTTGGCTGCCTGCAAGGAGGAGCCACCAGCTGGTCAGCAGGCAAAAAGGCGATTTCCAGCAAAGCGTCATGAAGCACTTATAACTCAATGAGAGACGTAAGACATCTTGGTCATCCACTACAGTCAACTCGGTCCCTATCCATCTTGATATTGTTGTGCTGCTGGACTCATGATTTTGGGCAAGATAGTGAGTTTGACTAACTAAGCAATTTTTCCTCTCTTAAAACAAACGTCACTGCACAGTCATTCTTATCATCCACCCATTCCATTTCATCACCCACTAAAGTCCTGTGGCAACATGCAGGTGGCAAAGCGGCAAGTGTGGGTACACTGGCATACAGGTTCAGGCCATTAGGGTCGATTACACGGACATGGAGCAGAAGTGAAGTCTGGCATTTCACTGTGGGACTGAGCAGCTCTCTTCAGGAATGCACTGCTTACCTCCCTGGCATGAGGAAGAGGCTAACAAATGTGCCCTCCCTAGCCAGCATACTGTGGGTGGTGGGGAGCCTACTCTAACAGTCAAAATACAACAACAAAAATTGAGGATTGTTTCTCTCACACTTTGCGCATGCACCTTACTGGACAAAGACAAGGCGGAAAGACCCCAGAGGAGATCTGCCCTGGTAGGAAAGGAACTCGCCAGATACAGTGTGAACATTGTTGCCATGAGTGAGACCCAGCTTGCAGAAGGCAACCTCTGTGAAAGGGGCTCCAGATACACTTTCTTTTAGAGCAGCAGAGGAAGTGAAGAGCACCGTGAGGCTGGTGTCAGCTTTGCAGTGAAGACACCTCTGATTATCAAATTGGCTGGACCTCTGAAGACAGACTCATGACCACGAAACTGCCTGTTTTGTATGGAGAAAAAGTACTTTACCATCATCAATTCTGTAAGGATCTTCACTCCATTATTGCAGATGTTCCAATGGCAGATAAGCTCATCACAATTGGCAATTTCAATGCAAGAATAGGCCATAATCACGTTGCATGGGATGGAGTGCTAGGAAAGCATGAAGTGGGTCACTGTAACAGCAATGGTATCTCTTTGCTTCAGACTTGCGCCGAGCATTAATTGCTGACAACCAATACAGGCTTCTGCCTCCCTACCCGAAACCGGATGTCATCATGGATGCACCTTAGCTCTAAGCACTGGCACAAAACTGACTACATCAGTGTCAGGAAGGAGGACAGACAGAATGTGCGTGTGACCAAATCCTTGTGCGGAACTGACTGCTGGACAGACCACCGTCTCATCATCATCAAGCTCAAAATCAGTTTCCCCCAATTACCCATCAAAGAAGCACTAGATGACCTCCAACCTACATCTGCACTCCAGTGGCAAAGCACCTGGTTCAGACACCAACCCAGCTGAAGTCTACAAGGAATGGGGGTAGCCCTGATATAAATGCTCTACCAACTGTTTTTACTGATGCGGCAGAAAGATACTATCCCCCAGAAATTCAAGCACACTTCAATAATCCACCAGTATAAGTCAAAAGAGAACCGCCAAGCCCGAGACAACCACCAGTGTATATCCTTACTCTCAATTGCTGAAAAGATTCTCAACAGAATCCTACTGAACCGACTGACTACACACCTTGAGAGGGACTACTTTCAGAAAGCCATTGTGGATTCTGAAAAGAACATGAGACCATCAACATGGTGTCTGCTGTGAGGCCACTACAAGAAAAATGTTAAGTGCAAAACACCGACCTTTTCTCCATCTACGTTGACATGACAAAGGCCTTTGATAATGTCAGCAGAGAAGGCTTTTGGACGGTATTGGCCAAGTATGGATGCCCAAGAATATTTATAACCTTTGTGCAGCATTTCCATGATGGCATGAGTCCAGGACAATGGAGAAACATCTGAACCATTCCAAGTAACCAATGCATCAAGAAGGGATGATTTATGCCATGCTGACTAATGGTGTCAGAGACGGAGAGGTCTGAGTCAGCATTAGGTACCATACAGATGGAAAACTATTCAACCCCAGGATGCTTCAAACAAAAACCTAACTTATGACAGACACCATCAGGAATTTTTCTTAGCTGATGAGTGTGTCCTGAATGCTGGTTCAGAAGCCAACCTACAATGCAGTGTTGACAAGTTTTCCAGCACTTGCAGAAGCTTTTTTCTTACCATCAGTACCAAGAAGATACCAAGAAGACTGAAGTCCTGCATCAGATCTCCCCTGGAAAGCCCTATGGTGAGCCCAACTTCACCATCAATGGCCAATATCTTAATGTAGTGAACTGCTTCACGTACCTTTGCAGTTAACTGTCTGAGGGCATCACTATTGACAACAAAGTGAACCTTCACATTGCCAGAGCCAATGCAACTTTAGAAAGGCATCAATATCAAGGCCAAACTAAAGATCTACAGGGTAGTTGTGATCCTAAACCACTTTCACATGACAAGTCTCTGGATAATCCTCAATATTAAGTGGCAGGACAAGATTTCAGACACTGAGGTACTCGCCCAAGCAGGTCTCCTCAGCATCAACACCATGCTGATGCGGTGCTAGCTAATGATGCGGCTGTTGAAGAGACTTCTATGGCAAGCTACAGCAACGAATGCGATCCCATGGAGATCAGAAGAAATTATTCAAAGATAGTCTGAAAGCTGCATTGAAAGCATTCAACATAAATCCTGATTCATGGGAGCAAACAGAAAGTGATTGAGTAACTTAACATTCATCTGTGCACAAAGGCTCCAAGTTATGCAAATCTAGTAGGACAGCAGCTGCAGAGCTGATGAGGCAAGCCAGAAATGCATTTGCCATCAATCATCATGGAGATGTAGCGCTCCCCTGTCCCTTATGCAAACAAACATTCCTTGCAAGGGTTGGCCTCATCAGCCTCATCAGCCACCTGTGCTTGCACAGAACAGATCCAACCCCTCCAACCTTCAGATGACTAGAGAGGTTCCGCCGAATTGATGGATGAACAACAACACCATAGGCATGGCTCTGTCTCTGTCTATCTCTATCTCTATCTCTCTCTCAGTTTTAAAGTTCTAGGTATTTCCAAAACCCTTATACATGTATATCTATCCAAATACCTAAATATATAATGTGTTATGTCTGCATTAATACACAACTGACTATATATACATGTCAAATCCATCCTTTTTATGGTGGGATGGGATGGGGCAAGCTTAGTTCCTCAAGAGATAAATTTTCCAGTCCTATGCCTGAGACAGGCTGAATGATATTTAAAAACATTAATATCATCATGCTTAATTTGAAATAAAATGATTTTACTATCTGTTGTCCCTCTCCAGTGAAGTTACCAAGTTTTTCAGCCACATAAGAGGAGGAGCATGTGTTTTAGTTTACTCATCACTGCAGAATTGTTTTCTTTTCATGAGATTGTTTCATTTTTTTCTGCTTTTTCATTTTTCATGTCTTTACCACACAAATAAAAGTAATTTTTGATTATAATTTGTACTTTTTAAATTTTGGTAAAGGTGGATTGAGAAAAGAATGACAGGAATGCATACAAGCAGTTCTTTATTTTCAGAAGGTAACATGCAAGTAGGTGATGGAGGAATTAGCAACACTGTGGAGGTTCGAGGCTTTTCAAAGAAGACAAGTCAGGAACTTATGGAGATGTACTTTGAGAATTCACGGCGATCTGGAGGAGGCGATCTGGAGGAGGTCAAGATCAGAGATGAGGTTGCTTACATAACTTTTAAGGAGGCTGAAGGTGCATATCTGTGAACATTTAATCTTCTATTTTGTGGTATTACCTAATTTTGACCCTTCTTTTGTAATGAAAGTATGGCCATTCTTCATATTCTTTTTTTAAACTCATAGTAGTAAAATGAACTATGTAATTTTTTTATGTAACTGCAGTTAATCCTTGAAGTGATTGTTGACATATAGGCCATTCTTCCAGAAGAGGTCTCATAATGCTTGTTGCAACATAAACAAGAAGCTGTTTACACATCTGTGATACTTCAGCTTCGCATGATTGGTTGTTAAACTAAATTTGATTGGCATTATGTTGTAATCTTTACCTTTCATTTATTATGGAACGTTTACATATGTTTGTTTAAAATATGGATTACCAACAAAATACCAATGGCTGGCTCCCCAAAACGGTTCATCTATAGATGATGATGACAATGATTTTGTAAAGTTTTGAAGTATATCAGATTATTGGAGATGTTAAAGTGTTACTGCAAATGTCAGTGAGTGAGTTTGAACCTGAAAATGATGTCGAATACAAATCAGATGTATATGTTGGATGGACAAAATCATTTCCCTGGTTGGAGTTTCTTTATTTCCTCCTCTGCTTTAGTTATTTTGATATTTATTTTGAAGAAAAAAAATTCTAAAATAGAGTAGTATGGATTAGAGAAAACTGTTTTTAATCATTCTAGTCAACCTCAATATTTCAAAATTAAATGTAGAAAAAGGTATAATACAAAACCTAATTCAAATGCAGACAATTTAAAAGTCGACTGCTGCAGATGTTTTTATGCTACAAAACTACATTGCACACTAATGGTTCAGATAAATTGAGGAAATAAGAATCTAAGAAATTTGCTTTAATGAATTGTGCATGTGTCACTTCTCAAGTACAAATTTGGAGGACCAAACAAAAGCACATTTGTTATTCTAGTGGTAATAATAATATTTGTAGAATATTGATTAAGGCAGAATTTGTTTTTCATTTGCTTACCATTCGCACAGAACAATTGGTGCATGCAAGGTAATCAGTTATCTTTGAAATTTCAGCAAAGTTATTTTTCCTGGGTAAATTTGAAGAAGAAATAAGCCATAATTTGGTCAATTGTAGTCATTCCTTTCCTGCCTTCAAAATGTTGGTCAGTTGTAGCTAGTCCAGCAGCAGCATCCAGTACTCTTGCCAGATGTCAGCATCAGCAGATTATAATATAACAATGCACCATTAAGATGGTTTCTCAAAAGGAACAGAGAATTTGTTTATGTAACAATATATAGATTCCAGTGCTTATGAAATTTTTGGAGCCACATCGCAATTGTGTTATATTTGAATTTGACTTATAAAGTAGTGTGCTATAACAAGATCACAGTGTATTTTAGTGTTAGCTTAATAATAGTTCCCTGCTACATTTTCCCCCACTCCTCCCTTTGTTTGGTGACAAAGGAAACTCCCTCTTCAGATGAATTCTGGTAAATATCTCTGTATTTATTGCTAAGAATTCAAAATCAAAATCGGTAATTATTTTATTTTCAGTAAAGCTGTCTGTTATACAGAACATTTTGTTCTACCCCTGTGTTCCAGCGGGTATAATTGATAAAGAATGTATAAATATTTCTGTTCTTGTAGTTGCTCAGAAAGTAGCTTCAAGCAGTAACCATCAGGTGGATGGCCATACATTGACTGTGACACTGTTCCATCCATTGCCACCAAAGCCATGCTATCAAAACAGAGTCCTGATCCAGGGGGTTAATAATGCTATAACAGAAGAATTGCTGAGAAACTTCCTGGAGACAAAGACGAAAGCACAAGTTACTGAATTCTTGTATGGGGAGGAGGATGGGAATGTTGTTGTCACATTATCAGATAATATTGGTAATAGTCATATGTTTTAATTATCACATACTATTGGTAATGGTCATATGTTTTAATTGTCAGATAATATTGGTAACAGTCATATGTTTTAATTATCAGATAATATTGGTAATAGTCATGTGTTTTAATTATCAGATAATATTGGTAACAGTCATATGTTTTAATTATCAGATAATATTGGTAATAGTCATATATTTGAATTATTAGTTTGCTGTTTGACAAAGCTGTGTATAAAGTATTCATGCTGCTTTTCAATGATCAACCAGTTTTCTTAAATACATTGAATTCCACGGTATTATTTTATTAGTTATGTTTGGATTTTATTTGTCTTGCCAACTTTATTTCCATACTCAATTCACTATAATGCCCACATTGTCAGTTTATAAAGTTATATATGGATTTTATTTTTGTCCATCTAGTTGTTCTTCCATCTCTGCCAATTGTTGGTCAACATATTACCTTTGCATCGCTCCTGTGTGTGTGTGTGTGTGTGTGATATACTACATGTATATATATTTGGTGGGGTGCTCCTAATATTTTATTGAAACTATCATAGACGTCAAACCCAGGTTCTGTTTTATTGGATTTAAATTTAGTGAAAGATGTAAAGTTCCAAGGCCCCAATCCTCAGTGCCGATGGTTAGATTGTTAAAAACACAAAAAAGTGGAAATTCAATGAATAACAATTCAATAACAATTCAATAATCAAATGATTCACATTCTCAATTTCACTCCTTTTACTCAACCCTTTAATAACCAATTGCATCGCTTGATTAGAAGTGTGAGATTGATTTCCACTTGTCATTGTATTTCTACTCATCTTTTATATCCTTTCTCTCTCCTATTTCTCCCAATTACTTCTCCTATTCCTCCCCAACATTTCTCCAAATTCCTTCTCCTCCTCGACTTCCTCTAGACCCCTTCTCCTCCTCCTCAACGTTCTCCCCCATGACTACACTTCTGTTTCGGCTACAGTCTCAATTTCATCTCCAACTCTTGAAGACTTTAGACCCAACGGAACAGTAAGTTCTCTATTCCCAGAAAAACGTCCTGTGAAAACACAAGGACAGTAAAATCTTTTTCCTTAGCCTGATCTCACACTACACACAGCCTATCATCAGATAACAGCTATTAACTTTCTTCATTTACATCAAGATTCTTGTAAGCTCTTTTTTGGTAAACCAAGCATAATGCAACATGGTATCAATTACTCATGATAATTGGAGGCATTTTTTTACCTTACAACTCCAACAAAGTATGCAAACTTTCAAATATCCATGCTCTGATATATGCATATGCCCATAGTAACTACCGGTAATCTTACATACTGTATTCTTCGGCCTTTAAGTCAGTATAGAGTACAAGTCAAATTCACTAATTTTATAAATTTTCCATCCTCTGCCCATATATAAGTTGATTTGGAGTATAGGACGAGGTCAGGTCAAAAACTTTGTTTCATATTTTTTCACTAGTAACTTTCGGTTTCATGAATTAATGGTATCACTGTATGATATTCCATGTTACCAGCAATCGTGAAATTGCATCACCAAAACTAACATGCTTGTGATTTTACTCCTGTATAATGCACTGCTTTATTCTGTTATCAATTGACACAGCTAAATAAACAGTCCATGCATGTTTTAATTATGATATCCATTGCAACAAGAGCCACATGGCTGTGCATGCTATGTACATATTAAAGGTCTAAAGTGTTAACCTGATTACTCCAGTTGAAGCCAGTCTAGAGTGGGGGCCCCGAGTGGCCGAGTGGTCTAAAGCGCTGTCCGTTACGGACCACTGCCATCTCACCTCTGTCTGCGTGTGTTCTAGTCTAAGATTCGGCAAATGTAGTTATGTGAGAAAGCTTGCCAGTAGCTTCTCGTGGGTTGGTGGTTCTTTCCGGGGTTTGTCCAGTTTCTTCCTCCACCAGTAATACTGGCCGCCATGTATAGCCTATATTGTGCTGAAAAATGGCGCTAAACCATAAAAAACAAAACAAAACAAACAAACAGTCTTGAGTGCAAGACTGAACAGGTGAAATAAACTCAGTAAGGCTAACAATAAGGAAATGAGTCTATCCATAGGGAAGTCAGAAATGTGAAGAAAACAGAAAAGTTCCTGACCTATCTCCAGATCATTAAATTCATTTTTAGATGTGATTATAGATTTTATAGATGGTGTTTTAACTTAGCACAGCTTTACCTATGATTGTAAGTTTAAGTTGGACTGGTTTGGTAAATAATGACACAACATCACCTGTAGGTTATTTAATGCTATGGCAATCGGAGCAGAGTTTCTTGCCCAAAATACACATGCCAAATGTTGATATGCTGCATAAAATATAGATAAAATTTTAGATGAGTTAGCTTGTATATATTGTAAATATTCATTTCTTTTAGGTATATCCCCTTATTTAAATTTTTTATACATAAAAAAAAGATGAGATCTTAGATGAGTTAGCTTGGATGAATCCTTATTAGATATAACCCCTTATTTATTTTATATATATATACAATTTAGTTTCTGCTGTATAACTTTGCAAAAGATAATTTTTTTAAAAAGCAGATTTAGATTGAAATGCAAACTATAATAATTTGATAAATCCTTAGATGTACTCGATTTACTGCAGTATTTTTCATCATTTAGTTGAATTATTGGCCCTTGTTTATGATCCTTTCTAAATAAAATAAAAATGTAGTAATGCTCAACCAGGAATAATTGGAATAGAATCATACTGCTTTATATTAATAGAATATAAAAATAGATTGAATACATGTGTTGTACCTATCATTTAATAGAGTAATGACTTCTAAGTTTTAATCTCTAATATAACATGGTTTTAGCATCACATATTTACCAAGGAATAATGGGTTTTAGTGAAAATAAGTAAACACATTTGTACAAATCGTTTCAAATATTTAATTAATTTTCAGCTGTCTGTGTCATTGATTAATGGAGTTCAGTTCCAGATTATTTGTTCTTTCACACTTTTGTTACAACAGCATAAAGCAGCCAAGGATATTTGTTACCAGATTTAGCTTTGATATTGCTATAAGATTGGCATCAGCATTTTATTAATGTTTAGTAAGGGGTGTCATATAGTTCTTATTGCAATGGTTTCAAACTTAGGTTTCTATAGCATCAGAGTACCATGGATTACTTTATTTCAAGTTAAATTCATCTGCAACTTCACTAAAGTTTTTGTTAACTGATATTTCATCAGAACCTGGAGTAATTACCAGTGAATGTTGGATATGCCAGTAATAACTTTTGTCCCGAAATGTTTTCTCTGTTTAAGACCTTGCTAACAAAATTCTTAAACAGTCTAGCTCTTTTGTGATACATTGATCCTTTCATTGTATGTACATTCTATATTAAATCTCTTCCAGATATTGTTCAACTTGGGAAAATATGTCAAGAAAGTAGCATTCAAGGAGTTTTCCTTAAGGCTGCAAGAGTCGCCATTTCCAGCTGCATCCTTGTACAGAACTTACATCCTTCTTCCTCACATGATGCTATTTTGTACTACTTTGAGAACAAGAGAAGAAGTGGTGGTGGAGACGTTGAGAGGGTAGAAATGAAGACAGAGGAGAGATACTGTCTGATTTATTTTGAGGATCCTAGTGGTATGTACACACACATGTAGCTTTGTGTTCCTTATAAATTTTAATAATGTTAACCACCACTGTAAAAGCATTGTTTGATACAGAATGTTTATTTTCCATGTGTAGAAGTAGAACTTTTTAGAAAAGGATGGATGGAGTTTACAACACTGTACACCCACACATATATGTACATGTTTTGCATATACAACGGAACCTTATTAATCCAGATACCTTCACTGTCAGTGAACATGGCTTGATTAATGAATATTCAGGATATTTGAATCATTCACATTTTTATTTTATTCTCAAAATATTGTATACATTTGCTGCATATATACACATATTTACTAGGTATTCATATACTGAAATCTGTCAGCTTTGTTTACCTGGATTCTTTGTCGGATTGATCTACAATAATTCTTTACAGTGTTATGTATATTTAATTTAATTGTTTGTTAGGTGGAATTTTTAAAAATATTCTTTTACGTGCTGTTGTCATGTAAAACATTGCTTACTGGACTTGACCTTGTCCAGAATTTAGTACATAAAACTATTTTTGGTTGCTGACTTTGTTCCAAAGTCAATGACACTTGGTAAACAACTTTTTCTTTTTTTTTAAATTATATTTCTCAGAGTAACAAACCATAAGTTGAGTCAAGGTCATATGTGGCCTTAGCAATGTCTTAATTGGTAAAAAAACTTTGTTTGATTCTTCAGAAGGATGAACTTTTGACCCCCATCCAGCAATCTGTTTTGTGTCTTAATTAGGTTTTTGACTGATGTTCTGATAAAAGAATTATGAGTCATTCTTTAACATTTGACATGTTAAGTTGTATCATGATGTTTTTATTTTTCTTCAAATTATTGAAATCGAGTGATTGCTTTCCTGGAAATACAAAAGTGCTTTAAAGTTGATAATTCTTGGAGAATGACATTTACTGGAATTTATACGGAATTAAAAACCTTAAATATTTTCTCAACAAGAGATCATCATCAGTACAATGCTGATTATTACAGATGACATTGCCTTCCATATTGAATTTCATCAGGATTTGAACTGAGGTCAACTTAGAACTTTTCACTGACAGGACTTGTGTTTTTTAATTCTTGGATTATGATTTGGATTTAATTTGTAAAACTAAGTTCTTTTTTTACATTGTTCACTTTGTATTTTAAGGCCAAAGTAATTATTTGTTAAATTTTACAATGCTTGGTTGTTTTCACTATTCTCTGCTCCCTTTTTTTAAGAGCAAAGACTCGTGTAACAACAGTGTCCATAGATTTTATGCTGGCTGGTATCACAACTCTTCTATGCTTGTTTGATATTATTGCCATAATAATGCAGGACATACCATTAATACAAACATACATCTCACAGTTAAATATGTCATGGTAAACTAAACAAAATGCAGTTATGTTTATAAGACATATTTCAGAACTGTTATAGCTGCAAATGAGCAGATAATTAACATTTCTTTTTATTTTTAAATGAAGCTCTGTACTGTCCCAAGCTTAATTCAGTCAACTTTATTTATACATCCATCAACAAATGATGTGACATATTTTGGTAAACAACAAAGAGACTTTATGAGATGCTTAAATTTAGTAACTATATATCATGCTTAAAGTGCGGATGACTGATCCCAGGGTGTTTTATTATTAATAACCCCATCAGCAATCAGCAATAATTACATGTTACAATATAGTCATGTTGTCTCACACACGTGGTCACATAATCAATTTATAACTTTTACGAGCTACTAGAATTTGACATGTCAGACATTTATAAATTGATACACTTCCAAATTTGTGTAGGTAAATATGTGCTGACAGGCTGTATTTTGATCTACAATTCTTCAAATTTCTGATTTTTGGACAGAATCTAGAATTTCAATGCAAATTTTGTAGTACATGTAATTTTGCTCTTTGGTCCAGATTTGTATTTCTTGATTAACAGTAAATTGAGAGAGAGAGAGAGAGAGAGAGAGAGAGAGAGAGAGAGAGAGAGAGAGAGAGAGAGAGAGAGAGAGAGAGAGAGAGATGCAGTCTTTGTTTTCATTAGGTTAGAAGCCTGGCTTTTGAAGGTAATGCAGGTGTCATTAGTGTTCAACTTTGCATTCATTAGTGACTGCATGGTACTTTTGTTCAAACTCCTACCTGCATTTTCTGAATGAATCCTGGACAGAATTGAGGTTATCTTGCCAACCATAATGTTCGTTAGCATTGCATCGCTAGAGATAAAAGATATGATCATATGGTGGAAGGAGACATGGATATTTTTTAAGCCTAATGGGACTTAGAGGTATTACAGAAGTAATAAATGTTTCTGTCCAGTATGGGTGTTAATGCAATCTCTTTATCAACACAAATTAGCCCAGTAAACATCAGCGTGTGCTTATTATTGCCTTTCAATCAATATACCTCATGGCTAAAATCATCCTTAAAAGTATTGGTCAATTAACAGTTGCTACTTTTGCAAGATTTAGATGACAAGTGATACTAAAGAGAACTAATTCAGTGCATTCATTATGTTTGACCTGATGTTTTACATAGGTGGTTTTGCTATTTTTGATGAATTATATGTTTTACTTGGTTTTTTATTTAAAACAAATACTTTGCATAATTATCTAAAAAAAACTTATATTTAAACAGAGATTTAATGCTGAATATCATTTTATATAAAGGAACATTTTGATTCTGAATTCACTATCAGGTTTTGTAAGTCTAAACTGTTTTTCAGTTATTGATAGAGTTCTTGGCCGCCAGTCACACAATGTGGATGGTGTTGATTTTGAAATCCATCTCCACCATGAGTGCTTGGGACGAAGATCTTCAAGGAAAAAATCTGACCTGTACCTCAGAATGTCCAGTCCAGGAAATAAAGGTAGGCCTATTCTCTAATAAACACAAATTAAAAAGTAACTTGACCAGATATTTATGGATTCAAAAGACTGGAAATTTAATTTGCATTTTATGCCACTGCTAGTAGCGATTGTAAGCATAAACGTTTTTCCTGCAAAAAGGAAACTTTCATGGCACATTACACATCTTCCTGTCACTTAAGAAAATGTGACAATTTATTGCATTGTATTTATTTATATTAGGTACTGACTTCCTTTAGTTCTGTTTTTATTGAAGATTGTGGATAGTTTACTTTATTGAAGGGTGTATGTGCAGTTGAAGTAAGCCCAAATTTAGAATAATAATGATAATAATGAGGACTTTGTATAGCAGCTAATCTTTAAAAGCTCTAAGCGCCTTACACCATCAATAATGATATGACTACACTACAGAACAACAACTGACAAATACAATGAAATTGGAAAACATAAAACATGCTGAAAATATATAATGGTTAGTTTACTTTATTGAAGGATGCATTTGTAATTGAAATCAGCACTGAAGAACAAATTTAGAATGCATGTTTGTTATTCTGGCAGCAACATCGAATAATTGTAGAACATTGATTAGGACTGGATTTCTTTAATTTGCTTAGCATTTTTACAGAATGATGGATATTTCAAATATAATCAGTTTCTTTTTAGTTTCAGCAAATTTAGTTTTGGGTAGATTTTTTAAAATTTAATTATTGCTTGGTTGATTGTTGTTCCTGTTCCTGCCTTCAACGGTTAGTTGATTGTAGCCAGTTTAATAGCATGACTGTTTGAGTGGGTCATCAGCATACAATACTCAGGCCAGATATCGGTGTAAGAGGATTATGATGTAACAGTGCACTGTTATGATAGTTTGTCAAAGTGAACAGAGGATTCGTTTACAATATATTCCAGTGCATTTTATATCCCAGTTTGCAGCTTCCATTCATGGTGCATTTGAATTTCTCCACTCCAAACCCAAGATTGCAAAGACAAGTTCAAACAGTTAACAATGTCGTCACAAGAAAGATGATGTTAAGTTTTGTAGCCATAAGGACAAAAAGGCAGTTTGCAAAATTGACAAAGCCCAGAGTGATCCCTTAATAAACGTTTTTTAAATGTTATTTTTCAATACGGCATCAATAATATCAGTAGCTATGACAAAATTGTTTTATGTTAGAATTTGCATAATTATGATGTCTTCCTTAAAATGATTAAAAAAATTAAATTAATTTTCATACTTTTAAGAAGAAAACTAGTGTTTGTTGTGTACAAGGAAAATGATGCATGATATAGTGTGGACACTATTTATATATGTATGTGTATATATATGTATGTATGTATGTATTGTATATCCCATTATTCCATTTTCTACTGGTTTATATTATGCACCATTTAGGTGATGATGTATTTATTGTATATCCCTTTATCCCATTTTGTACTGGTTTGTATTATGTCCCAGGTAGGTGATGTATCATTTTCTTGATTTGGGTTCAGAGTATGCCATTTGAATCTATTTAGCATTGTTTTTACTGTATTAATATGATGGACTTAAAATAATTCAGTGTACACTGAAATCTATATAAATTAATATAGAGCAGTGCATTAATAGAATAAACTGGTATTAATGTCATGTCATTGACTATAGCTTTGCTGTTTTGATGAATGGAATGTTTTCTAAACTGGACTAGGATAATTGTATCTAATTATGCAAAAGAATTCAAACTTCTAAAACTAGTTGATTGCTGAATACCATTCAGTCTTTTGGTACATCAAAACTACAAGAGACCATTTTAATTAGAATTTAAATTCAGACTGAATAATGAGGAATATTACAGAAATCTTATGTGTAATCTACTTTTCATTTTGTCAATAACGTTATATAGTTGTATTGTAGATGATAGTTAATTAGGTAATTAAGTAATGCTTTGCTTTACAGATAATGCAACTCTTGAAGATGAAAACGCAGATAACCAAGCAAATGATAAGACCTCAAGTAGTATTTCCAGTAATCCTGAAAAAGAAAGTGACTTTGTTGAAGTACAAAAATGGCAAGCAAATGATGGTAAATTTCCAATTCAGTATGCTTGTTTAAGTGGTTTGGTATTTGGTATATCTGTTAATTAACAAGAGGGATTTCTCTTGATAAACTAGTGCCTGGCAAAATGTATTAGAAAATAAGACACTTGAGTTGGCAATCATGGTTCCATTACATGGTTGATTCTTTTTTGCCATTAGGATTTTTCACTTGAGAAATTTCCAACTTTGTATATCCAATACAAATCCACAAAGTTTTTCACCAATTAATCAAAATGAATATGGTGATGTATTTTTTTAATATATTTGTCTAAGTCTTTTACAACTTATTAATACACTATTTACGACATTAATATGATCGCTACAGTCTGTGAGATAATCAAGAACTTTATCATCATTGCTAATCATCCTCTTCTTCTGATGACTCAGTCTCAGAAACTTCGATGTCTGAATCTAAATCTGGCAAAATATCCAACTGCCAAACAGTTTTCCTTTCCTTGCTCAATATTGTTTTGATTAAACCTGAAAAACTCCAGATTTTTGCTTTCACTGCCATCAATTCTAATGTCTGCCATCATTTATGATTTTGCATGAACAGAACATGTATAGTGAAACTGCCCTCCATTTGTAACCATTGGTTTCTGAACAATTCACATTTGCACAAAGAAAGGTAAAATAAATTTCTGATTGGTTAATATTGATCTGATTCTTGGAAAAAACGATTTGTAACCAATCAGAGACATTGTATCTGACACACATAAAAAGCGACAAAAGACAAGATCGGCTTTTGAATGCAGCCAACAAACTTTGACTGTTTGCGGGATCAGATCATGCATATTGACGGGATCAGGTCTGAATGAATTAAGACCTATAGAAGAAAATGTGCAATGATGCTGAAATACACTGACTTGAACTACTGACCTTTGGGAAGTAAAAAACTTGGTCCATTGTATGTTTGAGCTGTCAAGATTCACTGGTTTCTCCTTTGTGGATTCTTTTCATATTTTGGAATTTTAACTCGAAAGACAGTTCATTCCTATGGTTATAATCAACTGGTTATATGCTTTGTGATTTGCCTGCATAAAACTGATATGAAAATGCACTCCTTATTTTAAATTTTGCATCATGGGTCACAGATTTAGATGATATGGGTTGATTTTTGTGTTGTTGTTTTATAGTTTCTCATAAATTAATTACTTGGGATTTTAAGTTAGTGTGAAGCAAATAAGTTCATTCTGTGACATAATTTGTGACTCATCTGAAATCAAGGTCACATACATTGAAAATATGAGGTTAAATAAAGTTAGGTTACAAAAATGCTTCTTGTGTGAACTTGTTTTGCATGATTCATATTTGCTTAATTCAAAAAATTCATCAAGATAGCCGTGGAAACTGTTGTATTCTGATTGTTTATACAATATAAACTTGCTGAAAATTATTTTTTTTTTATTTTGAAAAACAAGATTAAAAAATATTTGGTTGTACCAATTTTTGTAGATTCCATTGCTTGTAGAAATCATGAATTTAAAGAGACAGCAAAACAAATATCAAGCTTTGATACTATCTGTAAAAACTTAATCACCTTGCAAGGCAATGAATTTATGTACAAACAAGAATCTTATTTTAGACAATGCCCATGGTACTCATGAACATACTGAATTCTCATTATCTAAACTTATTTTCAGGAAACAATTGCACACTTCCACTGTGTATCAAGTATAAGAGGGCTCCAGATATGAAGATTATCAAATGTATGAAAAACATACCATGCAGCTGGAACTTTCATCTATATTGGAACTTTTACACAAAAACAGAACCTGGAAAACAGATGTTACATGACATTCTTAATAAGTACAATTGTTCAGTGGTTGTGGTTACTGAAGATGAAGATTTGTTTATATTTAAAATCTCTGAAAAGATTTTTGAACAAGAATCCGATGTGGTACAATTGATTCATGTTGTCTTGGACAGTGTCCACAAATGTGCACAACAATTTTTGTATTTGGATAACATTTTGGTTGATCAAAGAATACAAGGAGATGTACTTCAGGTAGTGAGACAGAGAAAAGAATTGGATATTGCCAGATTTGAATTAATGGGACAGCAAGACTTTGATGCATTATGTGTCATATGTACAGAGAAAGACCAAACCTTGGTGCTTGATGTGTTTACTGAAATAATACACATGGTTAAGGAATGTTTTGAAAATCATGAAGAAATCATTGATGTGGACCATAAATGGCAAAAAGTGATGAAAACGTTTGGATATCTGCAGAAACTATGTGAAAAATATCCAAATGTAACAATAATATCTGATAAAACTGAAGCTGCCATTATGCTAAAAGGTCCAAACGACCAATCAAAACCTGCTGCAGATCACTTTTTGGAGCTCTTAGGAACTGCATCTTCTGAAGTCCAGGAAGAGATTTTCTCTCCAGGATGCCAATTTGAAATTTTCTCTTATCCAGAAATGTGTGGCTATATTGACAATATTGCCATGGAACATTCCATAGTTTGGATACCAAACCACCAAACAAAGAAAATACATCTCTTTTCTAAAAAGTCTGAGAAAAAAAAGGGTGTAGATAAATTCATCAGAGGTTGTGTCCAAGAAAGACTATACCCAATGACAAAAGATCAGACAGTATTTTCCACCAAAATTATTAGATCCTTAGAGGAATTGAAAAAGATGCACACAGGGAAAATGGTATTCAGTTCATCTCACAAAGGGTTACTTTTGACTGCTACAGATGACATCTTTGAGAGTATTGATGATGCAGTGCAAGAGATTATCTGCAAAGAAACAGGTAAGGTTCAACATTCTGAAAAATCTGATCAGGAGATAATAAATCTCAGGTAAGTTTAATATTAAGATTTCACTCTCAGTCAGAAGAATTCCATTTTAATTTGTATATTATTAATTGACACAAAATCTGACACTCAGACTTTTTGAGAGCATTGATGTTGCTGAAGGATTCTATGATCTCCAAGCCTGTTGACATACAGGAAAAATTAGTCACAAAATGTGAGGTTTATGCTATTGAAAGCAAAGGTAAATATAATTTTATATCATATTTGGAAACTACACAAAAGATTCAAACTTTTCAAAGCTTATTGTAAGGAGGAAAAGCAGAGCAGTCAAGGTTATCACATAGTGTATTGTCTGTTGTCCCACTGTTAATTTGTGCTTGTGAACAAAATAACCGGTCATGTCATTGTGTGTCACATGCAGAAAATTATATTTGATGCCAACAGTTGTTTTTAAAAACATGATTTTTTTAAAAATTTTATAAATAAAGGTGAAGAGAGTGTGGGAGAGAGACATTTATGTGACACTATGATAAGCTTGTAAATATATTGTTTGAATCCAGAGTAAATGAAATCATGATTTGCATAGCTTTACTGCTTATGAGATGGTTTATACAATTAGCTATCAGAGTGGCAATTAAAAAGAAATTAGTGAGAGAGTGAGGAAGAGAGAGAGAGAGAGATTTACTGCCTCGTTGCCATGGAAGAAATTAATTAGATTTTGAGTTGGTAGTGCAGCACCACATGCTAATTCTCAAAGTTTTAGGGGTTGGTACTGCACCTCCATGAAGTTAAGCTAGAAGTTGAGGTTGATGGGGCTTTTTATATCTTTAGCATTTTTTGTATTGAAGTGGATGATCGAGTATAATTCAGGGGCATAAATATCATTATAGGTTACATGGTGTGTGGCAGGCATGTAATTCTAAATGATATACATGTTATTACCATCCTTGAGGCCCTCTCCAAGGTCAAAAATAGTACTCCAACAGCATCAAGTTTTTCACCTAAGGTGAAATACAGTTGAGTGGAATGTACTGGACAAGACTGACCTGTAGGAGCTTCACATATAAAAGATTCAAGGGCATTTCATTGGTATTAAGAGACCTACTACAGAGACATCAGTTAAATATAGCCATTATGAAGTACGAGAACGAAGACCTCAACTGTGTCTTTTGTAGATGGTGAACATGACAAAAGAGAAAATGACCTGGAAGACTTGAAAAAGGCTAACTCTTGAAAGAGTTGCAACAATCATTGACCTTGAAAATATTCTAAAGAATCTATGACGGCAGGATCCATTGTGTTGCAGGCTGCCATGGGGTTGAGTTATTTGCAAAATACATTTTATGGAAGTGCATACAATAGAGTTCATCAAGTGCAATGTCTGTAAGACCATCCTAAAGGCCAAAAGAAATGAACGAAGGACTGAATGATGACAGATAGATGTTTTAGACCTGAGTAAAGCACAAGCCGATTATGAGGCTGTGTGAGCGGGTACATAGCCATGCCAAATGTCACTGAGAAACAAGTGACGAGAGTCTTTAGCAAAACCTCTGTCACTACAATCATAACAAGAGAACAAAATGGGTCACACCTGCAGGAGGGTAATCAGTGGCATGAGTTGACTTCAGACATTATGGACTCTAAACAGCCCCAGTGGTGTTTCAGAGACCACCTGTTATTGGGGCAGCTTCTTGGCAATGGTAGAGTAAACACATGAAGGAATGATTCATATGGCTTTTACATGGCCTCACAGTGATTAGATATGATGGTGTTTACATAGGTGCAATCCTGACCCTTGCATTCAACTGTAATCTGATCATTTCCTGCCACCATTTCACTTCAACAAACCCAGACAAAAAAAAGACTCTGGTTAGGCCTCAAATGCACTGCGGCAGGTTTTTTAAATGATTGTAATGCTCATAGACTTCAAGGTGACTGAGGCTATCATCTCCTATATAAAGAAGAGAAAGGTTTGTCTGCTGGATGACAAGGTAATAGGGAAAGTTGGCAAGCTAAAAGCCAGTGATGCAAACAGCTGCAAGCACACAAAGTGTCTACTGGATACTGACAAGGGTGAGCTGGCATAGTGAAGCAGTTTCCAGATGTGGCAGTAATGGATATGTCATGTGATTTGCAGTATTGCCATTGCCATTGCCAACACATACAGTGATCATGTTCACATTCTTAATTCCATGGCAGACCATACAAGTCCTCTCACTTTTACTCATCCAAATATATTTCTAAACACCCCAAATATTGGCATCATCAGTGTTGACCATCTCATTGCGCTTAAGCTTGACATTATTCTCTTAGAAGATGGCGCAACTCAGGTTTTTACATTTGTGCAGTTGGCATTAACTAGTGCTGCTGTGTGAGTACATTGTAATTACACCCGAAATAATCACCAAAAGCATTAAAAATAATACAAACAGTGTCAGAAATGGAATTGGAGGTCATTAAGGCTGAAGTATATTTTACAGACATTTTGGTTGAGCATAATTTTGTAATTTGCTGCATCTGACCATGCTTCTAAACTATTAAAGTGCATGTTTCACAAATCATCAGTAGCAAATAGTTATCAGTGTGGCAAAACGAAAACTACTGCTATTGTAGTACAACAGTGCAAGTCAATATAGGAAGACATTGTTAACAATATTTCATCCCAAACTTTCAGTATAGCAACTGATGGTAGCAATGATTCTGAGAAGCTGTACCCAGTTGTTGTTAGATATTTTGATAACACAGATGAGGTTGTTACTGAAGCACTTTTGTCAGTTCCATCATGTGATGGAGCCTCTACTGGGGAAAATATTTTCACATTATTGGATGATGATTTGAGAAAGAGAAACATAAGTTGGAATAAGTGTTTTGCCTTTGAATCAGATAATGCTTCAGTGATGACAGGTTGCAATAAAGGTGTATTTGGACATATAACTAAGGTGAATCCCTCAATGTATGTGAGTGGATGTTCATGCCATTTGGTACATTTAGCAGCTAAAAAGGGGCTGATGTGTTGCCTATTAGTTTTGATAACTTATTAGTGGACATATCATATTATTTGGATAAAAGTGTGACTAGACAAATGGAACTGAAAGATCTTCAGACTCTTTGTGGGAATGAACAGAGAAAAATATTGAAACATTGTGTAACAAGATGGTAACGTTGTCTTTTGATGAAGATATAAAGAGACTGTTGGAACAGTGGGGACCCTTACAAATATATTTTGATAAAGAAACCAAGAAGCAAAAGGTTAAAGGCAAAAGAGCTAAGTCCAAAAGTAGTCTGTCAGAGAATGTATCTAGTTCCAAGGATAAAATTCCACATATATCTAGCAATAAAGAAGGAAATAACGACAGTGCAGGCACATGCAGTCAAGCTTTGAGCAGTGATAAATCTAGAAGTCAGGCTTGTACTACCTTCAAGTCTGCCTCAGCAGGAAAGACTGAGAAAATGAAACCCAAGATAGGTTCCTTAGAGAAAGATAAATCAAAGAAATCGGATAAAAAGGCTCTGTCTAGATGTCAGACACAATTGGTTAGAAATGACCAGAAAGAAAGTACAGAAAAGTCAGTTACAGTGAGGAAAAGGCTATGAGTGTATGTAAGGATTTGCAGTCCCGGAGGGCGAAGATTTAGTGCTTATTTCTAGACCACATAATTCCATTATTTAACAAGTACAACGTAATCATGCAACAGGAGGAGCATGTTATCCATAAACTTAGAGAAAACATGATTGAATTATTAAAGCAATTGCTTATCAGATTTGTAAAGGCTACAGAAATTTCACAAGCTAAGGATCATACTGATATTGATTATCATGACTGTAAGAAACAAAAGGCAGAAGATAAGCTTATAGTAGGTTCAGAAACTAGAAAATACTTGGCTGAAAGTAAGTTGTATGAAAGTAGCCTTTGTCAATTCTATAAAGATGTAAGAGACTATTACACAACTGTTTGTGATTACATTGTTAAGAGGTTTCCCTTGAATAATGAACTTCGGAAACTCAGTGCAGTGGCTGATTTGTCAAAAAGGATGATGAGTGATTTTAGCAGTGTGATGTATTTCCTATCAAGGTTTATGTGTATGGAACCCAAAGAAACCAGCTGGCAAGACAACTTGGAAGCAGAGTTTTTGATTTATCAAGTTGATGAATTGAATCCTGAGATCTTAAACACTAAACGAGTTGACAAACAATGGGATCTGATTAGTAAACTCAAGGATGCTAATGGCCGCTTCAAATACAAATTGTTATCCAGCATCATGAAGAATGTACTTATTGTTCCTCATTCAAATGCAGGTTGTGAGAGGTTGTTCTCATTTGTTGCAAAATACCACTCATATTCCATATCATCTATGTCAGTTGATACCTTGGAAGCACTACTAGTCATGAAAGTGAAGGGGGCAGAATGCTTCAAAATGGAATTTGATCAAAAGTTTCTTAGAAAGTGCAAAAGTACCCTGTACCAGTCACATCAGTAGCTATTTATTGTAAGATACAACATGGAATTATTACAATTTTACTTGTTGCCAGAACATACGTTTTTACACATTACTGAAAATTGGTCTGACTTCTGAAAAATTTCGACTGATTTACTGAAAATGTCTCATTAGGGTTGGCAGGTATTGTTTTGTTCAGATATGTACTAGTAAACATCCATTTTCAAACCACATGCATCAGAATGGCTACCGGTACTTTCCTTTGTCACAAAATCAGATGTTCTGATCATTCACCTTATGTAAACAATGTGTCATTGATTTCAAAGAATTGTTTGAGGCTGTTGGTTATTGCTTGATCTTATCTTCCTCTAGGTCTCTAGGCCTAGGCTTCGGCTGCAGGGGTTCGTATATACCAGTATATAGGGTATACGTGGGATCAATCTCTTATTATTAATAAATGAGTGATCAGTCTCATGAGTATTTAAAATTTATATTGGACATTATCAAGTTTGCCATGGAGCATGGCAACAGAGCTGATGGAAGAGAATTTAGTTGCAGTGAGAATAATGTACGTGATTGGAAGTTGGAGTAAGAAGAGCTTAAGAAGATGAATCCAATAAAATGAGCTCAATGTTGTAGAAAGGCAAGATGCAGAACTTAGAAGGAAATCTTGCCGATATCAGTTTTTCGAATGATGACTCTGCTGCCTCTGATAACACTGACACCAATCAGGATCATTTAGCAGTGGCTATTCAGGTAATCAGCTACTAGAGTGAATTCAGTGAAAGTTTTGATGGATTGGAAGCAGAAACTGATGAAGATGAAGATGAACAGATTAATTTTAAATTAAGACAGACAGTAATTTTTATTAAATGTCTATTATAAAAATTGTTGACTTAGTTTTTAATTGCACCTAACCAAAGATACTGATACTTAAAATGTACCGGTAAGTATCTTTGCACCCAATCCATGCTGAAACAGAAACAGATGTATATGTAATGTGATCGCCGTCATTCGAGCTGTGAAAAAAAATAACAATAAACACAAATATTTAAATATATTCTGTGATTATCCAAATTCATATAAATTTCAAACATTTATTAAACATAGATTTGCAAATAATTATACAAAACATGAAATGAAGGGGTTTGACATTTGATGTGCGTTCGCCTGCATTTGATCGTACACGTAATTACATCCTGAACATTCAATAATTTTTAAAACTAGGAATGAAAACACATGAATATCAACTGTAATAATCGTTCTGGTGGGAAATTTAATTCTCCATTTTTGGTAGTGTTACTGTCACACATTTTATCTTTTGTTGTGTAAAAAAATAATTAGATAAGATACCCATGAATATAAGATGCGCTTAGCTTGCAGGGTAAGTAAAATTTTATATAAGATTAGTCAAAATATGGTATATTGAGTAGGCATTTCCTCCTGACAGCTTTTGGATCACAATCTTTGCATGTAAATATTACAAATTCACACTTATATTATAAATACCGGGTAAGATATATTTCAATATAGATAATTAAATTGTATGTAAAAATATATACAAATACATATGGTTTGCCTTTATTTCTGGTCTGACCCATAGCTGTTAAAAATACCCCCAGTATTTCAGGTAAGGGGTTATTTACAAGTCACAAAATTTTGAAGTACATGTGGCAGTAATGATCTTGAGCAGATGTGTACAACATTAGAACTCATAAAGAAGGGTTTATGAATCTCAAAGTCCTTGGAGACAAATATTTTACCTGGCTGTTGTCATCCCACTCCAATTTTCTAAATAGTATAGCAAGTAAATTGTATGCTTGATTGTCAACACTTCCTGGAGAGAGGTGTTGATGCCTTTCTAATCCACCCATTGAGCTCAGCATCGAGCGATATGTTGTTGGTGATGGTAGAGTCGAGGTACTTGAACTGACTGATTGCCTCAATTTCGTAGTTGTTGATGATGATGATGCTTGGGGGTTCCGCATTCTGAGCCATCACATTTGTTTTCTTTAGCTTGATGGTTAGCCCAAATTCACCACATGCTTTAGCAAACAGTCCATCAGGTGCTATAACTCATGTTCTGTGTGAGTGGATAGGGCAGCATCATCTGCGAAGAGCATATATACCTGATGATTGCTTCACGCACTTTGCTCATTGCTCTTGGGTATTCAATATTGAACAGTTTGCCATCCGATTGCTTGTGCAGGTAGATATCTTCAAAGGCATGCTTGATCAGGACAGCAAAGAAGGTGCTAAGGAGTGTGGGGGCTAGGACCCAACTCTGTTTCACTCCACTGTGAATGTTGAAGGGGATGGATGTTGAGTCATCATACTGCTGTGCCTTTCATGTCATTGTGGAAGGACTGGATCATGCTTAGCAGCTTTGGAGGGCATGTAATCTTCGCCAGGATTGTGATGAGTCCATCTCTGCTTACAAGATTTAATGCCTTGGTGAAGTGTATAAAGGCCAGAAGGAGGGATTTGTGTTGTTCTCTGCATTTCTCCTGCAGCTTCCTGACGGAGAAGATCATGTTGATTGTTGACTACTCTGTGTGGAATCTGCACTGCAACTCTGGATACACTCTGTAAGCAAGTGTCTGCAGTCTGCGAAGGCTTTACACACACTTCTGAGAAGGGATATGCCCCTGTAGTTGTTGCAGTCACTTCTGTCACCTTGTTCTTGTACAGGGTTATGATAAGGGCATCTCTCAATTGTCCTGAGACACTGCACACTCATACCAGCCATGTCAGAGAAGGTCATGCAGGTTTGTGTGCAGCACACTGCAGCCACACTTGATGACATCTGCTGGGATGCCATCCTTTCCTGGGGCTTTACCTAAGGCCATCTTTAGTACTGCCACATCCAGTTCGGCCATGAGCAGTGAGGTTTTCAATGGCGTTGAGGGCATCGTTGGTCATGTGGCTTTCTGTCAGTTTCTTCGTGGGACCCAATACTTTCTTTATGTCATCGTACATGTCTCTGATATTGCCAATATCTGCTGCTGACTGAATGCTCTGACAGAGCTGAAGCCATTATACATTGGCACACTGCAGTGCTAACCTCTGCACTTTGTTTCTGGTAGACCTGTATTCCTGTTGAGTCCTCTGACATGGGGATCGCTTGTATTCCAGGTGAGCACAATGATGCTTTTGTATAACTGAGTGTGTTTGACTACTTCTTACCAAAGATCCATGTGGCTGTGCTGTGCACAGTCTCTCCGATGTGCTCCCATCTCTCTTTGGCACTGCCGTTGGGGGGTTCTGAATCAAACATCTTGGAAAGCTCATATGTGAATTCCTCAGCCGTGTCTGAATATGACATCCTGCTCATGTCATTGTGTGGTTTACCATCTTGGTGTATCTTCTTAGATTGAAGCTTCATTTTGCAGCACACCAGCGAGTGGCTGGTGTCACATTCAGTGCTATGCAAGGTAAGGGAAGACCGTCTTGTAATGATCAAAATCCAGCTAGTGTCATTGTTTGAACCAAGGATGCCTCCAAGACACTTTATGCTGTGGCTTTGTCTGAAAGAATGAATTGGTGATGCCGAGGTAATGGTACAAGCACATCTCTTAAGAGTCACTGCACATTCTCATTCATCTTCCCAATGACAAACTTGCCAAGACAGGAAGGCCAAGAGTCATGGTCAGCACCCACCATAATGTTGATGTCACCAAGTAATATCAAGTTCACTTCCTTGGGAAGTTTATCGATGAGCGAGTTTAATTCGTCGTAGAACATTCTTGGTATCTGTGGTGGTGCTTTGTGTGGGAGCGTAAACACTAATAAGGTTAACAGGCCCAGTTGTGGTGTGGATGCAGAGTCTTCCAATTTCCTTGCTGGCATGGTTTTATCATCCCAAGAATAGAGTTCATGACATCAAATTCAACACCAAACTCTATGGCTTCATCAGCACTATTTCCTAGCCAGAAGAACCTGGAGTCTTGCAAGTTTGTCGATGATGACTCTTTCGAACATCACTGATTGATAGGAGGAGATCATCTGAGAGTCCAGTCAACATGGTCCAGATATTCGAGGTATATAGCTTGAGGATCAGAGGTTCCCTTGTTGGTTTTCATTTGTTATTTCTTGGTGCAGTAGTTGCAGTCAGCTGTGACAGGTACTCGCATACTTTAATATTATTTGTGGCAGGATGCCACCTTCTTGTCTGGGTGCTGCCTTACTTGAGGTGGGTGGTAGTTGTCCAGTGTTACCTGTTGGTCATCTCCCACCGTCAGAAGCAACCCCTGGCATGTGACTACGCCACTCGATTGAGGTCTTATGACCGGTAAACTGCTGCTTTCCGTGTTGTGTTGACACTGTGAAGCGAAGCTGGAGTGTCCTCTTGAGGGCGTAAGCCTGGGCAGGGTGATATTGAGAATCAGTCATTGCCCATGCAGCAGATTCCCCTTCTCCATGCAGCTGACGGATCAAAGAGAAAGGACAAGCCAATACATCATGGCACCAGCGTTGTTCGCAAGAGTTGCCGAGATGACACCGAAAACATGAAAGGGTATAGTCACAAAGCAGTTAAGGTTTTGTTACTGCTTAGGCTCGAATAAACAGTAACATAGAAAGAGTGAAAATAACAAGCTTGTAAAAAGTTAATAAACAATTTATTGAGCACAAATATTTTCCAGAAAAGAAAAATAAACTTACGGTTGTAAAAATCAGTTCCAAAATTAATCCAAAAATAATTCAAAATATAATCCACTAGTGAAATTGCAAAAGTCCTGGTAATAAAATGTCCAAATAATTTCAAGTTCGATCTTAGTGAAGCATTCAAGATGAAAGACGATGTCACGTGATGAAGTCAGTTCTTGGTAATGACATTCAATGAGCACAATTATTTTCCAGATAAATAACAAAATAAATCCTCTTGATCCAAATGAATTGAAATAATTTCCAATACAAGGTAATTTAAAATAACTCAAAACAATACAACTTAATATTCTAACAGCCCAACTTCTGCTAAATAGTACGCTCCAAAACATAATTTATATACCTGTTTTTACATAAACAAGGAAGGGGTCACATGATCTTCTAGAATCTTTAGAACAAATTTACTTTAAAAAAATCTCGTACACACCATATGACCCAACTAAAAATAGATGTTTATAACAAAGCTCCATAATGTCCTTGGAATCAACCAATGATTTTAAAAGCTTGTTTACAACTCTTAAGCCAGGTCAGAAATGAGGTCAACACCTGGTGTTTATTCATAGAGTACATGTCATCCCACTTTCTAAAAAAATATCTCCCAATGAATGAATTTTAAACTTAAAATGTCAAATTTGAATCTGACAAACAAACAATTAAAATAAAAAATACATGACCCAAATCAAATACACGTAACAGGTTGTAGTCAAATATTACCATCTCCTAGATGGGTGACCACCTAAGGTTATTGAGCCCCATCTGCCTGAAGTGTCTGGTTTGCAGGTGTCAGAAACTTGCCTGTCATCCCTTGTCCACTCCACTTAAACAGGTTCTGCCAGGCTTTGTTAAGCAACTGGTGAAGGCCTGGAGCAGGGTTTGGTTGTCATAGGCGCTATTAAATGCAAGCCATTGGGTTTTTTCCAAGGGAAATGGGTGCTTATGTCCCCCATTTACCCCAGCGATAATAACCCTTGCAATCCAGATAATGTAATGGATATAATATGGTGTTTTTTGGCTATTAATCAGAACAAGAAATCTTTTCTAGCTATTAACAGATGGAACTTTGTTTAAATGGACCCATCTCAGAACATCAAATTGTTGGTCCCTAATATAATTACAGGTAAATGTAATTCAGACAACATAGGTATTGATTATAATAAATTCTTGTAGCTATTGAGTGTACGCTAAAGTTAAATAAGAGCAAAATCCAGAATGTAAATTTCCATGGTGCAGCTCATTTAGATTTCAAACATGGTAATATTTTCATGAGTTAACTGAGCACATGATAAAACTTATTTCAATATAGTAAGAGCAGAATGAAAATATGATCGAACACTGTGCAGACCACAAAGTTAATGTGATAAAACTGGCAAAGAAAATGAGATTGTCCCATTTTGTTAGCATTATTTGTGAATTGTGTGCAATTTTTTTATATGTCCCCCAAATTTAGATTATGGGAAACAATGGGATTGGCTTGGGATTCTGTGTACAACACTGGACGTATGTTGCAGAATTATAATAACTTGTAAATACAGTAAACATATATCTGACATACATATCCTTTTATTGAATTTAATTGAACTGATCCTTTATGATGCACAATTACAATTATTGAAAATACATAAAGTCATGTTGTTTAACATCAGAATTTTCAGGCAGTGACTTGAATCAGTTTCAATATATCATAAATTAGGTAATCAGTCAGATAAAATCGCAATCATGCAGTATTCTTTAGTTAAATAATTGTAGATTCTATTACATGTACATTATTGTTTCTATTTTAAAACTTTCTTAACGTGATTTTTCCCTTTTTATTTTAGAGAATGAATGTGGGATAGCCAGACGGGATGTAGAAAAAAAAGTATCTACTGCGGAAGAGAACAGTGAAGAAAAATATTTGGAAACAATGACAGAGGTAACTTTTTGTCCAACAGGAATTAGATATAGTTGGATTAGACCCTTTATAAAGACTTTTATTTCTTCCATGGCATATATTGAATGTTTTAAGCTTGTTACACAAGTCATGAAGTACTATAATTTTGTAGTTACCTTCATTTGAAAATGTTTTTTGATAACATTCTATGAAGTTAAAATATAAAAATGTCTTTAGGTGGTTAAGTAATAATGCACAATTCAAGATTAAAAGTCTATTCAGATTTTTATATTCTGTGATTAATTATATAAAAATGATATGTACATTAATCTCTCTCTCTAACAAACGTAACTAGAACATACTAGCCATGGAAACAATGTTGTCTATTTCAAAACATAATGACACATAGGTATCCTAAGTGGTTACTGTAGTGTTTGGACAACCTTCTTAAACATATATAGAAACAAATTGGGCTTATCTGGGGCTTCTCACTTGAAAAAAAATTACCCCAAGGCAGTTTGATCCCAGCCTTACTATACACCTTTATCTGTACTTGTTTACCACATTATATTCCCTACTTTTGAGTTGGGCTGCTTCCAGAAGATGCCTAAGATGGGTTAATTCCAGCCTTTCTATACCCCTTATTCTAATATTCCACTGACCTGGTGGACGTAGCCTTTGTCAATTCTATAAAGATGTAAGGGACTATTACACAACTGTTTGTGATTACATTGTTAAGAGGTTTCTCTTGAATAATGAACGTCTAAAACACAGTGCAGTTGCTGATGTGTGAGAAAGGATGATGAGTGATTTTAGCAGTGTGATATATTTCCCATCAAGGTTTATGTCTATGGAACCCAAAGAAACCAACTGGCAAGACAACTTGGAAGCAGAGTTTTTTGATTTATCAAGTAGATGAATTGAATCCTGAGATCTGCCTTCAAAAGGAGCCTAGGCATGTCTTACTATTAAGCATTGAAACCATGGAATAATAAATGTGACTGTCACCATAATTTCTCATGCCAATTGTTTCTCAGCTGCTTTGTTTAATTATGCTGAGAGAAGCATCTTTGAACCAAACTGCAAAATGCAATCTGAGGAAGAAGTTAGAAGTTACAAAAAGGAGCAGTCAAGAAGATCAGTCGCCCACCTTCTATTTCAGTATCATCATAGTCACCCAAAAAAGTGAAAAGTTTCGCATTACCTCTCCACTTTGAACCAGTTTCTTCTGGAAGAACCTTTCAAGATAGAGACTGCCTCCTCAATCTGTGATGTGCATCAACCATCCAATATGCCCTTTATTTCTGCCAATCTTCAGGATGCTTATCTACAAAAGCTCATATTTCTTCCTCACCAGTTTAGGAGGAAGTTTATTCAATTCTGGGTTCTACCATTTAGAATATCTTTCCCTACCCAGTATTTGATCTAAAGGTTGGTCGACAATGTTTAAATCCAGTTCATTCATCAGGATCTATATGCTGTTGGTCCATATTAATTTGCTTGTGCAACCTCGAGAAATCAGAACTCACTCCATCACAAGACTTTGTTTATGTAGGGTTGAATATCCTCATAAACCAGAATTCAAACATTTTCCACACACACTCACACACACACACACACATACACACACACACATACATGCTCAAGGTTTTGTGTTTAGAAACATAATTCTAGAAAATAATTAAAGTCAGCAATGTCCATAAATTACAAGGTATTTATATATTAATTTTGTCCAATGCATGGGATAAATTCAGTAAGCATTACATAGCAAAAGATGATTATATATGCATGATGAAAGGAATGTGTATGTGTGTGTGTGTGTATATATATACTAATACACTAATCACTAATTACATTAATATTATGAGAATAGGTAATTGTGGAGCGAATGCTGAGCATTCAACCTATACCATGGGTATATTTCTAGGGAAGAAAGACTGGAGTCCCTGTGTGAATAATAACCTGTTCTAATTTAAGCAACACAACCTATGGTCATTTGATCAGTGACCACTCTGTCATGTTGAGAAATGATTGCTGACATCTTTTTACCCTCAGAATTCACCACTAAATCCAGCAAAGTTAAGAGGATGTGTTGGTTTAATTAGGTATTATGGTTGTCTGGGTCACAGCCACTTGACCCACCAGATTCAGATTATATCTCAGATTATATCTCTGCAAAGCTGAATCCCTGAGATATAAACTAGTTGACTCAGCATGCCTACCAACAGCTTCTATGATGTCTCTGAAATGTTTTAAAGAAATTCAGATCTCAGATGAGCCACCAGTATTAGTTATCACCTTGGTCATAAACTATGCAACATAAAGAAAGTGAAATCTAACAATTTAGGCCCAATTCAAAAAACAGTTTATTTCTGTTTGTTACAAATTGAAAATTTACCAACCAATTATAATATTGAATTAAATCCAGTCTAAAAGTACAGAATGGGAAAAAAATCATTTCCTTTAATTTTGAATGTCCAGATATAATACAGAAGGGTCATTACCTGAAGATACATATATTAACTTTCTTTGCATAATTTTAGGAATAGTTGTTGCCCTTTTTGTATTTTTTAGCTTTCTGTGGTGATTGCCACAGTCTCAATCTCAGAAATGTATGACTCAAACTGTACATGCATTTGTTGTATTGATCATTGCAAATTTTAATATGATGATGATCAAAAGATACATGTTGATTGATTTTTTGAGCTCACATAGTTTTCAGAAGTGTTGTTTACTTTCTGTAGAATTCCGTCCTGGGTGTGATGCATGATAGGTGGGTACATAGTTATTGGTAAATTCCTTATATTAGAAGTTTTTCTGATCTGCTATCCAATATGACCCACATTGCTGCAAAAATAAACATGATCTTGTCCAAAATCCCTCAGTTTGAAAAGATTTTAATAGAAGTATCCTAGTATTAAGTGTAACCTCTGAGTTTTGTAGATCTGCTGTCAGATATACCAGTAGTTACAGATACTAAAAATAGGAAAACCTTCAAACAACCCTTTCACATAATGAGTGAATACATATTGCATTAAGCAGTTTGCCAAACAAGGTTAATCCTAAAACAGTTACTGTTCTTGCTTAATGGGGATGTAAACCAGGTGGATAATTTCAGGCTTGTGTTAGTCTGACCTATTCACATTTTTCAAATTTATAGTGTTATGTACTCTACAAATCATAATTGTTATGGCTATTTGAAAGAAATTTATTAGATAAATGGTAGCTGCTTCATCAAGATTTGATATACTAATTTGGAAATGTTCCAAATTTCCAAGAAGTTTATAATAAGTGAAAAGAATCTAGGACGGAATTTTCATACTGACTAATCCCTTTTGCTGGTTTGTTCCTTTTTTTCTTCCAGACAATGTGCCATCTCATATTATATTAGGAGAGAATTTTCTCTATATCTTTGTTTTCATGTGAATCAGTACTTCAGTTTTGATGCTGATATTAATTATACATGTCTGAATTTAATTATCAAAACCATTGCAGAGAGGAGAAACTGAGAGAAACAAGGAGCAACTATCCCAAGAAGACACAGAAAAAGAGGTGCAGTCCCATGAAACAGATGAAGTAAACGTAAAATTGGTGCCTACTAAAAACAGTGATACTTTAGATAGCCCAATAGTCATGTCTGTTCAAAATGATATGTGTGATGAAAAAAGCAGGAAGGAAAAGGAGGTGGAGTTTCTAAATAGTAAAGCTGAAGGTGATGCTGCTAGACCTCTTGAACACAATGCTTGTTTTGGGTGCCAGGTTAGTAAAGCCACAGAATTATTTGGAAATGAGCAACAAAGTGTAGGAAATGAAGATGAGAAGAAGAAAGTCACTGCTTCTGACAGTGATACAATGAATGGAACAAACATAGAGGGAAAAAGACAGAGACATCATAAGACTAAAAATGCAGATAAGGTTACAAAAGCCGTTGCTTCAGGCAGTCAAGGAAATTTTGATGCAGATGCAGATTCAAAAAGTCCAGAAGATGATGTCAGTGAAGAATCAGTTTCAGAAAATGATGATGATGGTATATGTATATGTAGTATACACATTCTGCCAATTTACTGAAAAATCAATTTTAGTTTAACTTGTAGAATTTATAGACAATAATATCTGAATGAATTATGGATCATTTCAGTCGTTGTACAGTAAAACCTGACTTGAGAGACCACTGCCTTGAGAGACCAGAATCTCCATGCACAGATTTATTCATTATATAGTGTTGTGACCTGTTATAAGAGACCATTATTATTTGGCAGAAGGGGTGGTGTTTCAAGACAAGTTCTACTTTACTATTCATATTTTGGGCTTGGTTCATACATATATTGACAGAGACAAAAACTGTAGTTTGGTCTTTTAATGCTTGTACATTATGGCTTGCTTATACTATTTGGCCATGTAAGCTTTTAATATCCATTGTGCATTGTACACTGTTTTTTTGTGCATCAGCTTCTCATAAACTATTGGATTAATTTCAGTAAAATTTAGTATCAGTTTAGTTGCTAGGTCATTAATTTTTTGAGCGATGACCCAATTATTCTTTTTAGGATGTTGAAGTAAGTACAAATAAAACATTGTTTTGCCAGAGAACATGTGCTTACCCGGCTTTAGCAAATAAATTTACACTAACAGTATGGAATTGCAAAAATTATGTCCATACACACCTGAATGCATAAATATTTGGAAACCGAAAGTTTAAGTTCATATCGGGAAACTATGGAGTCCATAGTAGAATTATTGCAATAATGATCTGAAGATATACATGGACAGAAAAAGGTAAGGCCAGTTAGTGCTGATGGGAAAAAGTGTATTTTTTCTATATTGTTGTAGTGGTTAATTTCTCCTGGACATTAATTTTAATGATCATATTATGAATTGAAGTGAACCAGTTATCCTTTTTAAGAAGTTGATATAAAGATATATATAAAACATTTGTTGCTGAAGATCATGCACAAATAGAATGGAAATACTGCCATCTCACCTCTGTCTGCGTGTGTTCGAGTCTAAGATTCGGCAAAACGCAGTTATGTGAAAAAGCTTGCCATTAGCTTCTCGTGGGTCGGTGGTTCTTTCCGGGGGTTATCCAACATTAATACTGGCCTATATTGTGCTGAAAAATGACATTAAACCATAAAAACAAAAAAACAAACATTATGTTCATAAGAAACTTAATATTTTTCAGTAGATTTATCAGCAGTAATAATCCAAGGTTAAATGCAAATTTGAAAATTGAACTGAAATGTCTATTATGATGAAAATGTAAATATGATATGATTGCATTTATAACGTCACTAGATTTCAGTTTTGTGTGCTACATCAAAAGATTAATATTGAAAATGACTCCTTTATATGGTTTGCTTTTTATATTGATGGATACAAATTTTACATGAAAATATCCCATGTTAACCTCATTTTATTTGTCATTAGAGGTTCAAAATTTGCTTTTCACAAACTAAATATCGGATTTGTTTTAGCTGTACTCAGGGTTCAATTGCTATCAGGAAATTAGGAAAAAGTCAGGATAAACAGTATTTTTTTCCTGTCTGTGAAAAAATCCTTGAATTTCACAAATATTGATGAACTTTGGGAAAAACCTGGGATTTTTCTGCCAGCACTTGATGCCCAAAAGATTCACATAATTGAATCATAAATAAACTGATTATGAGTTAAATTTATTGAATTCTAACCAGAATATTTGGAAGGTGCGGTATGGATCATTTGGGTGCTTGCAATAAACATACCTACTGAGTCGATCCAAATGCCCAGTGGATCAGATTCATCTAATAGATTTTTTTTTTCGAAGACAGCTTAATATCCGTATCTTTCCTTACAAGGAAGGTATGAATACTAGTCTGGTATCACAAGAGGTGGTGGCAAAGCGTAGCCACTTACTTAACAAACTTTAAATGTTGTTAGATCAAGTGATACACGCATGAAATCAATATGAAAATTACTTATTTATTCTCAGAAATTGTGAGTGATAAAATCATTATGTCTATAATCTTTTGAAAGACAAGATAAAACTACAGTGTTCATCAAATATGATCGTGTACTTGTGACTTGCATTGCTTGTTGCACAAGTAGACAAATCTAATAACCTACATTTTCAAATATTGTAGAGAAAAAAATTAAATTAAATTAAAGTCCTATACTAAAATACAAAAACATATTGACATGTGCTCTCTGCTTGATAAATCAGACTGGCCAGACTGGTTTTTGCAAAAATTATCTGACATTTATTTAATATAATTGAATTTCAGTACAACAATGTTAAAACGGATTTTGTTGTTGATATCACATGACTATTTGACTTCCAATGTCATTTCTTGAGATTTGTTAAGTCATGTGATTGGTATTGAAAATGGCGAGTAATGGTTCAGATTTCATCTATGCCGTAGTATTATCTTGCCTGTCAGCAGATTAAAGACATAAAAATTAAAACTTGCCATTTCTATATAACATAAGTTTAAATTTTCTAGGCACGCTGGTAAGTGACTACTATATGTTTCTTCTGCACAATGATTGCAAATTCAAAATTTTCAGTATGCAATTGCAATGACCGCACACCCCAACCTAGATATCCAAATATGAAAAATGGGGTGAGAATATTCAGATTAGAAAACAAACTGCTATTCGATGTAAGCCAAATTTTTTAAAAATGTTTTTTAAATGATGAATTTTTAACAGATTGTCTTACGTAGATGAGGTTTGTTTGAAAAATATTGTTTATTGTTCAGCTAAATTCATGGTTACACTCTTTTCATTACAAGACAAGATTCTAATTATTTGCATTTCTTTTTGGATACTGTAAAAGGAAATGTTTACGTTCCATAAGATGTATATATATATATATATATATATATATATATATATATATATATATATATATATATATATATAATGTTGCTATAGAATTCTTCTAGAATTGAAGATTTAAAAGGAAGCAAAACCAATTTATGTTCATTAGGATGTTCCCTCATAGCAACGTAATGCAGGTCAGCAAAAAAGAAGTTAGAATTGTGATTCTTTACATTCAAATGGCTTTACATGCCAATTTATGGGAATATAATCAAATTTGATTCGTGTATTTTTTTTGAGATTTTGTACATTATCATTTTTTATGACTTAGATGTTTTGGAGGGTCTTGAAAGAGAAACATCTTTAGATAAAGAAAATGCATGTTTTATAATCTAAAATTATAATCTAATTACATTCAATAATATGTGAACCTTGACAAAAATTAAATTCATCCTGGAATAACTCAGGAAATGACCTGGAAATTTATCTTTAGAAAAGCATGGGAATCATGAGTACTGGTTATAGCCAGAAGAACTTATGGGATGTCGTTTTGTGCCTTATCCAGTTTTTGTGGTCATCCGTTGGCTTTTCTGTCCATTAGCACAATTTTATTATCACTACTCCTACATGAATGATTTTGCTATGAACTGTTGCACATACATTCATCTATTTGGTTTGATATATTGATATAGGATTTTCATCAGAAGACTAGGGATGAACAGGTAGGAAAATCTTGCTTTGAAACAAGTCTGCATACCTGGCTGGGTCAGAGTTTACTGAGGTGGGTTTCTCCACTAACATTTTGTGCAGTTTCCTTACCCACTCTCTCACCCCTACTTTTGTTAGCGGGGCCCCGAGTGTATGAGTGGTCTAAATCGCTATCTGTTCCTGATCACTGCCATCTCACCTCTGTTTGCATGGGTTCGAGTTCAAATTTGGCAAATGTGGGTATGTGAGAAAGCTTCCAGGAGCTTCACGTGGGTCAGTGGTTCTTTTCAGGGTTTTCCCGGGTTCTTCCTCCACCAAAAATACTGGCTGCCCTGTATAGCCTATCTTGTGCTGAAAAATGGTGTTAAACCCTAAAACTTTTATCAGCCATTAGACATTGCTTTTCTTTGTATCTTATTACTGCACAGAATGGGGGAGAGACCTAGAATTTACATCAAATGTAAATGCAGAAATTTTGCCCAGGTCCAGTAGGCTTGCCTGGGTGCCCATCCATCCTAACAAAAGATTTCTTATGTTATCTGGTTGGTCCTAAATGAAACTTGTGTTCATCAGATATCCAGTATGGCTACCACATTGAACATATTGAAAATCTTGTCACAAATCCTACTGATTGGATCAACGTTTTGACATGGAGTTTTCACTGGATTTCTTATAATTGTTCATAGTTTACCCTAAATGAAAATGGTGCCAATCTTACATCAAATTATGGTGGCCATAGCACTCAGTTTTGAAAATTACATTCCTCAGGAATAAAATGGTTTCAGCACTTGGCAGTTTAATTGAATCTATGATCTTATCTTGAATTCTTGGAAATTCTCTTTGGACAATAGTGCATCAGTCTCCTCAAGGGACTATTGCATAATGTTAGGTTCTGTGAAATTCATAAGTTAATTTTTTATGTTGAAACAGTGGTGCTAAAAGTAACATAGAAGCTTGGCATCTTGCAATTGCAAGAACTGTGGGTATATGTATTTCCTGCATGACGATTGCTGATTAATTGTACGTTAGGTATGATTTTGTTGGGTTTATGACATTTATTAGTACATGAGAAACCAGTGACAGTTGCTTTGTCTGCTCGGGAAATGGGACACACCTGTCCATACATGAGTCTCCTGCTGCCATGCAGGTTGGCTTTGGTTAGCCAAAGACTAAGGGAGAAAATCCATAGTGGAGATCATAAGGCAGCTGGATAATGTACTATATCCCCTTCTGGCAACTCCTTGGTCAGGAGAGGGATGGGCTGCACCAGACTTCTTTACCGCTACCATACTGGATACATCTTCACCAGACTTCATCTTCCACCAGACTTCTATTTTCCTAAGATACACTAATAATACTGGACAAAGCTACCATGCCGGATAAGTCTTCACCCGGGTCAACAAAGACCGCACCCGCTGTTCTCCACCAGGATGGAGGTGAAAAGTTTGATACTGGTACTTTGCATAAAATCAGATCATGACATCATGCACAAATTAGAAGACTCCAAGAGTTGACACTTCAGCTGGAACATTACATATTGAACATTCTTGAAGATTAGCATATATTCTACTATAGTGATAAGTTGGACAAGTTCAAAATGGAGTAGGCTTACTTGTAAACAAAGCCATCACGGGATCTGTGCTTGAATGCTGCCTTATATCTCCATTCATCTGAAAGCATCTCCCTTTAATGTCACAATTATCCAAGTCTGTGCTCCAACTATTGATCATGATGATGAAGAAATAGAGGAGTTTTACAACAAACTCCAGAGTATTCTAAACATGAGTCAAAAGTTGACCAATACCATCAAGCAACTGTATGCCAAGGCTACCAGTGCAGTAAATGCTTAAGGCTCTGTGGGGGACTAGTTACAGACAACAGTTGGAGTACGTCAAGGCCATCTCCAGTCATTCCTGTTTTTAAACATGTACTTGGAGCGCATCATGAGCAAGCAACGCCCTGGCAAACCACTGTGGGACAGTCAGCATTGGAGGGCATAACATCACCAACCTCTGCTTTGCAGATGGTATTGAATGGCTGGCAGGCAGTGAAGATGAGCTTGCTACCTTAGTAAAGAACCTGGATGAAACATCTTCTAGATTTGACATGGAGAAATGCACTGAGAAGATAAAGCTGATGATAAATAGTGGCAAACAAATCATCTGCCATGATGACATATACATAAAATTCACTCAGCTGATGATCTTAATAGCCATTGATAGAGCACAACACTAAATTTTAGATGAATTATGCAAAAAATAAAGCTTGTCATACACTTTACTGCTGATTTCTAATTCATTGCTTAATTGTATAGAAGAACATGTATAAACTTTTTCTTTATCTTTCTGATATACAAAGCTACATTAATTACTCTTTTTGAATAAACTAGAAAGAATTGTGAATGTTACTGTGTCCCATATACTTGATGATACACATATTTTTTAAATGGTATAATGGCATCCATTTGTTAATCTTGTTGTAGTAAACGCAGGTGTGAATGGGGTGTCCTGGAAGGGGTAACATCTCTGGATGTCTAAGTAGTCATACTCCTTCAGGGCTTGCCCGCCTTTGGGATCCACTTGATACTCAGACTCAGCTCTCACCTGTGGCTCCAAGAAGCTGTGACATGCACAGTGGCCACATTATGGAAAACAGCCTCAACTGGCTTGGCAAACCAGGCCAAGGATAGTCGATGGGTTTTGAATCCTGAGTGAGTTAGGCTTTGTCTACCTAGCATGTGAAGACTGAACATGCCAGGCTGGGTGAGTGAGTGAGGTTGACGAACTGCAGAACTCTTCTTTACGTAAAACAAAGTCACTGTGAAAGTCATTATTGTCATCCACCCATCCAATTTCATCAACCACTAAATTCCTGTGGTGACAGGCAAGCTAGGAGGTGGCAGGCCATAGCCGCAATCATGTGCACTGGTCGCTCAAGCCATTAGGTCATTTACCACTGACATGGAGCAGCATTGGAGTTGGGCAGGTCCCCTGAGCGACTGAGCAGCCCTCTTCAGGAATGCACTGCTCAGTTTCCTGGTATGAGGATTGGGCTAGAAAAGGTGCCCTAGACATTCCCTGTTCTAAAGTTCCCTAGCCAGTATCATGTTCCTTTGTAGTACAAAAGGTTGAGGTAATAAAGGTGTTTCAAAGGTATAATATTGTTTTTAATCCAGCTTCTGTCCAATCAGACCTGTTCATGAAAAGTAGTTACAATATATGTGATGATGATGATGGTATTCAAGCTAGCTGCAGTAAACTTTATAAAATGTTGATTAAAAAATCAGAGATATACTGTTAGATCTGAATCATTAAAGGATTGGTATTTTCTTTTTAATTATTTTTTAGGAGACCTAATGAAGTTTACAGTTGTCATTCGTAATGGGAAAACAAATGAGATCATCTGTGCACCAGAAGGAGAAAATGCTTTGAAATGGAGATTTCTTTTTGATTGCCCACACACTCAGAAAGAATTAAATGAGGATCCAGTCATGGTTGGGATAACGTTTGAATGCATAAAAGGATGTTTACCTGTCTTAGAGGTGAAGAAACCTATCAGATCATTGAAGAATGTTAAAACAGTACTGCAAATACATGGTGAACAAATTCAGATCTATCATACCGTCGTACCTGGTGCAGCAGTCAAAAAATTATTTGACGCTCTTATGTTAGTTGAACTTTTTTATGCTAAAACGATCATTGCATACAAACAAAAGACAGATTTGTATATATGTGGTAAGAAAGAACACATGGAGGAAGCTATTCAAAATCTTAAACATGCTAAAGATTATGCGCTTAAATTGATTTCAAAAACAGAAAAAATTCCAATGAAAGATGCTCCACTACAGCTTGTGAAGAGGTTGATGGAGGTACACATGTCAGCTGACATACAATATGAATTCAGGGAAGATCAGAATTTTCTGCACATCACAGGATTGGAAAATGAGATTATAAAAGAAAGAGAGAAACTTAACAACCTGCTTGGATGTATCACACAAAGTAAATACATACCTAAGAAGTGTGAGCAATTCTCAATCTTTGAAGAATTAGAAGTTGTAAAGAACATTGAAGGAATTTTACAGGAACAAAATTTAGTATGTACATGGAAGACTTGCAAGGAAGATTGTAGCATTGTGGTCACTGCCTTTGATGAGGAGACTTGTGAAAAGGCATGTAAAGTGATTGATGCAGCATGGGTGACAGAGACTGTACCTCTTCAGATAGATGCAACTACTATGATTTGTCTAGGAGATTCATGGGAACAAGAGCTTTCCTCTGTCTATACAAAGTATGGTGGGAAGATGAAGATATGGTTGAACAAGGCACAGGACAATCTGGACTATGTTTGCACTCTGGATATCAGTGAGATGGCCAAACATGAAGTACAAAGCCTTATCAGCACTTGGAACAGAAAAAAGCATATGTTAGTTGAGAAAGAAGTCATTGAGCCATTCTTTGAGGATGAACATAAACTGAGAAAATTAGAAAAGAAGTGTAAAGTGGATATTCGCATCAGTAAGATTGATAAAGTTGGTTTCTTGATCATTGGAAAGGATAGTAATATACAGCTAGCATTGGAAGAACTTGGAAAAGAATGCAGCATGATCCTGAAACCAAAGTCCAAACCAGCAGCATCATATCCATACCCCAGTTCTGCAGACTGTGAACTATTCTGTGTTCCTGGGAGCAATGAAGTCGCGCTTATAATTCTAAAAGACAGATGTAACTGCCATTGTAACAAGAGTAGTCAAGTAAAGCTAAAAGATACAGACACTGAAATTGTTGAAATAATCCCTTTATTTCCTATCAATGCCAGTCAGCCTGGTAAGAATGAATTTTTTCTCTCTATTAAGAAATATTTAAAATCTATATTTTATTGTTGATGTAATATTGTGCTACAGCTGATACATTTTGAGTGACACAAGTTTAAGCTTATGTGTTTTCAGCCAGGTAAGCTGTGTGCATGAACATTTGTCCATTTTGTGTTGTCTTTTCAGCTAGGATTAGACAGTCCTTGTGTCCTCTGCAACTTCCATCCCCATTTTAGATATTTTGACATTTAGGTTGGGGTGTAAGGCCAGAGCTATTTGGCTATTGAAAAATTGGAATCTCGCTTCTACCTGGAGAAAGCCAGATTCATGAAGGACAGAGCACCCCTGTCATCTTTTTATTGGTATCATATGACTACAGCCCAAACCAAGCTTATTTTTAAATGAATAAATAATGAACTGAAATGTAGGCCAATGGAACTTTAAAACAGCTACATTTGCTTGTGTGATAATTTTTTAAAATTAAAATTGCATCAGAGTAAGTAAAGTCTGACAAAAACATTATGATTTCAGAAAGGCATCGATATAAGCTGCCAAGTGAGTGAGATATTCCTGAAAATTTTACTTCTTGTTCTGACGTTAGTTGACATTGATGCACTCTACACAGTGCCATTATTTAGGCAGTAATGTGGTGGCTCCCAAAACTTAAATATCAGGGTTGATGTCTTTCATTGTAGGGCTACTGTGGGCCATGAAAACCCCAAAAAGAAATGACCATCTTTGATAGACATTGATATCTGGCAAAAATATTCTCACTTTCCTACAAGTGAGCTGTACTTTGTTGTTCCTTCCATTCTGGAAGTGAATCAGTTTGGTGTTGTATAACTTCTCATTTAACATGTAAGCCACTACTTTACACTGGAGTTGGTAATAGTAGTTCAGATCTTTATGGCAAAAATCTCAAAATGCCAGTCTTGATGTTCACCGATTGTAGTGATGGGAATCGGTCAGAAATTCATAATCGATAATTGGTTCCCCTTAACCAACTGATCATCGATTATAATCAGTTACTAAGAGCAAATTTTAATTTTTGTTAAACAGTTATATCTTTGATCAAGAGTTCAATATGTTTATAAATGTACAGGAGTAATCTCTTTTAAATTAATGACATGTATACTTTAACCTGACAATAATATTACATTATGTGTTATATTTGTTCTACAACTTAATTAAATGAACGCAACTTTTTATGGCTGATCAGGCAAATGTAACTGAAATACTGCTACAATCATCCGAAATTCTTTCATTCATGTGTGATGTGTCTATAATATAACGTATAGAAGGACATATTTTTCTTGTTTGTCATTGTTTATAAATACTACAAAAGATGTTGCAATTTAACTGAAACAAATCAACAGAATGTGTTTAAATTTATTAACTCAACAATTTAACAACTTGACCATGTAATAATGACTAAGTTCCTAATTATGAATCATAAGGTTTCATATTTGTATTTGTGAAGGGAATTACTAAATTTCAAGTCAATTTTAGTGGCTTGGAGTTTTATTTATAACCTTTATGCTTTGCATACACCTAAAAAGTAGTCTCCCTTTACACACAGTTGATTATGGAGTTCACAATTGATTATCTGCTCAACCAACTGATGATCGATTATAATCGATAATTGGAACATAACTAACCAATTGATCAATTGCATTTCCATTGTGCATTCAAGCCATTCTGATTTCTGCACATTTTTTCAAACCATTATTCAAACTTGTGTCCCGCTGGAAAATTTTAAATGCTGTATGTTCTTTCACATTAGTTTTTTGAAGATTCATTGGGCAAATACAAAATTTGACCCATGAGAGATCATCTGCTAAATAATATATGGAATGAATACATGTACTAGCATAAGCATCATTGTTGAATGGTGCTGGACAGACCATATTTCTGTTTGTTTGTTTGATTAGGATTTTTAACATAGCTTTAACAATTTTTCAGTCATATTGCTACAATGTCTGCAGTGAGGCAGTTTACAGTAATGTCTAGCACTGGGGCATCATGCTGGAGACACGTAGCTTGATGTCCCACCCAGGCACATTATCTTGACACCAGGCCAACCAGTCCTAACCTCTTAATGCTGAACGTCAAGTGAGGCAGCTGTTAGTACCATTTTTGTAAGAATTTCAGCATGGGGTGAGGCTTTTTTCTACTTTCAACTCCCGAAACACTAGTTAACATATTATTCCTGTTTTGTTTCAGATGAAGTAATAGCTAATGTGGTATTGCCAGCTGATAAATCCCAAAGACCAGTGACGTTTTTTTGTCCAAAATGGAATGGAGGTGCATTAAAAGAAAAGGAAATCCTTGACTCTGCCTTGTGTCACCTATTTAATTTCCTTAGTAGTTTAGGTGGTATGGCTCTGCTGGAAATAAAAGATGAAAGAATTGGCAACTGGTATGTTGGGAAATTTGTAAAATGGCTGCTGGTCACATTTCAGAAACACTTAAAAACCAATCCTGAAAATACAACAATGTCCCGCTTACTTCTGTTGATGAAAGATAAGAAAGTATATGACATTGTTAAGGCAACTGTCGCTGATGTGTATGAAGTGGATGCATGGGCAAAATCTGGTAATCTGTCACACAGTGAAGATAAGAGAGAAAGTCCAACAGAAGAAGAACCTACAGGAATATTCAACATATCAAAAACATCTTGCAACATAAAAGGTAATATTGTAAAAAATATGAAAATGAAGTAAAACTTTCATAATAAATAAATATAAACATGGCAAATGAATAGATTCTGTGATAAAATTGATTAAAACAATCAATTTTCATATGTACAATGCCCATTATAGGTACATCTCAGTATCAGATTCACATTTCAGAATGCAGAAGTAGTTTGCCATCATGTCATATGCAGTTTTCTATCTCTTAAAAACAAATATGTTCTTTATAAAGATTTGTTGTCAGCAATTTTTGCCAGTCAGTAAAAAATAACGCCACTTTCAAAATTCTTTCACATTTGTTGGCAAATGTGAAGCCTAGCAGAGGCCTGAACAGCAGCTCTAACACCTGTTCACTACTGTTTGTACTGTATGTAACTCATCCTTGAAGCATTGTTTATATTTTATTGTAGATCAATTATATAGTTCTTGATAGAATTTCTTGTCTAAAGACGCCTCATCTTGTAAACGTTAACTTTAACTTCATGCTACTTCTTTATGGATGGACTTTCTGGTATCTAAAAACGTTCTTTCTCTCCTAGTTATTCCTATAATAAAATTATGCTGATCTTTCAAAACAGCCATGTTGGCCATCCTGAAAATGTTGATAAGACTATATCTTCTGAATGAATGGATGGTGTCATAGATATGAGATTTTCACAAATGTAATTATAACACTTTGTAGCTTGTTCTGAATAAAAATGGTCATCTACAACACAGAGTCCATCTTGAAACTCTTATTATCAGCATTCCTGTATAAATTATGGCATAAGTATATGGTTTTCACTAAAACATCTCTTGTAATTAACTATTTATGAATGAAAATGGTGCAGACAACCATAACATTAGCTTTTCTCATGAAGGAATTTTGGAAACTCAATGGCCATAACTATTAGTTTTGATATCAGTAATATATATATATATATATATATATATATATATATATATATATATATATATATATATATATATTCTTTTGCTATTGCATAGCTGGGTTCATCTCCAGATGGAAAATACCCTGACTCAAAATTCATCATAGTGTGACGGGAAGATTATCCAGAAGTCCAAATACTTTGCCAATACAGTACTATCCACTTATGTCTACATCACTGATGTTGACATTTAGCTGTCTATGTCTACAAAAATAAAAGCCCTAGTCCAATGGTTTATTATTACTACCAAATATGTTTTGCTTATGTTAATATTGAGATAAAAAAAATAACTGTACATGTCAACATATGCCCTCAGTTCCAACTTGAACAAATTCTTTGTTTTCTTATTGTTTATCTTGGCAAGACAGGCTTTATTTCTTACATCACAGAGGGCATATGTTCTTATTATTTATGTTGACAAGCCAGCAGTTATTTGATGCTGTCCCCAGGCATTTATTCTGCCATATCAGAGGGCACAATTTAGTCAACTAATGTTTTCATGGTGACTTCAATATAAAGCATGTGCACCCATCATAAAAACAAGCCAGCTACAATCTTTTATAAAAACATTGCACCCTTAATCAAAACAAGTCAGTTGCAAACTTAAATAAAAACAAAACTTCCCTAGCCAGCTAAAATATTTTATAAAAACAATACATCATCATCATCAGTCTCTTGACCTGGTGTGGTCGTTGAGGCACTGTGCTGCTGAACTTCTGACCTGTTCTCTCCACTTGTCTCGATCATTTGCCAATGCCTGTGTCTCCACAAAACATTTCCTCGTCCATTCTGTGATGTTGTCACTCCACTTTTTTCAACCTCTCCTTCTGCCACCCTGGACGCTACCCTGCAGTACTGTTGTGGATAGACTGTTGGCTCTAGTGACATGGCCAAACCATTTCAGCTTTCTCTTTTCGACAGTGGTGAGGAGGTCTTCATAATGGCCTATTTTGTGCCTGATGGTGTTAAGTTCTTCTTCATTTGTGATGTGGTCCATGTAAGAGATACCAAGGATGGTTCTGTAGCTACTCATTTCACAAAAACAACATACCTTTCGTTAAATGAAGTTGGTACCAATTTGTCTAAAGGCAGCAAAATCTTATTGATTGTTGCATTTTCGAGGATTATTGGAGATTGGAACAAATTGGTTGTGTAAGTTTTGATTTTTGCCGAGAATGAAATAACTGTATGCTTACGATGGCTAAATTTGAATATGTGGAGAAAGCCACAGCAAAATGGTTTCATGAACATGCACTTCAAAATCTAATGTCCTCGTACACTGTGACATGATTATCAAAAGAATCCCAGTCATATTATCCTGACACCAGGTCGACCAGTCCTCTTTATGCTGTGCACCAAGTGAGGCAGCTATTAGTACCATTTTTGAAAGTCTTTGGTATGACTCAGCCAGGAATCAAACCCATGACCTTCCGCATCTGAGGTAGTAGCTCTAACCACTAGGCCACTGAAGCGGTTGATTTCTAAAGGTCTTGATATCTGCTATTGTCTAATTTGTTGAACAAATTGGGAGTGGTTTCTCACCAGAATCCCAGGCCATGCCCCAAACCTTACCCTATTTGTTCACAGGCTTATGTGATTAAAGATGTGTCAATCAATCAATCTATCCTCCACATCAACAATGTAGACATGACAGCAGTATTCTTATTGCTTTAGAGGTGCATAAATCAAAGAAGTGGTTCAAGGGGTAATGGTCTCGGATGACAATGCATCATTTATAACCGTAGCAGACAATGAAACCTTCAGTCTGCAAGGAAGATTTGGACCTTCTTTTGCTGGACAGCCTCAGAAGGGATTATTCCCCGAGTTCACTAGATTCCTGGCGTAAGAGAAATAAAAAAGATTAAAAAGACACTGCAGCATAATGTGTAGTTAATCTGAGATATACATTGTGAATTATTTGGCAAGGATCGACTTTTAGCTTTGTGTTTGCTATGGAGAGTATAAGTGGAAGTGCTGCTGACAGAAAAATATAGCCATGTTTTTGTCATATATTTGTTATCATGATGTACATACATGCATTATCAGGTATTTATCTCTATTTTAATATTTATAAACTTTGATTGTTGTTGTCAATATTTACCACCAATAAAAGTGAACCTTTATGGTCTGATATTTATAAATGCTTTCAATAACAATTTAAGATATAGCAACCTGAGTATATTTATTTAGTTTCTTAATAAAATTCAAGTTTTAAAACTGGTAAAATATATTTGAAATCATGTTCCATGTGAGAAAGTATTCAGTACCCTAAGGGCAGCTCTCAAATTAGAGCTTGTTGATATGCTCATACAAATTTTAAGTAAGAATATTATTATTTGATCTGCTTTTGTACTGAAGCATTGTGCATATTTTATTGTAGATCAATTATATAGTTCTTGATAGAATTTCTTGTCTAAAGACGCCTCATCTTGTAAACTTTAACTTTAACTTCATGCTATTTCTTTATGAATGGACTTTTTGGTATCTAAAAACGTTCTTTCTCTCCTTATTATTCCTATAATAAAATTATGCTGATCTTTCAAAATAGCCATGTTGGCCATCCTGTAAATGTTGATATGACTATATCTTCTGAATGAATGGATGGTGTCATAGATATGAGATTTTCACAAATGTAATTATAACACTTTGTAGCTTTTTCTGAATAAAAATGGTCATCTCCAACATAGAGGCCATCTTGAAACTCTTATTATCAGCATTCCTGTATAAATTATGGCATAAGCATATGGTTTTCACTAAAACATATCTTGTAATTAACTATTTATGAATGAAAACGGTGCAGACAACCATAACATTAGCTTTTCTCATGAAGGAATTTTGCAAACTCAATGGCCATAACTATTAGTTTTGATATCAGTAATATATATGTATATATATATATATATATATATATATATATATATATATATATATATATATATATATATATATATATATATATATATATATATATATATATATATTCTTTTGCTATTGCATAGCTGGGTTCATCTTCAGATGGAAAATACCCTGACTCAAAATTCATCATAGTGTGACAGGAAGATTATCCAGAAGTCCAACCAGCAGATACTTTTCCAATACAGTACTATCCACTTATATCTACATCATTGATGTTGACATTTAGCCATCTATGTCTACAAAAATAAAAGCCCTAGTCCAATGGTTTATTATTACTACCAAATATGTTTTGTTTGTGTTAATATTGAGATAAAAAAAATAACTGTACATGTAAACATATGCCCTCAGTTCCAACTTGAACAAATTCTTTGTTTTCTAATTGTTTATCTTGGCAAGCCAGCCTTTAATTCTTACATCACAAAGGGCATATGTTCTTATCATTTATGTTGATAAGCCAGCAGTTATTTGATGCTGTCCCCAGGCTTTTATTCTGCCATATCAGAGGGCACGTTTTAGTCAACTAATGTTTTCATGGTGACTTCAATATAAAGCATGTGCACCCATTATAAAAACAAGCCAGCTACAATCTTTTATAAAAACATTGCGCCCTTTATCAAAACAAGTCAGTTGCAGACTTAAATTAAAACAAAGCTCCCTTCACAAAAACTAGCCAGCTAAAATATTTTATAAAAACAATACATCATCATCATCATCAGTTTCTTGACCTAGTGAGGTCATTGAGGCACAGTGCTGCTGAACTTCTGACCAGTTCCCTCCACTTGTCTCGATCATTTGCCAATGCCCGTGTCTACACAAAACATTTCCTCATCCATTCTGTGATGTTGTCACTCCACTTTTGTCTACCTCTCCTTCTGCCACCCTGGACGCTACCCTGCAGTACTGTTGTGGATAGACTGTTGGCTCTAGTGACATGGCCAAACCATTTCAGCTTTCTCTTTTCGACAGTGGTGAGGAGGTCTTCATAATGGCCTATTTTGTGCCTGATGGTGTTAAGTTCTTCTTCATTTGTGATGTGGTCCATGTAAGAGATACCAAGGATGGTTCTGTAGCTACTCATTTCACAAAAACAACATACCTTTCGTTAAATGAAGTTGGTACCAATTTGTCTAAAGGCAGCAAAATCTTATTGATTGTTGCATTTTCGAGGATTATTGGAGATTGGAACAAATTGGTTGTGTAAGTTTTGATTTTTGCCGAGAATGAAATAACTGTATGCTTACGATGGCTAAATTTGAATATGTGGAGAAAGCCACAGCAAAATGGTTTCATGAACATGCACTTCAAAATCTAATGTCCTCGTACACTGTGACATGATTATCAAAAGAATCCCAGTCATATTATCCTGACACCAGGTCGACCAGTCCTCTTCATGCTGAGCACCAAGTGATGCAGCTGTTAGTACCATTTTTGTAAGTCTTTGGTATGACTCAGCCAGGGATTAAACCAATGACCTTGCGCATCTGAGGTAGTAGCTCTAACCACTAGGCCACTGAAGTGGTTGATTTCTAAAGGCCTTGATATCTGCTATCATCTAATTTGTTGAACAAATTGGGACTGGTTTCTCACCAGAATCCCAGGCCATGCCCCAAACTCTACTCCTATTTGTTCACAGGCTTATGTGATTAAAGATGTGTCAATCAATCAATCAATCTATCCTCCACATCAACAATGTAGACATGACAGCAGTATTATTATCCCTTTAGAGGTACATAAATCAAAGAAGTGGTTCAAGGGGTAATGGTCTCGGATGACAATGCATCATTTATAACCATAGCAGACAATGAAACCTTCAATCTGCAAGAAAGATTTGGACCTTCTTTTACTGGACAGCCTCAGAAGGGATTATTCCCCGAGTTCACTACATTCCTGGCATAATAGAAATAAAAAGATTAAAAAGACACTGCAGAATAATGTGTAGTTAATCTGAGATATGCGTTGTGAATTATTTGGCAAGGATCAACTTTTAGCTTTGTGTTTGCTATGGAGAGTATAAGTGGAAGTGCTGCTGACAGAAAAATGTAGCCATGTTTTTGTCATATATTTTTCATCATGATGTACATACATGCATTATCAGGTATTTATCACTATTTTCATATTTAAGATATAGGAATCTGGGTATATTTATTTAGTTTATTAATAAAATTCAAGTTTCAAGTGTTCCATGTGAGAAAATATTCAGTACTACAGTGAACTTTTTAAATGCCCAAAGGGCAGCTCTCAAATTAGATCTTGTTGATATGCTCATACAAATTTAAAGAAGAATATTATTATTTGAACTGCTTTTATGTTACTAAGACTGAGTAAGACACCAAGTAACCTGTAGCCAACTAACTTTAGATTAAGAACTGTTCTACTTTTTTGTTGTTCTTGTTTCTCTTTATTGAATTTTAATGAATAGATATTTATATTGATGATACACATCGAATTTGCCACCCCCTGTATTTTGTTACAGTCCAACTCTAAACAATGACACTGAGAAGATAAAGAAAAAGTTAAAGCGATAGTAAGAAATAGAGAATATATAGTTATATATATCTAAAATAGATAGTTAGAGAATATCAAAATCATAGAGTAGTACGAAGTGATGTTTGACCTTATGGGGACACAGACAGCTGTATGAGTCTCTACCCACTCACCCATCCCCCCGTGACTGATACACTTGTGCACATGTGTGTTTACATCTCTAGTGATCTCTCAACAAAACAGTGATGAAACATCTTTGGGTCACTTGGCTTATATCTTAACATGGTGGTTAGAATTGAGGACGGGTGTCAGGGACCCATAGGGTAGCGAATTAAGCAAAAATGTCAGTTTCATACTACTGCTGATTACTTTTTCCAGATTCCTTTTAGTCAGTTTATTAAGAATTATAATGTTGTCCAACATTATGACTATAGCACATTTATATATGTATTTTTTATTTTCAGCAATTCAGATCTTTCTGGTCAAGGATTTAATGACTAAGAGAAAGGTATGACAAATAATTAAGGACATTTATAAAAGAGAATGGCTGAAACTATTTTAATGCTTTACTGCACATCATTGTGGTGGTTAGCACAGGATTTATCCTTTGAGTCAGTAATTTGACATTCCTTTTCAGTTTTCTTCTTTTGCAATAATAATTTCTTTTATTTTGGGAAATGTGTTGTGAACACTGTATGGATATTGGGTATGCTTTATTTCAGCCTGCATGCCATTTGTTTTTAGTGAAGTGTTAAGAATTAAAACTTAGTAAGTTTTGTCTGTATATCTTGTGTTATAATTTATTTTAAATTATTTAATTTTTTAAATATACAAATAATTTGGTCTAAGATTGAATTTGTTGAAATGTATACAAAGTTGGTAACTCTTAAAAAATGATATGATAATATTTTCATATTAAGGCTGATTTTATAGCACATCTCTAAACAACAGAAGTACCTATGTACCTATGTTCAAGTTTAAAAGATGTTGAAACAAAGCTAAGAATAACAAGCAATTCATAATAAGCCTGAATATAAAGGAACATAATCAATCTTATGTTTATTAAAGATTACAAGATTTTACTGTTGTTACAAGACAGAATGTACATTTTTTTAGGTCGTGGCACAGAACTGAATGCTACACAGTGATGTGCAAAGTATGAGTTTATTAATATAACCAATAAAAGGACAAGACTATTAAAGGTTGTAAACATTATTTATTTCTTTAATAAGGCTTGTACTGGTAAACAATTACTGAAAATGCAATGTGTAACAGATTTAGTATTTGTCTCAGAGTGAATGTGACACATTTATGCAGCAATAGAGACTTTATACTAACATCAGATTGACCTGGAAGTGACAGTTTCTTTTATTTCTTGTATAAATCACAAACCACTGACTGAAAATATGAAAATTAGTTGAAACAAGTACACATTATACCAGTGATCAAAGAATTGTTTTTATACACTGGCCAAGGGCTGGTAGACTGCTCTGGTGGTCTAGTGATTAGAGCATCTGCCTCAGATGCAGGAGGTTGTGGGTTCAAACCCTGGTAGATACATATCAAAGACATATAAAAATGGTACTAACAGCTGCCTTGCTAGATGCTCAGTGTTAAGAGTTTAATGTTAAGACTGTTTGGCCTGGTGCCAGGATAATGTGACAGGGTTGAACATCATGCTACATGTATGTGGCATGATTCCACAGCACCAGACATCACTATAAACTGCAACACTGCAGATGTAGTGATGTGTCAGAATCTTTTTTAAAGCTACATTAAAAATACAAATCACACACACATAAAAAACACACACATACACCCAGGACTGGTGACTTTAAAAACAAATCACCAGCCCTGATTCAAATTTCACAAGCCCTGGCTCCAAATTCCACATCAAGATTATCCTACTTTTTCATTTTATCGCACAATGTTGCAATTGGTGCACTTCAAATATGAAAATTTAAAAACAAAATTCATATTCCTTTGACATGTGGGTTTTATTCATATAAATTTATGTTTTCCCCCAGGCCCTGAGGTCAGCCATAATTTGTATAATTGTTCTGTTTTTGATTCTTGTTTGCCAAATGGACGCTATTTTTCGATGAATTGCTAGCATTTATGAGGAAGCCTTGGTTTGCCAAATAGACACTTCTAAAATGTTGTCGGATTCGCCCCCTCTGCTGGTAGCTAAATATAGTTGGTTCTTCTCACACAAAAATGGTTTTTAAATTACATCTGATTCTCATTTCACTCTAGCATGGACACAAGTATAAAATTAGTACTTCCCTTTTCCATCTCAAGGTTATGACTCAACAGTCTTTTTTAACTACAGTGGTACCTCGGGTTATGAACTTAATTCGTTCCAGAACTCGGTTCATAACCCGAAATGTTCGTAACCCGAAACATTGAAATCAATGAAATAGAGACAATCCGTTTCAAAATGAAAGAATTGGTTTTTTTTATTAACAACAGGTCGTTTACCTGACAAAACGCAAAGAATATGTATACTTCACATATTAAATAAAGAGAAAGAAAACAACCAAATAAATTAAATGTAAAATAAAAAAAGATTTAGTCCAGAAAATGATCATGGGAAATTTGTCACTTTGTTTGCTATTCTGAATCATTAGTTTCAGGAGTTTCTTGTCGCCGTTTCTTGGCAGCCATCTGGGAATCTTTATGCACCAAGAAATTTGTCGCTTCCTTTGCTGGAGAATCTTTCTGAAGTGGGCCATCGTGTTATCATTCATCAGGTTTACTGCCCTGTTAGCAACAAGTTTGTTTGGATGATGGTTCACAATGAAGTCTTCGACGTCTGCCCACTTGCTGCAAATTTCTTTAAATCTGGCAGTTGAAACGGTCACCGGCTCCTCGTCATCGGACGACTGTTACTTTTACTGCTGTGTAGTAAGGCCAATGAAAGCGAGGCTGCGCACGCATGCAAAACTAGGCTACTAGGCTAGCGCTAAGCGATGTTATTACTGCGTGGCCTTCATTTGTACTGTACGCGATCGTTTGTCTCCAATGTTAAACCTTGCTCTCTCTCTCTCGCCTTCGTTCGTAACCCGAGGCACTGTTCGTTACCCGAGATAAAAAAATTTTAAAGTTGTTGCTCGTAACACTAATTGTTTGTGACCTGAGGTGTTTGTAACCCGAGGTACCACTGTAAAAGCTTTTTTGGGCACAAAATATATTTTTCCAGTTTTAATAAACCTTTTGCACTGTACTATAAAAATTAGGTTTAGAAATGTTGTAACAGGATAATACAATTTTTTAAAATGTGTATCTTTAATCCTTTAAATAAATACATATATCACCTATATTGTATTAAAGCCACATCTAAGGTAATCCATCAATAGATAGGAGATTTGTACAAACATGTTCTCAGAGAAACGCAGTCTTTGTGATAACCACTACTGATAGTCAATACTAACATCATAGATGAGAATTAGAATTTTGTTCAGTTTGAAACATTGCAGGTTAAGAGTTTGATCATTAACTAATGTTTACAATTTTTTAAAATTTTTATAGTTGTTTTTGTTTTCCTTACTGTTACTTCAGTGATCATACAAATTTAAGTGGAAATCTTGATCAATTCATGCTGTTTATCCAGATCAAGGTTTCCTATACATGTATTTGGTAATTGAGGGAGTTGTTTTTAATTTTAATTACCATGAAGACTGAAATAATTTCAAAGTCACATTCAGACATTTATGACTAGTTTAAAATACTACAGTGGTAATACTAATTTTTCAACTGACCAGTAGGATCATAGACATGCAGAGTATCAGATCAACGATGAAAGATACCTCTTACAGTAATATTGGTGTGTTAAGAAAAGTCAATCATTTTTAAGTCAAGTTTCTTGAAGGGTTCACTCTGTGCGGCTGGTAGCTTGTGATTACCTTATAATGAGTAGCCATCATATAAATCAGTGCTGTTGCTTATGCATATAAATCAATCAGTACTCACCAGGTTTTATTTTGTACAAAACTTGCAGAATTGAATTTTCCTGTCAGCTGGTCCCAAAATATGACAATATAATATCAGAATTAAAGTTGAAATAGTAGGTGAAATAAAATATGGGATGTTTAAAGGAAATCATTTTATACTTATTATGCAAATAAAAGACTTGTTTTTTAATCTTTGTTTGTACATTAGAACCATATTTCAATACATGTAATTAGATAATTAAATGACATATGTAAATATTATATTTAGATGAGGCAAGAAAAGGAAGGGTTAACATGTATGCTGTATTGAGTTAAAAATGCCAAGATTTGAATAAACATATATATCAATAGATAAATACAGAGTTTGGAAATGGCAAAGCAAATATTAAACATCATTTGTGTTGTTTGTTTTTATGGTTTAATGTCATTTTTCAGCACATTATAGGCTATACATGGCCTCCAGTATTAATGGTGAAGGATAAACCTGGAAAATCCCCGGAAAGATCCACCGACCCACAAGAAGCTACTGGCAAGCTTTCTCACATAACTTCATTAGCCGAATCTTAGACTCGAACCAACGCAGACAGAGGTGAGATGGCAGTGATCCATATCGGACAGCGCTTTAGATAACTCGGCCACTCGGGGCCCCTTTGAACATCATAAGGGAAGTCTTGAAACCAATTTGGTTCTTGTCAATGCAAAAAATTTCTTTGTGTTACAGCTTTTTTTATGCAGCTTTTATGCTTTATGTTTTATTTCTATATGTCATTTAGAATTACAGTAGCGTTTCAGGCTTCCAGCTTGACCAGAATGGTTTTTAGAATTCATGCAAACATTTTTAAGGGTGTTAAATAAACATTTTTTTAGACTATACTGGCATGAACTTTATTATATTGCAATTTTATTTTATTTTAAAATCATTTGCTTGCAATCTTTTTAGATTACTTTACCTAATGCAATGAACATATCAGAATGAAATTAAATTGAAAAAACTCTTAATTATTAACCTAATAATTATGTTAACCTTTTGCTGTCATAATTCCCTAATTGTTACAGACATGTTGGATTTACAGTAGATCAAAATATATTAGCAATCCTTCATGTTCCTGGAAGCTATAAATATTTTGTCTATTACTGAAGTGTGATCTCAATTTCTTTTGTAGGAAGATGTGCTTGTGAATTCAGTTGATAAGTCTTTAAATCTGTCTCATGGGAAAGTATCACAGTCGATTCTTGTGGCTGCAGGTGAAAAAATTCAAACGGAATGCAGAAACAATTACCCAAAAGGCATAAAAGCAGGTCAAGTGGCAGTAACAAAAGCCTACAAATTACAAGACAGTAAATTTGTTTTTCATGGAGCATTTGAGACGTGGAATTCTAAAAATGAGGAGGAATTAAAAAAAGTATGTAATGCATGTTTTTTTAGCTTATGCAGCCATAAAGTCAAGAAAATTCAGTGAGGGACTTTTGCTTGATCTTCAATTTACTTTTCAAAACGTTCGGCAATCAGATATGTAGTAAAAACATGAAAATATATAAAAGACATTTGAAGTCACTCATGGTACAGTTCAGAATGGTAGGATCTTTTGCCTTAATTTTCCTTTTTACAAAACTGTTACGGTACTTTGACACAGCCAGTAACAAATGAGAAAGGTTCAGAAAAGGATGTCAAAGCTTTTGATAAAGAAAAAAAGTTGAATAAAACTAAACATAGATTGAATCCTAAAATTTATTTACAATTGATTGTTTAAAGATTTTGTCTTGCATTTTATACAAAGGGCAAGTAAATCATGCAACAGACTTCATGCTGACCTAGCATAATATAGATAGTGAATTCCGCTGAGAATTATTCATGAGAATAAAAGAAAAATATTTCTATAGACTTTATGGCTGTTCAAGTTAATACTGAAACTTACTAGTTTTTAGAAAGACCCTTAATTAGTTCTAGGCTAATCATGATGTTAAAGTATTAAATTATGTAATACCCTCACATTATGACAGAAAGCTGCTCAGTTCAATTAAAGAATTAAAAGATGACTGTATATACCTTTAGTTGCATATTAATTATGTAAATGCAAAGGAAGCATAAATAGTATTTTTCTTGTCTCTCTCTTATTTTAATAAAATTGAACACACTATATAAATATTATTTATTATATACATGAACTACATTTGTAACCTTGGACATCAATAAAAATGTATCATTTCTGATCAGTCTTGTAACTTGGCCCTTTAGCCCTCCAATAAGACAGGACCGGCTGTGTTTTAATATCAGAAGTTTATTTTCCATAGCAAATGAAAATTTCAAATGCATTGTATGCAGATCTCATTTGAGAAGGTTGATGCTTACTTTGGACTTGACTGAATGGTTAGCTTGAAAATCATAAAAGACATGTTTTTACTCTAGTAGTTTTATGAAACTAACATGTTTGACTTAATCCATACATGCTTGGTTACTTTTTTGTCCCAAGATGGGTGCAAACACATGAATCACTCATGGTGGTCAGTCTCGAATGGCTGTCTATGTCCCAATAGGGTAACAAATAAGGCAAAAACTGAATCATATTAGTATATAGCCTGTAGTGATTGTAAAAATGAAAATCCTGAAGAGAGAGAGAGAGAGATGTACTTTGATAAGCAAGTCTGTGGTAGTGATCAATACATGCATGTTACCAAGCAGACTACATTGAATGAATAAATTACTAGAGCAGTTCTGTATATTGATTGTTTGAAGTGTATTTTATAACCTCTATGGTAATGTACATTGATCATTTTGCTAGCAGAAAGAGAAAAGTAAAGTAGAGCTGTGAATGTTCTTATATTAAAGATATTGTCAGTGGCTGTTTATATACAAATGAGTGGCAGTGAAATTCACAAAAAATATATTGAAGGAATTCATTGGAGTGGCAAAAGATGGCATAGTGCTTCCAAAATGAATATGATCTCAGATGTATAGCAAATAGATTATTGTATCATTTGAATTTGTTGTGCAGGTTGATTAAAGAAGCAAAAAAGATGTATGAATTTTCCAAAACAACTCAGAGCTCATTGATAAATTGGTGAATCTGGGAGTGATCTTAGAAATAGACTGAAACAAAATTGGGTAGTTTTTCGAGGCAAACAAAAATTGAAAAGAAAATGCAGAATATTGTGCATGAAACGTAGAACTTGTGACTTTCGATGGGGTCCTCCATGAAGTTGCTTCAGAGCAGGCTAGTCAAACATTTTTTGGGGGGCCATAAGTATAATAATAACATCCCAACTCAGTGTTACAGTTGGAAAATTATATGGCCATTATCCCACCCACCTACACACTAGGCAAAGATGTTCAACAATTGCTGACAAATCTGATTCCTGAAATTGTAATGGTGTTACAATGCTTTGATCTTGCTGTTGTCAAAAGAGTCATTGTGATCAGTGCTTATCTGGTGTTGCTGCTTAGCCATGATAAGGATGGATCCAAAACTACCACTCCATGGATTGACAGCGGAGCCAGTGCGATACTGAACTACAAAGACATCAGCGTCACGAGCAATGAAATCGGCAGAGGGAAGGAAAAGATTCTCAAAACACTGGACAATACACTAAAGCAGGATGAGTATGGACTCTAGAAAGATGTGTCCAATTGAGGTCCATCTCTCACCGTATCACCTGTTTCACAGATCCAGTTAGATAGCAACATCAAAATGGCTCCTGTCAATGTCCGTGATCAATGTGAAAATCTTTGAAAATCATTTCTTTGAGTGGGTGATCTTGGCAGTACAATATTCTATCAGTGACAGTCAAGATATGCATCATAAATACCAGAAAACTTAACTATGGTGATATCGAGTTTCCCATATAAAGCAACTAAAGCCACACTGAAGAAATTTGAAACACTGAACCCAGCTGTCGCAGTTCATGGGTTTGCTTATAACAAAGATTTATTTCCACTGGCACTATCGCCCCATGGACAGAATGGCTCAACCAAAAAACCCAAATTGGTTTGTTGTTGCTGAGTGAAATGAATTGATCATAATTGGTCTAAGTATGGATCAAAAGCTTGGTTGAATGCTTAATCAGCACACACTTAAAAAATACCAGACGTTTCAGCTGCAGTTTATTGATTCTGTTCCGTTTATCAATTCTTACCTGGTGAAGTGATGATCAAACTGATGGTAGTAGTAATATGGGACGATCTAGGCCCAATGGGAAATCCAGTCAAAAAGGGCTTGGGATCTTCTAGGTCCAAAAGTCATGGGACCTTCTAGACCCAAGGGATATTGAACATGGGAATATTATTTGGGACCATCTGGCCCCAAAGGAAATTGAAAATGGTGGGTCTGTATAGCGAGAAGGGAAATTGAACATGGGAAATATTATTTGTATTTGTATATGGGACTGTCTAGCGACAAGGGGAAAATGGAGGCAAAGAAAGCTAATATCTTTTCGAGGCATATGAGTGGCCCTGAAAAGGGCCTTTGGGTACTTCTTTTATTTTCTACTGTTGTTCCACCACCTTTTGATTTTACCAACGATTCCCCTTTACTTCTTCTTTTCGTCCTTGGGAATCCAGTCAGGATGTCCCATAGCTCAAAACTTCTCTTGTATCTTTTTCCAATTGTTATTTAATCTTTCAAATTCCTCTTTCTTTATTTTTGTTTTCATTGTCCTTTCTCTCCTTACTCCAGTTATCTTTTATCTTCTTCACTTCTTCTAATAGCTAGTTTCTCATCAGTTCTTTGGCTTTCTTGAGCTGGTCCAAACCATTTGGGACATGGGGCCACTCTGTCAAGATATTATCCAAAAAGCACTTTACGTTTTCAACAATATCTATCACTTCCTTCAATGTCTCCACTCTAACATAGGGTGGGTTAATGCAGCCTCGTAACTTTTCGGCTTCTTCTTCTAGCATTCCTTCTAAGAGCTCCCTGGCTATTTTCAGTCTTTTTGCAAAGTCCAGGCTGTTCGTATACTTCCATTCATTATGTAGTTTTTCCACTACATATTCCCTGTATAATAACCAGAAATAGCTGTGTCTTAAATTGTTGAATAAAGTTGATGCTGTCACCATCTTCTATGATTATTCCATGGAATGGTTCTAATGTCCGCCCCTTGAGTATATATATATATATATATATATATATATATATATATATATATATATATATATATATATATATATATATATATATATATATATAGTAAGCACGAACGTGAAGGAAAACATCCCTTACTCACTTTTCATATTATATGCTATTCACAAAACATACAATCTATCATCCACACACACGGGGAATCAGACGAAAACAAACCATATAATTTACTATCCAATATCACACCATTTACCATCCACACACATGGTGAAGCAGCCAAAACAAATCACATAATTTACTATCCAATATCACAGCATTTACTATCCAAAGAAACAAAAGGGAAGCAGACAAAACAAACCATATAATTTACTATCCAATATCACACCATTAACCATCCACACACACGGTAAGCAGCCAAAAACAAACCATATAATTTACTATCCAAAATCACATTATCTACCATCCACACACATGCGAAGCAGCCAAAACAAACCACATAATTTACTATCCAATATCACACCATTTACTATCCACTTACACGGGAAGCAGCCAAAAACAAACCATATAATTTACTATCCAAAATCGCATTATCTACCATCCACACACACGGGAAGCAGCCAAAACAAACCACATATTTTACTATCCAATATCACACCATTTACTATCCACACACACGGGAAGCAGCCAAAACAAACCACATAATTTACTATCCAAAATCACATTATCTACCATCCACACACAAACGGAAAGCAGCCAAAGTAAACCACATAATTTACTATCCAAAATCACATTATCTACCATCCACACACAAACGGGAAGCAGACAAAACAAACCATATAATTTACTATCCAGTATCACACCATTTACTATCCACACACACACGGGGAAGTAGCCAAACCAAGCCACATAATTTATTATCCAAAATCACACCATCTACCATCTAAAAAAGAGTTAGTGTTTATAATCACACTGCTCTCTCATACCCATTGGCAATTTGAACAGTCTCTTTTCTAGACATTTGGTTAGCCCTGAGAAGGGCTGTTTTTTAAAACTCGAATAATGCACCTGACTAATACTGGCACCTCCCAGGTCTAGCCCCGCACACACATCTTCTACTCCAATCATTCTCCCAATTCAATCTTGTGATTGGGAGTGCAGAGGAAGCTTGAGTGGCTTCACTATCCCAATCTTCCGTTTGAGGGATAGTGAAAGCCTATTCATGTCTTCCTCTATTCCGCAACTGTGGATGAAGTTGTGGTTGTTGCGGCTGAGGCTGTGGTTGTTGCGGCTGGGGTTGTGCCTGTGGTTGATGAGCTGCTTCAGGTGGTGAAGGCATCCTCACCTCAGGTTTCACCCGACAGGCTTTAGCCATCATGCGGTGAGGCAAGATTGGTCTTCTCTTCTCCTCCTCTTCTTTCTTTTTTGTTTCCTTTTCTTCTTCAATTCTGGCCTGTTCTTCTAAGGCCTCCATAGCCAGCTCGTCCAGGAGACGTCTAGCATTATCCAGGTGCATCTGAAGCTCCCTAAGTTTGTTGAGTCTGCTCATCTTCTTTAGGTCGATGTGCCAACGATAGGTAGCCAGACTGAATGAATGAAATTTGGAGTTTTAAGTGGAAACCGGCCACAAAGGGTCATATGTTCCACTGTTTAAAGCCAACATGTCGCTGCTTGCTGGCTGGCCGCAGACTAATAGGTAGCCAGACTGAATGATGAATGAATGAATTTTGGTTTTAAGTGAAACCGGCCACAAAGGGTCATTTGTTTAATATTTCACACTACCATTTAATATGGTAGTGATTTAGATTTTCCCGTGAGGAAGGAATGGTGCCACATCCCCACGGGTGTTTATGCATACATAGTATGCTATTTAATTTGGTCGTCATGCCGCACCCCTATAAGGAGCTATCAACATGAATGAAAGACCTAGGTGAGTGGGAATAGAACAGCCACGCACTCAACCCTATCAACCAATCGGAGGATGCAGAACTAGAGGTGCAATGGCACCAAATGATGAGTAGTGAAAAATGGTTTCCACTTCTAGTCATTTGCTGTCAGTTGTCCGTTTTAATCACTTTCACTTTCAAATACAAGTAACTGTTGTTTAGATCGATGTAATCTTCGGGTTGTCCTTTGATTTCAAACTTGATGAGAGCTGAATCCGTCAAAGAGGAGACTGGATGAAATTCAACCCATTGGGCTTCTTGCATGGTCATCATCGTGGGTGGCATGGCAAAGAGATCAAGTTCCGACTTGGAATAGGCACAAGATTCTTGGTGCATCATTTTTTTCTCTTAGTCTCTATGTTTTACTTTTAATAATCAAAAATGTCTAAGTCTCGAGCGGTTCTTTTTTTCTTTGTCTTTCTAGCTTTAGAGGTAAAGAGACTATTGGAAGGGTGCCTTCCTCGATGCTTTCTGCCTTGTCCTTGCTGTGTCCTCAGGGAAGCAGGAATGCCAGACTCGGTACCGTTAAGGGCATTTATAGGACTTTCTCGTCGACCCAAACTCTCTTTACCCGTTTAAAGCAAGACATTTTTGCCTGCTCTCAAAAAAGCTTCTTTGGGGTTTTGTTGGTCATTGAGGACATTGTGAAGAAAATCTTTGCCATGAGTCAATGCGGCATCTTTTAAGGCGTTCAATCCTCGTGTCACCATCAGTTTCAAAACAGGGACCACGGAATGAAAGGCTGATTTAAACATATCTCCTAAACCATGTCCTCATTGTCGAGTGACTCCTTGGTACAAAAGACGTCGATGACACAAAACAAATATTTGTAGCCGCGATTGTAGGTGGCTAAATGAGAGACATCGGCTAAATCGGCTTGCCATTGATGATCAATGCCTTCCACTTGAGTGTGACTTCTGTGAAATTTTCGCTGAATGGGCTTGTGTAAAGTGTACGTAGCTTGTTCTTGTAACCATCATTGTACTTCAGGTAAACGAAGCTTTCTCAGGCGAGTTTTTGCAGCATGATACAATTTTTGAATGCTCCGTAACCTGCAGGGTGAGTTGGATCGTAGTAACCTTCTCCATGGTTTTGTTATTAAGGTACCCACTCTTCGATGATACTGCTTTGGGTGGGATGAAGTGGGGGTTGTTTGGAAACAGTTTTACGTGTCCGATATGCCACAGGAGTCGACATCAAGGGTACTGGTGGTGGTGGCAGTGGTGGAGGTGGTATTGATATAGCTTTGGTCTTCTTTTCTTTTCTTACTTCTGGTTTCCTTTCTTTCTTTTTCACATCTGTCGAAGGAGGAGTGGCCATCATCTTTTTAACCCAAGATTTGAGTTGTTCTCGTGGGGGAAGGGGTCAACAAGGAAGCGGCAATCTTACTTGGACTGGGAGTGGTGGTGGGTGTTTGAAAGATATCGTCGGGTTCTTCTTCCTTGGGTAATGGTGGGGTGGCGTCTGTTTTGGTCACTGTAGATTGTGAGAGCGACGGACTATTCATCAGAGCCTTCAAATTGGTGAGAGTGGGTAGAGCTGTTTGTTCCACAGCTTTTCGATGAAAGATTTGTAGTCGTTGCAAGAGTTGACCGTACTTTTGTGATTTTTCGGTTTCGGACAAATCGTGGCAATGCATCAAGGATTGCAATTCGTGTTGTAATTGGGACATCTCGGTCAAATCAGGATTGGGTGGTAAATGGGGGCTACGTTGTTCTTGCCAACGATGGTATTCCATCCATCGTTTGTAAGGGACTAAAGTCAGTTTTCATCCTTCCATGGGCTTCCAAAGGTTACGTCTGAGATCGTGGTGCTCCATGGGTCCCTTTTATCTTCTGGAAGGATTAACTTTGGGATATCCCTCGTGCCAGTCCTTGTACCAAACCTTGCAATATACCCATGCCGGCTTTCGCTAATCCTCCCAACAAAGGAAGAAGAAAGGGAAAAAATCCTCCGCGTTGCACCAACATCTTTTTCTTTTGATGGGCAGGTATTTTCTTTTGGACCATTTGACGAAGAACGTGTTGATGTTTGGCTAAGCATTTGTTCTGGTGTGTAGACAAAGGTATCGTGCCTTTCAAGACATTCAAACAACATTCACACACGGTATCGATGACATCTTTGGAGGCCGTTTTAATGATTTGTTTTCGCATGTGTGGAGAGGCTTTGGACTGGACGGACAACACGTCTCCGTGTTTGGCTAAATGAGGAGGTAGTCCTTTCCTTTTTTTTCCTTTGTGGAGTGAATAAGAATGTTTTCTGCGAGATGACATCTTTGCTTGTTCATTCCACAATACCACTGACTTGGAACACTCACCCTTTTATCTTTTTTTTGTCGTGCTATCGCTTGATTTATAATTGGCATCACTCCATCTTTTTGAAAAGGAGGCATCAAATATCATCCGCATTGCACCAACATCTTTTTCTTTTGACGGACAGATATTTTCTTTCGGGCCCTTCGACGAAGAACTTGTCGATGTTTGGCTAAGCGAGAAGGTAGTCCTTTCCTTTTCTTTCCTTTGTGGGGTGAATAAGAATGTTTTCTGAGAGGTGACATCTTTGCTTGTTTGTTCCAAAATACCACTGACGTTAATGACTTGGTACACACACCCTTTTCTCTACTCTTTTGGGAACTACCGCTTCATCAAAAAGGTAATGATGTGTTTCCCAAAATTTCCAAAGTAACCTCCTTTTTGGTGATTCTTCTTTTTCTTTAAAGTACTACATCTTTTGAGGGGATGAAGTCGATGTTTGGTTTATAAGCCTTTTGTAGGATGATGAGATTGTCTTTTTCCTTTTCCTTTTTGGACAGCAGAACGACGAGGGTTGTGGTGTGCATGTTTTTGAGGAAGCATCATTGAGTGTTCAGAAGAGGCACAGAAAATACTGATTCCCGTTGTTGTCCTCAAGTCACTTTTTATACTGGAATGCGACGCCACTGATTATCTTTCCGTCGTATCAACTTCATGGCAGGTAACTAACGTTGTGAAGGGGTTTGCAATGGACTAAATCGGGACAGTTCTTTTTTGGACAAATCCAGTAAACTCTTTAACATGCCAGATCTTTCTTGGACTTTGACTTTGGGGGCAGGTACCTTGTGAGCAGCTACTACTGCCGCTAATGTGGACGATGGTGTCACCGGTGGAGGAGACGTTTAGGAGACGCAGATTTCCAATGTTTCATCAAATTAGGAAGAACAGGTGTCATATTGGATTTGGCTGGCATCACCAGCAACGGACAAGTGGAAGCAACTGAGGCTACTAGAAACTCAGTCCCTGGTGCTGCCGGTCATGGTTTATGAAGGTAAGGTTGCATCCTGGCTAAAGTGCCTCTTTTGCGGGTGACAGCTCTTTTCTGTAGACTTTTCATTTTCTGTGTTTTGGTCTTGACACCATTGTTCTTTTTCTATGGGGTTCATTTGGCTTTTTTTTTTCTTGGGGTGAGCTTTGGGAGCATTGGGATCCCATTTTAAAAGGGAACGAATGAAAATACCTCCTAGAGAACCACTACCTCCAGGTTTCAATATGATTTGCTTTTTGATTTGAGTACCGATGCAAGGATCAGCCAGTTGCGTCAAGGCTACTTTGTTTCTGTCAAAAAAGCGTTTGGTTTGATGTGGAATGTGAATGATACCTTGCAGTATTTGACGTGCTGTCACCGTAAACCATCTTAAGACTTCTTTGAGACTGGCTTCCAAGACATGAGCACGTATTTGTGGATTTTTTTCGCGACTGATTTCGTACAAGGCACGAATCAATTTGATGGGACGTCATGTTGACAATGTATGAGACAAGGTCAGAGTGACCAAGGATTTTATAGATTTTTTTAGTGGATCATATTGTTATGTTGATGATGAAGACGTGTACATGACAGGTCCATCCGTCTTGACACCAGTCGTGAAACAAATCGGTACAAAATCGCAAATAATCGGGGGTGGTGGGTTTTAAATCCACGAGTATATAGGCATGTGGCGTTTGAGTGGCATCTTCGTACGCATGAGTCAGCCAAGGTGTTCCTAACTGTTTGGCTAAGACTTGCACTTGTGATTTATCTCGAGGACTTTTAAACAAGACCACGTAATGAGCATTGAGACTAATGGTACGATGGGCTTTACTTTGATCAAATAAATTTTGTGTAATGTAAATGACACTGGCATTACGATGATGCCCTTTAATTTCTTCTTCGTTTTCTCCTAACATGTCGTCAAAAATGACCAAATGAGTTTGACTAGGGTCAGACACGATCCCATCGTCTTCTCTAGGAATGCCATCCACAAACACAATGGAATCACCTTGACTTTCTTGCAAGAGGCTGTATGCCGCTTGCCACACTTTGTAACACCATACGATGCATTGAGGTGAACGATCGATCAAATGATGTTTATGTTCGATCAAAGGTTGACAAATTCGATTTTGCCTGAACCGCTCGGTCCAGCAATTAACATGTTAAAAGGAAGACGAAGATACAAGGCTTCCCAACTAGCATGACCTAAGTGTTTGTCAATGATTTTGAATGTCGAGGAGGAAGGAGTAGAAATAGTAGAATTAGCCATAGTAGTGTCGTGTATGACACTATTGACATAAAAACAGACAAGAAAAGAGGTTTTTATACTTTTTTCAAGACACGTTTATTTCAATGCATGTTTAAATTGGAACAACACAAAAGACAAAAATACATAAAAGCCAAATGGATAAATACAGGAATAAAATACACATGGAAACGATCAAAGTTGGGTATAAACAAGTCACTATACAACATTGTTTGGGTAACGAAGGTGTCCTAGAGGTAGTGTCTAATGTTCTTATAGTCTCTACATGGGGTACAGTCACATAGGTGTCCTCTCGGAAGGGTCTTTGTGGGGGAATGTTTCTGACAGTCCTGTCTTGAACAGAGTGATTGTACTTGGTGACAGATTCTTTTTCTTCTTCTGGCACTGGCACTAACATAGGTTTAAAAGTGACTTTTTTCACTCGACAATGGATTTTACAAACATAACGCTTGGGCATAATGGGATGCTTCGTTTGTCCAAGCCATAAATCCCAACTTTTCCAGTCACGTACATCTGTCCAATGAGGGTGTAAATCACAAGCTACACACACATCCTCATACACCGCTTCCGTACGTAAAAGTTGACGAATCTTTTTTTTCCTGTAGAGGTCGAGACGTATCCAGATGAAAGCGTAAGGCTTTTAACAGAATGAGTCTCTCATGGACATTTAAAGGAGTCAACATACTGTCTTTCTTTTTGTAGGTAGTGTGCGTAAAGTGTCCACAAGGAATCAACAGGTAAACGAAATCCCAGAAAGCAAGTCACTAAAACATACACTACACGTCGACCCCAACGAATGGGAGACAGTTCTTGTAATAAGTATTTGTAATCCTTCACCGTGTGAGTATTCAATTGATATCCTTCCACGGAATCTGTTTGATCACAAGTGATAAAGGTTGTGGCATGGTCGTTCTATCTTATACTTTTTTATGTCGAAGACCATAAGTGTATATTCTGCACAGAATGATTTAAAATCTTCTCCAAAAGCGAAAGTGATTAATATAACGTGTAATTTCGCCCCACTGCCATTCAGGGTAACGGTCAAGAAGGATCAAAACATCTTCATATGTAAACGAACTAAATTCAAATCTGGAAGGTAGGCTTGATCCAGAGAAATCTGACACGTTGGTTAATTTTTGTCACTTTCTTCTTGTGAATATCACGACAAAAAAGTTCTACAGTCACCCATTGAGATTTTTCTTTAGCAAGACCCTGCCAAACGTCCTTGTAGATCTTCTCTTGCAATTCGTGTGATTATCCTTGAATATTATGTTTTATAGAGGGTTTATATATTGGTCTAGGTTTGTCTCCAACCCAAACTGGTTTGTTAAACGACATGGATCAGTATTGTGACTTTCAATCACTAGGTCCAACTAAAGGTAGGTATTGACAATTCGGAGACCATCGAGCATGTTCCAGGTAAGCGGAATCTTTATGTTCCCACTCGTAAATTGACACACAACTGAAACACTTGACTTTATCCCCTTCGCCCAAGTAGAAAAATCCGGCTCTGGCTAATTCTTCAGAAGTTGGTCCAGGCAGATATTTTGGCCATTTATCTTTGAAGGTTTGGAATCGACTTTTAAAGTGACAGTATTCAGGTAAACTCGTAGGGAACGAATATTGGACTCTCCTCACTTCAGTTTGATGTAGGTACGGTGAAATTCCTAGGAGTCCACGATAACATGTGGCACCGCTTTCAGATCCCTCAGGTTTGACATGTACAGCATCACTTTCCATGGTAGATATAGGGGTAGTAATCATAGCAAAGTTCCCACGATATCCTGATGAATTGCTAAGGTCTCAGCATCTGGCATCACCACAATTGCACGGTTTAGCATCGCACTCCACTTGAGAATTCCCAAATTTGAATGATGCCTGTTTAATTCATCTTCTTTCGCTTGGTCGTTGTAGTTACAAATGAACTATTGGTCTTGGACAATGTCCCTTTTTATATGCTGCCCAATCTCGACGTGACCGTACGGTAGAGTGAAGTGGTTGGGAAGTCGTACTCTTTTTTGGTACACGATTTGATAGACTTTTTCCAAAGGTCGGCTAATGATTTGGTGTGTTGGTAAACGGACAATCTTGTGCGGTTCGTGGGTGGTCACTTTAAAAGTTTCATCCTGTCCAGACTGTAAGGCTTCTTGAAGCACGTTAAAGTGCACCACTCGACTGGTGCGATCATTGAGAGTCAATCCTTTCACTTTACATTCGGTATGCATTTCTCCTTGTGGGTCTTGGTATTCGTAGCCGTAATTTTTGGACCGCCACTTGCAAAACCTAGAATCTTGTCGTCAGGATGTTCATCTGTCCAGGCTCCTAAACGGTCTCCTTCGATGACAGGGTTACACTGGTTCGGCTGGTGAATGAAGATGCAACTGTCCGTGTCAAAATACAACACACGATCTCCTAACAGTTCTTACACTTCGTACAATTTTAAGCGAGCGTGGGCTGTCACATAAGCTGCAATGATGACATATCCAAATTTGTCGGCTTCTACAAAGTCTCGTTCTTCTTCGTAATTGACTAAGATCAAGTCCTCATGAATGACGTTCACATGTTTCATGTATTTGGTTTTGTCGTGAATCATCTGGAAGTAGCGGGAAGGTTCGGACAAATACTCCGTCTTGGGTAAAGACGGTCATTGTTCTATTTTACACCACAAGCAAATTAACATCACTTTGGCAAACAATCGCCTTCCTTTGTTTCTTTTTTTCGATGTGGTCTAAAGTGATGTCTTCCTACTCCCGACATGTTTCTTTGAATATCTTTTGGTCTTCGGGAGTGTGACACCAGGAAGGATAGCCACTAGCTTCTTGTTTTAGTTTTAAAAAGGCATCCACGTAGTCTGCGAAAATACCTTTCTGTGTCTTTGTCGCCCTTGCGGTATTGTTGTGTCTTGGGAAAGTGGTAAATTTCGTACACTTCTAACAGTCGGTATCCCAGGTCCAGAGCTTTAAACAATTACACGCTAACCCATGTTCCTGTCAAGGCACATTCTTCCTGGGTCTGCTAACAAGGTTGGTCTTGGTTGCACGTTTCGGCACAAGTTCGACACAAAGCAAACATCAGTTTTCCTTGGCAATGGTGAGGTAAAACGGGATGGTACAAGTCTTTGGGAGGTAAGACTTTGCACTTGATCAATCCTTCGTACTGGCTTATGTGGTCCAGGTCAATGTGTTATGTCATCAATTCAGGATGCCCTACCGGAAAGTGAAAATATTTGCAGACGTAAGGATACAGTGAACACACGTCCAAGTATTTGATTTCTTCTCCCTTCTCTTCATCCACCTGGTACAGCAAACAGGTGGCATTCATTCGTCCTCCGTACAAACTACCCCGTGGGTTCAGGGGGTCCACCAACTTGTAACTTTCTACGATGCGTTTAAACTCGGGATCGGTTTTCAAACGCTGATCGTACTCATGTTCCCACATTTCCACTACCTGGTATCCTTGCTGTTCTAACTTCAAACGTCGCTGACAAGTGGTCTGGTACAAGTCTTCCATGGTCCATTGTAAAAACTGATTTTTGGTGTCACGTTGAGGTTAGAACATGGGACATCCGTGAAATAAGCATCCGTTAAACTCGTACACGATCTATGGATTTTCTAAGTCCCATCCATCCACCGAATACATTTCGATGGTCATTTCGCCTCCTCCGTTGCGAACGTGTTGGATCCATTTGTCTTTCTTGTTGCACAAGTAATGTAGCCAACGTAGGGCTTTGACCGAGTATTGACATTTGACAAAATTCGTCGTTTGAGGACTGATGACAGAGTATTTTCGGGCATAAAGCGTTTTCGGTACACTAAGGAACATGCTTTGGCGATGGTACAAGCTTCTTTCAAAGGAATGATCCCTGAACAATTCTCGAAATTTTCCACAGCAACATCGTAAAATGGCCACGTCAGATTGACAGTACTTTAACATTTCTTCTTGAAAGTCGAAGGGGTCCGAGGCGTGAGTCTGGTACCAAGCATGGAAAGCTTCTCGTTCGGTGCGCATGTTATCGGGGTCGTAGTCGTCAGCCTCAGGCAAATGGGGTAGAACGGTATGTTGATTGGCTTCGGTATTGAAAAAGTGTTGAAAATAACCTTTGGCCTTTTCTGTCATTCCAAACGTTTTAGGCATGCGACTCAAAGGCATGGCCGAGTAACACATCGAATCTTTAAACTGTACTTGTCCTACTTGTACAGAAATGATTTTGGCTCCGTTTAAAGTCACTTGAGGATGTTCGGTACTTTGTTCCGCATAGTATCTGAACCGAAATCGCCCATCGTATCCTGAGAAATTGTGAGCCATTACCGTGGCATGGCGATGACAATATCCGTAACGTTTGATGTCTTCTGGACTCCACGTTTCATTGATGGGGTTTAGGATCCATGGGGCAAAATCGGCTAGCGTGTATGACCCTCGAAAGATTTTTTCACGTCCTCCAGGAATTTTGCTGCAGTGAGGTCAATGACTAAAGATAGGTTCTTGGATGCACTTCTTGCACGCACGGTAAGCCACACAGAAATTAGGAATGTGAATACCGGTGTCTTGCATGCATTCAAAATCAAAAAAGATAAAATTCCCTTTCTTCTGGGTATCTTCTGATTGGGGTTGGTATTTTTGAATGAAGCATTCGTGTTCCAAATCCACGATTTGGTGACAAATGTGACATCGTTTCTTCCCTCGACAAACGTGAAACTTGGCATTACTGGTACGTATGCCTTGTCAACAAGTAGGGCACAATCCCAGAAGCTGACAAGTACTTTTCTGCTGTGAACCTTGCATCTTCAAATGTTACAGGTAACAGGTAAGACTGACAAAAATGTACTGACCAACAGGGCAATGCACTCGTACTTGTCCTTTGTCCAGACAAGATTGAGAGGCCAAATATCCCTCACATTTCGATCCACAATGCTTATGTTTTTCACGATTGTTATAACCATAGTCACATTTTTCACAGTAGTAACCATATCCAGTGATACTGGTAATGGTATCAAAATGACCATCGTGATGATAGACGTGAATGTATTTTCCATCTTTGAAATCGTGGCCTCATAAGAAAAGAGGACCACGCACTTCTTGAGGGTGTACTTTCAAGGTGTAATGTGGAGCCAAGGCACCTTGCAATTTTTGCATTTCTGGAATACCGCAAGGGGTGTCTTTGGATATACCCGCTTGCTGTAACAGGAGTTCTGCTTCACTTCGTTGTTTGACTCGGTTTGATTGTCGAATACCTTTCCAGGCTCTTTTCCACTCTGTGATGTCGTTCTTGTTGGCATACATTCGTCCCACGACGACAGCACGGGCTAAGCACATCTGGTCTTGAGGATTGTTAATTTGGACGAGGCTTAGTTTGGTGTTGCGAAGGCTGTCCACCAATAACACTTTTTTGCGTTGTCCGGTCCCATGAAGAAGAGACACGTGGGTCATGAACAGTGTGGTTTTTAAATCGGTGATGTGAAACTTGTCGTTGGATTGTTGCACATGTTGAATTTTGTCGATGACTTTGGAAGGCGTTAATTGTGATGGGCTACTAAACTCGATCCAAACGGGAGACTTTAAATTATCGTGATGAATAGAAAGTCTCAAGTGATCGTCTTACCCTCCCCCAAGGAAGAACCCCAGCACATTCACACAAAGACAAGAAAAGAAGATGAAACGAAAGTGAAGAGGAAGAAGAAAAAGAAAATCCTGTGACAGTAAAGAAATTAAAGAAACAGAAAGAGTGAACAGAAGAAACCTATGAACTTTTTAAAGTTATATTGTGTTATGTTATGTTGTGATATTGGATTGTAACGTTTGTACCAGAATACACCAGAGAGAAAAAAACTTGTCTCCTGGTTTTGATTTTATAGAATAAGAACCTACATTCACACACTCATACACTCACATGTACATCATGGGTTTAAAAAATAATAAAAGGACTTTTGAGTTTTCATTGAATTAGGCAATTGAAAAAGTATTTCTTTCGAAATAATTTGAGTGGCCCTGAAAAGGACCATTGGTGTTTTGTTTGTTTAAAACAAAACAAACTAAGAAACGGGACATAACCATCTTTAGCTGTCTTAAGTATTTGCAACGGCCAGGGCCTACTTCGGGACTGGTGGTTCCGGTCAATGATTTGGTAGAAATCACTAATGGTGGTATGGCAGACGTAGTCATAGTTAGATTGGGTTGTTTAGCTCGAGAAGGTCTTTTTCTCTTCGGTCGTTATAAAGAACTCTGATACAATTGTTTCAGACTCCTTAACTCTGCTAAAATATCTAAAAGTACTGTCGTGACCGTTTGATTTTCACTATTCTCTTTCTGTCCTTGGTCTTCTGTCTTCTCTGTTGCTGCTACTGTTTCTTCCTGGTGTTTCCTTCTTGCTTCTTCTTCTTCCCGCTGTTGAATAAGAAAAGCTTGGTCTTCTACTTTCTGTTGTTGTAAAAATCACTCCAATTCTTCTTTTTGTCTTTGCTTAAAATCATTGATGCGTACATAAGAAAAAGCAGAAGGTAACGAAGGTTTCTGAATAAATTCTTGTGATTTTCGAAAATCCATAATATCCCAGTTAAAATCAACTTCTTCTGGATGTAGATTTGTCGTGACTTTGGTAGTCACTGCTCTCCCATTACTTGCTGTCTCTACTACTGGCTCACCCCAAGTCATTGTCTTCTTAGTGTCCGACATTATTGACAACTCTGTCGCATCGATTGATTGCGCACAGATGCTAGTACCTCTATATAGGGAAGATGACGTCACAGACTGCTCTCTTCCGATTGGATGACTGTGACTGCCTTTTGTAATGCACGTTTCGATTCACTCTTCGCCTATAAATGACCGCAGTTCACGGTATCCGCTTCACCTGTTTCTCATCACAAGATGTGGACCAACGTAGAATCTTATACCCTTGTTTCTACCATGCTATTTCGTACTGACTTACCCATGTATGTCAGATCATCGTGGACAATCACTCATATGACTGATACAGCCTTTTAGAAGAGAAGGATATATGTGGAGAAGCAAGATTGTTTAAAGAGAGTTCTCCTCTATGGCCCAACAGCGAGGAGAAGTTTAAGGAAGAGAAAAAGATCTGTGAGATGTCCTCTGTGTTAACAAGATACTGTTAACATTACACATAACGGTCCTTTTCAGGGCCATTCATATGCCTCGAAAAGATATTAGCTTTCTTTGCCTCCATTTTTCCCTTGTCGCTAGACAGTCCCATATACAAACACAAAAATTTCCCATGTTCAATTTCCCTTGTCGCTATACAGACCCACCAGGTTCAATTTCACTTGGGGCCAGATGGTCCCAAAAAATATTCCCATGTTCAATTTCCCTTGGGTCTAGAAGGTCCCACGACCTTTTGAGCCTAGAAGGTCCCAAGCCCTTTTTGACTGGATTTCCCATTGGGCCTAGAAATCTTGGTTCTTGAAGGTCCCAAGCCCTTCTTGACTGGATTTACCATAGGGCCTAGATCATCCCATATTACTACTGATGGTGGATAAATTCAAAATCACATGAGGAAAGGCGTGTATCTGCAGGTGTACATGAATGACTGGAGTAAATTTGTGAAATTTAGCTGCCACCATTCAAAGCATTTTATTCATCCCTGTTAAATGCAGTTATTTCTGCCGCTGACTACAAACATGCAAAGAAAGTTTGGTCTGTGTTTAAGTGCAAAAATCTTGGAGATGATCATGATCTGTATTTGTGAATGGATGTGTTGTTGCTTGTGGACATATATGAGGTATTTCATCCATGTGTAGAAGAACCAGCATCTGTTTATCGCTTGATCATTTAGTGGCAGAATATCTATGTCAAGTCACAAATAGACTCATGCCAACAATCCCAATGTGTTCAGGTGTTGGAATAGACTTACAGATCCAGACCCACATTTATTTACAATTGATTATTTATTTACAATTGATTATTTCATCCAGATATTTAATCCATTCTGTCCCTGGTAACTTTCTTACAGCAAGCATGATCACTGCCACCAGTGAATTTTTAGAAATGAATCTTACAAATCTAAACTGTATTTCTTGACATCAAGATCAGTTGTATGTACTGTTGGCAGTTGATGAGCTGCGTTATAATGTGCTTAGAGATGTTCAAGAAGCAACAACAATGCTTCCATTAGTTTCTTTTTCCCTATTAACGAAACCCCTACCATTTGACAATTTGATAAATGAACATGAAGATATTTGTGATATATACACTGATGGTGCACTCTGAAATGATTAAGGTGGTGTATCTTTTACACAAAGTATATACATCAATAAAGCAGGTGGTTGCACCCCAGAGTGTGATCTCAACGATTACCATCTCAAGCACCAAACCATAGTTTATTGTTATTTTTAAGATTTCACTGTGGATATGACCATGCTTGAGATCACACTAGCCTTATTGCAAGTGTATTACAGCTGGCCCAATAGCCAGTCCAAACCATTTGGTGGTCTGCCTGTGAATAACTCATCAAATTGATCAATGAAGAAATTCTACAAAACATTTGGTGGTGACGGGCAAAGATTCTGAAATATCCATTGGTGCTCATGAACCCACACTCAGTTCTGTCCATGCCATCTTATCTCAGACATGTTGTGGATATTGGACAGTCCTCATTTAGGTTAATTAAGTGTTAGGTTGGCATCCCACAGGGTAAATGATTCTTGTATGCTGGGTATCACATTGCAAGTGGCCATATGTTAATAATGCCACTGTGAATTGATTCAAATAACATCAGTTAGTAACACGAGTACCAAAGCCAGCTCCAGTTACATTGCCATTGACTGAATCAATGCCATCTGCCATCATTAATGAAGCTGCAAAACAGTGACTGTTAGATTCTGAGATTGAAAATATGATTGGATTGCATAATATTGATGAAAATCAACCGTCTGTAAACCATGGCTCAGTTTAAAGAAGTACTGGATTCAGCATTTGACATGGGTTGGTGGACACAGTGAATTGTTGTGTCTGTAAAATCAACTCCATTGATGCCATTTGGCATTCTTCAGGTACTGCTGCCATCAAGGTTTTATTAGATACATTAACATTCTGGATGCCTGTGTTATCCCCTTCACTGACTACTGCCTGTTGCCATTTAAGCAGTTGGGAGCCCTGTCATCATTGTCATGGTTCTCAGCTGATTTGCAGCAACAGATGCAGCAGCACTCCGAGATTGCTTTAAAATGATGAAGTGGCATTGACCAGTATCTCCACCCCAGTTATGTTCACTGTCAAATATTTTAAACTCAAAAGAAAGAGAAAAGAAATATCTTGATTGTTATTCAGAAAAGATGTACTTGTTTGATTGAAGATCGTTTGTCAAAGGTTCTGGTCTTATCTGAGTGTTTTTTTAATGAGAAGGGTGCTTAACCTCCAGATTCCACCAAAACTGGAGATTTAAGTATTATTTGAGTCAGAGGTTGTATACAACTGCATGACCATTGTGCCAGAAAAAATAATTGGTTATAAGTGCATGTATATTGCACTTGCACATGATGATGAGACTCAGCAAGGCCTGCCTGTTGTGCAATTAAAATATATTATTTTATTAATAGAAGTATGACAGACCCTCAGTCTTACTGCAGTGAAAATATAATCAAAGCAAAACATCAGCTATGAAATGAAGTCAAGAAAACGACACTGATCATAAAGTACAAATACGCAGATTGCAGATGCTGTTTGCAGGCTGACAGCAACTATCTATCCCGGTGAGACTGGAATAAAGACAATTTCCACCATTGTCAGTGCACCAATTGGCATTGTCAGTGCACCAATTGGTATTATTGTCAGAGTTATATCAGTAGTGCAAGAAAATTAATTGTGACAGCATTTCCAGGTATACCTACTCCATATTGCTTGCAGCCACAATTGGCAATCTCAATATGATCAAAAACTGTACTCGGCTGCAATGGAGGATTAAATAGCCAGTGCAGCTGAGTCTGAGTTGCATGAGAACATCACTCTCTCACTGTAGAATTTTCATTTTTACCATCACTGAAATAGTATGAGAGTGGGTTTTCGCATTATTTGTTACCCTGATGAAATATGGACAGACATGTGAAACTCCAGCCCACATGACTGACTCATGGGACAAAGTAACTAAGAAAAACATCAGTTTTATGGAATTGAATGTAAGTTGGTAAGATTTTTTAAGGTAATTCCAAAAATAGACCAATATATTTTGGTATTTTTTTTAGGAACAACTCCTGTATTGCCATAAATGAATATGACTGATATTTGCTATTTGTGCTTGTAACTGTGCTTCATCTAAGCCTATTAGCTATATAATTTTTACGAGATTGTTAACTCATACTTCAGAAAAGATTTTAATAACATTTCTAGACTCTGAAGAAATTTGTGACTGGCTGTCTTCAGAGAGCAGATGAACGCAAGATGAAAAACATTGCCTTTCCAGCAATTGGTACAGGAAATCTTGGCTATCCACACAAAGTTGTTGCAGACTGCATGTTTGAAGCTGTGGAAAAGTACTCCCAAACAATACAGCCTACAAATATTGAGGGTGTCTATTTTGTTATTTTCCATCAGGACAAAGACACTTTTAACGTAAGTAGAATGTACTTGTTTGTATTTTTTAATCGTGTTAAAGGAACATATTTAATTACTGTTGACTTGTAACATTGAATGTGTTTTAGCTAGGCTGCCCATATGGCTCAGTCTGTACCCAAACCAACAATTCAAGCATGTTTTAAAGCTTTCAGCAAGCTTGCAACAGGCTAATTTATAAAGCTTGCAGAAAGCTTTATTTGGAAAATTGCAGCAAGCTTATTTTTGCAAGCTTGTTACTAGCTTGTGGCAAGTTTGCATAGATTTCTTGCTACAAGCATGTGTGCTTTCAAACATCAAACACGATTGTTATCCCCCTCTCCCCCCCAAAAAAAACTCTGAAAATATTAAGGGGTGGGGATGTCCTGTACTGCGTTGTAGATTTCATTGTTTTATGCTCCCAACTCTTCCAACTGCAAATGGCGTAGTTCAATTCTTTATTGCAAAGATCACAAAATGCAAGTCCTTTAGCGTTCAGTTTTCTTAAGAACTGACCATCAACTTTCTATGCACTCATTCCTATTTCCACACATTTTTAAAACCATTTTTAAGTTTATTCAAACGTGTTGTGTCCTGGTCTGTCAGTAACTCGACATGCCATGTTTCACAAATATAAAGCTAATTAACTTCAACTTTGTGGAAAAATCACAATTAAAATAACTTTGAGCATTATAAAAGTAACAACAAACAAGTGCTGTACATGATATCAATTGGACTTAATGCCCTGCGAGCTGTAGCACATTTATTGTTGATAACTTTATTGAAGCTAGCATCAGTAAGACAGCTACTAGGGCTCTCCTCATAATTCCTTATTAAAATGTTTCAAAACAAAAGCAATATGAGTTATCCTTTGCGATCTTAATGTTTGGAAAACGTGTGCGAAATAATTCACCAGCAACACTAGTAACTGAAAGAGAAAGGTTCATTTCTAAAAGAAATTTAATAAATCTAATTTCCATCAAATTTTATTAAGATTATCTTTGGTATTTATATACGTCACAAGTTCAGGCTGAGTTGTGTGTGATAAAGCAGGAACCTGATGTTTATTAGCTTTTTCGTGCGCCTTCATGCATGATAGGGAAATTACATTACACATTTGCAAAACGTCGTTTTCTCCGTTACTATGTGCCTTCACAAATCTACACAAGACAGCACAATTGTCTTTCCACTTGTTTCCTTCTCTTTATCCTGGAAAAAATTCTGAATATTCCTCTTTCCTATTTAACATGATTAGAAGCTGAACATTTACGAAGACGAGATACATCGACAACGATAACTATTTGCGAAATCAAATATGGCAGATAAAGACATGCATGGTAGCCTCAATTTCAAATGAACCAATCGTATTGTACAACTGTATTCCTATATACAAGTGATACATTCTATCAAAATAGAACTGAATGCACGTTCTAAACTGAAAATTCCAAAGAAATATTTACTATTTTTTAAAATTAAAAAACGTAGTTTTTGCCCCCCAAAAATGTACACCTGTTATCAGGTCCAAATGACGGGACAAATATAAACGGGACAGGTGGCAGCTGTGCAATTGTTAGCTTTTGGGGTTAGCTTGATCCTGTGTGGATAGCCTGGGACAGCAGCTGACCCTGTGTCAGGAATACCTCATATTCTGGTGCAAGTTTGATTTTCTTATGCCTTTTTTTGTGGAATTGCAAAGTTAAATTATGACTTATTCAGTGCTGAGAAGGTTAAATGTTTCTTGACCTACCTGCATATTTAATGATTAAATAATGTAATCTTATAGTTGTAATATAGTGGAAAACAAATCTGTTCAGAAAAAAAAACATTATGATAAATTTCATTGTTCAAGTTTATTCATTCACTGCAAGCTTACCCATGGTTGCAGAGTGTGCACCCTAGTTGCAAGCATGTGCATGCTAGTTTGATACATGCATGGTCTCAATCTTTTACAAGAATGGAAATATATGAAGAAACTTATTGCAAACTATTTTAAATTTACTTTCTGAAACATAAAAGAAAACTTGTGCAAGCTAGTTTTTCTTTCTGAAGAAAAGAAGTAAGCTTGTGCAAGCTAATTTTACTTTCTGAAGCAAACAAGTACAAGCTTGTGGTTATATTCAGCTAGTTTGCCATAAGCCTGCACTTGCTTGTACAAGCTTTCTCAAGCATCCATGTTAGCTTATAAACTTCAAATTAGCTTATCACAAGCTTGCCCTAAGCTTTCGGCAAGGATGCATTTTGGTTTGGGTATCGTATGACCCTGCAGCAGTGGTTGTCCATCATGCAGTTTCTGTTTGAATCTTTTCTAGACCAAGTTTGATGCTATTTAATTGAGAGGATCCTGGCATAAAGAGCTTTTAAATTTTTTTCAAATTATATAAGTTGCCATCAATTACAGCCACTATTGCTAAAATAGAAAATTACTTAACAGAATATGAACAAATGTGGTTGAGAGCATATTGTCATGAGTACACATGATGTTGATCCACAATCAACAAACTTATAGCAAAATTGGTTATTTCCAGAAAGATGTGAGTCTCAGTTTTATCATAAAGGCTTTTTGGTACATCACACCACACTTATGTGGTGTAAACTAAGTGTGCTTGCATGGATTGATGTTCTTTCTGTGCATTGTGGACAGATGATGCTTGATGTCTAGTTAACATCCACTGCTTCTATAGAAGTACAAAAAATGATGGTGCCAACTTTTTTATATGTTGGATCCATCTTCATTCTAGTGACAGACCAGTATCAGTAAGGAAGTCACCATTTCAAAATCCCAGGATGGAAAGAAGCCATATCAGGGAGAGATTAGTGGTACATCCCAGTATAAGTAGACCTGCCACTTATCTTGATTTACTCAGGGTCATCCTGAATATTTGTTTTAAAATTTGCAAGTCCTGATTTCCTGATTTCTTTGGACCTCAAATTTGGATTTTAAAAAATTAAAATTTTTAAAAAAGTACCCTTTATTAAATGACAACTGTACAAAGAGAGCAAAAGTGCTGCATAAATTCAGTGAGGAATATACTGCAGTCATGCCATGAAAATCTATTTTTATTCCATTTTTTATCTTTTATGCTGATATTTATTGGGTTAATTTAATTAACACTAAATATAAGTATAAAAGATGAAAATGAAAAGAAAGATTAGTTTTATACATTTTAAGTTAAGTAAATATCATAAGTCAGTGGAGATGTCTTTTCCTTTGTAAAGCTTTTGTACAGATATGGTCACCAATACCTATCCTGACATTTTTCTTCCAAACCCCAATTTGTTTTCCTTTTATCATCCAGATTTTTATTCCACTCATGGTGGTAGGTTTGTATAAGGAGATCACCAACTTGCCAATCCTAGGAGTGATCAGAATCACTTCACTCGTTAATAATTGATGAACTTATTGATCCAAGAAGTGACCAGAAGCATTTCATGGTAGAAGTTGACACCAAGCCACACGGATAAATTTATTACACTAAAGGATCAATGGCAAATCTCAGAATGTTATAAACCTATCAATTCGGAAAGGGATCAGAGGGAAGTCCATGAAACACCAATCCCACTATGTACCAGAGGCATACCCTGGTGCTGGCTTATCTTAGGAAGATTTAATAGCACTTCTGGTTTATAGTAGTCCCCAATGCACCAAACATGGAGGGATAAAACAGTAAATAAATTTTGGAGGGATCAGTAGCTTATCCCAGTTGAAGCAAATTGCCTACTTGCCAATCCCACAAGGGCCAGAGTTACTTCCTGATGTTAGATAGAGGCTTTCAATCTATTTAATTATTATATATATATATATATATATATATATATATATATATATATATATATATATATATATATATATATATATATATATATATATATATATATATATATATATAAATGAAAATGTGAGAGTACTTTCAGTACAGTATTATGATAACAGACAATTGTAATCCTGGTTAAGTTCTTTGAAAGTCCAAATAAATTAAAAAGTTCTGTCTAACTTTAAAAACTGGAAATGTACTGGTCCACAAGAATGAAGATGTTGTCAAAATGGTGGTATCCATAACTTCTTTAAATAATTCTGAATAGTTCCAGAATAATTTTATAATCGAAATCAAGAGCACTTTCTATTTCCACTGAACAATCCAAACATGTTTTTCCTCTGAAGTAATATCTATTAAGTACATGTACAACATAAAACACATCTGCATACTTTAAACAGAAACACAAAAAATGAGAATGACTACAAAATAGAAATTTATCAGATTTCTGAGTTCTCTCATCCTTTTTTATGACTGTATTTCACAACATATCTCATATGACTGATCACACAACTTAATTTATTTTGCAAACTTCCTATTCATGTGACTTAGCCCAACCATTGACGTATTACTGAATTCTTCTAGAACCATTCAAATCCCATGAGTCCATGAGAAGTGAACCCAGAAGCATCACTAAGTCCTATTAAGATTATTATTAGTAATATTCAAATCCTACCTAAGCATTAGATTCTATGTAATTTTACTATACTAACAAAACCCTGTAGGCAAAATGTAGTGAAATATATTCTGTAAAATTTACAATAATGAATACAAATTACAAAACTTAGATAAAAATCATGTAGCAAGACCTACAAAAAATATACAATCTGATACACATAATGTTACGTGCTTAGGCTCGAATAAGCAGCAACGTAGAAAGAAGTGAAAATAACAAGCTTGTAAAATTTAACAAACAATTTAAGTACAAATATTTTCATAAAAGAAAAAAAATAAACTTGCAGTTTTAGAGAATCAAGTCCAAAAATTAATCCAGAAAGACCACATAATATAATCCACTAGTGGAATTGCAAGAGTCCTGATAATAAAATGTCCTAATAGTTCCCGGTTCGAATCTTGACGATGTAATCCAATATGGACGACGATGTCACTTGATTTAGTCAATTCTTGTTAATGAAAATCTATGAGCACATATTCTTATCCAGATAAATAATAAAATAATTCCTCTTGCTACAACCGAATTGACACAATTTTCAGTACACTGTAATTAAAAATAATTCAAAAAGAAGACACAACTTAATATTATAAAAGCCCAACTTCTACTAAATAGCTCTCTCCTAAAACATGGTTTATATCTCTGTTTTTACGTAAACAAGGGGTCACGTGATATTCTAGCAACTATCAGAACAAACCTACGTTCAAGAAATCACGTAAATACCATATGACCCAACTAAAGTTAGATGTTTATACTTTACTCCATTTTGTCCTTGGAACCAACCAATCATTTTTAAAATAAAGCTCTAATGTCCTTAGAATCAACCAATCATCTTAGACGTTTGTTTACACTCTGAAGCAAGGTCAGAAAATGAGGTTAACACCTGGTGTTTATTCTGTAGTACAGGTCACACACACACCCTTCAATGAACGAATCTTAAAACTTTAAATGCCAAATTTGAATCTGACAAACAAAATTAAATGATTTAAACCAAATATACGTAAAACATAACAATAACAATCTAACCAGGTATGTTAATATTAAATGGTTCAGGAAAGACTACCATATATACTTGTATTTAAGCTCATTCATATATAAGCTGACCTGCCCTGCAAACTGAATAGGTAAAAAAAATAGAAACTGCTTGACCCACATAGAAGTTGACCCACATAGAAGTTGACCCACAAGTCTAAGGTGGTAAGTTCTAAATGCATTTTTTTATATAGGAAAACATGTATTAGCAATAATTACATGTATAACTACATGGAAAAGTTAATATAATTTGTTTGAAAAGCGAATAGATTTATTGAATTTTCTCTTTTCTTATTGTTTCTGCCTAATTAAGATTTGTGTATAATTTATCAGACATTGACAAGCATTCATGGGTTAATCTAACAGTATCTATTCTTTTTGGATCTATTTAGTTATTGTTTGCTTATGCATTGTTGCACTAGAATTTTGCCATAAAATTGTAATTCCCTAATTCATTAGAATGTGATCTCAGTATGACATCAATGAACAGTAATAGGATTTGGTTCAATGCTCACATTTAGGCTTGAAGTGAGTATATTTACATACTGGACCTGCCACCACATGCACATTTGAAGGTCAAACTTGCACTGAATGAAGTACTTACCACGGATTCGAATCATAGGCACAGCTATGCTAAACTTTAATAAAACCCGCAAAATATAATAATGAATAATATTTCAGAAATATTGCTTCCAAACTTATTGTAATACCATAAAACCTTAGTTGAAGTTTGCATTGATGTAATCGACATTAAACATCATTTTACTTAGCTATGGTAATTGTGCTAATATTATGGAGTAAAAAAGAATTGCACATCATCAAAGTATTGGTATAGCTACTGGAGTAAATTCCCTCTTAACCCAAGCCAGTTTCAGGGTTTTATAAATTACCGTGCATACTCGTGTATAAGCCAATTCAAGTAAATCCCGACTACCCAAACTGAACAGGTATAAACACAACAAAGTGCATGACCCATTTATAAGCTGACCCACAACTCCATGACATCTCATGATGCACGAGGTAAGTTCTAAATAATGATAATAATAATGAGGACTTTGTATAGCAGCTAATCTTTATAAGCACTAAGCGCTTTACATCATCTATAATAATATGGCTACAAAAAACAAAACAAACACCATGAAATTACAAAACATAAAAAAATAATTTAAAAAATCATTTATTTAGGCAACCTTATTTTTTTAAAAATTACTTGTATACTTATCTCAAGGTTGACTTGGATGATTATTCAAAAAATGGTATAAACTTTTTTAAAAAGTAATTTATTTAATTTTCTCTTTTCATATTGTTTCTGCCTAATTTGGATTTGTGTATAATTTGATTGAATGATGACAAGAATTTAGCGATTGCAAGTTACTGTAACACTACCACTCACTTTGATTCGATTATTGTTTTTGTATGCCTTATTGCATTGGACATTTTATATCAGTGCACCGATAATTATGTTTTTACTTTGCCTTGAAATTTTAAATACTTAACTCTCGACAAATATAATCCCAGTATGACAACACAACGAACAACAATATGGTTCGATTTAACTTTTGCAATTAGTCTGCTCAACGTATTTACATCATGATGCAACCACATGTACATTGTAGGTTTGATTACGTGCTGAATTGAGTATGTCTCTTGGAGTCTAATCATTTGCACCATTGTGCAAAACTTTAATGATATTTCCAAAATAAAATAATAAAGTTTCAGAAATAATTCTTTGAAAATTATGCTAATACCGTAAAAGCTGAGTTGCAGTTTGCTACGATGTAAGTGACCTTACACCATACCTGTAAACTTTCACACTGAGAGGAAAAAACAGAAAACTAAACTTGATTGATGTTGACCTTGGTTAATCTATATGAGAATTTTAGACTTCATTATTACCACTCTTCGTGAACATGTAAATTATGCTCGTATATATGTGCCTTGTACCATTAAATGTACATACCTTTATAAAAATTTTACATCAATTTGTTGCCTCACATATATCAATGAAAATGAGTAACTTGTGAGCACATGATTCAACGTAAATCAAATAGCTATTAAGGACTAGCTGAAATGTTGTCTGGAAGAATGCAATTTGGTCAAGATAATGAATAAAGCAAAATCTGTATCTAATATTTTTAGGAATAAGGATTAAGTGACGGTATGCATTCTTTGCACTGTGTAAGTACTGTACATTATAGTACATCGTCTCCCTGGTAAACTCAACCGGCCCGCAAATTATGAAGTCTGTATTAACCTTTATATTTAAATATTTATATTTAAATTCATGTTGAAGAAATTAGAAAATACACACATGCAAAATAATTAAAAAATCATTCAGAGTACTTTATAACAGTTTAATAATAATTGTCGGGTCAGTGAATGTTTTTTTTTTTGTACCTGTTTATGGCTTAGGACATGAAAACAATTATCGTGTCATGTCCCAAGATTTACAGCCATTTCAGTAGTCAACAAAGAGACCTAAAACCTGTCAAGTTTAGACATTGGCCCGCAGATAAGCTGATCCGCCTTCTTCCAGGCTTCTATTTTTTCCTAAATTATTTGGCTTATACACAAGTAAATATGGTAACTGGCTTGGATTGCTGTCAGAAAATGAAAGTGAAACCTACGATTATAACCAAAGGACATGCCAAACAACCATGTTTCCAAAACAGAAAACTAACATGATGATCTTAGATATTCTATTTTAAGAATTTTATTTTTACCATTTCTTCATGTACAATAACAATTATGTGAATTTATCCTGGTTATGTGCCATGCACAATTAACAAGTGTACCTTTTCACAAAGATTACCTTTATTTGTAGAAGATTGCCTTTATTTGTAGGATCGCTCGCATCATTAAAAAAGTGTAACTCCTGATTATGTGGTTAAACATAAATGAAACAGCTATGTACACGAAAGCTGAAATGTTACCTGGAAGAATGTAATAAATATGTAGAAACAATGAATAAAGCAAAATATGAATGTAATATTTTTGGGAATAAACAAGGATTTAAGTGACACTAGGAATGATTTGCACTAAGTACTGTGTACATTATAGTTCAGCTTATAATTCAGCTTGATCTCACAGGTAACATGAACCGGTCTTTACCTACCTTTATTAATTTGATGTTGGAGAAATCATAAAATATGCACATACAAAAAGTAACCAAAACAATGATAGTAGTTTATAACAGTTTAGTAAGTATTGGGACACTCAAAATGTACTTTTATTCACATGTATGTGAGTCTTAGGACATGGCAAAAAATATTAATATAACATGTCCCAAGATTTACAGCCGTTATGATAGCCAACAAAAAAGAAATCATACAAATGTTCTCAAGTGTTGACCTTAGCCAGTGGAGCTTATGCCTCCCCATCTGCCAGGTCTTTATTATTTTCCTCATTTTTATTTGGCTTGTGCACGAGTGTATATTGCAATTCTTTTCTTAAGCTGCTAAAGAAATCAGAACATTTATTCTTTTTCAGTATATGCTCATCTTATCTAAAAGTTAAATTATTTGGATCTGTATTTAATTTGGGGTAATGCCTGTTGTCAAATACAAATATAACAAAACTTTTTTGACTCCAAAAGAGTGCATGCAATTTATTTATGTTAGAAAGGCAATATAAATGGTTCAGAGAAACTGTTCCTGCCTACCTAACAGTATGCATTATCTTTCACCAAGAGATGCTGATGTTATTCCAAACTCTAGATCTGTTGTTGGAAATAAAAATTATGTTAACCAAAGCCATTAATGAATTGTTTGAAAAGAAGTTTGCTTATGTGTGTGTGTGTGTGTTTTGGGATTTTAATTGACAGTTTGAGTCATATTGCAATGATATCTGCATGGGACATCATGCCACAGACATGTGGTATCATGTCCCACCCATTCACATTATCGTACACCATTCCAACCAGTCTCCTATACAGTGACTTCATAATGCTGAGTGCCAAGTGAGGCATCAGTTAGTACCATTTTTATATGTCTTTATTATGACTCTACAGAGATTTGAACTAGTGGCCTCCTGCATCTGAGGTGGACACTCTAACAACTTTGGCCACTGGGGCGGTTACAATGAGGTCTAAATATACATTTCTCCCTTGATAACTCAAGCTTATAACAGAAAGAATTGACACATATTTGTTGAACATGACGAAAATAACTATCCTTATTGGTAAACTTATTCTGAATTTATTTATCATTAATATTTGAAAGTCTCTTATATTTGTTTACATTTTATTTACAAAAATAAATCTCAGTACACTATAAATAACAGTCTTTTATATAATTTTGATCAGTGCAAATGTCACTGCCCACCTGGTGAGTGGCAACAGTTTAACAAATAAATAGCAATAAAAGTGAAATTTGTGTTTTATTAGACAATACTTTAAATTTGGTTTCAGTGTAATCATTCTAAATGTGATAAGTCCTTTTCAAATGTTAAAATATGTTAACCTACTGCCAGTGCTATATCTATAGTTGTTTCTGTGAGAACCTGATTAACTGCCAACTGTCTTTTGATCTCTGATTTGCATATGAATTGTATTATTACAATCAATCAAAATCCAGTCTGCTTTGTATTATCACATTAATCATGTCTTTTGTATCAAAGTAAATAAAGGAAATGAAATAAATATAAAAATGTTAAAAGTATGCAAATCCTACCTGTGTAACAGCTAGTGGTTCTGGTTGTTGTCAACTCATTTCAACTGACAACTTGAACAATGTTATTGTTTAAGTAACATTTAAAGAAACAACCTTAATTTTATCCTATTCATTCCTAAATATGATCAATGATAGCAAGGCAGTCAAGCAAATTCCAAAGTTTGTACTTAACATAATTCCTTAATTGGCACTCAGATTTGCTGAAGGATGAACAGAAGTTTCAAAACTACTTGAGTGAAATTATGGATTTAATATTTCACTAATAAAACAATTTTAAAAATAAATTTTCAGTGTTGACAGATGTTATATGATATTTATATATCTTTATATTTTTAACAATTGAATCCTGTTTTGTTTTTGCGAAAGCAGTGTTTTACAGATACATGCAGCACATGTGTATGTAATGTGTTGAAACTACTTGGAGACATGTTTTTTATGATCTTTCAGAGATTGGTTATCTTAAAAGTAGATGTAATTTATGCTGAAAATAGAAAAATTTCATTTGAAAAAAATTGTGTTTGAGAAATTATTCCAATGCAATTACAAAGAAAATATTTAGCCATTAAACAGCCCCACACCACCCCCACCCCCAATCTTTTTAGCATCTAGCTGAAATGGCACCCCTAATGTTCAGAAAGCATAAATTTGATATAAAACTGATTTTTTCCCACTGTCTTAAGATCATTATCAATACCTTTAATTGCCTCTTTGTTTAGGGAGTGCTTGATTGTGATTTGTTGTGAGTGTTGACAACAACATAAGTTAATCCACATGATGATCGAAGTGACTTCACAGCCTGAGGATTGGCTACTTTTTGTTGTTGTTCTTCAGAGTTTGAAGAACATGGGGATTATTCATTATGTGTTTGGGCTTTAGACTGTGGGTGTCAGTTATTGTTATTTTCAAGTACAGAATTTATTGGATCTAACCCAACCATGTGAAATCCTCAAACCAGTGATTTGACACAAATTTTATATGCATTTGCTGAACTCCTATACTGTAGTTTGAATGTGTTGAAAGTGAAAACTTTGCACAATAAATGCATAACCCAGCTTCCCCATGTACCCTATAGTTTTAGTCCTTATTGTATCACATATCTTCTAATTTACAATTTTTTTATTGAAATTATGTTATCACTGGTTACAAAAGTAATGTTTTAAAGAAAGATTTTCAAAAATAATATGTGAGAGAGAAAAAGACATTGTAAACTTAATTATTTGCTATTTATTCTTATCAACTTAATTATTTTCTATTTATTCTTATCAACTTGATTATTTGCTATTTATTCTTATCAACTTAATTATTTGCTATTTATTCTTATCAACTTAATTATTTGCTATTTATTCTTATCAACTTAATTATTTGCTATTTATTCTTATCAACTTAATTATTTGCTATTTATTCTTATCTACTTAATTATTTGCTATTTATTCTTATCAACTTAATTATTTGCTATTTATTCTTATCAATTTCAGGCATTTAATGAGAGATGGAAGATCCATGCGAAAAAACAAATAGGTAATGTTGTGAAAGAACAATGCAGTTTTCAACTTTCTATATGCTTTGATAATTTCTTGAAACCAATATACAATTCACCTGTTAAATTAATTAACACAGATTAAGTTATGAAAGAACCAAACACAAGAGATCTGAGAACTAAAAATAATTGTTCTTGAGCTGACGCTCAAGTGTTATCAAAAGTTAGGTAAGTAAGGTCAACTAAAAATGTCTTTGTCTTACTATTATTGCTATAGGTATGCTGTTGTAATGATCAGGGACTTTATCTGCAATACTCAACAATTTAGTGGAAAATTGAAAACTTTATTCAACATCTATTAATTGGCATAAATGCTATGCCAACATAACAGGTCATACATTCTTCTGTTTTAGGTTTAGGAAATCAACATCTATTAATTGGCATAAATGCTATGCCAACATAACAGGCCATACATTCTTCTGTTTTAGGTTTAGGAAATCAACATCCATTAATTGGCATAAATCCTATGCCAACATAACAGGCCATACATTCTTCTGTTTTAGGTTTAGGAAATCAACATCTATTAATTGGCATAAATGCTATGCCAACATAACAGGCAATACATTCTTCTGTTTTAGGTTTAGGAAATCAACATCTATTAATTGGCATAAATGCTATGCCAACATAACAGGCCATACATTCTTCTGTTTTAGGTTTAGGAAATCAACATCTATTAATTGGCATAAATGCTATGCCAACATAACAGGCCATACATTCTTCTGTTTTAGGTTTAGGAAATCAACATCTATTAATTGGCATAAATGCTATGCCAACATAACAGGCCATACATTCTTCTGTTTTAGGTTTAGGAAATCAACATCTATTAATTGGCATAAATGCTATGCCAACATAACAGGCCATACATTCTTCTGTTTTAGGTTTAGGAAATCAACATCTATTAATTGGCATAAATGCTATGCCAACATAACAGGCCATACATTCTTCTGTTTTAGGTTTAGGAAATCAACATCTATTAATTGGCATAAATGCTATGCCAACATAGCAGGCCATACATTCTTCTGTTTTAGGTTTAGGAAATCAACATCTATTAAATGGCATAAATGCTATGCCAACATAACAGGTCATACATTCTTCTGTTTTAGGTTTAGGAAATCAACATCTATTAATTGGCATAAATGCTATGCCAACATAACAGGTCATACATTCTTCTGTTTTAGGTTTAGGAAATCAACATCTATTAATTGGCATAAATGCTATGCCAACATAACAGGCCATACATTCTTCTGTTTTAGGTTTATCAAATAATAAGTCAAGTTCTTGACCTCAGCCTAAAAGACTATGGTCAGTATGACTCTAAGAAGAATAATTGTTTTAGACATGTCAATTCTTGCAATTTTGCTGTACGTCTTACGAAAAAATTACCCTTGTAAAATAGAGGGGAGGGATTAGTAATTCAGAAAAATCGCCTTCTCATCAGTGAACCCCATTTATTTCTAGGATTTAAACCATATTATTGCTTTGGTCATTGCAATAACTAAGTTTGTCAAAACTTTCCTTCCATTCCATTGTTTGAATACATGTATAAATTTGCTTTAATAAATTTACATATGTCAGTTACATCACGAGTAATATCAGACCCACTTGTACCTCCTGTTTGCCTGTATCAAATTTGTATGCCTTATGTTTGTGAGGCCAAACTGAAGAGAATAAAATTAAGTTTTTTCCTGCCAGATGAGAAGATGGGGATATGAAAGTAAGCCTCCTGAAGATCTAATCAAACCACATAGCTGTTGGTCTTTAGAGTGTTTTGATGCATACTTTCATATCCCCATCTTCACTTGTCTCACATCCACTCACAGGGTCTTTACCATTGTGATGGGGATAATAGCAGCTCTCTAAAGGTTATGATGGATTCCTATCCCACACTATTTCAACATTTAGTTAACACATTAACCCCTACCGCCGAGTAAACGGGGCAAGGTAGTAACCTACTTCCAAGGTCAGTAGCGTTGAGGTCATGCATGATACACTAAAGTGGGTGGTATTATATTAAGGTAGACAGATTTAGCTCTACAATGATACCAAATAATCTGGACAATTTAGTTGCACTACAATATACAGATGGAAACACCTAACTTTTTGAACCTGTTTTCTTTTCAATCAAAATTTGCCCATGGTCAGAATCCGATTTTGTATCCAGATTTTAGACTTTATGGCCTTATATCTAAGACAGACTGGTCTGAAATGCACATAGAGAGGTGAACCTGTGCAAATAGGAAGATAAGGTGAACATTTTGAATAAGAGTCTTCTCCATACGAAAATTATGGGTCCGTTAAGCGGAGATAAAGGAAAAAAAGAAGAACTCCAACTTTTAACCTTATGCTCATGCGTCAGCAAGCCAACCAATGGAAAACATTCTTTTTAGTACAATTAGGCATTGATCTAATGGAAAATTGCTTGGAAGTAGATATTAGGATGTATTCAGAAAAGTCCCCAAAATGTATGTGTTTCCTACTTGCATTTCATGCGAAAACAGCAAAAACCTCCAGGGGTTAATGTGTTAATGAACTATGCACAATGCCCTGAGAGATTGTCATCTGAAGGATCTGTCGAGAGTGAATTGTCGTAGTCTAATTCCCAACCTGGAGAAGTCTGGTCATATTCCTTCTCAGGGTTTCATTTACATTACTTTACATGTTGTGGAAAAATTCAGGTTCAAGTTCAGTAGTCTTCTCTACTTCCTACTTATTGCAAACTTTAGACTAGACAAAGATACATGGTCTGCTTCTTGTCAAGGGACCAGTTTCTGACTTGAGTCATGTCAGAAGCAATCAACTTCTGAAGTTTATGATGATAATTGGATAACCTTATCATGTCAGCAAAATGGAGGAGTGAAATTCACGCATTGTCATTGGAAAAGGTTGTACATTCCCCTATGAAATGATCGAGAATAATTCATGAATTGGCACAAACTGTTCATCAAAAGGTTCATGAACTATTCATGAATGTACGTGAACTTAAGATAGTCAGGTCTAACATTGATACAATTATGAATTCTGGAACTGTTCATGAACCACCTCTTGAACAGTTCATTAATATTCAAGAACTAAATTCATGAACAGTTTGTCGCAGATTAGAAACTTGAGTGGGTTTTGGATTAAATGAATAACTTCAACACAATGTGTGAAAGATGGAAATTTATGAACTTAATTAGTAAAGAAAAATATATGATGAATAAATACAATGATTCTCACACAATCTCCACATACGATTGATCCAATCACTCTACACAAACAATCACACATTGAAAATAAACCGAAAATATTATATCAATCTGGAATACAGATGCAAGAAATCTCATGGATTTCATTTATGTTTCAAATAATAGTATGCACTGTAAGTTATTCACATAATTTCATGTATGGCCAACAATTAAGATTCAAAGAATCTCATGGTATTCAAATATGTTTCAAATGTTCTGCACTGTAAGTGAGATTCACAAAAATGTTCTGGAATACAATTAAGATTCAAAATAATCTCATGTAAATGAAAATGTACCCAATTGAAACAACAATTGGAATAAACATATGCTTCTTGACCCTTGTACAGTCATACGACTCATAAACTGATAAACCGCAGTTTCACCAAATCCTTAGGTTGGCCCACATTTTTATTGGCCGCTCGCACCCTTCATGGATCCTCCACATGTGCAGTCATACATATACACACGTACAGACAGCATGCAGCACCCCTGAAATAGCTATGTCTACATTCACGGCTCAACCACATGTACAGACATACGTATATACATATAGACAGCTCTACGCATCAGCCCTCTGGCTTAAGAACACAATGGAGAACGTGCACTCCTCGACCAGATCCAAAACAACCAGTGCCGGTTATAAATTGATTTTGCTTAAATCCATAGGACAGTAATATTTAGGTTAAAATACCGGTGCATATCATGAATAATGTCTCTTGTCACTAGTAATTTCCGGCAAGATTCATATTAGTTCCGTCGCTTGCCTAGAAAAAACACTTATTTGCCCTAGATAACTTAGTCAAATATTTCTAAGGCATAACCAAGTTATTTTTTGGCCTAATTCTGTTAGACAGTTTATAAAAGTTTACAAATTGGGTCATCATCATTTATGAACAAGTTCATGAACATATTCAAGAACTATGATGAACAAAATTTCTCATGAATGATTCATGTCTTCATGAATAGTTCCTATTAAAAGAATTTGATTACATGACAGAATCACAAATACGTATTTTATCCTGAATCATAAAAAAACTTGAAATGTGGGGCCTTTAAAACAGTAAAATGCAAGATATTATCTTAAAAATGGTATTTAATTTCAGATAAACTTCTAATGTGCAACAAAGAACATAAACTGTCAAGCGATATTTTATATTTTTCTCTTAGCAATAGTTTTTGTATGTTTTGTAATTTTTCTTTGAAACCTTTTCAAGAGATATTGGGGCAGTTGTGTTCAAGCGTATTTCATCATCAAGGGGCTTTCTTTCACTGGTTTCTCCTGACTTGACCAGAGACTGACCAGTCAGATAACTCTTTGGTGAAGATATTCATGGCCTTTAATTTAATCAAATCAATCCCATTGTCACTACTGAATGTCTTCATCTGCAACTTAAAATATTCCATCTGAATACTGTTTGGATCTTTAACATTGCTGCAGTAGTCACTATTTAATTTCTCTTCCATCTTGGCCACACTATCCTCCAGTTTTCAAATTTTTCTCATTAACCTACAGATTTCGTCTTCTAATTATTTTACTTTTCTGCTGTTGGATCTGAAAGAAAGATAAAGTTAGTTAATTACTGATAACCTCTGAATAACGTCTTCTGCTTTTAGCACAACTTACTGAGCATTTTATGTTATTGGAGAATTTTTGTATCTTAACTGAAGCAGGAATTGGATGTTTTAATCAGTAAAATAAGACAAAGTTACACTAAAACATCATGGGGGGGGGCTCAGAGTGGTCTAAAGCGCTGTCCATTATGGATCACTGCCATCTCACCTCTGTCTGCGTGGGTTCGAGTCTCAGATTTGGCCATTGTGGGTATGTGAGAAAGCTTGCCAGTAGCTTCTCGTGGGTCAGTGGTTCTTTCCATAGTTTTCCGGGTTCTTCCTCCACCATTAATACTGGCCGCCATGTATAGCCTATATTGTGCTAAAAAAATGACATTAAACCATATTAAAAACATTTAAATAACTAAAGAAACTAAAACATCGGACTTGTGTTGCATAGGCCCTCAGTATACTTCTTCCAGTACCGTGTACAATTTAACACATTAACTATTTTAGTTTTCTTGTTTTAAATTACCAAATGACATCAGATCATAGAATTAGTGATGTCATGAAAAAGAAAACTATATCAAACATCTCAATTCCTATCATAGATGCAGTACTGTGTCTGGTATCAAGATCAAAAAGAGGGGGGGGTATGATAACGTTTAGTGATTTTCAAAAACTTGAAGATTATGTTTAAATTAGGTCTGAACAAAATCATGTATCATTAGTTTAGTTAAATTTAATATGATAACATAAAAACCAATAAAATATTCATTTAACTTACATTGAAATAATCACGAATAACCAAGAAAAAGATATAATTTATATGATCCTGGCTGGGTACGCTTTTCTACCTATTTTTGCTCTCACGAAATTATTTCCTTCATATTCTTGATAATCGCTTCTTTAAACTTCTGTTTACTAAAGAAAATGATATTGTAAATATTCTCATCTGTCCAATCGACGAGATTCCATGGATTTTGATGGGGTTTTTTTTTTTGTTGCAGAACCATTTGCTTGCTCTTTTGTTTGTGAAGAAAGGGAGGCTAAGCGGCTGAAACTTCATGTGTATATTAACCAATCGTATCAAGTCTTCTTCCACAATCATCCAATAATAGTCATTAGTTCATCAGTTCATTTACTTTAAATGCATACATGATTCATCAAGATTCTTGAAGTTTTCATGAGCTTAGTTAAGGAACTTTTATGAATATTTGTTCATGAACTAATCATGAACATTCATGAACGGTTCATCATTGTTCATGAAATCATGAATTTGTTTTCATAGGGGTTGGTAAGTGGTAACTCTAATTTAGTGTCTTTTTTGTCGCCAATCAGGATGTCTGGCTAAAATACAAGTTACCTTCATTAGCTCCTGTTTCTTTTGAGTTCCTCATTCTCAGTTGTATGTTTAAATCGGGATGATAAAGATAGGCTTTTTTATTCAGTTAGTGGTTTTTAGTTTTATTTGGCTGCTTCAGAATGGAGAAGAAATAGTCAGAATCCTCTTTTTATCAGGGGTTTCTTGGATATTCCACTGTTTCCAGCTGGATAACAATCAAGAGAGCATATCAGTCTTTCACTGAAATAGATCTTGCATGAAAACTGAAAGCCATTGGTTAGACTATTGCTGCTTCTAAGGCCTTCCAAAATCATGTCTTTCTCTATGATGTTATGAGAACTGTCTTCTACCAGTCTCTCTGTCCTTTATCATTCTTTTACATTTAATAATTAGTGTACCTTTATTGGTCCAATTCTTGCAGCAGAGCATGTGGATCAGCCATGGAATAACTTACACTAGGCAATGCTCAGTGAGGTCAAGTGCATTGTTTCTTACTAACATCTGTTTTTGAGGTCACAATCCTCCCACATGATTAGTATATTCAGCAATGCTGTAGAAGCAGGAACTGTTTTACTGCTATTAAAATGTATTTTAGGTGGAAGTAAATCTTAATTTTAATTATGCAACACTTGTTTACTTATTCAAACATTCCCTTCTCCCACACAGTAGTCTCTGTCCAGCTCAAAACAGTAATATATTATGTATGTTGCATATCACTAAGGAGTAGGATCATGTTTTGATTCAGGGCATCCAGTTATTAAGTCAAGGAATCTTGAAACAGTAAACAAATAATATACCAGTCTATATATCATCTATATTTTGTTATTGCAACATTAGTATGTATTTATGTCTAGTCATGTTTTCATTAAAAACATTAAAAGATTATGTAGATGGTTTTGATTAAAACAAATTCCAAATGTAGATGTACAATACAGGGACTCTGACCAAAAAACTGCTCATAATATTGTTATGAGGTTTTCTCTTAATAACTTAATACAGCATCAAGTGCTAAATGAAAATGGTACTAATCTGACACACAGTATCACAGTGTCTTCAAAATCTTGTTCTCTATGGCACTAACATGGGGTTTTCACTTAAAGACTTAAGATTCTAGTTGGTCCTAAAATTAAATGCATCCCATCAGACATTCAGCTGAAAATAATTTTGAAAATCATATCACTATATGTCATTAATAAATGTTCATAACAGTGGGATTTTCACTGAAAAACTTATTATAAAGTCAAGTTAATCCTACATGAAAATGATGTTACCAAAGCATCAAATATGGCCACCACAGTGGACTCATGAAAATCTTGTTATTTCCATGCTTTCCGAATAAATTGTCTACTGACTTTGCAAAGATAATTGTGAAATATATTTGTAACTTAATGAAAATGGCACAGATCTTTCTATTGGTACATCTCTTAAACAAATGACCATAGTGAAATGGGGTTTTCACAAAAGATTTTACATCATGACTTGTTGATCTTAAATTGAAATGGTGCTGATACCATATTCAGTATTAGAGACTATCTTCAAATCTAGTTATTGCTACTTCTCTTAACATGGGGTTTTTCCTTTAAGACTTCTTACGGTATGTATTATTGCCTAAATAACAATGGTAGATGTCAGACTTTGAGCATAAATGCTATCGTGACCATCTTGAAAATCACACTACATTTTTCCACTTAGGGGTAGCTAACATATTAACATCAGGTTTCCACTTGAACATCTCTCTTTCTCTGCATGTAGTTAGTCCTTAATAAATCTAATACCAGCTTAACCTCCCAAAATTGAATAAATCTTCCAACAGCTACTTCTCTAAACTACCAAATGGATTACCATTTCAATGAAAATGATACTGATGTGTCAGATTCCAGAATGGCTGCCTTGAGGACAATCTTGAATGTTTTAATATGGCTGCAACATTGTGTTTCACTTGTAAACTGCATCATCATAATATTTAGCTGGCCCAGAATAAACATGGTGCCTTATTGACCTCCAGAATATCACCATCAATGGGAGCCATCTTGAATATTTTGTTATTACTACTCTTCTTGTGTGAATGGTGGCATTGACATGGTGTTTGCATTGAAACAATTCTTGCAGTATTTAATTGGTTGTGAATGAAAATTATGTAGATCTGACCAGTATCAGTGAAAGAGTTTTGAAAGCACAACCTAACTGGCCATGGGTTAATGTCAGAGGTCATTGTTTACATTTGTGTTCTTCACTGAGCATACTAATAAAGTGTTTTATATATATATATATATATATATATATATATATATATATATATATATATATATATATATATATATATATATATATATATATATATATTTATACAGATATATATATATAGATATATATTTATACTTAGTTGAATTTCAGTGAACTATTAATTGTTCAGCATGATATAGCAGTGATTAAAAGATTAGAGTTATTGAATAAGGTTTTAGCTATCCTTATTGATTTGTAAGCATGACAAGATAAAAAAGTTTGGAAAGAATTTCAATTAGTAGGTATATCTGAATAATGCCTTGAATGTTAACAATTCAGTAACTCTTTTTAAAAAAATGTTCTTTCTCTGTTGCCAAAATATATTAATTTTAGATGTAACAAGAGTATGCATTTCGGTATATCTTAAAGATTGTCTGAGACAAGTTTAGTGATCTTTTATAAGTAATATCCCATGTTCAAGGTCAGTGATCATGGAAAATGTTTTTTTTTCTTCTTCTTCTCCCTCTACAATTACATCATATCTTAATACAAAATAATAAAAAGTGTTATTACCAAATTTAGTATGGTGGAATTTCTCAAGAATAGTAGAGATGGTTTCAGTATTCTGCAGATTAAAGAAACATTTATTGGTGGGACACTTAATTTAAAAATATATTGTAACCACTAATTGAAACTTTGCAGTTACATGTGTATTATCATCCATGCATTTTTTTATAGGTTCATCAGGTGATCCAGTTCTTCCCCGTTCCTACCCCCCTACTACTCAGGGAGCAAAGCCAAAGACAATAACATCCCCATTATATCCTTCTCTTTCAGAGCAGCACCAGCCACCAATGGTAAATATTTGATTGTTTATGATTCTCTTTGTGCAAATGCAGCATGAGCATTATGATTCACTTCTATCCATCCATTCCCATATGGAACTATGTAACTTGCACTGGATCTATGGCTAACACTTATAAGGTTTTTCCATCAAAACTAAAATCCACCTTCCTAGACAGCACTTTAAATAGAAACCTCTGTAGGAAGTTGTATCAAACTCTTTTGATCCAGACAGTGGAGTGTTGGTTAGGAAAATGCTTCTTGTGAGAGTTGTGGTGTTGTCATCTTTTAAATCATACATAGGATTATCCAAGGGAAAAAATACTGTAATTATTTAAAATTAAATTGTTACATAATAGCCCCGGAATATGTATTAGATAGTAGTATTAGCTTTAACATTAGATACTGGCAAAGATTTTGAAATACATGTTTAAAATAAGGGCCACCTAGACAACCTTTAATGGCTTAATCTAAACCTGAACCTGTTTTTTCTTCTTCAGAAAACAATTTATTTTAGTAAAAAATGATGATAGCTATGATGACAATAATTTGTGAAATTCTTTGAATTATATTGGGAGTATTGAAGCTTGGGAAAAAACAATGTGTGATTTTGAGCCCAAAGTTGATGTTGACTACAAGTCCAATTTTCATGCTGAATGGACAGCAGACAGCATGCCAATAAACTCCCTATACAGTGGTATTTTGAAATACCAATCCTAAGCCTATTGTAACATCCAATATGGCAACCATGGTCTTCATTTTGAAGATATTGTAATAACTTCCTGTCCAGAACAGGTGGTCATATCAGCATGTGGTATTTGCCAAATGGTTCCACATGATGTCAGATTGGTCTTAAATATAAATGGTATGGCCATCATGACATCTACCTTTAAAATGTTGTTTTTGCTACTCAGCTTAGTTATAAATGATAATCCTGCTAATCTAACCTCCACCATTGCAGTCAGATCTTAATATTATTATCTATTTCTAAAATGGGTGACTTAGGTTACATGGTCTTTTCACCAAACTGTTTGTTATGATGTCCTAAATGAAAAAAATTAGATTTAATATACAATATGGCCACCATATGGACCATCTTGAAAAAATCTTCTTATGGCTATTTCGAAATGGATGCACAAAGTCACATCAAGTTTTTCACATAAGAGTTTTATGCTCCACTTAACATATAATTGAACATGTTAATTGAAACTTAAGAAAATAGTTTTGCTTACAGATTTGACTTTTTGGAATTTCTCTATAATATCAGTTAGTTTCAGTGTTCATAAGAAGAAATGGGCTTAACTTGAATTATAGGAAAAAAATGTGGCCAGATTAGCCTTGTTCACTTATTAATCATCTCAACATTTAATTTTGAAACACCAATGAAGGGGGTGGGGGGCATTGACAGGCCAGCAAGCATGTACATCAGACTCCAGTTCCACATCAATTCCTGGCTCAAAATCACTCAAAGATATTTCCATCAACACTTTGCCATCTCCAGTAATTTTATTCTCAAAATCATTATCATCATCACTATCAATTATTTGTTGCAAGAAACTGCCATCTTATTCAGCATCATCCTTTTTAATCTGTTCCAGGTACCATATGCTCAGAAGCAAGTATTTGTTAAACTTCTTCAATAAATGCATAGTAAAATACAAAGGAATACTTGTTCTGGAAATTTATAAACCAATCAAATATAGTTTTACAAGCAGTCATGGCACTAGTCAGAGTAATAGGATGCATACATTATTGCTTACCTAGAAAATGACTTAAGTCACAAGAAGCACTATGAAACATCAAATGACAGCATGACTAATATCGCAACTAGCACTTTAAATTTTATTGTTTCTTGTTTGTGTCAAAGATTTCTCTGGCTTAGCCACTAAAGCACGTGCTCCTACTTTATATGTTCAGCCTCCTACTGGGGATATTGGCTGAGGCCTCTGCTTGTCTCACAGTAAAAACCTTGGATCTTAATGCCCTTATCCTGATGGCGAGAGCCACACCAATCTCTTTTCAGGAGGAGGAATTATTGTCTCCAGTGTCACTTTAGTGCTTGCTAGAGACCTTAGCAAAGACATTGCATCAAGAAGTCTCCTTGTTCGGCACTCTTGATAGAGTGTCACTTTAACAGGGATGCAGCCAAGGATGTGTATAAGGTCTTACTGGACCACAACAATAATCTTTCAAGTCCTGCACCACTTGAAGTGTTGATTATCTTTAGAGGTACCAGTATGATCCTCTCAATATCATCAAAGACTTAGAGGAACCAGCAACACAACTCATTGGAAGTGACTTCATTGAAAACAGCCAAGAAGCATTCCCACATTCTTAACACCCCATGAGACCTTGTCTAGCAGACTGCAGTTTTAGTGGTGCTGAAAACAATCTCACTTTAAATATCCATCTTGCCCTATGTTGATGAGCCAAAAGAGAAAATCATAGAATTTTTCCCTTTCACCAAAGAGGGAGGGAATCAGCCCTAGGGAGTCGTGACCCTCTCCTGAAATGTCTTCCTCTTTACATCTCTCCAGTACTATGTCAGAGGACTTGAGCAGTGGATACTTTCATTGGAATTATACACCTTCCATTCTTACAAAATAATTCTGCAGTTCCTCTGCCAAGTCATGATCTCCATTTATCAACTCACACTGGTTGCCTCCAATGGTCCCAACAGTGTTCATCTTGACGTATTGAGTATTGTCATTATGGAGGGACCTTCCATCACAAATGCTGAAATGGAATGTTTGATGCATGTTTGGGTCATTGTCAATGCCCCTTAGTTGGCTTGCTACAAAATGGCAGAGGATAGCATCTGCTGCATGGATTTTATCTAATCTTCAAGGTTATAGATTCATACTCAATAGTAGCCTAGTGTTCCAAAGCAGAAAACATTTTTACAATTGAAATAGATAATCTGCTGTATAATAATAAGGACGTTGTATAGCACCTAATCTTTAGAAGCTCCAAGTGCTTTACAATATCTATATTGATTTGACTACGAAAAACAAAAAACAAAACACCATGAAATTAGAAAGCATTAAACAAAAATGATGAAAATATTTAAGGTAGGAAACATTATTAGGTCTTTAAGTTTGTTCTTGCAGTCGGAATAGGTGAGTTTTAAGGGCACTCTTGAAAGGGATCACTGTGTATTTGTGTCTAATTTGAGAGGGCATATCATTCTTTGTTGATGGGCTCTGGTATGCAAAAGAACATTGTTGATATGACTTCATTTTCATAGTGGCAATAATGAGTATGTAATTGTCAGATGAGGAGCATAAATATCTTGCTGGTGTGTACACATGTGTGAGGTCAGATAGGTATGTTGGACTGGAGTCAGTCAGTCAAACAGTAGCATAGAGAACAAATTTTGTGTTTGATTCTGGATCAAATGGATAGCCTGTGTAGGGTACAGAACAGCAGGGAGGTGTGCTCTGATCTTGATACTATAAGAATAATCCAAGCAGCAGTGTTTTAGACTTGCTGAAGTTTCTGGAGTAGAAACTGAGATAAACATGACATAATTGAGTTGCAATAGTCCAGCCTTGAAAGTACTAATGAACACACAAGCATTTTAGTGGCATCAACTGCAAAAATATTTGCAAATGAAGCTGATGCATCTCAGCTCTAGATATGCAGCCTCGCAATTGTATGGTGAGGACGAGTCAAATGAGATAGTGTTGTCAAGCTTACCTTTAATGGTACCTTGTTATGTAAGAAATTTGCAAACAACTGCTGGAGGTCTACTAGAGAGAAAGTAGTTGAAAGTGGATAGATGTTGTATAGAATAAAGAAAACAGGTCCAAAAATAGACCCCTGTGGAACACCACAACATAGATCAACTGGGCTGTAATGTATTCTATTTCAAGATACAATTTGTGTCCTGTTGATTAAGAAGGACTTAAACGACAGTAAGGCTGTATATGGTCTATTGTGTCAAATGCTGTAGACAAATCAAGGAGGGTGAGGACTGTAATTCTTCTGCTATCCAAAGAATGTCATTAATTACTTTCAGACTCAATATTGTGTAGAATGTAGAGAACAGGTCCAAAAAAGACCCCTGTGAAACACCACAATATATATAAACTATGCTGAGAGAATAAACTTTGCTAGTGTATAAAGTACTTGTCTAAAGCATTCACTAGATAAAAGCGTGAAGGAAGCATTTGAGTTATTCTTATTCTTTGTTATATCACCATTTTAAAATGAAGACATTAAAAACAGCACTGACCATGGTTCACAAAGATTCTTAGTTTGCTTCTATTGACCTGAATGATACATATTACTCTATTCCAGTTGACAATATATTTTTGCAAATATTTATACTTTCACAGGAAAGGACAATTTTATCAGTACAACTGTTTACCAATTGGACAGGCATCTGCACCACAAGTATATGCCAAATTGATGAAGCCTCTTTTTTCTTCTTTGTGTAAGATGGGTTATCTCAATGTTGTCTATTTGGATGATGATCTTCTTCAAGGTTCAACATATTCGATGATTTAGGATTACCCAACTAAATACATTTTGCAACCTACACAAAATATCAGCATTGTAGGATTTCTCATTAAGTCAGTAAATATGACGGTTAGATTGACCGAGGGAAAGGCACAGGTATTGATTGAGTTTTGTAGCAAAAACATTTGACTGTTCATGAATTAGCACAATTAATAGGCATAATGGTTGCTAGTGAGCAAGGCTAATAGAATATGCCCCTCTCTACTACAAACCTTTGGGAAGCGAGAAAGACAGATTACTGAAAATGCAAAAGTGCAATTATGATGCATCAATTTCTCTCTCCAGAAATTCTAAAGATAAAATTAAATGGTGGATCCAAAATGTTAAAACAGTTTTAAGCCTATTTGCAGATGTAACCCAGACATTATTATCCAAGTGACTGTTCTCTTATAGGATGGGGAGGGGTAAATGAGACAGATGATATTAAAACTGGTGATTGCTGGAGTAGTACTGAGAAGAAAATCTACATCAATTTATTGGAATTGCAGGCCTGCTTCCTGACATTAAAGTCTCTTTGTGGATACAAATACTTGATCAAATGGTCTGTGATATTTGGTTTTTGGTGTAGAGAAAGACAGATTTGGCTGAGTCTTGACCTTGCCTCAAGATCCACTCAAGGATCAACAACTGCGGAAAAACTGGATACCTGTGTTTTGTTTATCAAGAAAGCCTTTTTCCATAAAGGCATATCAGGTAAAGCTGCCAATGTCATACTCAGCTCATGGACACATCTCCAGAAATGGTTGCACTTTTCAGTTGGGAAACATATTAATCCCCTTGATCCCCTTGATCCACCTGTAAATTTGGTTCTGAATTTCCTGACATAGCTGTTTGACTCTGGTTAAGGTTTCAGCTCCATCAACACTGCCAGATCTGCTAAATCTAGTAAGTTGAATTGAGTAGTAATGCTGACCTAGGTAATAATGTGCACATAAAAAGATGTACCACATGTGCATTGAAAGCATGCAGGTTATGAATAACTCAGATGATTCCATCATGCATTTCTCTAGTGAAAATGTTAGACAAGTACTTTACACAGGCAAAGTTTATTCTCTGCAATACTCCCTTTTTTAATTTTATCAGTTTCAGTTGTAATTACAGCAGATTCTTTGATAATTTTCTCTGTTTTGGAATAATAGTTTGGAATAGACAGCTATCAAGTTCGAATCTGTAACCTTTCAGATTAGATAAAATCCATGCATCAGAAGTGATCTTCTGCATACCGACTAACTTTACCAGCAACAAAATGTTCTGACATATCATTGAAGGCTTGGAAAGTAATTGTTCTCATGAATGGGAAAACTTCTTCTTAACAGTTTTTGTGGAAGATGCAACACTGTCCCTATTCACAGATCTTGATGGGGGTTGTAAGACTGGTCTCTTCTTTTTTGAGGTACTGTGGCCCCCGTAGGTATGGTTGCCATTGATAGGGCTGGGAGCTGGCCCCCATCTAGAAAAAAATGGGGTCCTGCTTGAGCACCTTTGTAATTTGAGTATCTTCCAGTGTTTGAAGCTGAAAGCTTTCCAGACACTTTGTTCCCCCATCTACTGAGCATCTGCAATATTGTTTAACTTTTACTGGACAGATCGTCCCCAAACAGGAGGTCAGTTACCTTATTTTAGGTTGCAGAGAGAGATCGATAACTGTAATGGAGATTTGGCTTCATCAGTTCTTTCCTTGTATGAGACATGTCAGAAAATGCAGACGAAAGCATCCACAATACATTACCAACATCTGCAAGCAGTTTACTTACATTGCAGGTGTACTGTCTAACTTAGTATGCAGTAATTCATCCATATGCCTGAGAAGGGAACACTAGCTTTAGCACCGCTTCCTTGAAACTTTTGGAGCTTGTAGCAAAATTGTGGAATCACAGTGCTAGTTTCACTGCCTTTTGCAACAAATTGTTCAGCAATCATACATTCTTCCTGTTAAACTTGCATTTTCGTTGTTGCTGTTTTAGGGTTTAACGCCATTTTTCAGAACAATATAGGCTTAACATGGCAGCCAGTATAATTGGTGGAGGAAGAACCCTGGAAAACCCTGACAAGAACTACCGACCCACTAGAAGCTACTGGCAAGCTTTCTCACATACCACTGTTAGTCATAATGGTGTTCAACTGTTCCTTAATGAGAATAACCAACTCTCAATATGGTCACATTGTTATCTATATTCCAAAATGGATGCCTTTATCATCATGTGGTTATCGCCATGGACTTCTTATAACACCTAGTTGGTCCTTAATCAAAATGGTATGAGTCCTACATTTATTTTGGCTGCCCTGATGACTGTCTTAAAATCTTGCTGTCACTACTCCCCTTGAATGTATGATCATTATGACATGGTGGTTTTCACTAGAAAGGCTTCTAATGACATCAACTTTGTCCTAAAGGAAATTGGTGCTAAGCTGACATCCAATATGTGTACCATAGCAGGTAATTTTATTATTCTTATTGTCAATCCCATTGTACTTGTTGTTGATAATTAATATAGTTAAAATATCTAAACTTTGTCTTTATTATATTCTGTTAAATTATTTACTAAACAAACCATTTACAAATTTTTAAACAGATGGTAAAACCTTAAGATAGGTTGTTAAATTTCAGTATTAAAATATTTCTGAAATAATTTTTTGCATTAATTGTTTGTTTTCCTGTAGTCTTAAGTTATGTTTTCAACCAAATTTAAAAAGGAAGTGTTTTAATCTGTTAATAAACAAATTGTTTTTACTTATAGAGTCTTTTAAATTGTTTCAGTGCCTGTATGAGGCTGTATCACCAGTCACAGATGAGGAAGAAGATGGGTTTGTTTCTTTGCCAGAAGTTCAAACAGTGGAGAATATCTCTCAAATGAAGTACCAGATATTCAGACACTTTTTCAATGATATGTTATTGTCGTTTCTTCGAGAAGAGATTGAGCTGATCTTTTCTGTGATGAAGAAAGTGGTATATGTGTATGGAAAGGATCAGGAAGCAGTTGACAAAGCTACAGAAGACATCAAGAGAGCATTTGATGAAATAAAAAAATTTCATGAATCAGATCTTAGCATAAAGAAAGAACACTTTGAATATGCTAAGCAGCTTATGGTAGAAATGAATAGCAGTTTTCCAGAGAGAAAAGTTTATTGCTACATTCATGATGGTGACCCTTTCACTATTCATGTAACTGCTAGAAAGTTGGAGGAAGTAGAAAATGCAAAGCACAAGATGGACATACAACTAGAAACCTTTGTTCCAATAAGTCAGAAGAAAACATTGGACAGTACACCTTTAGACAAAAGTGACACTGAACGATCAGCTTCAGGTTCTTCTGAAAGTTCACATCCAGGTGACACCACAAAATCATTCAAAACAGCAGAAGGAATCAAAGTCTTTGTGTACAAAGGTTCAATCCTTCAGGCTAATGTTGATGTTATTGTGAATGCAGCGAATGAGGACCTGAAACATGAAATTGAAGTTGCCAGGGTAATAGCTGATGCAGCAGGGTGGGAATTACTTAATGAGTGCAAATCATACATTAAGAACAATGGACTTTTGAGGGTTGGAACATCATGTGTTACATCTGGTGGTAGACTAACGTTCTCATTTGTTATCCATGCAGTTGGACCAAGGTGGGACAAGTACAGCAAGACATCAGAAGGACTGGAGAAATGCAAGGATGATTTATTGAAAACCCTTTTTGCTTGTTTTTTTGCAGCTGAAAAACTGCAAGTGCGATCAATAGCTCTTCCAGCAATTAGTTCAGGTTGGTATATTATAAAAAAGAACAGTGTCTGAGTTGGTTAGATTTATTAAAAAGATATTTTTCCTGTTGAACTTTATCAGAACCTCTCAAAATCCCATTTGATCCCTGAAAGCCTTGCAAAACATGATATTTGATCAACTTAAGATAACCTAATCTTACAAAAACATGATTTGATCATAATAAATCTGGACATAATATTCTCTGTTGTTGACTGCCTATTCACATTGGTATTTTGGGTAATGAAATGGCATATACAGCATCAAAAGTTGTCCTTTTATCAACTATTTCCAATGGAAGATTACATATTCGTAAAGCAAGTATTATATAAATAAACATGTATTTCTTACTGGCAAGATACATGAAATGAAAATTCCACAAACAAGCTTCAGAACATAAAACCCATTATTAGAGATTGTCATCCCTCACATTGAAACATATTACAGAGATGAGGTGATATGGTTGTGATAGTTCATACATAATCTGATGTGTATATCTCCAAAAGGGTTAACATTGACCAGGGTGAATACCCTGCCAGTGTCCATCATTGCGTTTTTGTAAAGAGGTTGACTTGCATCCTGCAAGACAGAATTTATTTGTTTTAAAAAAAGAAGAATCTTTATTATCATGTATCATGTACCACTAGAAGAAATTTAGAATTTTTAAGGGAATTTGATTTCTATGTTAAAATGTGAGCATATATTTTAAGGGTTTATATATTTTTGCTCTAAAGTTGATGTTTTAGTTTTGGGATACATTTTTCAGAATTTTAAGACCTGTCACTTGTGTATCAATTCTTAGTAAGTTTCGACTGATCAAAAACCCACAGAGGCTATTCCAATCAAATTTTGCTGAAATTTTCCAAAAGCTTTTTCCAGTTTATACAAAATTTGCAAGTCTGCTTACAAATATGGTTACTAAGCTTGAAAAATCTGACGTATAAAAAACTGCTGATCATAGCAGACTACCATAAGTAGCAATGAGCAGTTTATGGGCTGTTCACAAAATTGACTGCCAAATAATTTGAGTTGAAGTTGTCAACACTAATTTGGGAAGAATGTTTGACAATGCGTTCTCAGATAAACCTGGTGTGTGAAATGACACTAAACATGAGAGAGAGAGAGAGAGAGAGAGAGACAGAGAGAGAGAGAGAGAGAGAGAGAGAGAGAGAGAGAGAGAGAGAGAGCACATTGCCATTGACATATTTTATTGAAAGTTTCAAGACTCAAGACAAAAGTAATAAAGACTCAGGTAGTCAAACTAAACAGATAATTAAGGGACAGTAACTGTGGTTACAGCATTTGAACTTAAAATGAGTTTGTTAATTGCCACAAAGTGCTGAATTCATAAACCTTTTAACAAAAAGGTCTAAGAAACCAAGGAACAAAATCTTTGAACCCATTGATTTCAATCGCAGCTACAGCAATAATGACAAATTCCAAAATGTAAATCGTTTAAATTTCCATCTTAGTCAAAATCAATCTCAGCTTCAGGGTTTCAAAAAAAGGGTCTGCAGAAGAAATTAAACAATTTTATGGAAGAAGTTTAAGTTGAGAAATGTTCAATTTTTTTTTTATTAATATTTCTGAGGAATCAAAGTTGTTTAGTAAATTGGAGGATAAAATTGACAAACATTTGCAACATAGAGGTAGATGCATCACAAAGAGCAGCAGCTTGCTTTGATTGTTATTCAGATTTAGAAGAATTACATTACAATGTTGTTGGGACTTTTTCATTACCAGGACACATTCAGGGAAGTGTATGTTGACTATTTTAAATTCTTGGAATTGTTTAGATTAACAAAAAAAAAGAGAAGAAAACATATATTTTTTACAATTTTCAGGTGAAAAATTACCCGAATGGGTATTATAAATCTAGTCTGCCTGTAAGAAAAGACCAAATCTTAATTTTCTTTTTAAAATAAAAAAATAAATCAATCATCTTTTGGTTTTAAACTTGCATGAATTTAATTTCTGTTAGTATGTGAAATTTGTGCAGAAATCTGCTTGGAACTAGAGTGTTTGTATTCAGTAAGTATGGTGTAAGAAAACTGCTCATTTACTGGTGAAAGACTTTTTATGTTTCATTTGAGAATTAAGGAAAAATTCACTTGACTATGACTGCACTTTAAATCCATTGATATGTCCCATACATCATTTTTTGAAATTCAAAACTGAAGAGTAAATAACCAAACCTGCAATGCAGACAGACGCGTGACACAACTGCACAGTATATATCTAGGACTAGCCCCAGTTATGTGCATGTATATTTTGCTGAGGTTTGTGCAACATTTTGTAAAGCATCAAACGATCAATTGACTACTGTTATATCATTTTCTAAACGTATACATTGAAAAAATTGAGAAAAAAATATGCAAAAATGGGATCATGTAATAAATACAATACCACATTAGTGCCTTGTTTGGGGAAACATACCTCTTCGCCTGATTGCCTCAACATTCCTTCACTGTTTTAAACTTGTTCTTCCTCAGAACAAAACACATAGACACTATTTAGTTTTGGCTATTTACCAGCTGACTAATATGGGTAACTGATCTGTGCTAATTGTGATGTATGCTGGAGTCGTTACGAATGATTACTATTTTGTTTTCCAAACCATCAGAGTAGAAAAGAAGATATCAGTATTTTCTCACAGTTTACTAACAGTACCATCTTTTAGTGTCTTTATGTCATCATTTTGAGGTGATATGTTAATCTTTTGGAGAAAATGTCCAACAAATGCTAGAATATTATCTCTGGTAGGAACCTGATTGTTATCTAATACTTAGAAATTTAAGGTTCTTTTATGCTTCATTAATGACATTTACTAAGCAGAATTTTATTTTTTAAGATAAACTTTCTAAATACAGAAATTTAAAGGTAAAGATGATGGCTTTTATCAATTTTAAACAAACGCAGTTCTTCTTGAATTAATCTTCACGTAAATGTCTTATTTTGATCTGAAACATTATTTAGGAACCACCTTGTCTCCTAAGATTTTTTTGTTAACAATATTTGAAAATTGCCATTCTGCAATTTCAGTAAACAACTACCAGTACATTCAGTACATATATATATTGTTTCAGAACTGTATAAAGTTCTAAAAATATTCTTTAAAAATTGTTATTCCTTAGGAAATACCCATATTTGTTTTCTTTTTTACGATTTTCATACATCTCTATGTAGTTTTGTTTTATTAAGGTCATGCTTGCTTGAAGTCTCAATTAAATCATTTTTTTCTATTTTTTGTGTGTGTTTACTATATACTATATCTCTATAAATTATTGTGATAACACTAATATTTTTATCGGTAAAATGATTATGTCTCTTGTCATGTTAGTTGCAACATTCATAAAGGGCATCACCTAACATGTTACCAGATCTAAATTAAATGAATGTGATGTAGCTGTTGTATATTATTGTTATCGTTACTCTTTTTCTATATGAAAGTGATGCCATTCTCAGAGCCACTATAACCACCATGGCAGCCTTCTTCAAAATTATGCTAGCACTTTGTAACTCATGGTCATATGAATTTCACTAAAAGACTTTTTATAATGTCTTGTTAGTCATAAATAAAAATGGTGCCAATCTTACTTCCAATATCTTATTATCAATAAACCTCCTGAATGGTGAATCATACTGATATATGGTTTTCACCAGTTGACCTCTAGTGATGTCTGCTTGGTCATTTACAAACCCAGTATGGCCACCACAGCAATGATCTTGAAAATCATGGTTTCCAATAGCATCATAAAATATGATTGTTACTTTTCCTGAACAAATGACCGCATCAGATGGGGTTTTCAATGAAAGACTTCTTCTAATATCTAGTTGGTCATAAATTAAAATCTGATCTCTAATGTGGCTATCATGATGGCTAATTTTAACATTTTATTCTCCTAAATGTCTGGTGATACTGATAAAAATTATAGTTGGTCTCAAATAAAAATGGTGTGGATGTGATATCCAGAATGACCACCATTGCAGCCATCTTGAAAATCTTCTTGTCACTACTCCTCTTGAATGGAAAGACATGCTCTTATAGAATTTGTATCAGAAGACTTCTTTTGTTGTCTTGTTGAAAATGATACCTCTTAAGAGTCAATTTGGTCACTATGGTAGCCATCTTGAAAACAATATCTTTTCTGAAGAACATTATGACCACAATAGCAACAAATTTGAAACTCTTGTTATTACTGAAGCATATCAGATATGGTTTCAACACTCAGCAGTTAAAAGGAAGAAAAGGTATTTCTTGAATTCCTAAAAACTCTTTCCGATAGTAAAGCATTAGCCCTTCAAAGGACTTTGCTACAAATGTTTCTTTTTTTGCAGGAGAAAGGAGTGGAGTGCCTATAGAGATATGTGCACTTCAGTATTGTCAGGCAGTTCTAAAATACAGCAAATCTGTGAAAGATATAGCAAAGATAAAGGAGATTCACTTCATTGATGTGAATGATGCAATTCTTGACTTGGTCACACTTTCGTTTTCTGCAGCTTTAGAAGATAACAAAGCTGCATCTGAGCAGTTTGGTAACAGGTTGATAAAAGTTGTTTCAACTTTTGAACAGCCTTCATCTCAGCAGTTGCCAGTCTCAAAAAAATTTGTATTATTTCCAAAGCAGAACAAAGAAGGGGGCCCTAAATCTGAAAAAGTTGCATCACATTATATAATGGACAAGAAAAAGACTAAATTCAAATTTTCAGAAATCCTTACAGTACTGATCTGCATTGGTGATATTACAGAGAGCAAATGTAAAGCCATTGTCAGCAGTGTTGACCAGACTTTCAAGTCTCAAGGTGGAGATGCAAGGGCAATCAGGATAAAGGCTGGGCAAAAATTTGATGCCTGTGTAGCCAACTACAGAGGTCAACTTCGAAAGGTAAACTTTTAGAGATTAATCAAAGATATGAATATTTAATCAGTAAGAAAATACATTTGATTACCTTACATCAAAAGCATACCAATATCTCTTTGACACTAGTTCTTTAGGCCCAGTTTAGTCAGCCCAGCTAGTTTTCAATTCATCCTCCAGCCTTCAGTAGAGCATCCAGCAGTAAACAATTGTAACTTCACTTTGACAGCTTATCTTAGATAATAATGCAGTATTAGCAGGTTATGTATTACTGCCATTGGTTTAGAGTTGAACTACATTTAATTAGGTACAAATTCCCTTCTCCATCCCCATGCTGATGTCCTATAAGTTCTTGTCCAAGTCAGTGAAGGGCAATATTCCCATTTACCAGAGGTTGACAAAAGTGTCCAAACAGAGTCATGATTTTTATTTTAGACCTCCAGTTGCGTGTTGTAAATTGAAAACATCAGTTCTTACTATTACTAAATTACACACAAGTTACGTTTTTTGATGTTACCAGAAATATTAGATTAATACCACCTGTCAAAGAAAAATAAGTAGATCAGTATTATCCTGATTGTGAGAAAATAACTGAAATTTGAAATGGCCAAGAGAGCTCTGGATAACATCATTGTTAGAAAGTGTACTTATTCGCAAATCTGGCTAAGTCTACACTTCACTATCAGTACAACAAAGTTATGATGTGGTTAAAGTATCTTGAAGTGTTATAAGTTGGTAACTGAGACTTATCAACAAAAGTTTGGAAAATGTAGAAGAAAAACAAATGCAAATTGATCAAGATTATGATAACTTCAGATTGATGTTAAAAACCAACCTTGATGAACAAAAGATCAAAATTTTAGAATATGCTGCTTGTACAGCTGATGATAATTCCTTGACACACAGATTAATTTGTCAATAAGTCACTAATCATGAATCATGAATCCTTATCTCTTCCTACATATATTTATTGCAAGTAGAAAAGACAATTTTTCTGATTGCGACAGATTGAAAAATCAGCAACAGAATAAAGACATTTATTCCAAATGCTCTTGCTTCCAAGAAGTCAAGGTCATGTTCTTGTATTGAAAGCAATATAATTCTTCTGTCAAAATAACCCTAGTTTACTTTTATTATGGAGAATTATGAACCATTCTTGTCAAAAGGTTCAACATCACTTGTTTGCAATTCTGTTAAGGTTATTTCTACTAATTAAAAATATTATGTGACACAGGAGCATTATCAGACACATTGCCTTTATCTGAGAAGTCTTCTAGTGAATTTGTTCTTATTCAGGCATTATAGAGTGGCTTTGTTAATGTTCCTCTCCATTGTGTAAATTTGTCATCATACTTAGTCAAGACCTGTGACAGTCAGAACAGTGATATCTGTTTCTATCAAGAGTATTTATTTATTACAAGGCAGTTATCTACTTGGAGATAAGGTTGTGGTTACTTTACTTGTAACTGACAGGCCTTGCTTGGATAAAAAAGCTGATCCTATTGAAAATGAAATCCCTGATTTATACCATGTTTGTGCAGTTTCTATTGTAATGGCTAAAGGAGGAAATTATTCCTTTAGCTGATGCATTTATTAACCAGTCTTTGCTCCTTAAGAGGTATTGATCACAGTGATCCTGTAGTTACTACTCATTCCCTTTATTCTAATCAAGGTGACAAAAGACTGGGTGAAACGATAAACTGTGCTGACATCGGTACGATTCACAACACACAGTCTGTGGTATGATACATATCGATACACTTATGAACTTGATGGGCATTATATTTTTGGATGGTATGTGGTGTCCTTTTATGTAGACATTCTGGTCCCATTTCCAGTATGCAGATGAGAGATCGAGATATAGTTATCATATATTTATATGCAATTATCATTGATGAGAAGATAACAAGAATACTTTCAAACAGTTTATCTGTTGGTTGCAGTGAGTTTTAACCAACGTTTTAGACCATTCAAATGTGGCTCCATTTAACTCCCTTTGTTTTGTACAACACAAATGATTTGAAAACATCTTATTACCATTTCCATGTCTCAGTTAAAATTGGAAGACATTACAATATTATCTTTAAACAGAAGAGGCAGCATATCATGTGTTGTAAAATGGCATTAAACCCTACAACAACAATAGCATCAAACAGAAGAAATAATAAAATTTCCTCGTGCAAAGAAAATCTCATCCAGAACAAATCCAGGCATTGGAATAAGGTTAAATACCAACAAAATCTATCACATCTTACTTTCTACAGATGCAGCCACAGATACTCATGTTTGTTAGTGAAGAAAGATAAACTAATGAAACACCCAATCCTATTTCCCATTTTCTTTTTAACTTATTAAGTTGATAAACTTGAGCAGTTTGAAATCTGCCCTATCGCCTATTCTATGTTAATTTCACGAATTTCATCAGAGCCTTCATTCACTGGTTAAATATATCTGCATAAAAAAGAGAAATTACAAATTTGCTCCCCATGCATAATTTAGGGCAAGATGATGATAGAATTTTATTGCACAGGAGACCTCCCTCTTTATCAATGGATAAAGAAGGGAAGGAAGAAATAGTCAAAACCAAATATTTATCTAAAATTCAATACTGTATATGTATCTTTCTTCCTGCTCCACATTCTTATTATCTCTGTTGAAATCAACATCTTTGACACCTCTAAGCATACTCTGTTCCTTTTCTTTGTATCATTATTGTTATGTGCTTCTTTAATAGCTAGCTTTGTCAGCTTGAATAGGTTTTTAAATTGTCTTTATTTTAATTTGACTCAGTATTCTGCCATTTGTACATTTAATTTTGAAATACCACTCAAAATTGGTATCTCTATTAATGCTTTTCCAGCTACAATAATCTTATATACTTCATAATTTTAATCATCACTATCATCAGCAAGTATTGCAAAATGAAATCATAATGAGCCACGCCGGAATAAGACAGTTTGGGTTATCTATTGCCCATCTTATAAACATGCATTTGTTAAACTTTCTTGATGAATGGTTCAAACTAATGCTTTTTCCTAAAAATATTCTGCTAATAAAATTTAGTTTCACAACCATTCCTGTCATGCTTGAAGAACCCAGATATGGAGCAGTTGCTTTCAAAAGAACATGTCATAACAAGAATGGTTAAATAAAAATGTATACTTTGCTGAGCACATTTTGATATGTTGGACTTTGAATGAATTTGCAGGATTTATCACATTTCACTGTTCTCCAAAACATGCAAATTCATAAAAATTTTGCACAATTAGCATATTGTCACAACTTGACAGCATCTCCGCTTTAGGGCTTGTCATATCTAAGGACTTCTCCATGAAATCGCTCTCTTGCTACTTTCTGTTTGTCACACAGAGACACAGAGATACATTCATTTCTGATTGGTGTTTATTGTTTAACCTTGAGAGGAGCAAGCAATAAAACAAATGAGAATTCATTGTTACATACTTCACCATGTAACACACTCAGTAGTGTAGCATTCAAATTGTCCAAAGGAGTCGAGATACAATTCAAAGTATAAACCAGATTACAGTCATCTAATTTTGAAGAAAAAAACCCCAGTATTTATACAAAAAGGAACAATTGTATCAGGTCAGTAACTCACACTACACTCTCAGTAACTCACACTCTCAGTAATAGTTCAATCTGTGTTGGGATTTATTCTTCATTGTGAATGAGTTATCTAAAGAGATGTGTATGTGACCTGTTTAGAGGTTTAGGACTTGACTACATTTTAGAAACTAATTTTACATATTATTTAACTGCTTATACTCTAGCCATTTTTAAAAAAAAGAAAAACCTTGGTACAATTGATGACAAAACACTAATAGAAAAATTAAATCAGATATATTTCAAAGCATTAGTAAATTTTAGATCTGGTTCAATTTTCATGATTTACAGCACTTTTTCAAAGTTTTTTCGCTCTGGCCTCCCAGCCATCAATATATTTTATCTAAATGCCTCAGAATCCCTTAATTTTATACTTGTGTGCAATATAGAGAAAGTTATTGCCAAAATATTTTTTGTTACCTTTTTCATTTCTATATTTTCACAAGAGAAAAATATATCTTTCAATTTTCACTTGTGGAAATATATTTCCTTTAAATCTTGATTGTGTTTGTGTCACCTCAACGGTGGCGGCAGAAGTTATATATGCAGCAAATAAATAAACAATTTGTGAGCAAACTGTTAGTATTTGTATGGTCAGTTCATGAATATTGGCATAAGTGATGCAAAGTTTGGGGGCTGGGGGGGGGGGGGGGCTGAAGAGTGAGTTTAGAGTCTTCTCTGGTTCAATACAGGAAATCATTTTGTATATAATAATAAAAGTCTTTTCCTACATAAATACCATATATTTTTTGTCATGTGTTAGAAATTTTTACAATGATATATTTAACTCATGGCTTTGCCACACGTTAAAATATGTTTATGTACTACACAATAAAAAATATTCAATATTAACTAGTGAAAATAACATACCCTCTACTTGCTACATTTTGCCCCTTTACCTTTGTAAAATTCCTAAGATATCTAACTTTTTGTGGGAGAAGCGCATGTCAAATGTTTTCTTTTACAAATCTTTGAATTTTAAATTCTTTTAATTTTAAACAAGAAAAGGATAAAACAAACATATAGTCATGATGATTGATATACTCAATGTAATAGAAACAAATAGAAGTGAATTATTTCTGTTTGAATTATTAATATGTTACCTACTTAAATTAATTTATGTCCTCAGATACTTAAATGAGTTGCTGTCAATATTATCCTCATATTTATCTGTGATAGCCATATCATTTTTTATGAAAATGTGGCTGGGATGTCGGTGAACGTTTGGACTTATTAACATTTTTCTGCAGTAATGGCATATATGTTTTACAAAGTTTAATCTGATTGATAGGTTGGTGATGTAATAGAAGCAGATGCTGGAAATCTGAAGTGTGAGAAAGTGATCTGTTGTGTTGTCCCTATGTGGAATAGCAGAATGCCAGAAAAGGAATACAGGAAACAGTTGGAGGAATGCTTCAAAAACATCATAGAAAAATCCAAAACATTCTTGTCAGTTGCTATACCACTCATTGGAACAGGTTTGTGTTGTAAATATGTGTTGCTTGCATAACCATTATCTTTGACAGATTAACATTTATTTAAATTATTTCTCAGTTGTATGCTACTACTGCAAGCATTGGGGGCATTGTCATTCTCTCCTTTTCTTCATCTGTCTATCTCAATTTAGTTTGCATATGTCGATAACCTGACAAAAATGTTCAGACAAGTACAGTAGTCTTTTTGTGACTTTTGTTACAACAATATTTGTAAATTCTTTTACCCATTTTGTTCTGAATATACTCGTAGTTATATCATTTTATTTCTTAATATGACTAGTCATAATCTACTATTAATATGTTATACATCACAAACAGTATATACTTCATCACTGAATATGAAAATGGTCAAAGAACATCTGCAATGTTAGAATTTAGAAAAACATATGGAAAAATGCTTAATTTTAATTGAAAATCAATCAATAAAATCATGGATGACAACTTGGATGTTGACAGTGAGGGTTGGATATTGAAATTGATTTTGATGAGATCAAAGGATTATAATTGAGTGAAATTGACCAAAATGATAATGCATAGCTTCATGCATGCTCTATTCAACAGTGACTGTGACAACAAAATTAAATTTGAAGGTGGATCAGTGAATTTTTACATTGTTTAGAACCACAATTTAAATTAAAGTTTTCAAATGTGTCATAAAATTGTTTCAAGAAATTTTGATTTCCAATTTAGTATAATTAGTACAAGTTTTGAACTAACAGTGCTAAAAACTTCAAAAGGCTGGATCAAAATACTGCAAACTGAATTGTTTGAATTTTAGCTGAATTCGTCTTCACTGAACTTAAAGGTAAATATTATTTTAAGTCATATCTCAAACCAGCAGTTGTGAATATTATACTGGTAAATGATGACAAAATATATTCACTGTTTCACAACTTTATTTCCTTTTCAATGATGTATAGTTCGATTTACTTTATTTTTTTAAAAATAAATGATTCATTTGTAGGTGGCACTCTACAGTTTCATATTTTTTGCATAGGGTTACATTGTTAAAAAAAAGAATTTCCTAGGATTTAATCACTTGATATCCTGGCTATTAAACTAAAGACCTGAAATATTTTAGCTATTGTTAAATTTTGATTCCCATTATTTATGTGTATGATTGATGGCTGTAGTTTTCATTCTAGAGTATACAGATTGGCCTTACTTAAGATGTGTACTTATCAAAAGAATGCTAGCTCTGCTTGGATCTTCAGGACTTATTCAGGCCTTTTTCAACACAATACCAGTTGAAATTAATATCACATGGAAACCTTCTAGTACCAAAACCAAGAACAGAGCAATTCAAAAATGAGTTTTTAATACTCTGGTACAGTTCTGTGGAATAAGCTTCCAATACATGTAAAATCGGCTGAAAATATTAGATTATTTAAGAAGAGATATCATAAGCATGCATGTGTTTCTAATAGATAATGGAATTTAGTATTTTAATACGAAACATGCTAAAATAAGCACTAATTATTGCTATCTTCATACAATATGCATTTGTTATACTCTCATTAAGAGGGCCTCAAGGGAGAATAGTCTTTGACTTATGAGTCACCCTCTATAAATAAAGCATTATTATTATTATTATTATTATTATTATCGTCTCTTCCATGATTTACAGATAAATTTTAAATTTTAAAAAAAAGAGAAAAATGAAATGAATAAGGTTTTTACCTTTGATGTATTTTGTAATTTATTCACTGGACTTTCTGTTCATTTTCCTGTTTTAAGAACTGCTAAAGATAGTATACTTTTAGACTAATTCAGGCTGATTTGTTTTTAGCATATGGGGAACAGCCATTTTGTTTAGATCGCGTACAGTTTCCAAAAGTCTAATATGTAAAGAAATTTTAGCCACAGTACATGAAAGTAACATAGAGGTATACCAACATTTTCTCCATTTTGCTTAATGCAATCCAAACAACTCCTTACACCTGTCACTCTCTCTGTAGTATATAATACTTGTATCTGTTCTCCCATAAAACACATAGTGAAGGTCACGATAGTTTTTGCTGCTGCAGTTTTATGATTCTCCATTTTTACTTTATCTAGAATTGTTTCATAGGAAACATTGCAGTTGAAACTGGCAAACAGGATAAAATGGGTTAAGACAGACATGAAATTTGACATTCCTGTTTGTATGCAAAGCTAAATAAATGAGTAGCTTTTCATATCATTTTTACAATTTTTTAATTATAAAATTATATTTTCTTTTTCTTATTTATTTATTACTTCTTTTGAAATGTTAATTCGTATATTTAATTTGTAAATTCTGTCCATAGAAAACTATATGATACATATTGAAATTAATGTCAGTAATGGTGGGGTTGATGAATGCACCTTAAGGGCAGAGTAATGAAGGTACTGATTGTAAGGAACATCATACTGTCAGCATCTTTACATTTAACTTATTTGAAATGCAGCAATACATGGTATTTCATTAACACTTGATAATTTGAGGGGGTGGTTATTTCTTTAATTAAATTGTATTTTAGAAAATGTGATCTAAACTTTATACTTTAAATAAAAGTTAAGATGGGACTTTGTCTAACATGAAAACATTGATGCAGTTGTATTATAACTTCATTTTTGGACCATTTACCTTGACCAGACTTTTTTGCAGGGCCAATCACTTCAGCTGTTGAAGGGGCGTATAGATTTTGGGAATAAAGGTCAAAGTGCAAGGACACTGTGATCCAAAGAAAACTTGGCTTTGCAGTGGTTTTTTTCCTTGTGTAAACTCCGTGGCCAAACTTTGCAAAGTATTTGCACACTTTCCCATTTGTTTGTACCCTGTACCAAATGTAAATAAAGTCAAAAATGAAACTTTCACAGCAAAAAAAGACTTGTTTTAATCACCAATCACTTTCAAATGTCTTGGGAAACGTGTAATTCGTATTTTCACAGAATTTATATATATGGGAATCAGAAAATCACGTATACAGGAGTCCTCTGTATGCATACATTTCCTCGACAGCAAATTTAAGGGCTTGCTAGTCCTGCTTCAACTACCTGTTGATTGGGAAATTGTGTTTATCAATTGATCCTTTTAGCTGTGCTGATATTTACAATCAGAAAATTCAGTGTGCTGAAAGACCCACAGATGTACATGCAGTCATTGTAAGAGTACATCTGAATAACATGACCCACAAGCTAGGCGGTAAGATCAAAGACTTAACTAGCTGCAGAGTGGTGAGAAAATGTGCTGCTATGTTTTTTTTATCCGACCGCAACATCAAAAGCCTGGCAGCAAGATCAACTAATTGTTGAAGAAAGTATGAGTCGGAACTGGCAGTTTGTCGACATAAATGATTAGAAAACAAAGGATTTGTTAAAGCTGGGACCAAGGGCTTCGGTCGACATGCATGTTGATCTTTTATTTTGACGTCGACATAAGCATACCAATTTGATAGTAATAGTAGACCAAGGGACTGGGACTTTGCTTTTTTGTCGACATAGGCGGCTTGTCAATATAAGCGATGTCAATATAAATGGGTAGGACTGTATATATGACTGAAAATTTCCTGAAAAGTTTAAAATGGTCACCAGCCACCACTTCAGATAGTCAAATGTCCAATTGTATATGCAAATTTATCCAACATGTAATCTAAATAATTATGTTCATTTCTTATTATTTAATCTTCCAATGTATATTGCCAGCCATGTTATACCATGATGTGTATCAGAATAATTGTTGTTGATAGGTTATGCATCACACTAGCTTTACAAACATAAATTGTAAAATTTGCAAGCATGTTCATTCAAATTTCTGCAAAAAACAAAATAAAGGAAGTTGTTGGGGTTTTCTTTCATTTTTTTACTTGTTCACTGAACAGTATTTATACAGATACACTAAATTTATAAATAGTTTTAGAAAATGTACATGGATTTTTGGTATTTAGATTAATAATGAATATATGGTGTAAGTATACAAATGCAACTTATATATCTTGAATTAACAGTTTATCATGTATTCAGTCATACCCCTTGCCTTAGATTCAAGTTCACTAAGAGATAATGCAAGTATGTGTTTTGATCTAGGCTGACAGTTTTTAACTCCTACATTTATTTTGTCGAAAGTTACCCAGGTCCCTATCCTGTCAAATTGTAGTCAATCCCTTGATCAAAAGGGTCAAGGTCACTGGTAGGTATTAAAAAAATAGATCATACAATGCTTGTATAAAGTGCTATTTTATTAATCATGTTTTTCAAAATGCTTTAACCAATCAAACTGACATCACTGTCATCAGTCACCTTGTTGTAAGCATCATTTGAATTGTTTATATCTCATCCTAACATTCTTTGAATCATTTCACATAACCTGACACTGCCATCTCACCTGTCTGCATGGGTTTGAGTCTCAGGCTCAGATAGCATGGGTACGTGAGAAAGCTTGCTAGTAGCTTCTCATGGGTCAGAGGTTCTTGCCAAGGTTCTTCCTCCACCAGTTATACTGGCTGCCATGTATGGCCTATCGTATGCTGAAAAAGAGTTTTAAACCTTACAACAACGATAACTACAACTACAATATATGACATGGTATCTTGCAACACTAGTGAAGCAAGTTACATTCTGAAATTAATTCAGGTTATCACAAATTTAACTAAGATTATTACAAAAATAATTGGATGCATATCTACAGACATAATACCATGCTTATAAGATTGGTTTCAGCATATAGTTGTGTCCTTGGATATAAATTTGTATACAGTGTATTTTATATTCCACTTTAGGGCTCAAAGATGCTAGCATTGAAATATGTGGAAAAGTCTTACTAGAGTCCTTATTGCGATTCAGTGGAGCACACAGGAGTAAAGAGACCATCAGAGAAGTCCATATTATCAATCCTAATGATGAATCCATAGCATGTGTCAGAAGTATTTTCATGGACTATTTTGATGAGCAGAAGAAGTGGCTTGCTTGGAGCGGACAACCTGGATACATACAAAGAGATTCTGCGGCTTCATCAGAGAGACAAAATCCACCTCCTCCAAAATCTGAAATCACAGAAGACATGGCATCGTTTAATCTTGGGCCTAACCAGCCTTCAGGAGCCCAGAAAATGGACAGAAGCAAGAATGACAAACAAGACATTTGTGTCATCTGTATGTGTCCATTAGTGAATCCAGTTAAACTAAAAAAATGTAACCATGTGTTTTGTAAAGGCTGTGTTGACAATCAAATGAAGCATAAACCTGTATGTTCAACATGTAATGCCATATATGGGATCATTACTGGAGACCAGCCTTATAGCAGAATGACTGACTATATCGACCGCAAACATTATGTTGAAGGGTATGAATATTGTGGAATTATTGTGATAACCTATGACATCCCAGATGGATTTGAAAGGGTAAATATGTTTAGCATTATATATTATAGCAAATGGCATGTAGAAGATTATACACTAGTGAAGAAATATTAGCAATTTAGGGTCTCTTATCCCATCAGAATGTATAATTTACTGAAGTATGTGGCCAAAAGAAAGAAAAAAGATGTATTTTAATGTTGTCAAGTAGGATTCGTTCTAGGCTACATTCTTGTCATTGACACTTATTTTATATTATTAGTGCCAAAAATATTTGCCGATTTGGCATTTTCTTGCACATTATAAGAATTCTAGAAAATTAATATGGAAGATTGTAATAGTTGATTTCAGACTGTATTGAGAGTACCTCCAGCTCAGACTTATTTATTAGAGTACACTTGAAGAAATATTTAATGATCATTTGTATTGGCTGATGGAATATCTTACTGATTTTGATTAGTTGGGACACCATTTGGACATGGTTGATTGAGTATGGACAGGAAATGCATGTGATTTGCCTAAATAAATGTATTTAGAACTCACTTTGTGCACCTTGTCATGTAGTCTAGAACTTTAGGGTCAGCTTATACACACTTTTTAATATGTTTACCTATTCAGCTGGAGGGGGGCAGCTTATATTGGAATGAGCTTATATGCAAGTATAATGGTATATCCCATAATATGTTAATTCCACACATCTTAATAAACAATGAAAGATAAGTCCATATTTTTGGGATTCATAAGATCTTATACAATACCCTGTTGTCATCTGGTACAAAGTCCGAGAATATTTCCTCATTGACTGACAATATTTCCTCATTCTCAAAGAGGAGGTGGATTCAGCAATATGAGCTCTGAAGAATTGGAAGGCAGCTAGAGTAGACAACATCTCAGTTGAACTTAACAAACATGGGGGGATCCATGAAAGAGCTACTAACAATAATTTGCAACAAGATCTGGCAGACAGGTGAATGGCCAACAAAGTGGATCCAGTCACTAATTAGAACACTCCCCAAAGAAGGCAATCTCCAGCTGTGCAAAAATTACATAACTATCAGTTTCATCAGCCATGCTAGTAAGGTGATGCTGAAGATCATTTTGAACAGACTGAACCCACAAGCAAAAGAAATAAATGCTGAAGAGCGGGGTTCCAGAGTGGAAGAAGCACAACAGAACAAAAATTCCATCTCAGAGTTCTGTTTGAAAAGTACTCGTAACATCCACAAGATATGTATCATGTGTTCATAGATTTCAAGAAGGCCTTTGAAAGAGTGTGGCATGAGGCATTGTGGGCCACAATGAAGAAGTACAACATGGGTCAAAAGTTTACCAATACCATCAAGCAGCTTTATGCCAAAGCTACCAGTGCAGTAATTGCCGAAGGTTCTGTGAAGACTGGTAAAAGAAAACAGTTGGAGTACAGCAAGGCTGCCTCCTGTTACCCACGCTTTTCAACATCTAGATGTACTTTGAGCGCATCATGAGCTAAGCCATGGAAAACTATTGGGACAGTCAGCATTGGCGGGCATAACTTCACCAACCTCAGCATTGCAGATGACATTGATGGGCTGGCAGGCAGTGAAGAACCTGGATGAAACATCGTCCATTTTTACATGGAGATAGATACTGAGAAGACAAAACTGATGACAAACAAAATCTCAGTTGCAAACAAATCTCATCCAAGATTAAAGTCAGAAGACAGGAACTGGAAACAGTGGGCCATTTCAAATATCTTGGTAATATTATCACTGAAGAGGGATCAAGAGCAGATATTTTGTCATGAGCAGCCCAAACAACGGCCGCTATGTCAAAGTTAATACCCATCTGGAGAGGCAACAATATCTGTCTGAAAACTAAAATGAGACTATTGAGAGCACTAGTCATCTCAATCTTTTTGTATTCATGTGAGTGCCTGGACCCTGACAGCAGAATCCAGGCACTTGAAATTAGATGCTACATAACCATCCTGGGCATCTCTTACATTGACTTCATCACAGATGAAGTGTGTAAAACCATCATGCACTAAGTAGGTCAATATGAAGACCTCCTCACCACTGTCAAAAAGAGGAAGCTGAAATGGTATGGCCATGTCACTAGAACCAACAGTCTATCCACAACAGTACTGCAGAGCATTGTCCAGGGTGACAGAAGGAGAGGTAGGCAGTGAAAAAGGTAGACTGACAATATCACATAATGGACCAGGAAAAGTTTTGCGGAGACACAGGCATTGGCACATGAAAGAGACAAGTGGAGGGAACTAGTCAGATGTTCAGTAGCACAGTGCCTCAATGACCACACTAGGTCAAGAGACTGATGATGATGATGATGATGATATCTAGCACAAAATACAAAGGTCCACAGGACAAAGGGTTGTGTTATTACACATGATTTACAAGTTGTCAAACATAGTATTTATCCAGACATATTCAGTACATATTTCCAAAAGGACCATTCACTCAACAGATGCAATATCAATGTCTAAACTTTACATCAATATGTTGCAAACAGGTTTGTCTGCTACCATTGTTATCACTATGAAAAATATAAATAGTCCATCGTAGCAGCTTTAAGGGTGGGTATTGAATTAAATATCTTTTTGAGATATTTCACAAGATTAAGCAAAATATTGATTTAAGAATGAATTACAGATTGCTGTTAATTTATTGAAATAAAATGAATGCAAACTGCAAAAAATTACTTACAGTTATTTAATTACATAATTAAAATCCAGAAAATAAATCAAATGCAGTACAGTAGTTGCAATCTAACACAAAAAATAAAGAGTTATAATTTAAGTCTATTAGGTTCACAGTCTGTAGTTAACGTATTGATAAACATAAAATACAGATTTTTGATGTCATGTCACCCCATGTAGTTCAAAATGAACTGCCTTGAAAGTCACTTGATTGAACTTTTTTAAGACGATAATTGCATCAACATGATTTGGTTTTAAGAGCTGAATGTTATGCATTTAATATATCTCCAGCAGTGGAGAACACCCTCTCAGAAAGAAACTTGTAGCTGGGATGCACAATAAGGATTGAGCATACTTAGCTAATCTAGGAAATCTCTGCTCATGATCTTTCCACCATTGAAGAGTATTTAAATCCAAGGGAATCGATGAAAACACTTTGAAGTTCTTAAGCTCTTCTTCCAGTTCTTTATTTGTGTTTCTGAAGTCTCAACACCAGCTATGTAGACATCACCAAGAAGTTCTTGCATGCCAGAACAACAGGTACCTTTATCTATCATATCACTCTGACCAATGTCTGACACATAACCGCTTGGTTAGCTGTGGTAAATGTAGCAGTTCTGATCTCCCACAGTGGGTGATCATTGTCATGTTCAGTCTTCACTCTAACATTGATTTCTGATGCATTCTGCAAAATATTGGTTAAGATTTCACTCCTTCTTGCATTGCTTTAAAACATGGATACAAGGCGTCAGCATTGGTGAGTTTCTTCTAGAACATAAACCACAGCCCGTTTCATCTGAGCTGTGACTAGAGAGTCATCATCGCTATGTTGGAAAATAATGTCAATTAGTTTGTGATGAAAAGGCATGATAACTGAAACGTTTGGAACTGACTCAGCAAAAGGAATGGTTGTCACCAATTTATTAGGTTCTAGACAAACCATTACCTCATCTTCCAGGCAAATGTTATCATCTGACAATGTTTTCAAATCATTGCTCTTTTATTTTAGCAAGATCTCAAAACGACAATTACTGAACATTGCATTTCAAGAAACCTAACCTGGAAATCATGTCATAAGTACTGTTCTATCTAGTGGGCACATCAGCTTTAAGCTTATGATCTGATAGACCCAGCAATTCAGCCTGGCTTCTCAGTTTAGCTGCAGCAGCTGTTGTACTTCTGTGCAAACATGCTGAGTCTAGTATTTCAATGCATCTGATCTTGAGACATTTTTGTGCAGCTAAATTAATTGTATGTGCATAAACACTTGATGTGAAAGTTGCATCCTAAAAGAGTACCTGCCTTGCCCATGTTTGATGCATTATCTGATACAGTAGGTGGTATGGGGATCAGTGTCAAATGCAGCAATGTGCTTTTTTGTTTACAAAAACAATTTAAGGCTTGAAAAAGAAATAGAAATGTTACCGAAGCTGATTATCAGAGGTAAAGGTATGGAATTCAGCAAGTCATTGTCAATCAGAAACTGTTATAAGTAGTGAAATGTAGTAAAGGTATGGAATTCAGCAAGTCATTGTCAATCAGAAACTGTTATAAGTAGTGAAATGTAGTAAAGGTATGGAATTCAGCAAGTCATTGTCAATGAGAAACTGTTAGAAGTAGTGAAATGTAGTAAAGGTATGGAATTCAGCAAGTCATTGTCAATCAGAAACTGTTAGAAGTAGTGAAATGTAGTAAAGGTATAGAATTCAGCAAGTCATTGTCAATCAAAAACTGTTAGAAGTAGTGAAATGTAGTAAAGGTATGAAATTCAGCAAGTCATTGTCACTCAAAAACCGTTAGAAGTAGTGAAATGTAGTAAAGGTATAGAATTCTCAAGTCATTATCAATCAAAAACTGTTAGAAGTAGTGAAATGTAGTAAAGGTATGGAATTCAGCAAGTCATTGTCAATCAAAAACTGTTAGAAGTAGTGAATTGTAGTAAAAGTATGGAATTCAGCAAGTCATTGTCAATCAGAAACTGTTAGAAGTAGTGAAATGTGGCTAATATTAGTTGATCATAATAGAGATTGTTTACTACTTATCAAAATTTATGTCAATAGTGCACTATATCAATGTAAGATTGTTACAATGATATTATTGTATTGTCTGTTTAATACCACAATATATTATTGGTATTCGATATTATTGCACACCCCTAAGCAACACAGATTTGGATGTCTAATTTATTGGACTAGTACATAAGCACTAAGCAGGACTGTTTACTGTTTATAAAAGCTACAGGTTATGGACATAAATTGTGGTGCTACTGAAGGGTCTGTCTTTTTTTCTTTCCAAGATAAATGAAAATGTTTGGAAACACAATCATAATGGGGATAGGATTTTAAGTAAATAATCGTTTTGTTTAAAATAGGTAATATTATGTCAGGTTTGAAAGTCCGAGATCTGGTAAATGAAAATTATGTTATCACTGCATGGTATTTTCACTAAGGGACCATCCTTAAATGACACCATGCACCTATGTGGGGGAGGGGGTTTATGCATTTGTAATGATGTGTGGTGAGGGGGAGGAGGGATGTTTAAGAAATGTGACGTCACATCAAAATGCGCAACTTAAAATAAAAGTTCCACTTATTTTTTTATTGCTTACAATTTATTTAATGACATTTTAAGTAGCTTCACATGTGTCATGCATGAAGCTCAAATTAAGTCAGACTCTTCTTCAAACTACCAAAACCCCTACTAGCCCCAATAGTGACTTTTTCCAAATAGCATTCTTTCATTTCCAGTCCGCTGGTGTCAATAAAGCAAGGTTGAAATGATGTTTTCTCACCAAACTTGTTTAATTTTAAACTTTTTTGTGCTATAAAACTAAATTTAAAAAATTTGATAGAAAAGTATATAATTTGAGAAAAAAAAAATTCTATAATTTTCAAATAGAAAATATGGCTTTTTCTAGGGAAGGGGGAGCAGAGCTTTGTGACATCATATTTGAGGGGGGGTCTGACGTTTTGTGATGAGGGGGGAGGGAGGTCAAAATCGGCAAAAATCGCGTGACATCATTTATGGATGGCCCCTAAAGGCATCATATGTTGTCTGGTTAATGTAAAACAAAAGTAGTGCCAATCTAAATCCATTATGGGGTCACGTACCTTTAGGCCATTTTGAAATTTTGCTGTAGCCAACCTATTTGAATGTAAAGTTATACTGACTTAAAATTTTCAACAGAAGAATAATGATAATATCTACTTTGTCCTAGAAGAAATGGTGCCATTGTAACCTCCTTTATGGCAATAATGCTGGGTATACTTAAATATTTTTATCACCCCCTCTTCCCATATTGATGTTAATATTAACATGGAATTTGTTTTTAACAATAAAGCTTCTTTTCATATCTAGTTAGTCGAAAATTAAATGATGCAAATTTACCGTCTAACAGTCATGTGGAAAATCTTAACAGCCCTGTACCTAAACAGAAAGTCATATGAATATGATGTCACATTCATCCTAAATAAAAATGGATTGGATTCATGGAAATTGTTTTTGGAATGTAGAGTATCAGTTTGTTCATGGGACTCTTGTTTTGTGATCCTGTTTGGAATATATAACAAAATCAACCGTCACATCTTTTGTGCATGACCTTGATTAATGATGGAGGTTATTGGGTTATGCCCCCTGGACATACAACTGCTGATGTAAGGATATATCATGTGTTTCTTCAAGTAAAAGCATAGTTACTAGTTTTAATAGATTGTGTCAGTACACTATTTCTGTGAGTTACTAATTTTAATAAATTTTGTTACAAGTTCTGAAGGACCTCTTATTATTCCATAATAGGTACTAGTGCACATTAAAAAAAGTTTATGCTGGACTATGTATGGGAGATGTGAACAATTCTCATTTATAGTATTTTTCATTTTCTCCTTAAATATTAAATGGACATATACAAACTGTAAATTTTAAGTTTCACTCAATAATGAATGTGTGGACCCTTGTCCAGTCTGCAGCTTAAACGAAATTTTAAAAAATGAATTTTATTGATGTAAGATGTTAGTCTTAGTCTTCTGCATAGAAATCAATATTTGTGTAAAATCCATGAAAATATACACCAGAAACATCTTTCTTTATATTGTATAATTTATTTCAGGATGCTCTTCACATGAGAAGCAAACCATATAAAGGATTGAAAAGAACTGCATATCTTCCCAATAATGATAAGGGTCAGAAGGTGTTAAAATTGCTGCATTTAGCATTTGATCGGCGGTTGATATTCACTATTGGTCAGTCTCAAACTTCAGGAAAGGATTATGTGGTTACTTGGAATGGTATTCTTCACAAAACAAGGGTAGATGGTGGTCCTGATAGGTAACAATTAGGTTCATAATATCTCTACTTGTTGGAGCTTTATAATATCCATTATTTCTGTTTCCTTCTCCATCTATTCACACCATCCTGCTACAGCCATATCTCCATAACTATTGGTTCTGTTATGTTGCTATGTGGTATTAGTATGTAAGCTCTCTATCATAATTTATAATATAGAAATTAATTTTGTTTTCTAACATTTGCTATGAGTTTTTTCATTCTATTACCAAAACTTTAAAAGTTACATCCATTCGTTCATATTTAATAAATATTTGCTGCTGTTAGAAAAAATGTAGGAAGTCATAATTGTCTTCTTAACACCTCTTAGCAGAATTCAATTAGATTTTAACATGACTGTACATGCATTAGATTTATTCAGATGATATTGATCTTCCATCAAATATGCAGCCTCTAATACTAATAGTAGTGTTTAAATAACTGTCCACAAAGGTGCTCAACATAATTTGACAAAATTAGAGAAAAACCTTGACTTTTCTTTGCACAGACCATCAAATATGGCTCCAGTAAAAAGAAAATTTAAAAAGAAAATTATAGTAAGCATTCTGGCATAATGACTGTATAGCTCTTTTATATGTTGATAAACTGCTACTTAAATTAGCTGCAATTGATAAAAATAAAAAAAATCATAAAATTATCTTCCTCACAAAAATAGAATTAAAAGAATTTTACCATATTTGAGATAATCATAGAAACAATTGCCCTTCACAATATGCAAAGGATGCTTGGGAGTCACACGGGAAATTTATGTAAATTTGTCTATTCTAATGACTGTAAAAACCTTAGTCCCCATAAACACTATTTGAGCCATAAATCGATATGACCCACAAGTGGCCCTTGCATGTTAACCCATGGGTTAATGCTCATTCCTGTTTGACCCCCCACCCCAAGGTCCACATACAACTACTCACAAATTACAATGGATTTTATGTCAAAGCAAACACTCATCAGCAGTTTCATATCCATTTTCACCAAATATATTTACCTGGGTTAGGTTCCTGTAAACTTTGCTGAAATCATATTTGTCAAAGATGTGTGCAAAGGACATGGTTTGAACTAGGAATTGCATTTGAAATGGATTTCACCATAGCCTATTTATTGTCACTTCCGATTACCTACTCACTTGTGTCAACATCATGTAACTGATATTTAAATGAAACCTAATGGTTTTGTTTGTTTCTATCCTGATCACTGATGACAGCCATATCACATATTTTGTGTGCTTTCGGTCATCTTTAATGTAATCCATAGTAATGTTGGATGTTGAAAAGGTTTTCCAGAGATGTTTTGATAGATAAAGAAACGTGAACTTTTTTATGGAAGTTCCTTACAAATCATCTTTTTAAAAATGATCTACTTTATTAGAATTTATGTTTTAGGTGAGGTACCCATGGAACCATCACACACATTGCAATAATCAACCAAAAGCTTCTACATTCGTTTGACTATTTTTAGCCTTTGGGAGAGTCTGCTGTATTTTGGTGGACAGACTGTTTTCAAGTCTTGTTCTAATTCAGTGAATTTATTGTTCCTTGTTCTCTGTATATTGTATATAACATAAATTACATATTATTTAGCTACCCAGTATATTGTTGAAGCGAGTTTATTAGAAATATAGCCCTGAATTGTACATTGTTTTGTAAACCTATTCTTTAAAAAGTTTCATTTTTTCAACATATTTATTCTGGATTTTTCTTCACAACATTAATATGAAGATCACTGACATAGTATTTTGAATTTTGATTAAATTGTTCCTATTAGTAAATTACATGTTTAATATCTTTAATATGCAAACCATGCTAAATTATTTGAAACAATATGGGACTACAATACTTTGATTGAATCAGGGCTCAGGAACCTCATCAACCTCATCTCTCACCTGACTGTATTCAAGAGAGTTGACTTCACTCTCTTAAAAAAGAAAAACCCACAGGTACTAAAAGGAGTAAAAATAATTTATGTTCATAGTGAAGATTCCTGAACACATTTCTTCAAAGACAAGGACATGTCTGGTTTGTAACTCTAGGTATAGCATTTACACACCTAACCCATGGTTTCTTAAATATAATCTAAGGTCATTTTTTGTAGTAAAACTTTCATTTTTAACAATCTGTAGCACATTATGAATTAGAATTGGGAGAGACAGAGAATGTTTGAATTTTGTGATATGTCATTTACTCAGGCATATTTCTACATGAGATGTTGGCCCTGTTATGATACAGGTAGGAGTGTCACAATTTCCACAAACTTTCATACTATTTTTGTCAAACCTTAATTTCTAGAGAGCGACGTAATGGCACATATCAAATGGAAGATTGATGATTGGCCAAGCAATTTAATAGTTTCTATGTCATGACCCCATTTTATTGCCCATTTAATAGTCTTTTCAACAAAAAGTAGATTACAATTATATACACATCTATTGTGTAAAAGTTGGTGGAAATTGGTGGAGACATTCCAATTATATCTTTTGAGAGTAAGTTTAAGCAAGATCTTTTAACTGTGTGAAAAATAATTAATTTATTTATACAAATATCTGCTGGCATCTTTGGCGTGCCAGTGTATGTGTACAGCTATAGTCTGGAAAATAGCTATATAGATACACTGGCATGAAGTGAACAAAACACTGTAACGAGAAGAAAAATCACAGAAATGTCAGTTTTCTGGCCATTGACTTCTCACAGGTCTTACTGTTAAAGATGTGTGATAGCTGCTAAAAGTTAAAATTTCTCCACATCAATATGATGCCTAGATTACTCGAACAAAAATTTCATTCTAAATGGAAATACCATTAAGAAATTGATGACTATGTATGGTAGTTGCAGTTGTTTTATACTGTATACATTGTTATTAATCAAATAGTTATCAAAGAGGCCATATATTGAAAGGGTTTTAAATTTTTTTTAAAAATCAAATTAATCTTGTATTGGAATTGGGTAATTGTGTGTAAATAATAAAGTTTGCTTTCATAACTACATGCACTAGAATGAATGGATGTAAAATACTGGTAGGTAAGAGTAATAGATAATTGAGATATACTAGCGGTTCAACTGTGGTGCTTACTAACAGTTGAAAATTTTATCAAGGTACAGGTCTACATTGACTTTAAAAAGGAACAATGTTTTAGTAACGTTTAAGACCCAGCCAAATTTGCATGGTTACAATGAGGGGATAAGTGGTTTACCTGAAACTTAACATATTTATATTTTTAATCCAAGCAAATTTATTACCTTATAGATATGGGTACCCCGATCCTACCTACTTGGACAGAGTCTTGGAGCAGCTTGCAGCTAAAGGTGTGACAGAGGATTCCATAAGTAAGGATCAACGGACCTCAAGTGCTTATTATTTTGTTGTGTCATAATCTACAGTTTAAACACATTGAAAGATTACCCTCAGAAAAAAAAGATTTATATGATAGTAAAGAACGCTTAACATTTATGTTAGTACCAATGATGATTAGGAAACTGATACGATGTATTTTGTCTTCAGAGGGAGATCACACCCATCTTTATTAGTTCAGAGGCATGAAGTTTTTATGACTTCACTTTGTTGTTTTACAGCCCCAGCAATAAAAGTTTGGTGATATTTGTAACTCTTACCGGTAAATCTGTAAAAAGTTCAATTAGGGATGAAACAGTTCACTGATGCATCAATAATTCTGCTATTTCATTTTATATATTTATAACAGAAATTGCAGAACTAATATACACAGCAATACTTGCCATACAAAAGTTTTTCATCTCAAACAGTCTTGAACATATATTAGTCATTTGCCTTTCTATTCTTTATAATGAGCTGTCACAGCAGATTTTGGCATTTGCAATAAATACAGTGCAAGGGATTTTGTTTATTAATTATCTCCTCCTCCCACCAGGACTTTGTTTTCAATCAGATTTTTCTTGCATGAGGAAACTGCACCATTATTTCAATTGTTTAAGATAACACCATTATAACTTCCAGGTCCAACAATAATATTTCTGATACACATGTAGCTGTACTGACATATATGTGACAGAACCAAGACATCTGTTCAATAGATTTCAAATTTTGATCCTGTGGAGGACTTGTGAAGGATCAGCTTGGATTTTCTTTGAGCCAGGATTTGTTAATATGGATATAATAGCTTCTTTCTCTATAAATCTGAGTAAGAATATTTTTTAAAGTTATTTAAAGGCCAGACATTGTTTTTAAAAAATATTTGCTGTAACATCATCACACAAATAAAATACAGTAGTGACTCCCTTGTAATGAAAAAGCAAGAATTGAACACGTCACATTCTGATGGCTGATGTTACATTAATAATTGGGAGCTGCAGTGACTCATGCTTGAAACATGACTTAAAGGTTGGAAACTTTTTATCCTACCACTAGACCAGCTTCAGTCAGTTACCATGGTGTGTCCTTGGGCAAAGTACTTTTCTCACATTGCTTTGACACTAAATAGCCTCTATTACTGCTGTGCCTTTAAACACCAAACAATAATAACTGATTAATGAGTCGGGCATTATCAGTTAAATGAAGAAGGAAGAGTTGTGTATCTCAAAGTTCACTGCAAGGATTTGTTTTATAAAGTCCACAAGCATTGTTAGTTTCCATCACAATTGTTCTACCTGGTAAACATTGATGAAATTCATTATGATTATTAAGTTTCACACTTAACATGCTCTCAGTAGTATTTAGGTCTAGAGTTATGTTTGTGTGCTCAATAATTTGAAAGATGGAGAATGCTTTCTCCCTATCAGTATTAGAATGTTGATTGACAAAACTTTTGATCCAGTCTCAAAAAAGGCCTTCAACATTGGTGTATTTGTTACAGAAGAATCATTGCTCCTGTGAGATGGTGACTGCATATACCACGTACTATCTTAAAATCCACTTTGCATGAATAGCATAATGCAAACTCACAACTTTTCCTACTTGACAACACTCACTTGAACCCGTGATATTTCGTTGGCGGGTATTGTTTATTACTGGGAGAAAGCATACATTTCAGCAATGTGACATGAATTAACCAAAATCATATAAGAACTGTCCTGAAATATTTTTTTTTAAATCAGACAAAACAAAACAAAAATACTTGCACAAGCGTTTTTAATGAAATTTTCGTTGGTCTCCATTTTATCTCACCTCCAAATGTCAGGTGGTTTTAATTGAAGACTCGCAAGCTGTCATTGAAAACCTTTGATCCTGTTCATACATGTGACAGCTCAATAAATACCCTACCTTTGATCTTAAACCCTACAAATTACACCAATAAGGTCTTAATTGGATATTTTAATATTTTTGTCCTCTTACCAATAGAATCATATGAATTTAATAAGTAAAGATTTCAAGACATAAATTAGCAAATAATCCAGATAATCTATATTATATTATTAGTTTAGAAGCAAACATCTGCTGTGACATTTCACTATATTTAGAAAAATAGTTGACTATATCCAATCTTGGTTGTTTTCTCCATTTTCACATCACACATAGGCAGTTAACAAGAGGGGCGCTGTATATTTGACACATACTAATTTTACTTGACTATATAAACTAATATGTTATGATGAACCGATTATGGTAAATCCATCCTCAGTTTTCTATCTTTCTTGATATATATCTTATAGTAGGTTATGTAGGCATGTCATTTCACTAATAAATGCAAAAAAAAATTTTTTTTAAATTACGTAACCATGGGTTTGTGATTTATGTAAGTTCTAATATTGTTTGGAATATTTGGTCCAAAATTATTCATTAACATCTAGATTTCTTTGAACGTAATCTCAAGAGTTAGAAACCAAAATATGACACATATTTATGACAAAAGGTACACTGTTACTATCCCTGACAAGATGGACTTGTTCAAAATGTTGTTTTGAAAAAACACAGATTATCATGGTGTAAAATATAAAGAGCAATGATTAGTCGCCTATAATCTTGCTAAACTACAAAATTTAATCTAGACTTTTTAGTATGTTGTTCAGTTGAAACTTCAATTAATTTACTTTAGTGATTACAATTTATCTTTATCCTTTTATATTGCTCATATACATCATATTATCTTTAAATAACCTCTTGGTATTTGACATTATCATAAACATTAATTGATTTAGCTTAATTATAATTTTTCACAAAGTCATTTCATCAGAAATAACTGAAATTTTGGTTTGCATAAAACTTTGCCATAAATTGGTGTGTAAACTGCAAGGTACACGACTTTCTTTAGTAAATAAACTATTTTGTTTTATGTCAAGTCATTGTTCAACTTTTGAAATCATAGGGATATGACTTGTTGAGTAAAATCAATGTGGCAGAAAAGAAGAAACAAGAAAACCTGCATCAATTTTTCATAGTGGCAAAAATATATACTTGTAGATTTTTGTTATTATGTTAGAATATTTATCTGTGGCTTTTTGATTTTGTTTGTAATGGAATGTTTTTAACTTTGGATAAAAATATGAATTTTAGAAAGAGTGCAGCTGATAAAGATGCAAATTGTGATCTTTTTAATGCTGCTTTGTGCTCTGTAATTTGTATGATATTACTTTTGATTTATTTTAAGAGGTGTTATTTTCTTTTTCTTTTGTATGGTCATGTGAGTTTATTTATGATATTGTACTGTATTCATTGTGTCTTATCCATCATCCATCCATCAACAACCGCTTGTTGCTATTCTGTTTACTTTTTAGATCCAATTTTGATCAAATGTGGAATATTTGCTTACCAGTCTATTTCAAGATCTCTGACAGGTAGATAATGAGCAGGTTCCATTGGTATAACATGGTGAATTTTTAAAACCCATTTTGCAGAGCTCTTTGCTACTCTGAGAGTCATATTGTAGATCTTATTTTAATCAAACTTGGAAATATGCATATATCTGAAGTATTTTGGATAAAATTTGATAATTAGCATATTATGTGTCGATCTTTTATCCAATTTTCAGAGCTTAGTTAGATTAAATGTTATATACATGCTTTGATCATCAGGAAAGTAGCGCAGCCAATCAGATGCAAGATCATATCATTAGCATCATTAAAAAAACAGTATTTCTGGCTTAAGTTTGATCAAATTTGATAGAAAGGTTATATTTATGAGGTTAATTTAATACTTGTATAGAATGTATTTAAATAGGATATCATAAAGATCCAGGATGTGTTATTTTGAGTAAGATCCATGCATATTAATGAGGTGATGTTTGTAATATCTGATTAACTGTCAAGACTCCAGTTATAGTCAGATTTGTTAGATAGTCTTATAGATTTGAGATCAATGTGATTATGAGTCACTCTATTTACTGAACTTCAATAGGATTTTCATTACAGCATCAGAATCTTTTATAAAAATATTAACATAATAATGTTATACTATTGCATGTGGAAACAGTAGTATTACAATATTACATACATAAACCTGATTAGCAAATTAGTATGTAATTCAGGTGTGTGATATCCTCCATGGTCTTTTGCTAACTGCTGACAGCTTAATAAATTTTTGTAAATTTTTATGCTGCTTAATTGGTAATGTGGTACAATGTTTGGAGGTAAACCAGTCAGAAATAATATATATATATATATATATATATATATATATATATATATATATATATATATATATATATATATATATATATATCTTGATCAATAATTGATACTTTTACATGACATTAGTAAATGTTGAATTTTTAAGAAGTGTATATATAGTTTACTAATATGTTATTTACTGCTTTTAAATTTATAACATTGTATTATATTCCATTGCTAGATATTTGTTTTTTAAAAAAGACTTGTACACATAGTTTCTATTCTTCAGAGCTAGCTGTATAAATTACCATTTGTATTGCTTTAAAATACACACTGATTATTAATAATAATAATAATGGACTTAGTGTAGCGCACCTAATCTATAGAAGCTCTTTCGAAGTGCTTTACAGTATAAGATAATAAATAGAAACATATACATAACTGCAACATTGCATAAAACAGCCTTCATCAAATTGCAAAACAAAACGTTTTGCTGAGATTAATTAAAAATCAAGCATTAATAAATATTTAAGTTTGTTCTTGTAGTCAGAATAGGTGAGTTACATGAGCATTCTTGAATGAGATCACTTTGTCTTTGTGTCTGATTTCAATGGGCAATTCATTTCACATTGCTGGACCCTTGGTATGCAAAAGAATGTTGTCGATATGACTTCGTTTTCATAGTGGATATTATCATATATGATTGTCAGAAGAGGAGCATAGGTATCTTGCTGGTGTGTACAGAGAACAAATTTGGTGTTTGATTCTGGATCGAATGGATAGCCAGTGTAGGGTACAAGATTAATAGGCAATTTGCTCCATATAACTGCACAATGGTATGCAAAAGAATGTTGTCCATGTGACTTCATATCAACTGTGGGAACAATGAGAATGAGAGTGTTGGAAGAGGATCATAAATTTCTAGATGGGGTGTACATGGGTCATGTCAGCAAGGTATTTTGGATGGCAGCCAGTCAACAAAGTGTAACATAATGAACAGATTTTGTTCTGGTAACCAGTGGAGGTTATGGGGCAGGAAGGAGGTGTGGTCACTTGTTTGTAGTCTTAAGTATAATGCAAGTGGTTGTGTTTTAAACGTTTTGAATTAGATATGAAAGATATACAATAGTACAGTCTTGACTGTAAAAGAAACAAATGATTAGTAACATCAACCAAACAAAATTGCGAATGGAGTTGATGCATCTCATCTCCAGATATACAGCTTTGCATATGTTCATGACATGTTGGTGTAATCTGTTTAAATTTAATGTTGATAATGGTAATACATTTTGTTTGAGAAAAAGGATGTGAATGAGAACATCTTTCCATGGGATCAGGATGGCTTCAGTTTTATCATCATTCATATGCAGTTTGTTACACGTCATCCGTGATTTCGCATGAAAAATGCACAGAGACATTGTAGTAATATCACTGAAAATTTGTTAAGGCTTTATTAAAAGTCCAAATGACACTCACGCATATATTATTAAGTACAAATACACATGTTGCTGTGACTAAATTAAAGTTTAACTGCATTGGCTCAAAACTCCAAGGGTAGCGTTGTTATTGTTGTGAGGCTTAATGCCATTTTTCACCAAAGATAGGCTCTACATGGCGGCCAATATAAATGGTGGAGGAAGTACCTGGGAAACCCATTAAAGAACCACCGATGTACGAGAAGCTACTGGCAAGCTTTCTCACATACCCACATTAGCCGAATCTTAGACTCGAACCCACAAAGACAGGTGAGATGGCAGTGATCTGTAATGGTGAGTGATTTAGACCACTTAGGGCCCCAAGGTTTATGTGTAAAATAATCATTTTAACTGTTGCCTGATGCTGATACGTTTAGGAAGCCAATAACTTGATACTCACTGGCTGAAATACATTGTTGTATATTGTTGCTTTGGATTGTGTATATGCAAATTAGAGCAATATTTCTTTGCTAATTATTGTATATTGTCTAGTGTTGTGGTGATAATCATGTTAATGAATTGTTTGCATAATTTCATGATTACTATTTTACATCAAATCATACTAAATTGTATGTAAATTATTTTTGGCACATTTTTAGTCGATGTATTTTCAGTACAATACATACATAGACCTGCTTTACTACAGCTGATGGTCACCATATGATTTATTGCAAGAAGGGGTGGGGTGGAGTGACATTAAAGAGTTATAGAATGATCAGCTTTGTCATACTAGCATCTTTACAGTGTCAGATTCTGCATTGTCAAATGAGTTGAAAAATGTATAGAAGTTGAAAGTTTTTATATTTGTTGTGACAGTCAGATGACTTAAAAGAGGTACAGTGCCAATCTCAAATCCATCAATAGCCCCACATTTACATAGTGTTATCTTAGAAGATCCAATTATTTTGAATCTAATCTAGTGACATTTGACAAAATTCATTCATTTTTTTCTTGATAGATTTTTGTCCCAGTTTACATTTTTGTCAATCGCTTTATGGCAGATTAATATATCTATCATGTCAATGTCCGTATCCATGCTTGTCAATACATAGAGTAACACCTTAGATTAAGATTCATGTTTAAGTTGTTGTTTTGTTTTAAATTTAGCTCATTGTTAACATTCTTCTTTGGCACCAAATAATAAGCATGCTAGGAAAAAAATCTGGCATCACTTTTTTAAAATATGGAGAGACTATGCTGAATAATTTAGAATAAGAATGGTATTTTTATTTCCTAAATGGAGAGACTTTGTTCCAAATAATATAGTAAAAAGATTCAGTGCAGAAGATTATTTACAGTTATTGGATTATTTGACATGCATGGATTATTTGACAGATACATTTACATATTTTACATTGTTCCAGGATGGGGATGTTTTTGTTATAACTATAGTCCTTATTTCATGCTTTCAATATTTATATAGTAGGAGTTATGTGCCATTGATACAGCTGCAGGGATAGTTGATTAGGGGCATCTGATGTGATAGGGCACATTTGTCAGAGGGAACAAGTTTAGGGTAAAAAAGGGGTATTTTTATAACAAAAGTGCTTTTCACATTGGTGAAATTTTATCATAGTGGAAGGAGAAACCATCTTAAACGTACATATATGAAACAAAGAAAATTAAGTAAAGAAAATAAAAAAAAGTTCACAGATTGAAGCAGATTTACTAGTGATCTGGAAAAGGGCAGATGTGATTGTGCTAGATTAAGGCCTTAGACAATTGTATGTATCTGCAGAGCAAGTGTTTACTACATCAAACAATTCCAGTTGTATTTAATTTTATGATAAATAATCTGATGACCACACCTTTAATAGAGAGAATCTTTTTTACCATGTTTTATAATGGTTTACATATTTGTACACCTGGTAATGAAAGTTGAAAGTTGACTCAAGACTTAATCTGTCAGTCACTTTGTTAAATGTTTTCACATTTCTTGCAGTTTGTTGCTGTAAGTACATTACTTAACTAAATGTGTACTTACATGCATTGTAGAATGATAAAAAAATCTAATTACTTCTCAACTAAATAATGCTCATAGTATCTTAAAAAAATTACTATTTGGTTTTAGAAGGTCAAAAAATAATTTTATTAATGTTTTAAACAGATTCACATGAGTTATTGTTGCATGTGTGTCGAGTTATTTGCATACTGCATCTATGAAAAACACAAGAATGATTCAGTTGATGACAACTATGTATTGGCATATGTAGAGGCTTCAAACAAGACACTAGAACTCATTTTGTATTGATACAAACTTCTAGAGTTTTTACAAAAATGATGTTTGTTGCTACTTACTTTCCAGATTTTTAGCATGAGTTCTGAAGTTTGGGGTTTTGTTTGCAAAAAAGATAATTGTTCATGTGGTTCTTACATATGTGGTGTTTAGAAAACATGAACTCCAGTAAAATTGGTGGCTCATAAATCCTGAGAACTAGTACACTCCATTGGAGATAGATATTATCATATTTTTTTTTACAAGGATTTGTGTGTAAAGAATCTTAATCTTCCTTTGACAAACCAGTGTTTGATGAGTTTAAGCCCATCTCCAACTTTTACCGAACCTGGGAATTTTTTAAATTCTTACTAGAAAATAGTTTTAAATATAGTCCCTTCCCCCACTTTTTCACAAATCTACAAGTAGGGTCCCATACATTTATTAAAGAAAAATTTCTATAAAATACAGCAGACACAAAACATTGATGCAGTTTGTTTTGCTTGTTTTGTTGTAATAAGTACATGTAATTATAAAGTATTGTCTGTGTGATGTAAACTTGATGTAAACTGTTGTATGTAGAATTGTATGTATTGAAATTACCCAGGTAGCTTAAGGTCATAATAATGGTAATGGGTATGTATTACTGGAAGAAATAGTTTCCAATCAATTTCCATGTACAAGTAATGATACTTTATCAACATAATTGGTTAGGTGAATGCTCAAAAACTTGCCCAGCCTATAAGATAAATACATTTTTAAAGTGTCATGAAGATTCATATTATTCTTTGGGTATTTAAACTACTTAGTTTATGACCAAACGTTTTCACCAAAGTGATTGTAGATGAAGTGTCATTGAATGTATAGTGGTCAAATTTGTGAATTCTTTTTATCTTGGGTATCAGTACACTAACTGAGCTAATTAGCCGGTATTCTAATCCAATTTAAATTCTAAGATTAATATTATTGGTTTTCCTCTAAGTTTTCTTGGAGATTTGCTGACCAGTGAAGAATGTTACAGACAGTTATATGTATTTAATAGAAAGAAACATGAAAATCTAAGGAGAAATTAAAATGGTTATTACGTTCTCCCTAAAGTATTTAGTGTAGCATGACAAAGCAAATATGAATGATTCTGCAGGTGTCAGCAAGGTCACTTGCATTCAAAATTCCGGTCATTATAACATAACTATTTCCAGAAAATGCAATGCAACCTATGTTTAGATCACCAGGACCTGGATTCATGAAACCTGTCAACTCGAGTGGACACTCAAAACAATTTGATAGTTTACAAATCGGGAATAAAACAGTTTACAAATTGGGAATAAAACAGTTTACAAATTGGGAATAAAACATATTGAATAGAAGTTGTATATTTAAATATGGGTGTCGTTTTCATGTTACATGTATTTTATGGGACTTTATCACATGTAAGATTTATGATGAAGGCAATTTTGAGTTTAAGTGTGCATTCTATATGGTCATGAAACTGGCATTTGTTTTTCAACTTTTCTAGAATGGCTTAGCCTTTTTTCTCGAGTTTGGTAGATGATTAATCAAATTAATGTATAGAAAACTCCTTTAGCAGAAGTGTGGCTTCCTTAGCAACCCATAGGAAAGCCTGTTTTCCACATTTCTAAGTTGGCTGAGATCGTTTTAATCAGACTTGGTAGGAGTGTATCTTACAAATACTTTATCAAAATTGTTTCATTTCAGCTTCACCAAAACAACAGTCAGTTTTATAGAAATGTTTCTTACAACAATTACTGTACTGTTGCCTCATATTACATGTATATTTGTGTTTTGTTTTCAATTATGTTATACTTAAGCAGATATTTCTAAAATAAAATTGATGTCAATTTATTTTTTTTCTCATTCTCCTATAATTTTGTTGCCAGTGAACTTCTGCAGACAGGTAAAAGTTATATATATATATATGTGTGGTGTATATATATATACATGAAGAGAGAGACAGTAACAGACAATCTAGTGGCTCCTAAAATTTAACATTATGGCCATATTCGTGAAATTTAACATAAAACATTCGGAGGACATGAATTTGAATTGGCCATTAGCATTGCAGTAGAGGCTCCATCACATGTTGGAACTGACAAAAGTGCTTCAGTTACAACCCCGTCTGTGTTATCAAAATATCTAATAACAACTGGGTACAGCTTCTCAGAATCATTGCTACCATCAGTTGCTATAATAAAAGGTTGGGATGAAATATTGTTAATTATGTCTTCCTGTATTGACTTGCACTGTTGTAATACAGTAGAGGCAGTCTTCGTTGTGCCACACTAATAACTATTTGCTACTGACGATTTGGGAAACATGCACTTGAATAGTTTAGAAGCAGTTGCAGCATTTAGTCCTATCTATAAGACATAGCACATGTTGATTTTGTTTTTGTGCTATGTCTTACGATCCGAATGGCTGTGTGTAGTCTGTTCCAATGTCGTCGATATCGGAACGATTAGTCAAAATTTCGGGAATATCGCACATACTTGACAACCTTTTATTGACACTCTTCCACTAATTTATGTTTAATTAATATACTTACTGTGCTGTTTTTATCCTGATGGAATCAATATCTGACACTTGCAAACGGACGCATTTTCTTTTTCAATTGACATACATTTGAATTTGTTTAAATGCGACAGTAGTCAAGGTATACCGAAGTATGTTCCAATCGGAAAATGTTTCTTGAACGAAACGAAATCTTGCTTGCTGTTCAAATACTTGATACTTCGATACTTTCGTTTCGTTAAAATAAAGTGGCCTTTTTGAAACCTACTTGGCATTCCTCAGCCACCATCGCATTTAAATTTATGTCAAAGGAACATAAAAATGCGTTCATTTGCTAATATCAAATTTTGAGTCGATCACGAGTAAGTATATCAATAACTCCTAAATATGTGGATGAATGTTGATATTTATTGACAAGTATGTGATAATCATGACAATTTCACCTCTTATTCTCCTGTCAGTGGAGTTCAAAACAAACTACACAGCGCTATACGTTCGGCAGTACGACTCTGACACCAAAAACATAAATATCAGTGTCGGGTCTTACATGTAGGACTATTGCAACATTATGCTCACCCAAAAAGTTTGTAAAATATGCTTCAGCCCTAATGACCTCCAATTCAGTTTCTGACACTCCAGATCCAAATCCAATAGAAGTCAGCGACTTACAACTCGATTTCATTGCAACGTATTATGTATGTTCTTTTTTAATTCACGTGCCGGTCCTCAAGTCCACCGTGGGAAAAGTTCAAGTCAACACGACTAACGTGCAATAAATGTAATGGACACCTTTTTCACTTTTTTCTAAGCATGACCAGGTATCCGAGTAATCTGTTTTATACTTTTTCAACCACTGTTTCAGCTTTTTGTGAGGCTGGTTGTCCTCTCCATCTGTGGCGCATTTTCGTTTGGAAAACATTTTCAGACGACCGGATGACACAAGGAAAAATGAAGTTTAGATCAGATGCGCGCTTCACACGAATAAAATAGGCTGGTTTAAAGCATCTGAGGTACCACTGTATAGTTAGTCTGGTTCCAACCAAAATCCACTCAGGCTAAAATACAACTCCGATTCCGAATCTAATACAAACGTCCGGATCAGAACGAACAGTACAAAAACTATCCAGAACAGAAAAAACGTTCCTATGTCCGTACTTTTTGCTATCATTCCGTAAGTCCGTAATTTTAGTGGGTTTTTTCGTAAGACTTAAGGCAAAATCGTCAGACTTAGCAGGTCTGTATACTACTGTATAGTTAAGTTCAGACGCTGACAGTTTCCATGAATGATTTAGAAAGCTACTTTGAAAATGTTATTACCTTGAGTCTACGTATTGTTGTTTGGAGTTTATCATTAAGCATTTCTTCATGACACCTCATTGTGGGTCAACATTCATTTCATTCTATGATCTGTTCATCCTGATGTGAAGGAAGGGACAGGAAGTGATGGTGAAAGAGGAGGAGCAGAAGGAAAAAAAATGAGATAGCCTCAAGTATGGAAATACAGGTTAGAATAACATGCATGAGAGCAGATATAATGCCTAAATAGGAAAAGAAAATAGTCACAAAGGCATACATGCCAACTTCTCACGAGGAAAAAGCGTAATCCTAGTGGTTAAAAAGCGAAATCCAGGCAGAAAAAGCATAATCCACATATAACATGCTAAAATTTTAATAAACAATGATTTATTTGCCCCTCTTGTCTTTTAACATCCTTTAGTGCTTGAAATTGTCATATGTAGTACTTTTAGCTTTACACACACATCGACTGGAATCCATCTGTAGACTTTTAGCGCCAAATATTAAAACTCATTCCACACGACCTGTAATAAACGTCACGTGATGCTTTTCTTGTCTTCATATTTGGAGGATTCAGCTATTTTTGTTTCGTTTTTTTTATGCCTTTTTCTAATCCATCTGTGAAATTATTTGAAAGGATATACTTTTGTTCACATATATGCATCGACTAAAATAAAATATACTTTTTTAATGCCAAATACAATTAGACTGGTTCTCCACCAAATATGAATGAGAACAACAACAACAAAAACCTGCGCGTAAAGACTTAAATGAGAAAACCAGTCTGTTCTCTCCTCACTAAGCCATATTGCTCTCCTCACTAAGCCATACTAAGCCATACTGCTATATAAATAGAACATCATACTATTAGGAAAGTTCACAGACAAGCGTAGTTAAGTAGAAGCCGTCTTTTCTAAAATACGGTCTGTGGGATGAACTGAATGTTAATAAAAACAAGAACACAAATAACTGACTTTTGGGAAAGGTGGATATACCGTAAAAGCATAATCCATCTACGGTTATGCGTAAGGCGTAATTTAGAGAAAAAAAAGTTTCATGATTACACCAAAAGCATAATGTTTGGCATGTATGCAAAGGTAATATTGTTACTGTGGCAATAAATGTGGTACACCATTGTGGCTATTTCATTTTTATACAACCGATATATTTCAATATTTCAACACTATGAAGTATATGCAAATGTGAGCTTCTGGTGTGTGTATGATCTATGGTCTTAAACTAAGTAGCATAATCAAACAAAACCATTAGGTTTAGCGAAATTTATTTCCCTATAATACAAAATGCAAATTTAAAAGAGGCTTCCAGTATTGTGAATAAAATCCCCCAAAAATCCTAAACATTCATTCACAATTGCAAAAATACAAAAAATTCCAAATTAATTCCAAGTTTTGAATGTGCTGACATACAAACAATCTAGATGTATCACAATAATATAATCCAGAATGTATTTGAATAAATTCACAATAATCCAAAATCTGTGTTGCAGTCCAAAATATCAATGATCACTTTTGTAATGCGAATGATTAATTTTGAATAAATAACTCTTATCAAATTATATGTGAACTAAAAGTGATATTAAAATTGGAATGAACAGTTTTGTTAATCAGAACCTTATATAAAAAAAACTTAGACCCAATAAGATGTCACAAGTCTGCTTCTAGAACTTTCTCAAGTTAAAAGGCCATGTCAACATGTTTACATCTAAAATGGAAAACCCACAAATATGGACAAAAGGTAGCTATCTAAACATTTGTTTACAATGACAAATATCTTAACCTACATCCTACAATCAGATAAAATTTAAGAACACATTATAGATATACATAACACCTTAGTGACAGTGGCAGTTGAAACACTGAAACTCTACTTCAACATAACTCTTTAGTTGTGGACATGGAAATAATAGAATTCTGAAGCTCTTTTTCCAAAAATGCTAGACTTGCTGTCATTGACATTGTTTTTGAGCCCAATCATCAAATGATTTGAAGAGATTTACGGCATATCCCTGCTATATAGGGCTAAATGAATGACAACTGTGTATTCATCTTCAAATTTGGCTGTCATTTGAATTTAACAGGAATATTTTCAATATTTAAAAATACACATACAGATGGCAGAACTAAGTTCTTCCTTACTTATTCTGGATCAAAGATTTAAGCACCAAAAATTACAGTAGTCAGCCTTTACCTTGCCTAACTGTTGTTTTGCATACGTTCTACACAATGTAGTACCCCAAAAAAGAATCATACTTAAAACATCCCTGCCTTTTCAAAGTTATTATTTGTAAAGATAAATTTGTTTATTTCTAAAGCCCTTTTCCAAAGTATGGAACTAGCTTTCCTTACACCACTCTGCCATGGTAAAGCTTCAGTGCTCTGCCTTATTGTCGCTAGGCAACTTATACTGTCTTCATTTGGACTGATAATTCTACAAAATTGTTGAAGCATTATTATTTACAAGAAAATTAATCAACCGAATACCCATATTTACTTAAATAATGATTAAAAAGAACTATTACATTGAACCATTTTGTCCTCGTTGAGGAAAGGATCAGGGCTGTACAGTATTTCTGTCTGAATGCATAAAATACACATCTTGAGACAATACAAAATCTTTGCCAATCATATGACATGCTAATAATCTGACAAGAATGACCTATTTTATTTACATTCTCAAAGAATAGTCACCAAAGTGTAGTTTCACACAAAAGATATGACAAATGAGGATGTTCAGAAATTTTAAAAAGTTATGTCATACATGGGGATGTGACGATTTTACCCCAACCCCTTGTATTTGTACATGTATAAATCGTTCGTCTGCCTGACCAAGCTTTGATGTTTCAAATTGTCCCAAGTTCTAAGTTAGCTAATCCCCTTACGTAAGATGGCCTTTGTTAGCTCGAGAGCGAACAACGTATCGGGAAGGTGTTAAGTTATGACCGCATCAAAGGAAGATGGCCGACGCCAGGTAGACTGTAACAATTTCTAGACATACAGACAGACAGTGGGATGATTGACAGTTCGAACGACTGACCGAATCAAGAGCCATCCAATCAGAATGCGATGAGGGTATGCCCTTGATTGGAACCCGAGATAATAACTTATGTTTAGTAAGAATTCGTCAGTTGCTGAGAATAAGACCTTGTGTTCAGAGGTTAGCACTCCGATTGCCAGTCGTAAATTGGCGCCAAATTCAGGGAATTCTGGGATAGCTTCAATCAGGTCAGTGATATAATGTTTGATTTCTGCTTGATACGGCTGCAGTTAATTGAAGGATTGTAGTATGTATATTTTTATTACTAGTATCGTAGTATGAATAATTAATTATGATCGTAGTATTTTACCTTTTTCGTGATGCTAATTAGTACATCTGCTTACAATTGATTAGGATGTTAATTCGTCGCATCTTATTTCATGATGTTATTATGTTACACCTTATTTTGTGAGATACTATGTTGTTTTTCTTGTTAGTAATATGTGTGCATATTATTTCGTGAATTATTATGTTTACGCCTTTTGAAAAGATGAGTGATATTTGTGAAGAATTGTATGGTTGCTAGCCGCTGTAAGAATTAAATATTATAATTCTGTGTGTAATTATATTATGGTAGACCAGCACCTTTGTGTACGTAATGGTATATTTTGCCATTGTTGAGTTAACTGGTTGCAATGTAAAAAGTTGAATGTGAATAGTTGATTGGGGCGATTGTGTATAAATATATAGACAGACATATAATCGTAGTAGTAATATTATAGTACGATGATATTTGATGTATTTGTATGTATATACTGATAGGGCTCGGTATATGAATGTTTGGAATTATTTATGAGATAGCGTTATTGCGCCAATTTTGTAAACTGCGGAAGTGTGTGGGAATTTCGATGTGTGCGCATGCGCGACCAAAAATGTACAGCCGTAGCTGATGATTCGATTTATCGATTTAGTGTGATGTAGGATTTTATGACCCTATGCTAATGCCTTGTAAACTTCAATTAGGAAGCTTTGAGGGACAGAAGGGAGGAATAGGGAGTTTGAGGGACAGAAGGAAGAAAGGAGGAATAGGAAGCTTGGAGTGACAAACGAGGAGGAAGGAAACGGAAGTAGAGGGACTGGAAAGAGGGATACAGATAGAAGGAGGGACGGAAGGAGAGAAAGACAAGAGCAAGACTAAAGAGGAAAATAGATGAGTAGTTCACAAGCAGAGGGGAGAATCTTACTCACACTGTGGAATCACATGATGATTTAGACATTCACTTGGTCGAGAGAGACAGTGATTAATTTAATATCTTTAAAGTTATCATTTCATTAAATTGTTACTATTTGAATTTATCTTTGTATTTCTTTATAATTTAACCGTTGGCTTTGCTGACTGGGGAATCGTAGCTACCAATATATTGTCAATACTTTAACATTCTAAATACGGACCAGGGGAACTTCCTCATAATTCTTTAAAGTCTATAGGAAGAACCCCACCCCTACTAAACGACACTTCACAGTGTCGGAAAATGAAACTTAAAATTTTCAACCAAACTATTCAGACTCCTATTTTTAAACACAGCACAGCATATGTGCTGCTAGTGATCACCAAACAGGATCAGTTGTTTCAAATGATTTACTTTAGTTTCTACATAAAGCTTTACAATATGAAAATTTACAATTGCTCCTCTTGTTGGCTGATACATGTATCAGCCTGCAAAAGCACCATCAACTGCTAGGATTATGGCATGAGAAGCTAGATTTCTGAATAGTTTATTTACCAAAAATAAATAAGCTAACATCAACTAAGTGAATTATTTTAGCCTCAGAGAAAAACAATTTAGAGAAATGAAATATTATATAAAACATGGATACAGTGTAAATAATGGATGGATACTAAAGTTAAATGAATGGATACTAAAGTTAAATGAATAAAGACTAAGATTACATGATCTGGATCACAAATATCAAACATGTACAGAGTTAAAACAAATCAGCCAGCCTGGTCATCTAAATATTGATAGAGCCCTTCTCAAATTATAAGTCACTTGCCAATCAGGATTATAAAAAGTGTCAACTAATGCTTGGGAGAAACCCTGAGCAGCAGCAGGGTCTGTAATTAAATTACATCACTACCATTTCTGTGCTATCCACCACCCTTTCCGACTTCCGAAACAACTGTACTTTTTACAAAATTAAATCACTCCCCCAACAAAATGGATGTCCCACTCCCTCACTGGCATAGGTCTCTACAGCAGATATAATTTAGTTCCTAATTTAAACAATAATTATTTTAACTTGTAAGGATAGTATTTGACTTATTAATATTTTGTCTATAGATATACTGACAAATGATATACATGTATACCTATTAACATATAATACCTGCACTTGGATCACACTAAGCTGCTCCAAGAATGTTTACAGCTAGCTGACATCAATATTTAAAAAAATTCAAAAGCTACCCATTCGTAAATATACATACATGATAAGCACCTGTATTGCATGATAAATACAAAACTCAAGCCCCTTATCACAGGTGTTGTATAACACTGCAGCAGCTTCGGAATAAACTAGCCTACCAGCATGCAGCCACTGCTGAACTTGCTCGACTCTTTAGTTCTGACTAGGCAACACCGCGCCTTGTGCCTATTCCCAAACACCCAGATTGTTAAACACATATTTAGCATATCCTTAAACCTGGAGATGTTGACATGATACCAAGTATGATATCAGTACATAGCCTGATCAAACGAATTATGCTTGAGTTGTTAAAAGTAACCGGTAAAACGTTTCTCATTCGCATTCAGTTTATTATTCAGGTTGATGAGGTTGGTAGTTGACAAGATTGATCTGATTAACAAAGTAGAGTGCAGGGGAAAAACGTTGGCTCAAATGTGGCATGATACTAAACCTGGAATTCTAGTAGGATTGACAAGCATACAGGGTGAATGAAGTAGTAAATGGTCTCTACCTAAAGCACTGACTCAACAAACAGACCCCTTAGGGGGACTGTGACCTGAACTGTATTATGCAGAATGTGGCAGAATACTATGGCCATACAGATGTTTGCTGTAAAAAAAAATGTTTATGAATGGCAAAGATGAATCCATGAGTTAGGTACAATCACTGAAAACCTTGGTGCTTTTGAGAAAATTGTCAAGCTTATTTTAAAGGAGACATTATGACAGGAGCAATTATCATGCTAAATATCAATCAGTGTTACTTTTAGTCAAACCAAAATGACACGAGTGGATTTCAATGGACCACTCACCCAAAATCTCATCTGATTTGCTGCCCACTTCCATCCAGTTATCCCATCATTTGAATACTTTTGTAAACCAACAGAAAATGAGACTGCCAGCAACATCCATGACTAAAGTAAGTCATACAGAGCATGCAGGCACATCTACTCAAATTTATACTTTAACAATAACCAAAACCAATTCAATCCTGAATCATGATGAAAATTATTGATAACCATGGACTTTTACAAGGGTAGCCAGAGTAAAATGGGTACATATTAGTGTGAATTTGTTTTCCATGTGTGCTCCTTTCATTATGACATCAGTTACATCACGATTTGCACTTGACAACACTTTTAAGTTGACCTTACTCCACAAAAGAATGATTTTGGCGATCCCTTCCCTAGTCTGATGACATGCTATTCTTGACGTCTTGGGAGCGGTGCGCCTGTCAAGGAAGGAGCAACACACTTCCTTAAACATAAGAACTGTCCCTTTCTGGAGTGATATGATTGACTCCTCATTGCTAAAAATATATGATAGCCTGATGCCTCTCTAATTTCAGATCAGGCCCATCCAGTATTCTAAAGAGGTACCTGTTGGGCTTGTAAAAAAATATAAAAAATCAAATTAGAGCTAACTTGAATCACACTGATGAAATGCACAAATGCACCTGCCATAACACAGCATAATCTAAATCAGATCAGTACTCTTTTACGTGGAAAACTGATTGTAATCAAATTCTAACACTGTATGTCATGCTAAAAATGCAATTTGTACTCCCAAACTCATCTGACACCAGTGCTTCAAGAAAAAGAAAACAAAATCAGTAATCTTCGAAAATATAACAAAAAAGCAACACAATCAACATATTCAATTAACATATATAAACAGCTAAGTCCACAAATGATTAATGTAGTAGTATCTTTGACCTGTCATGGTTTTTCCCATAACGACGGTCCAGTGCAAAATGTTTTTAAGTTTAACAAAATCCATCTCCTCTAATATTTTAAAGTCACATAACATCCAACAGTCACAATGATATAGCCCGTTTTTATGACATCGTCGGCCATTTATTTTCATATCAGACTGGTCGCTATGTATGTACATGTAGTATCAAAACAGAATCAATCTGTGACAAGTGGTTTCCTATTCAAGATTTTCGTCCGTTTCTTGGAACCGTTTTAAGTCAAATTGTATGCAAAAATTACCATGTTTACACACGTGGTCTAGTTTTACACATTTGTTCCAATGTTATTAAATAACAAATTTTCCCTTGTATTTATATACTTCAGTGAAATATTTAATTCTATATAGTTGTCCATTTCATTCATTTTATCTTAACACGATAAAAAAGTGCATGTTACGGTAACCAAGATTTTATGTTGTCTTTACCATTACACAAATATCTGCTTTGGGTTTTCCACTAATAAAAAGAGTCCAGTAAACAAATATGTTAACAGCAGTCCTGACTTGAACTTGCTCTTGGGCCACAAACCTGAGGCAAAAATGGCATTAGATAACCAGAAATTTATATGGTGCTTTCTTTTACTTCAATTGTAGTACTATTTAATGTCAATGTGGGTGAAATGTACTGACCAAGTTATATCGCCATAATCTCAAAATAAGCAAGCTTAAGTCAAAAGAAACAATGGCACATGAACCATTGACAGGCACGAAGTTAGGATGGTCTAACTTGAAATGTCAGTGATGTCCTCCCTTGTATTATTATATAGTACTTGTATGACAACTAATTTGTCAGCAGCATCCCTGATGTGCACACAACATGAACCTCAAATCGTTGTTCTGTGTCTTCATCTCAACTTGGAATACATTTTTATTCAACAGGTACCCACGTGCTCATTTTATTACGCAGGATATTATTAGTGTTATGGTACTCGCTGGCATCTGTAAATAATAACTGTATTACCTTCCAATCTTACTGAATTTATATTTGAACTGCAGCAATTGCAATATTGTATGACAAATAATATTAAAACGTGGGAAATTTGGAGCATATGGCATTTTTTCTAAGTCACCAGTTCTGATTTGGTGTTTTTAGAAAAATGTTCTTTAAGCAATGCTTCTTTAACATTCAGTCCCTCCTTCTGTAGGGGCTTCTTAGGCCCCAAGAGCCACACTGCCCCTTATAATGTCCCGAAATTATTCAGAAAAACTAAATAATGACAATATATTTTAATGTCATGTTTCAACTCACCTGGTTATATTGTCATGTACTAGGTACAACCTTGTGCAAGCACAAGGTAAATGATTGAATGTTCCACTTTATCGTTTTACTTTAATTAATTATGTAAGATGCTTTTTTCACCTTTTATTAAAATGGACACAAAAATGAAGATACACATGCAGTTTCAAATGAAACTCGGACTATTAATCCTTGCAATAGCAGATTGCATAATTCTGACGATTCTCCACTTGGGATAAGAATCTATTGTATTCCCTTTAAATGGAAGGTAGGTTTTAACACGACTAAGTAAGGTTGCACCATGTCATCTATTTTCAACACTTGTACACTACTCCAGCTAACAAAATAATTGTGTTTTGCAATTTACATATGAAATAAAATCTGACTTTAATTTTTTTTTGAACTGCAGCTGAAACTTTTCCCACCCATATCGTTTCCCCAGGGTAAATGATCTACTTATCTTTATGTTTTTTTTTTATAAACTTTCTCTAACTGTGTTGGCTTAAACAGTTTCAAGAAATCATACACTTCATTTCGAAAGTACATTATTCGACGAAAACGCAAACTAATATATAAATCAAATACGTACTTGTATTGTATATCCTACATAAATGAATTTATTAAACTTTGTTATAGACTGTTTAAAATAGAAAATCTTAACGCAATGTTCTCTGAAAAGACAGAAACAATTTTGCGTAAAGTTAGTTCTACCAATGAATCACAGGCACTTGATTCTGGGTCAGTTAATGTATACCCGTGTTAGATGGTGAGTGTATATGTTAGCTGACCCAGAATCAAGTGCCTGTCTAATCAATTGATAGCCTAGGTCACGCCTTTTTTTCCAACCTTAAACAACTGAACCCTGACAAAACTACAACATAAATGAACTGGGCTGGAATGTATTCCATTTGCAGATACAATGTGTGTCCTGTTGATTAAGTAGGACTTGAACCACTGTAAGGCTGTATTGTGAATGCCAAATACATGCTGGAGGCGGTGAAATAATATAGCATGGTCTACTGATTCAAATGCAGCAGACAAATCAAGGAGGGCGAGAACTGTAATATCGTTCCACTATCCAAAGCAGAGAGAATGTCATTAACTACTTTCAGAAGATTAGTTTCAGTACTGTGGAAAGGACGATATGCGGACTGTACATTACTTAAAAGACTGTTTGAATGCAGATGAGATAATAATAATGAAGACTTTGTATAGCGCCTAATCTTTCGAAGCTCTAAGCGCTTTACAACATCTATAATGATACGACTACTCCACAGAACAACAAGTGAAAAAGGCAATGAAATTGGAAAACATAAAAACATGCTGAAAAAACATATAAGATACAAAACATGATTAGGTTGCTCAGTTTGTCCCTGCAGTCGAAATACGTGAGTCTTGATAGCACTCTTAAAAGGGACCACTGTGTCTTTGTGTCTAATTTCAATGGGCAATTCGTTCCACGTCGCCGGGCCCTGGTGTGCAAACAAACGTTGTCCATATGACTTTGTTTTCACTTTAGGAACAATGAGTATACGATTTTCAGAAGAAGAGCGTAAGGATCTAGCTGGTGTATACACATGGGTGAGGCTGGATAGGTATGTTGGACTGGAGTCTGTCATTGAAATATAGCACAGAGAACAAATTTTGTGTTTGATTCTGTATCGAATTGATAGCCAGTGTAGGATACAGAGCAGTGGTGAGGTGTGCTCTGATCGAGGTAATCTAAAGATGATCCGTGCAGCTCTGTTTTGAACTTTGTAAAGTTTCTGGAGTAAATATTGTGATGAACCAGACATAATTGAGTTACAATAGTCCAGATACACGTTAAATTAGACCAACATTATCTAAGATTTTTTTTATATGAACGGGAGATTAGAAACTGGGCGGTAGTTCTTTAAATCGTTATGGTCGATTGGTGGTTTATTTAGCAAGGCTTTAGAAAGGCAGTTTTGAAAAAAGATGGCAATTCCCCGAATGAGAGAGATATATTAATAACAGCAATTAGTGAAGGCAATATTTGATCTGAGCACTCAAACAGCAATGATGTTAAAATTGAATCACGTTCACATGACTTTGGTGCTCTCTTCATCACGATTGTACGCATCAAGTCCGTAGAGACAGGTTGTCGCTTAAATTCTCTATCGCAACTGTATGGGGATGATGAGTCACTTGAAACTGTGGTTTTTACATTGTCTCGGAAGACTACTGCAAACAGGTCCGGAAGGTCTACTGGAGAGAACGTGTTTGGAAGTGGTGTAAATTTGTTCCTTGACATTAGTTTGCTAGTAATCAGGAAGAGCTCTTTGCAGTTGAAACGTGATCTTAGTATTGTAGTGGGATAATTTGGCTAAATGGACTATGTTTGTGACGTTTTACTTAGCGGATCCATATAATTGTTTATGTATAGTGAGTCTGGTGAAAAGCCAAAGCCTCTCAGCCTTTCTACGGCCTCTCTTAGCAGTGCGAAGCTGGTCCCTAACACTGCTATACCATGGATAACACTTTTGAATTGATACTCTGTACTTGGTGACTGGGGCATGCTATTCAAGCAATGAATGCAGGCAGTTATCAAGTTGTTCTGCTGTTGGATGTAAGCAAGTTGTTAGGTTTGCTTGGATGTCATGCATTAGTTTTGTTATATTTATCATACGGAGGTTTCTCTTAGTAGTAAATAAAGTTGTAGGGTTAGGGACTGATACGTCCAGATTCCATATAATGCAGAGGTGATCTGATGCAAGTTAGCGGGATACAAGGATGGACCGTAGAATATTATCATCAGGTCTTTGAAGAAGAATCTAGTCTAAAATGTCACCATGTTTATGAGTGGGTTGGTTAACCGACTGTTTAAGGCTGAAAACATGAATGAAATCTAGGACTTTTTATGTGTACGAGTCTCCAGGACAGTCAAAGTGAAAGTTGAAATCTCCACGAATAATCAGGTTGCCACCTATTGAATTTTCATACTCCAGGAGATTCGGAAACTGCTCCAAAAAGAACGATTCAGTCAGCTTGTTTTTTATACTTGGATGAGGACGGTAAAGACAGAAACAAATGGTCTTACCTTTGTTCCATTGTGAGTGTTGTTTGGACTAGTTCAAACGATGTGAGGCAGAAATTGAAAGTTGTGTTGTTTAAAACATTGTATCATGGAATTCATTGCAATGACGGTAATTTACCTCCACGAGGGTGGCGGGAGAACGACTTGATGAAGTAAACGGTGGGTGTTAGATTCACGCACTTGGGCTCATCGCATTCTGTTATTAGCTATATTTCTGTCAAGAAGAAGACGTCGATATTCTGATCATTGGTAAAATTAGCTATTTCTGTGCGCTTATCCGATGGTCCTACTGATTGGGCGTTGAATAATGCAATACGCAGTGGTATCTCTGGGATAGTTGAAACAAAGGTTGGCGATTTAATAATGATTTGCACCCGGTTATCTAACTTAAAGACCGTATTTTTAAATTGTTAAGCCGGAAAGGGCGAATGGGAGATAACTGGAATTCTTTCTTTCCTGTTTTACGCCTGCAGCTTTGAACCAGCGGTATTTTTTCTTTCGCTTCCGTTTACATTTAAGTAACAATAATTGTAGTCCCAGTTCGTTTACTCGTTAGCACAATGTAGTATGGGGACCTAAGGAGTGGTCATTTCAAGAAACTACTGAGGGTCTATCACAGCATAAACTGGTTGACTGGCGTTCACCCGTATCATCAATTAATATCGTGTTATACCAAGTTTTTCTATATTTGTTTTATACTGATTGTGATTATTGTCATTCACATGATCAATACGCGTTTTTGTTCTCAGATTCATTTTATTCATCGCCGATAGCGTAATACCTGCTCCTGACACTACCAGCAGTAATGGATTTGAGGTTCTTCCTGCTGTTGTTATCACAATTGGTAGTTTATGTTTTTTATATTTTCTGACGCATCTGATGCAATAATGTTTATGATCATACCTGTAATATTTCATCAGCTCGTTGCTTTCGTCGTCTAAGAAACTAGATGATATGTGGTCGAAGTCGATTATTTCTTTTTGTTGTTGTCATTATGAAACTGTTTCGATAATCATTTTAGTTTCATATACCAAGTTTGTATATATTTTGTATACTGATTGTGATTATTGTCATGCACACGATCAATACGTTCACTTAGAACGGAAAGTGACATTTTCATCACTGCATATGTGCTTTAGAAAATATAAAGACTAAGGCTGCCGACCTTAATAATGTAAACGTGTTTAATACCAAACTGAGAGACATTGGATAAATAAACGTCGAGGTAGTGTATAAAACTGTACTTTTTTAAAAGTCACATCAACTCTGTTGTTAAGACATATCGGGGCTATTATCAAACATCTAAATATGCTTATACCAAACGAGAACATTTTTATAAGACAAATTTGGTGTGGAGCATATATAATGGAGACATTTCATGCAAAGGGTGTTTTATATGCTAAATAATAACATTAATATACACACGACAAAATAGTTTTCATAACCTTCAACTGGTCCATGGAGAACGGGATTTTATTTTTAGAAACACAACAATGAAGTGGAACATATATAAGCGAGGGCAATAATATAAATGCATAATTGATGTGATATATGCAAATAGAAAGTATTTTAATAAAGCAGGTAATGTTATATAAGGGGGTTTTTGTTCCAAAACCATATTTCGTATTGGACGACAATATACACCCCCTCCAAACATGTTTGTTGAGGCAACACAGTTTCTTTCATAATCGATCACCAACACGAGGTCATGTTAATGAATCGTCACCGTCGTCAAACAAAATAGGGTTTTTGACCCGGGAACACCCCCTATATAAAACTCTACCCATATACGTCACACAAAAGTTTGGTATGTAATTGCTATCAGTTTTATATGTTATTTCAAAAATTTTTTTAGAGACTTCTCGAGATATTTTTAACTTTTCAGTTTTTGTAACTCTCATCGTCATGCCAGAACAAACACATATTTATTTTCCTACTGATAAGTGAATCAGGTTTTAACATTCCGATAAAGTTTCCATAATGTAACATTTTCGTTTTGCTCATCATCAACTGTAATTTATATGTATTTATTTGTTTTTGATATTGGATTATAAAGATTGTCAATAGTTTTAACGAGTTCTTTTGTGATCAGAGCAAGTTTATCCAAATTCATGTATTATATCTAGTATAATAAACCTTTCACCTCTGATAAAAGTTCTAACTTGATTCAAGAATTTTTTAAATAAGTTGATGTTTCTATCTTACAAGACGTGTTTTTGTTCTCAGATGTTGATATTTTTTTATTGATCGCTGATAACGCAATACCTGCTACTGATACTACCAGCAGTAATGGATTTGATTTTCTTTCTGATGATGCTATTCGTGCTGTTATTATCACAACTGGTAGTTTATGACTTTGCTGTAATATTTTCTGGCGCGTCTGATGCAATAATGTGTATGATCGTACCTATCATTATGAAACTGTTTCGATAATTATTTTAGTTCCCGTAGTAAACATAATTTCAGTTGAAGCTTTATCGATCAGAGTACTACATTTATAATTGGCAGCATCGGCAAGAAACTCTCTGTACTTATAATATACTTCAGAAGAGATGTAATCATATTTGATTGATGTTAAAGCTGGGGAAAATAAATGGAGATCAAAATGTGTTGATATTTCAGTTATATCGTTTACTCTATCACGATAAATGTCTTGTTTCGTCGGTATAACTAGCAACATAAGATAACTCACCCGACTAAAACACAACGCTCTAGCGTATCTTACCTAAACCAACATGGAGACACTACAAGCCGGATGTTTTAGTTTTAACAATTACGCACATGCGCAACAGAGTAAATATGCCAACAACATTGTTAAGGCTTGGTAGCGATATAACGTCTACTGCACCGTACGAAAGTATACGTTGTTGAGGGTTGAAGGCTTTAACAATATCAACAATTCCAGGCTTGTAGGCTGAAACAATGGACGTATCGGGTGCCTGCTCTTGGTGGTCCCCTAGGCTTCATCCTAGTCAGCCTTATGGATAATACGGCCCTTACTACAAGCTTGCTTTGTGAAATAGTGAAGCCTTCCCCTTGAGAAAAATAAATAAATAATTGGAATGACGTATCTTCCCCCTCCAAGCGACTGCAAGTTACGAAGAAATAAATGGTGACATAAAACTTGTGTACTGTTTAATTATGATTTACGAAAATAGACAAAATTAGCATGATGTTCGGTTTGAGAGATACTATGTTTCCTTTGTGAAATAGTGAAGTCTGTCATGTGAAAAAAGTGAGCGATGTCAGATATTAGTATTCTTTTCCATTTTGTAGTTTTCTTTTTCTTCCTGTAGCTCAAGCACATTTTAAGTATAACGTAGCCAATATCGCACATAGTGTCAATAGAAGTAATACTATTAATTTTTTCCTGCTTAATATGTATTTTTAAAAATCTTTTTCTTAAAAATAAGCGACAAGACTCAGCCTTTGTTATATGAAGATGAATATTTTTCCAGTTTATATATAAATGTGATTAGAATTACGGAGAATTCTTACTTTTACACATATAACTAAATTACATAGTCCCTGGTTTAAGTTAAAGTGTATCTACATGATCTAGTCATGGTAGTATTGATCTGGTGATGAAAAGGACTCTTCTATTTGGAGGTATTTTTTGTCGATCTCATGACATTTGCTCTACTTTCTTTTTCGGATGCACGGTAAAAATGGTGTTATGGGTGTTACCCGCTATTTATTTTATTGTTGACATTACATGCTGTAGAGGTGAAGAACTGCGAAGAGGCTCATTAAACGGCGGTCCGTGTTACCCGTAAAAATGCCGGAATTTGAGAGGACGTAATGATTTCAGTCATGTTTACTGACCTTTATTTCCGGACAGTAACTGATTAACTTGGTAACTTAAAGTAAGTCGAATCAGTCTTGTATCGATTGATCGTCTCATGTTTTCACTCACTCACTGTATATGATCAATTCTTTCTGAACGAACGATACTCGAATGGTGGTCGAATTTAGTTTATCTCGCGGTGTCTAGAGTCAGAAGGATATCTCCGCTACACATCGTTATATTTATATTCAGTATTTATCATTTGCGGGGTGGGTGGGGGTTGTGGTAATATACTGCATTAAAATTCTTTTGCTACAAAAGATCTAACAGTTACAGGTCACCTGAAGTCAGACTCTCACTCAGTTGTAACCCTTTATGTCTTATGAATGTTTTTTCTCTGGTTTAGTCAGTTGTAATCTTGCCATATTTAAACAGTATAATATGGTCACATTTGTGCTAATGGGTCATAAAAAGAATAACCACTGGCTGGTCTAAGTGCTTAGGGCTTCCACCTCTGATGTGGGAGGTCAACATTTTCATCCAGTTCCAATTCTTTTTTTTTCCTTACTCCACAGATATCCAAAGAGAGAGAGAGAGAGAGAGAGAGAGAGAGAGAGAGAGAGAGAGAGAGAGAGACGCCAAGCAGCCAGTATTTAGATGAAATTGTGTAAATTATTTAATTTATTTAGAAAATGGGGTTTATTGACTTTTCAAATTATTCTATTTGTAAAATAATTTAATGATAAATAACCTGAAATTCACCTTTGCTCAAGAAATTGTAGATCAACAGTAGTTTACTGTTGAAAAAATTTCTATGTGTATTCCTGCACTAAGGTTAAATCACAATTTAATATACTGTCTGATAGATTGCTATATTCCAGCATTTTAAAAACATGCAAATTTAATATGATATAGCATGCAGTAACACAGTGCTTTTGCAAAAAAATGTATACTCTGATACCAGGTTGTGTTGCTATTGATGTGGCATCATTGGAAAATTTGTGATTTCTCACTTGCTTAGTTCCTAGCTGATGGATTATTTGGTAGATGTGAGTCATGTTGACTTAAAAATGGCATGTATGCAAATAATGGAAGTCCCAAACATCCCTAATCAACCAGAATATTAATAGTATTTACACCATCCTTGTATTCTGTTCTGAATGTTTTCAGTGGCAGTGTTTTAATTTTCTTTAATAATGTCACCAGATGATAGATTCATATTCCAAATGAGGTCTTAATAAATTTAAACACAGAGAAATTATATTTTTCTTATCAATTGTTCTGTATGTAAATAATTTGATCAGGAGAGCTTGACTGATATGGCTACCTTTCTAAATCCCATGTTCACTATGGCTACCTTTTTAAATCCATTATTCACTATGGCTACATTTCTAAATCCCATGTTCACTATGACTACATTTTTAATCTCATATTCACTATGACTACCTTTCTAAATCCAATGTTCACTAAGGCTACCTTTTTAAATCCAATGTTCACTACAGATTCCTTTTTAAATCCCATGTTCACTATGGCTACCTTTTCAAATCCCATGTTCACTATGACTACATTTTTTAATCTCATGTTCACTATGGCTACATTTTTTAATCCCATGTTCACTATGGCTACATTTTTTAATCTCATGTTCACTATGGCTATATCCAATGTTCAAAATGGCTGCCTTTTTAAATCCCATGTTCACTATGGCTACCTTTTCAAATACCATGGCTATGGTTACATTTTTTAATCCCATATTCACCATGGCTATCTTTTTAAATCCCATTTCACTATGGCTACATTTTTTAATTATGACTACCTTTTCAAATCCCATGTTCACTATGGCTATATTTTTTAATCCCATGTTCACTATGGCTATCTTTCTAAACCCCATGTTCACTATGGCTACCTTTTTAAATCCCATGTTCACTATGGCTACCTTTTTATAAATCCCTTGTTCACCATACTTATCTTTTTACATACTATGTTCACCATGACTACATTTTTTAATCTCATGTTCACTATGGCTACCTTCTTGAATCCCATTTTCACTTTGGCTACCTTTTTAAATCCCATGTTCACTATGGCAACCTTTCTAAATCCCATGTTCACTATGGCTACCTTTTTAAATCCCATGTTCACTATGGCAAACTTTTTACATTGTATGTTCACTATGAATACCTTTTTAAATCCCATGTTCACTATGGCCACATTTTTAAAATCCCATGTTCACTATGGCTACCTTCTTGGATCCCATTTTCACTATGGCTACCTTTTTAAATCCCATGTTCACTATTACTACCTTTATAAATCCCATGTACACTATGGCTACATTTTTAAAAGCCCATGTTCACTATGGCTACCTTCTTGGATCCCATTTTCTCTATGGCTATCTTTTTCAATCCCATGTTCACAATGGCTGCCTTTTAAATCCCAATTTCACTATGGCAACCTTTTTAAATCCCATGTTCACTTTGGCTACCTTTTTAAATCCCATGTTCACTATGGCAACCTTTGTGAATCACATGTTCACTATGGCTACCTTTTTAAATCCAATGTTCACTATGGAACCTTTTTACATTGTATGTTCACTATGAATATCTTTTTAAATCCCATGTTTACTATGGCCACATTTTTAAAATCCCATGTTCATTATGGCTACCTTCTTGGATCCCATTTTCACTATGGCTACCTTTTTAAATCCCATGTTCACTATGGCTACCTTTTTTAAATCCCTTGTTCATCTTGGATACCTTTTTACATCCCATTTTCATTATGGATACCTTTTTAAATCCCATGTTCACTATGTCTACATTTTTAAATCCCATTTTCACATTGGCTACCTTTCTATCCCATGTTCACAATGGCTACCTTTTTAAACCCCATGTTCACTATGACTACCTTTATAAATCCCATGAACACTATAGCCACATTTTTAAAAGCCCATGTTCACTATGGCTACCTTCTTGGATCCCATTTTCACTATGGCTATCTTTTTCAATCCCATGTTGACTATGACTACCTTTTTAAATCCCATGTTCACTATGGCTACCTTTTTAAATCCAATGTTCACTACAGATTCCTTTTTAAATCCCATGTTCACTATGGCTATCTTTTCAAATCCCATGTTCACTATGACTACATTTTTTAATCTCATGTTCACTATGGCTACATTTTTTAATCCCATGTTCACTATGGCTACATTTTTTAATCTCATGTTCACTATGGCTATATCCAATGTTCAAAATGGCTGCCTTTTTAAATCCCATGTTCACTATGGCTACCTTTTCAAATACCATGGCTATGGTTACATTTTTTAATCCCATGTTCACTATGGCTATCTTTCTAAACCCCATGTTCACTATGGCTACCTTTTTAAATCCCATGTTCACTATGGCTACCTTTTTATAAATCCCTTGTTCACCATACTTATCTTTTTACATACTATGTTCACCATGACTACATTTTTTAATCTCATGTTCACTATGGCTACCTTCTTGAATCCCATTTTCACTTTGGCTACCTTTTTAAATCCCATGTTCACTATGGCAACCTTTCTAAATCCCATGTTCACTATGGCTACCTTTTTAAATCCCATGTTCACTATGGCAACCTTTTTACATTGTATGTTCACTATGAATACCTTTTTAAATCCCATGTTCACTATGGCCACACTTTTAAAATCCCATGTTCACTATGGCTACCTTCTTGGATCCCATTTTCACTATGGCTACCTTTTTAAATCCCATGTTCACTATTACTACCTTTATAAATCCCATGTACACTATGGCTACATTTTTAAAAGCCCATGTTCACTATGGCTACCTTCTTGGATCCCATTTTCTCTATGGCTATCTTTTTCAATCCCATGTTCACAATGGCTGCCTTTTAAATCCCAATTTCACTATGGCAACCTTTTTAAATCCCATGTTCACTTTGGCTACCTTTTTAAATCCCATGTTCACTATGGCAACCTTTGTAAATCACATGTTCACTATGGCTACCTTTTTAAATCCAATGTTCACTATGGAACCTTTTTACATTGTATGTTCACTATGAATATCTTTTTAAATCCCATGTTCACTATGGCCACATTTTTAAAATCCCATGTTCATTATGGCTACCTTCTTGGATCCCATTTTCAATATGGCTACCTTTTTAAATCCCATGTTCACTATGGCTACCTTTTTTAAATCCCTTGTTCATCTTGGATACCTTTTTACATCCCATTTTCATTATGGATACCTTTTTAAATCCCATGTTCACTATGCCTACATTTTTAAATCCCATTTTCACATTGGCTACCTTTCTATCCCATGTTCACTATGGCTACCTTTTTAAACCCCATGTTCACTATGACTACCTTTATAAATCCCATGAACACTATAGCCACATTTTTAAAAGCCCATGTTCACTATGGCTACCTTCTTGGATCCCATTTTCACTATGGCTATCTTTTTCAATCCCATGTTGACTATGACTACCTTTTTAAATCCCATGTTCACTATGGCTACCTTTTTAAATCCCATGTTCACTATGGCTACATTTTTATACCCCATGTTGACGATGACTACCTTTTTTAAATCCCTTCTTCACCTTGGATACCTTTTTTAGATCCCATTTTCACTATGGATACCTTTTTAAATCAAATGTTCACTATGTCTACATTTTTAAATCCCATGTTCACTATAGCTACCTTTCTAAATCCATTATTCACTTTGGCTCCTTTCTAAATCCCATGTTCACTATGGCTACCTTTTTAAATCCCATGTTCTCTATGGCTACCTTTCTAAATCCCTTGTACATTAAACTGTATTGAGTCCCAGGATCCATTGTATTGCATATGAAATTTAAGAAAAAGTAAAGTAAACTTTATATAGGTTGTGCATATTTCCTTGCAAAGTCTTATAATGCTGTTTTATCCTAATATTTTTGTAACAGATCATATAAAGGAATAGTGTAGACTAATACATTATGCTTAATATAACCTAATAAATCACAAATGACCTATATTAAACCTAGATAATTGAGGTGTGTGGAACTAATCTATTAATTATTGATTGAACATAATATTTTCTCATGGTAAGACAGGGTTGTGCCTAATGCAGTTTATAAAATGCAGGAGTGTGTGGGTGTATGACATGACAAAATATCAACTTGTAAATATTTGCCTACATTGTGGGTGGGCATGACATAAAGCATGGACTTATCGTGGAGCATGGGCTTATATCAGATAAATATGGTAACTTACTTCAGTTCCTGAGAATCTGCTTACTTTAAATATTCCTAATATGTATGTATTTTAGAAGCATTATTATATGCTTACTGTTTCATAACATCTTTACTTTACAGATCCCAGTCAGAACTAAATTTTGGAGATTTGTGCTACAATGGCAGAAGGTGGGAGAGGTAAAAACTTAAAGTTTTCATATAGAATTATTGACTGGTGATAAACTGCCTAAGTTTGACATCATTATTTCCTAATAAGAAACTCCTATTCAAACTTAATTGCATCTTTGATATAAGTATTTATCTCATCCTGTAGTAAAATTGTACATTGCAGGAAGGGTAAAATTGCCTTAGGGCTTCTGTAAATTATATAGCTTTACCTGTCAGGTAACCATTTACATGTCTCAGCTATATTAGGGTATAGACTATTTGAGAATGCAAGAAAAGATGGCACTCTAACAGAAGTGTTGTCATATACTAAATGACAAGTAAGAATAATAAAATAATCCCTATATTAATAAAGAATAATTATGGAATAAATAAATAAAATATTTATTTATTAAATAAAAGAATAAATGTTGGCTTCATACTAAATATACACCAAAAAAGGGAGTAGCAGATTTCATTTGAACTGTACTCCCCTCCACTTTAAATGGCTCCAACAAATTACATTCGAAAACTTCTGGTTGACAGATTTTTTACGTTGTGAAATACAGCAGATAAATGGAGCATCTTATTCCTTGTACATTCAATAAATAAGAAATTGATAAAATTGTAATGGAGTGTACAACCTGAACTTTAGAAGCTCCAAGTGCTTTACAAAATAATAATAATAATAATAATAATAATAATAATAATAATAATAATAATAATAATAATAATAATAATGTTGTAGTACAGCACCTGATCTTTAGAAGCTCCAAGTGCTTTACAGTATTAGATAATTGAAAAAATTTCTACAATGACATGATTACAAAACATACACCATGATGTTACAAAACAAAAACATGCTGACAATATTTAAGGAAGTGTAAATTAAAAATGGTATGAGCATTCAGTTGGTTTAATATTTAGCAAAACATTAAGGACATGGCAAATTACTAACTAGATCACCTTTGTTATAATGGGAAGGGACAGTCAAAAAAGAACAAATAACTTAAAAATAAAGAAATCTGTGTTATGTATTTTTAAAATAATTGTGTTTTTTAATTTTAAAATAGTTTTTATTTCATTATAAGTTATTGTCTGTAATACTGTTTAGTAGACTTGATTTTTGTACAATAGAATTAAATATTTGACTTTTTAATACTTTATTTATGATAATACTTGATAGAAATATTGTATCTAGATGCTGTTCTTAAAATCAGTAACAGTTTGGTAAACAACTTTTAAAAAAAAAATATCTTTCTCAGAGTAAGAATCATTCAGTTCAGTCAAGGACATACCTAGACTATGTGATGTGAGGCATGTGTTAAGTTGTAAACAAAGTTATTCCCCCCCCAAAAAAAAAAATGTGAACTATTGACCCCCATCAGGGAATCTGTTTTGTATTTTTGGTAATCTTAATACTGATGTTGTGAGATGAATTTTATCAGTTGTGCCTTAACACTTGAGAAGTCAAGTTCTTTTATGTTGTGTCCAGATTGGGTGCTAAAATTTTATATTTTTCAAATTATTCAATTTCAAGTGATTGATTTCCTTGAAAATACTAAAGTGTTCTGATAATTCTTGGACATTGATATTTACTGGAATTTATACAAAATTCAAAAACTGGAGTAATAGTTTTGGTGAGTCAACAATAGACTGTTTTCACATCAGTGCAATGGTGACTGTAGCATATGTCATTGCCTTTAATTTTGGAACTTCATCGGGATTTGAACTGTGATTCAATTAGAACTTTTCATTGATTGGACTTGTGTTTTTTAATTCTTGGATTACAATTTGGATTTAATTCATAATACTGAAGTTCTTTGTTTTTGACTTGTAATCTAGAAGAATAAATTATTTGCTAAATTTTACCAAGCTTGTTGTCCTCACTCTTTTCTGTTACTTATGTTTAGAGCATAGACTCCTAACATTAAGAGCTACAGAAACATTATTACTGTTATTATTATTATTATTATTTGACATAATTGCTTAGCAAAATAAAATCTCTCACTATGTTTGGTCTCTGTTAAGATTTGCTCTCCAATGTGTTAACAGTAGTAATTATTGGCCTTTCACATGGTTAAGTAATGATCAGTGAGTTGCATTTATTAAATATATATTCAAGAGATGCAAATATATTATTTCTTGGCTAATAAGAAGATTTTTCAAAACCAAGTTGATTGATGTCTTATGTAAGTGAAGGTATATCCTTTTGGTCTGAGATGTAAAGCAATCATATATTTGTGCAATTGCTATTGAGTTCAGTTGAGCAATTTTCATGCTGTTGGTGCTATTTAGTGGAGTTGAGCAATTTTCATGCTGTAGCAGTGTAATTGCTATTGAGTGGAGTTGAGGAATTTTCATGCTGTAGGTGCTATTGCTATTGAGTGGAGATGAGGAATTTTCATGCTGTAGGTGCTATTTTCATGCTGAAGCAGTGCATATTTTGAACATCCTTATTTTTATTCATTAATAACTGCATTACATAGCATCCTGGTTGAACCATAGGACTGATGGGCTGTATGAGGTGTCCTGAGATGGGTAGCACCTCTGGCTGGCTAAGCATTCATACTCCTTCAGGGGTACCTTGCCCACTTGGTACTCAGCTCTCATCTGTGGCTCCAAGAAACTGTGGCATGCACAGTGGTCACATCTCGGAAAACGGCCTCGATTGGAATTCTAAACTAGGCTGAGGGTATGGTTCTTCAAGCCTTGGTGAGTTAGGCTTTGTCTACTTAGCATGTGAAGAATGGATTTGGCAGCCTGCATGGAGGAACCAGCTGGTCAGCAGGCAGAAAGGCGATTCCCAGCAAAGTGTTGTGAAGCAGTATGAGCTCGATGAGACACGTAAGACATCCTGGTCATCCACTACAGTCAACTCTGTCTCATCTTGATATTGTTGTGCTGCTGGACTCATGATTTTGGGCGAGATAGTGAGTTCGACTAACTATGCAATTTTTCCTCTCTTAAAACAAAAGTCACTGCACAGTCATTCTTATCATCCACCCATTCCATTTCATCACCCACTAAAGTCCTGTGGCAACATGCAGGTGGCAAAGCGACAAGTGTGGGTACACTGGCAGCCATAGCCATACCTGCATACAGGTTCAGGCCATTAGGGTCATTTAGACGGACATGGAGCAAAAGTGGAGTCCGGCAGTTCCCTGCGTGACTGAGCAGCTCTCTTCAGGAATGCACTGCTTACCTCCCTGGCATGAGGAAGAGGCTAGAAAATGTGCCCTCCCTAGCCAGCATACTGTGGGTGGTGGGGAGCCTACTCTAGCAGTCAAAATACAACAGCAAAAATTGAGGATTGTTTCTCTCACACTTGGCACATACACCTTACTGGACAAAGACAAGACGGACAGACCCCAGAAGAGATCTGCCCTGGTAGGAAAGGAACTCGCCAGATACAGTGTGAACATTGCTGCCACGAGTGAGACCCAGCTTGCAGAAGGCAAACTCTGTGAAAGGGGCTCCAGAAACACGTTCTTTTGGAGCAGCGGTGGAAGTGAAGAGCACCGTGAGGCTGGTGTCAGCTTTGCAGTGAAGACACCTCTGATTATCAAATTGGCTGGACCTCCCTAGACAGGCGCATGACCACGAAACTGCCTGTTTTGTATGGAGAAAAAGTGCTTTACCATCATCAATTCTGTAAGGATCTTCACTCCGTCATTGCAGATGTTCCAATGGCAGATAAGCTCATCACAGTTGGCAATTTCAATGCAAGAATAGGCCATAATCACGTTGCATGGGATGGAGTGCTAGGAAAGCATGAAGTTGATCACTGTAACAGCAATGGTATCACTTTGCTCCAGACTTACGCCGAGCATTAATTGCTGACAACTAATACAGGCTTCTGCCTCCCTACCCGAAACCGGATGTCATCATGGATGCACCTTAGCTCTAAGTACTGGCACATCACTGACTACATCATTGTCAGGAAGAGGGACATACAGGATGTGCGTGTGACCAAATCCTTGTGCGACACTGACTGCTGGACAGACCACCGTCTCATCATCATCAAGCTCAACATCAGTATCCCCCAATTACCCATCAATGAAGCACTAGATGACCACCAACCTATGTCTGCACTCCAGTGGCAAAGCACCTGGTTCAGACACCAACCCAGCTGAAGTCTACAAGGAAGGGGGCATAGCCCTGATATAAATGCTCCACCAACTGTTTTTACTGATGCGGCAGAAAGATGCTATCCCCCAGGAATTCAAGCACACTTAAAAAATCCACCAGTATAAGTCAAAAGAGAACCGCCAAGCCCGAGACAACCACCAGTGTATATCCTTACTCTCAATTGCAGAAAAGATTCTCAACAGAATCCTACTGAACCGCCTGACTACACACCTTGAGAGGGACTGCTTTCAGAAAGCCAGTGTGGATTCTGATAAGATCATGGGACCATCAACATGGTGTTTGCTGTGAGGCCACTACAAGAGAAATGTTAAGTGCAAAACACAGACCTTTTCTCCATCTACGTTGACATGACAAAGGCCTTTGATAATGTCAGCAGAGAAGGCGTTTGGAAGGTACTGACATAGTGTATGGATGCCCAAGAATATTTATAACCTTTGTGCAGCATTTCCATGATGGCATGAGTCCAGGACAATGGAGAGACATCTGAGCCATTCCGAGTAACCAATGCATCAAGAAGGGATGTTTTCCGCCATGCTGACTAATGCTTTCAGAGACGGAGAAGTTTGAGTCAGCATTAGGTACCTTACAGATGGAAAACTATTCAACCCCAGGATGCTTCAAACAAAACCCTAACTTATGACAGACACCATCAGGAATTTTTTATTTGCTGATGAGTGTGTCCTGAATGCTGGTTCAGAAGCCAACCTGCAATGCAGTGTTGACAAGTTCTCCAGCACTTGCGGAAGCTTTTTTCTTACCATCAGTACCAAGAAGATACCAATAAGACTGAAGTCCTGCATCAGATCTCCCCTGGAAAGCACTATGGTGAGCCCAACTTCACCATCAATGGCCAATATCTTAATGGAGTGAACTGCTTAACGTACCTTTGCAGTTAACTGTCTGAGGGCGTCACTATTGACAACAAAGTGAACCTTCACATTGTCAGAGCCAGTGCAACTTTAGAAAGGCATCAATATCCAGACCAAACTAAAGATCTACAGCCACCTATGCATGCACAGAACAGATCCAACCCCTCCAACCCTCAGATGACTAGAGAGGTTCCGCCGAATCGATGGATGAACAACAACACCAAAGGCATGTCTCTGTCTCTTTCTGTCTGTCTGTCTGTCTCTCTCTCTCTCTCTCTCTCTCTCTCTCTCTCTCTCTCTCTCTCTCTCTCTCTCAGAGTTTTAAAGTTCTAGGTATTTCCAAAACCCTTATACATGTATATATATATCCATATACCTAAATATGTGATGTGTATGTCTGCATTAATACCCAACTGACTATATATACATGTTATACCCTTCCTTTTTGTGGTGGGATGGGATGGGGGCAAGCTCAGTTCCCCAAGAGATAAATTTTCCACTCCTATGCCTGATACAGGCTGAATGATATTTAAAAACATTAATATCCTGATGCTTAATTTGAAATAAAATGATTTTACTATCTGTTATCCCTGTCCAGTGAAGTTACCAAGTTTTTCAGCTACATAAGAGGGGGAGCATGTGTTTTAGTTTACTATATGAACAGATAACACTTTTCTCTTTTTATAAGGTCTCATCATTGCAGAATGTTTTTTCTTTTCATGAGATTTTTTCATTTTTTTCAGCTTTTTCATTTTTTATGTCTTTACCATACAAATAAAAGTAATATTTGATTATAATTAGTACTTTTGGAATTTTGGTAAAGTTGGATTGAGAAAAGAATGACAGGAATGCATACAAGCAGTTCTTTATTTTCAGAAGGTAACATGCAAGTAGGTGATGGAGGAATTAGCAACACTGTGGAGGTTAGAGGCTTTTCAAAGAAGACAAGTCAGGAAGTTATGGAGATCTACTTTGAGAATTCACGGCGATCTGGAGGCGGCGATTTGGAGGAGGTCAAGATCAGAGATGAGGTTGCTTACATAACTTTTAAGGAGGCTGAAGGTGCATATCTGTGAACATTAAAATTTCTATTTCAAGGGATTTCCTAATTTTAACCCTTCTTTCGTAATGAAAGTATGACCATTCTTCATATTTTAAAAAAATCAAGAAGTGTGTGAACATTTAATCTTCTATTTTGTGGTATTACCTAATTTTGACCCTTCTTTTGTAATGAAAGTATGGCCATTCTTTATATTTTTTTTTAAATGTCATAGTAGTAAAATGAACAATGTATTTTTTTATGTAACTGTTAATCCTTGAAGTGATTGTTGACATATAGGCCATTCTGCCAGTAAAGGTCTCATAATGCTTGTTGCAACATAAATAAGAAGCTGTATACACATCTGTGATACTTCAGCTTTGCATGAACGGTTGTTAAACTAAGTTTGATTGGCATTATGTTGTAGTCTTTACCTTTCATTTATTATGGAACTTTTACATATGTTTGTTTAAAATATGGATTACCAACAAAATACCAATGGTTGGCTCCCAAAATGGTTCATCTATAGATGATGATGATAATGATTTTGTAAAGTTTTGAAGTATATCAGATTATTGGAGATGTTAAAGTGTTACTGCAGATGTCAGTGAGTGAGTTTGAACCTGAAAATGATGTCGAATACAAATCAGATGTACACGTTGGATGGACAAAAGCATTTCCCTGGTTGGAGTTTCTTTATTTCCTCCTCTGCTTTAGTTATATTTATATTTATTTTGAAGAAAAAAAAATTCTAAAAGGGAGTAGTATGGATCAAAGAAAACTTTTTTTAATGATTCTAGTCATCCTCAATATTTCAAAATTAAATGTAGAAAAAGGTATAATACAAAACCTAATTCAAATGCAGACAATTTAAAAGTCGACTGCTGCAAATGTCTTTATGCAAACATATTAATTTCTGAAGGATCTTGTGCTACAAAACTACATTGCACTCTAAGGATTCAGATAAATTGAGGAAATAAGAAACTAAGATATTTGCTTTAATGAATTGTGCATGTGTCACTTCTAAAGTACAAATTTGGAGGACCAAACTAAAGCACATTTGTTATTCTAGTGGTAATAATAATATTTGTAGAATATTGATTAAGACAAAATTTGTTTTTCATTTGCCTACCATTCGCATAGAACAATTGGTGCTTGCAAGGTAATCAGTTATCTTTGAAATTTCAGCAAAGTTATTTTTCCTGGGTAAATTTGAAGAAGAAATTAGCCATAATTTGGTCAATTTATAGTCATTTCTTTCCTGCCTTCAAAAGGTTGGTCAGTTGTAGCTAGTCCAGCAGCAGCATCCAGTACTCTTGCCAGATGTCAGCATCAGCAGATTATAATATAACAATGCACCGTTAAGATGGTTTCTCAATATGAACAGAGAATTTGTTTATGTAACAATATATAGATTCCAGTGCTTATGAAATATTTGGAGCCACACCGCAATTGTGTTATATCTAAATTTGACTTATAAGTAGTGTGCTATAACAGGATCACAGTGTATTTTAGTGTTAGCTTAATAATATTTCCCTGCTACATTTTTCCCCCACTCCTCCCTTTGTTTGGTGACAAAGGAAACTCCCTCTTCAGATAAATTCTTGTAAATATCTCTGCATTTATTGCAAAGAATTAAAAATCAAAATCAGTAATTATTTTATTTTTAATATAGCTGTTTGTTAAGTAAAATCATTTGTTTTATTCCCCTGTGTTCCAGCGAGTATAATTGATAAAGAATGTATAAATATTTCTGTTCTTGTAGTTGCCCAGAAAGTAGCTTCCTATAGTAACCATCACGTGGATGGCCATACATTGACTGTGACACTGTTCCATCCATTGCCACCAAAGCCATGCTATCAAAACAAAGTCCTGATCCAATGGGTTAATAATGCTATAACAGAAGAATTGTTGAGAAACTTCCTGGAAACAAAGACGAAAGCACAAGTTACTGAATTCTTGTATGGGGAGGAGGATGGGAATGTTGTTGTGACATTATCAGATAATATTGGTAATAGTCATATGTTTTAATTATCCGATAATATTGGTAATAGTCATATGTTTTAATTATCAGATAATATTGGTAATAGTCATATGTTTTAATTATCAGGTAATATTGGTAATAGTCATATGTTTTAATTATCAGGTAATATTGGTAACAGTCATATGTTTTAATTATCAGATAATATTGGTAATAGTCATATGTTTTAATTATCAGATGATATTGGTAATAGTCATATGTTTTAATTATCAGGTAATATTGGTAACAGTCATATGTTTTAATTATCAGATAATATTGGTAATAGTCATATGTTTTAATTATCAGATAATATTGGTAATAGTCATATGTTTTAATTATCAGGTAATATTGGTAACAGTCATATGTTTTAATTATCAGATAATATTGGTAATAGTCATATGTTTTAATTATCAGATAATATTGGTAATAGTCATATGTTTTAATTATCAGGTAATATTGGTAACAGTCATATGTTTTAATTATCAGATAATATTGGTAATAGTCATATGTTTTAATTATCAGATAATATTGGTAATAGTCATATGTTTTAATTATCAGATAATATTGGTAATATTCATATGTTTTAATTATCAGATAATATTGGTAATGTTCATATGTTTTAATTATCAGGTAATATTGGTAACAGTCATATGTTTTAATTTTCAGATAATATTGGTAATGGCCATATGTTTTAATTATCAGATAATATTGGTAATAGTCATATGTTTTAATTATCAGGTAATATTGGTAATAGTCATACATTTTAATTATCAGATAATATTGGTAACAGTCATATGTTTTAATTATCAGGTAATATTGGTAATAGTCATACATTTTAATTATCAGATAATATTGGTAACAGTCATATGTTTTAATTATCAGATAATATTGGTAATAGTCATATGTTTTAATTATCAGATAATATTGGTAATAGTCATATGTTTTAATTATCAGATAATATTGGTAATAGTCATATGTTTAATCATCAGATAATATTGTTAATGGTCATATATTTTAATTATCAGATAATATTGGTAATGGTCATATGTTTTAATTATCAGATAATATTGGGAATAGTCATGTTTTAATTATCAGATAATATTGGTAATAGTCATATGTTTTAATTATCAGATAATATTGGTAATAGTCATATGTTTAATTATCAGATAATATTTGTAATAGTCATATGTTTTAATTATCAGATAATATTGGTAATATTCACATGTTTTAATTATCAGATAATATTGGTAATTGTCATATGTTTTAATTATCAGATAATATTGGTAATAGTCATATGTTTAATTATCAGATAATATTGGTAATAGTCATATGTTTTAATTATCAGATAATATTGGTAATATTCACATGTTTTAATTATCAGATAATATTGGTAATAGTCATGTTTTAATTATCAGATAATATTGGTAATAGTCATATGTTTTAATTATCAGATAATATTGGTAATAGTCATATGTTTTAATTATCAGATAATATTGGTAATGGTCATATGTTTTAATTATCAGATAATATTGGTAATAGTCATATGTTTTAATTATCAGATAATATTGGTAATAGTCATATGTTTTAATTATCAGATAATATTGGTAATGTTCGTATGTTTTAATTATTAGTTTGCTGCTTGACAAAGCTGTGTATAAAGTATTCATGTTTCCTGTAACTGATCTACCAGTTTTCTTAAATACATTGAATTCCACGGTATTATTTTATTAATGTTTGGATTTCATTTCTCTTGCCATCTTTATTTCCATACTCAATTCACTATAATGCCCACATTGTCAATTTATAAATTTGTATATGGATTTTACTTTTGTCCATCTAGTTTGTAACAGAATTGTTACCGAGTGGATGGTGGATTAAATGAACAACACAAACACAATATGTGAAAGATAATGTAAATTTATGAAATAAATTATTAATGAAAAATAATGATGCATCAACACAATAACTCATGCATTCAACCCACAATCACATTCCACAACCATTCACAATTCAAAAATAAATTAAATATTAATACAAAATAAACACAGATCCAAAGGAATCTCCTGGACTATACACAGATCCAAGGAACCTTTACAAAAGTTATTTTAACGCAAGTATAAATTGCGATAACAAATACAAACATCAAACTATACTATCGCACGTATGGATTGCGACATCTAGCACAAACATATACATGTATTTGATCAAGTTGCTAACTTTTATTGAGATTCATGTAATCCCTTGAAATACTACTGTGATTTGAAGTAACTATGTGTAAATATAACAATGTATTCAATTGTACTACAACTGCAACACACACATGTGTCTCGACCCTGTATAATCGTACGATTCACCAACTATTGAATCGCCGCCCAGCTTCTCCGAATACCTAGGGTTGACTCAATACTTTTATCGGTCACTTGCCCTTCACGGATCCACCACAGTTATACATACAGACAGCATACAGCATCTACTAGAACCATCGGTCCCAAATACTTAGATGCCACCCCGAATGTTTACACCTCTAGACAGCTCCGACACTCGGACATTTAGACTTCTAGATTTCCGGATATTTACACATCTCGACAGATGTAGACCGACAGACAATCCTACAGACAGACAGTCAGATACCTCAATTCGATCGCACAATTAAACAGCACAATCACGGCACAATCAATCACATTCAGCTACAATTCAGAGACATTCAGAGACGTTCAGTTACAATTCAGAGACATTCAGAGATGTTCCGCTACAAATCAGAGACGTTCCGCTACAAATCAGAGACATTCAGAGACGTTCCACTACAAATCAGAGACATTCAGATTTGTTCCGCTACAAATCAGAGACATTCAGAGACGTTTCGCTACAAATCAGCCCTTTGGCTGGAGAAAGAATGACGAGCTATCTTTCCTGTGATAAGATACTTTTGGATCCGTCATTTTATCAGAATTATTCTGCCTTATATATCCTCAAATAGGTGAGCAGAATTCACGGCAAAATTCCCGTACACCCCGTGTTTCTAAGCACTTATTCACCCCAGGTAACGCATGTACGACGAAACCCAAAAAAATGGTGAAATTAGTTTGCAATTCAAGAAGAAATAAATTCAGTTTTCGCCTAATTCTGTGACATAGTTGTTCTTCCATCTCTGCCAATTGTTGGTCAACATATTTCCTTTGCATCGCTCCTGTGTGTGTGTGTGTGTGTGTGTGTGTCACTAGATTGTTAAAAATAGGAAAAAAGTTGAAATTCAATGAATAACAATTCAATAACAATTCAATAACAATTCAATAATCAAATGGCTCAAATTCTCAATTTCACTCCTTTTACTCGACCCTTTAATAACAATTGCATCACTTGATTAGCAGTGTGAGATTGATTTACACTTGTCATTGTATTTCTACTCATCTTTTATATCCTTTCTCTCTCCTATTTCTCCCAATTACTTCTCTTCCTCCCCAACCTTTCTCCAAATTCCTTCTCCTCCTCGACTTCCTCTAGACCCCTTCTCCTCCTCCTCAACTTTCTCCCCCATAACTACACTTTCGTTTCGGCTACAGTCTCAACAGTAAGTTCTCTATTCCCTGAAAAACTTCCTGTGAAAACACATCAACCCTAACCCTACGAGCATCAGTACATATTCCTAATACCGTTATACTAAACAATATAATTGGAGGTATTTTTTAAACCTTACAACTCAAACAAAGAATGCAAACTTTCAAATATCCATGTTCTGATATATGCATATGTCCATAGTAACTACCGGTAATCTTACATACCGTATTCTTCGGCCTTTAAGTCAGTACAAAGTACAAGTCGAATTCACTAATTTTATAAATTTTCCATCCTTTGTCCATATCTAAGTTGTTTTGGAGTATAGGATGAGGTCAGGTCAATAACTTCGTTTCATATTTTTACACTAGTAATTTTCGGTTTCATGAATTAATGATATCACTGTATGATATTCCATGTTACCAGCAATCGTGAAATTGCATCACCAAAACCAACATGCTTGTGATTTTACTCCTGTATAATGCACTGCTATATTCTGTTATCAATTGACACAGCTAAATAAACAGTCCATGTTTGTTTTAATTATGATATATATTGCAACAAGAGCCACATGGTTGTGCATGCTATGTACTTATTAAAGGTCTAAAGTGTTACCCTGCTTACTCCAGTTGAAACCAGTCTTGAGTGAAAGACTCAACAGTAGAAATAAACTCAGTAAGGCTAACAATAGGGAAATGAGTCTATCCATAGGAAAGTCAGAAATGAGAATAAAACAGAAAAGTTCCTGACCTATCTCCAGATCATTAAATTTATTTTTAGATGTGATTATAGATTTTATAGATGGTGTTTTAACTCAGCACAGCTTTACCTATGATTTTAAGTTTAATTTGGATTGGTTTGGTAAATTATGACACAACATCACCTGTAGGTTATTTAATTCTTTGGCAATTGGAGCAAAGTTTCTTGCCCAAAATACACATTCAAAATGTTGATATGCTGCATAAAATATAGATGAGATTTTAGATGAGTTAGCTTGTATGCATTGTAAATATTCATTTCTTTTAGGTATAACCCTTTATTTATATCTTTTATACATAAAATTAAGATGAGATCTTAGATGAGTTAGCTTGGATGAATCCTTATTTCTTTTAGATATAACCCCTTATTTATCTTTTATATATAAAATTTAGTTTCTGCTGTATAACTTTGCAAAAGATAATTTTTTTAAAAGCAGATTTAGTTTTCAATGCAAACTCTAATAATTTGATAAACCCTAAGATGTACTTGATTTACTGCAGTACTTTTCATCATTTAGTTGAGTTATTTTCCCTTGTTTATGATCCTTTCTAAATAAAAAAAAATTGTAGTATTGCTCAACCAGGAATAATTGGGTTGGAATCATACTGCTTTATATTAATATAATATAAATATAGATTGAACACAAGTAATGACTTCTAAGTTTCAATCTCTAATATAACATGCTTTTAGCATCACATATTTACTAAGAAACAATGGGTTTTTATGAAAATCAGAAAAAAACATCTGTACAAGTTAATGGCTTCAAATATTTAATTAATTTTCAGCTATCTGTCATTCGGTTACATCTTATTTATTTTTTCGCACTTTTGTTTCAACAGCATAAAGCAACCAAGGATATTTGTTACCAGATTTAGCTTTGATATTGCTATCAGATTGGCATCAACATTTTATTAATGTTTAGTAAGGGGTGTCATATAGTTCTTATTGCAATGGTTTCAAACTTAGGTTATATAGCATCAGAGTACCATGGATTACTTTATTTCAAGTTAAATTCATCTAAAGTTATATGTTTACTGGAATTTCATCAGAACCTGGAATAATTGCCAGTGAATGTTGGATATGCCAGTAATAACTTTTGTCCCGACATGTTTACTCTGTTTAAGACCTTGCTAAAAAAATTGTTAAGCAGTCTAGCTCTTTTGTGATACATTGATCCTTTCATTTTATGTACGTTCTAGATATAAATATCTTCCAGATATTGTTCAACTTGGGAAAATATTTCAAGAAAGTAGCATTCAAGGAGTTTTCCTTAAGGCTGCAAGAGTTGCCATTTCCAACTGCATCCTTGTACAGAACTTACATCCTTCTTCATCGCATGATGCTATTTTGTACTACTTTGAGAACAAGAGAAGAAGTGGTGGTGGAGACGTTGAGAGTGTAGAAATGAAGACAGAGGAGAGATACTGTCTAATTTATTTTGAGGATCCTAGTGGTATGTACACACACATGTAGCTTTGTGTTCCTTATCAATTTTAATAACGTTAACCATCACTGTAAAAGCATTGTTTGATACAGAATATTTATTTTCCATGTGTAGAAGTAGAACTTTTTACAAAAGGATGGATGGAGTATACAAAACTGTACACCCACACATATATGTACATGTTTTGCATATACAACGGAACCTTATTAATCCAGATACCTTCATTTTCAGTGAACATGGCTTGTTTAATGAATTTTCAGGATATTTGAATCATTCACATTTTCATTTTATTATCAACATATTGTATACATGTGCTGCATATATACACATATTTACTAGGTATACATATACTGAAATCTGTCAGCTTTGTTTACCTGGATTCTTTGTAGGATTGATCTACAATGATTCTTTACAGTGTTATGTATATTTAATTTAATTGTTTGTTAGGTTGAATTTTTAAAATATTCCATTGCGTGCTAATGTCATGTAAAACATTGCTTACTGGACTTGACCTTGTCCAGAATTTAGTAAATAAAACATATTTTTGGTTGCTGACCTTGTTCCATAGTCAATGACACTTGGTAAACAAATTTTTCTTTTTTTTTAAATTATCTTTCTCAGAATACGAAACCGTAAGTTGAGTCAAGGTCATTATCTAGACTATGTGGCATTAGCAATGTCTTACTTGGTAAACAGACTTCGGTTTTTTCAGAAGGATGAACTTTTGACCCCCATCCAGCAATCTGTTTTGTGTCTTAATTAGGTTTATGACTGATGTTCTGATAAAAGAATTATCAGTCAGTCTTTAACATTTGACATGTTAAGTTGTATCTTGATGTTTTTGTTTTTCTTCAAATTATTGAAATCTAGTGATTGATTTCCTGGAAATACAAAAGTGCTTTGAAGTTGATAATTCTTGGACAAAGACATTTACTGGAATTTATATTTAAAAACCTTAAATATTTTCTCAACAAGAGATCATCATCAGTACAATGCTGATTATTCCATCTTGAATTTCATCAGGATTTGAACTGATGAGGACTTGTGTGTTTTAATTCTTGGATTATGATTTAGGTTTAATTTGTAAAACTAAGTTCTTTTTTGCATTGTTCACTTTGTATTTTAAGGCCAAAGTAATTATTTGTTAAATTTTACAATGCTTGTTGTCTTCACTATTTTCTGCTCCCTTTTTTCAAGAGCAAAGACTCGTAACAACAGTGTCCATAGATGTTATGCTGGCTGGTATCACGACTCTTCTATGCTTGTTTGATATTATTGCCATAATAATGCAGGACATACCATTTATACAAACTTACATCTCACAGTTAAATATGTCATGTTAATCTAAACAAAATGCAGTTATGTTTATAAGACATATTTTACAACTGTTATAGTTGCAAATGAGCAGATAATTAACATTTCTTTTTATTCTTAAATTAAGCTCTGTACTGTCCCAAGCTTAATTCAATCAACTTTATTTATACATCCATCAACAAATGATGTTACATATGATTGGTAAACAACAAAGAGACTTTATGAGATGCTTAAATTTAGTAACTCTATATCATGCTTAAAGTGTGGATGATTGATCCCAGGGTGTTTTATCATTAATAACCCCATCAGCAATCAGCAATAATTACATGTTACAATATAGTCATGTTGTCCCACACACGTGGTCACATAATCAATTTATAACTTTTACGAGCTACTAGAATTTGACATGTCAGACCTTGGTAAATTGATACACTTCCAAATTTGTGTAGGTAAATATGTGCTGACAGGCTTTATTTTCATCTACAATTCTTCAAATTTCTGATTTTTGGACAGAATCTAGAATTTCAACGCAAATTTTATAGTAATTTTGTTCTTTGGTCTAAGAATTTTATTTCTTGATTAACAGTAAATTGAGAGAGAGAGAGAGAGAGAGAGAGAGAGAGAGAGAGAGAGAGAGAGAGAGAGATACAGTCTTTGTTTGCATTAGGTTAGAAGCCTGGCTTTTGAAGGTAATGCAGGTGTCATTAGTGTTCATCTTTGCATTCATTAGTGACTGCATGGTACTTTGTTCTGCATTTTCTGAATGAATCCTAGTCAGAATTGAGGTTATTTTGCCAACCATAATGTTAGTTAGCATTGCATCGCTAGAGATAAAAGAACTGATCATATGGTGGAAGGAGACGGATATTTTTCAAGCCCAATGGAACTTAGAGGTATTACAGAAGTAATAAATGCTTCTGTCCAGTATGGGTGTTAATGCAGTCTCTTTATCAACACAAATCAGCCCAGTAAACATCAGCGTGTGCTTATTATTGCCTTTCAATCAATATACCCCATGGCTAATTCATCCTTAAAAGTATTGGTCAATTAACAGTTGTTACTTTTGCAAGATTTAGATAACAATTGATACTAAAGAGAACTAATTCATTGCATTGATTATGTTCTGTTTGTCCTGATGTTTTATATAGATGGCTTCGCTATTTTTGATGACTTATATGTTTTACTTGGTTTTTTATTTAAAACAAATATTTTGCATATTTAAAAGAAACTTATATTTAAACAGATTTAATGCTGAATATCATTTTATATAAAGGAACATTTTGATTCTGAATTCTCTATCAGGTTTTGTAAGTCTAAACTGTTTTTCAGTTATTGATAGAGTTCTTGGCCGCCAGTCACACAATGTGGATGGTGTTGATTTTGAAATCCATCTCCACCATGAGTGCTTGGGACAAAGATCTTCAAGGAAAAAATCTGATTTGTACCTCAGAATGTCCAGTCCAGGAATTAAGGGTAGGCCTATTCTCTAATAGATACAAATTAAAAAGTAACTTGACCAGATATTTATGGTTTCAAAAGACTGGAAATTTAATTTGCATTTTATGCCACTGCTAGTAGTGATTGTAAGCATAAATGTATTTCCTGCAAAAAGGAAACTTTCATGGCACAATACACATCTTTCTGTCACTTAAGAAATGTGACAATTTATCAGATTCCTTGTGCTGATTCATGTTATGTACTGACTTCCTTTAATGAAAGGTGCTCTGTTTTTATTGAAGATTGTAGTCAGTTTAATGTAATGAAGGGTGCATGTGTAATTGAAGTAAACCCTGAAGAACAAATTTAGAATGCATGTTTGTTATTCTGGCAGCAACATCAAAGAATTGTAGAACATTGCTTAGGACTGGATTTGTTTACTTTGCTTAGCATTTTTACAGGATGATGGATATTTCAAATATAATCAGTTTCTTTTTAGTTTCAGCAAATTTAGTTTTGGGTAGATTTTTTAAAAATTTAATTATTGCTTGGTTTATTGTTGTTGTTCCTGTTCCTGTCGTCAACGGTTAGTTGATTGTAGCCAGTTTAATAGCATGACTGTTTGAGTGGGTCAGCAGCATACAATGCTCAGGCCAGATGTCGGTGTAAGAGGATTATGATTTACCAATACACTGTTATGATAGTTTGTCAATGTGAACAAAGGATTCGTTTACAATATATTCCAGTGCATTTTATATCCCAGTTTGCAACTTCCATTCATGGTGCATTTGAATTTCTCCACTCCAAACCCAAGACTGCAAAGACAAGTTCAAACAGTTAACAATGTTGTCACAAGAAAAATGATGTTAAGTTTTGTTGCCAGAAAGACAAAAAAGGCAGTTTGCAAAATTGGCAAAGCCCAGAGTGATCCCTGAATAAACTTTTTTTCAAATGTTATTTTTCATGCTTTTATAAAGAAACAACTATTTTTTTCTTTCATGTACAAGAGAAATAAGATTATTTTATTTGAGAATTTACATATGATGTCTTCCTTAAATGATACTCTTATATTCATACTTTTAAGAAGTATGCATTTTGTGTTTGTTGTGTACAAGGAAAATATATGCTTATGAAATTTTGGGAGTAATGTGATGGCTGTGTTATATCTGAATTTGTCTTATAATGATGCATGTTATAGTGAGGACACTGTATGTATGTATGTATGTATGTATGTATGTATGTATGTATGTATGTATGTATGTATGTATGTATGTATGTATGTATGTATGTCATATTATCCCATTTCGTACTGGTTTACATTATGCACCATTTTGATGATGAGGTATTATTTTCTGAATTTGGGTTCAGAGTATGCCATTTGAGCATTGACTCAATTTAGCAATATATTTACTGTATTAATATGACGGACTTGAAAGAATTCAGTGTACACTGAAATCTGAGTAAATTAATACAGAGCAGTGCATTAAGAGAATAAAATGGAAATAATGTCATGTCGTTGACGCATTAAGACAATAAACTGGTATTAATATCATGTCATTGACTCATTAAGAGAATACACTGGTATTAATGTCATGTCATTGACTATAGCTTTGCTGTTTTGATGAATGGAATGTTTTCTAACTTGGACCATGATAGTTTTATCTAATTATGCAAAAGAATTGAAACGTCTAAAACTAGTTGATTGCTGAATACCATTCAGTCTTTTGGTACTACAAAACTACAAGAGACCATTTTAATTAGTATTTAAATTCTAGACTGAATAAAATCTTATGTGTAATGTACTTTTCATTTTGTCAATAACGTTATATAGTTGTAGATGATAGTTAATTAAGGAATTAAGGAATTCTTTACTTTACAGACAATGCAACTCTTGAAAAAACAGATAACCATGCAAAAGATAAGACCTCAAGTAGTGTTTCCAGTAATCCTGAAAAAGAAAGTGACTTTGTTGAAGTACAAGAATGGCAAGAAAATGACGGTAAATTTCCAATTCAATATGTTTGTTCAAGTGGTTTGATTATCAATTATTTATCAAGAGGGATTTTGCTTGAAAAACTATTCCTAAGGTTTATGGGTTAAATGTATCCCTTGCTTGGTTAATTCTCTTTTGCTATTAAGATGTTTCACTTGAAAGGAAAGAAAATTAATTCTGCAGCAGACCTATTCAATCCCTTCACCATAGTTTAGAAGACACAGAAGTAGGAGACTGAATTTTTTTCTTGCTTAAAATGTCTTAAATGTGGTGGAATTAATTGAGCACTCGTTTTCTTGAACTAGTGCTTAACTCAGCCCCAGCACTGTTCACAGCATTTGTGCTGCTTTGCACCAGCAGCACTAAACTGTGTCTAGCTGCACGTGCCCGATGCAGTTTTACCTGTTTCAACAAGTTTGTACATATCATGCATTCGCTCTCACCTTAACTTCTCTCATATATATATATATATATATATATATATATATGTAGCTAATATAAGAGAAATTTCCAATTTTGTATATCCAATACAAATCCACGAAGTTTCTACCAATTATTCTAAATTAATTTGTCTACACAGTGATGTATTATTTTATATATTTGTCTAAGTCTTTCATAACTTTTTAATACAATATAATATTTTCTTATTCTTTTTCTGCTAGATCTGCAAGAACTTTATCATCATTTAAATCTTGCAAAATATCCAACTGCCAAACATATTTTTCCTTTTCTTGCTCAATATTTGTTAAATTAAACCCAAGAAACTCCTTATTTTTGCTTTCACTGCCATCAGTTCTTATGTCTGCCATTATTTACGATTTTTCATGAACAGAACATATGTAGGGAAACTGCCCTCCATTAGTACTCCTTGGTTTCTGAACAATTCAAATTTGCACAAAGAAAGGTAAAATCATTTCTGATTGGTCAATACTGGTCAGATTCTTGGAACAAACACATTTGTAACCAGTCAGTGACATTGTATCTGACACAAAATCAAAGCGACAAAAGGCGGGATAGGCCATTGAATGCAGTCATGAAACTTTGACTATTGGCGGGATCAGATCATGCATATTGATGGGATCGGGGCTGAATGAATTAAGAGCAATAGGAGAAAATGTGCAATGATACTGAAATACATTGACTTGAACTACTAGCCTTTTGGAAGTAATTAATTTGGTCCATTGTATGTTTCAGCTGTCTAGATTTACTGGTAGTTCCTTGGTGGATTATTTTCATACTTTGGAATTTTAACTGTAAAGACAGTTCATTCCTCTGGTTATAATCAACTGCTTGTATGTTTGTGATTTTACTGTTTAAATCTGATATGAAAATGCACTCCTTTTTTAAATTTATTGTCATGGGTCACAAATTTAGGTGATATAGGTTGATTTTTGTGTTTGCTATAGTTTCTCAGAATCAAGGTTCATAAATCAATTTTATATTCAGTAAATACTTGGGATTGTAATTTAGTGTGAAGCAAATAAAGTTCATTCTGTAACATAATTTGTCACTCATTTGAAATCAAGGTCACAGACATGGAAAATATAAGGTTGAATCAAGTTAGGTTATAAAAATACTTGTTGTGTGGACTTGTTTTGCATGATTGAGTCAGATTTGCCTAATTCAGAAAATTCAACAAGATAGCTGTGGAAACTGTTGTATTCTGACTGATTATTCCAGTCAGTGTTTTTACCATGTAAACATGCTGAAAGATTCTTTTTACTTTAAAAACATGATTAAAATATATTTGGTTGTACCAATTTTTGTAGATTCCATGGCTTGTAGAAATCGTGAATTTAAAGATCCAGCAAAACAAATATCAAGCTTTGATACTATCTGTAAAAACTTAATCACCTTGCAAGGCAATGAATTTATGTACAAACAAGAATCTTATTTTTAGACAATGCCCATGGTACCCATCAACATACTGAATTCTCATTATCTAAACTTATTTTCAGGAAACAATTGCACACTTCCACTGTGTATCAAGTATAAGAGGGCTCCAGATAAGAAGATTATCAAATGTATGAAAAACATACCATGCAGCTGGAACTTTCATCTATATTGGAACTTTTGCACAAAAACAGAACCTGGAAAACAGATGTTGCATGAAATTCTCAATAATTACAACTGTTCAGTGGCTGTGTTTGCTGAAGATGAAGATTTGTTTATATTTGAAATCTCTGAAAAGATTTTTGAACAAGAATCCGATATGGTACAATTGATTCATGTTGTCTTGGACAGTGTCCACAAATGTGCACAACAATTTTTGTATTTGGATAACCTTTTGGTTGATCAAAGAATACAAGGAGATGTTCTTCAGGTAGTGAGACAGAGAAAAGAATTGGATATTGCCAGATTTGAATTAATGGGACAGCAAGACTTTGATGCATTATGTGTCATTTGTACAGAGAAAGACCAAACCTTGGTACTTGATGTAGTTACTGAAATAATACACACGGTTAAGGAATGTTTTGAAAATCATGAAGAAATCATTCATGTGGACCATAAATGGCAAAAAGTGATGAAAACGTTTGGATATCTGCAGAAACTATGTGAAAAATATCCAAATGTAACAATAATATCTGATAGAACTGAAGCTGCCATTATGCTAAAAGGACCAAGAGACCAATCAAAACCTGCTGCAGATCACTTTTTGGAGTTCTTAGAAACTGTATCTTCTGAAGTCCAGGAGGAGATTTTCTCTCCAGGATGCCAATTTGAAATTTTCACTTATCCAGAAATGTGTGGCTATATTGACAATATCACCATGGAACATTCCATAGTTTGGATACCAAACCACCACACAAAGAAAATACATCTCTTTTTTAAAGAGAATGGGGGTAAAAAGGGTGTAGATAAATTGATCAGAGGTTGTGTCCAAGAAAGACTATACCCATTGGCAAAAGATCAGACAGTATGTTCCACCAAAATTGTTAGATCCTTAGAGGAATTGAAAAAGATGCACACAGGGAAAATGGTGTTCAGTTCATCTCACAAAGGGTTACTTTTGACTGCTACAGATGACATCTTTGAGAGTATTGATGATGCAGTGCAGGAGATTATCTGCAAAGAAACAGGTAAGGTTCAACATTCTGAGAAACCTGATCAGGAGATAATAAATTTCATTTGAGTCTAATATTAAGATTTCACTCTCAGCCAGAAGAATTACATTTTAAATGCAAATTTTTATATTATTAATTGACACAAAATCTGACACTCAGTATTGTTCATTTCTCTGGCAAGTCATTGTGTGGGTGCCAAAACGACCATTTTTTAACAATAGTTCAGTGTTCAGGAATAATTCAATCACACATGTTGTTTTACCAGAACATCCTGGTCCATTGAGATAAACAGTCTTTTGTCTAGTCACAAGATCATATACAGATTGTGCAGATGACAACACTTATTTTTGTAATATATTTCCTTGATTTCAATGCCGGCTGATTCAGAATAAGTATCTTTTATTGTTTTATTCTCCATTTGCCCCATGATGCATCAACAGTGTTATGTAGTTTTTCTAGCAATCATATATATTTTATTTATTTATACAAAATGAATCTGTGGCAATTAAAACAGCAGCATAAAAAAACCTGTTTATTATTGATCAGAGGCGTAGCGAGGAGGGGGGGGGGGGCGGGGGGGGTACATATGTCCCCGGGCGCCAAGGTACAGGGGCGCCAAAATGAGGCTTGCAACGTTACATTATAATAAGAAAACAAGGGTAATAAATCTGTCACAAGATCGCTGAGGCGCCAATTTTATAGTTTGTCCCCGGGCGCAAAATATCATCGCTACGTCTCTGTCATTGATACGTTATCGAAAAATATGCAGTAATCGAAGATCTTAAATGTGTAAACTGCAGTGACTCACCATCAGTGTAACTCACAATTGTACCTTATTTAGTTCTGTCAGATAAGTTAACATTATTTAGACTTACTGCAGCCTATTAAATGTTTCTCTTCATTGTATCAGCAATTATACAATCGAGTTCAGCATCGTATTTAATTAATCTTGAACAATGTCATTTATGATCGTAGCATCCTGCTTGTGTGAATTTACCGATTATTCTTCTGCCAAGATCTTTTGCAGTTTTATTTAAAATTTGGTTATATCAGGATAACTATTGGAGCACAGCTGCATTCCCAACAGCGATAATTGAATGTTGGTTTTTCGGTGTAAATTTGAACGTCTCTGGACAAGCAAATCCAGTCAGGTCGAAATCTGGTAATGGTCCGTTTATCACAACTCGGGTCATCTGGTGTGTTGGATGTCCTAATATCTTAAAATATGCAGAACACTCTCCTATTCCAAGAAAACTTCTGAGATATAATGTAACCATATCAGCCGAGGTAACATCTTTATTTAGATTATCATATTTAGCATTACACAATCTGCCATGTCTGTATTTCACCCAATTGTGTTGGATATCTTAAGGAAATTGCAACCATGTTGGTTTCCATGAATTGTCCTTGTAAGCATAGTGAGCAGTAACTGATGGAATGGTAAAACAATTACTCAGTAATTGTTCAGCATCGTCATGGGTATATTTTAATGCAAGATTTTTCATTTCGTCATGGAGAGATTTTACACAAAAAATATCTCCCAGTTGGTCAGTTTTCATCATCAGAACTTTGAAACAGTCACATGGATAGAGGATTGGATTTTTTAAACAATATATTTTGAATAAAATCAAACACATTTCCTTGAAATATCAGATTGTTTAATTTGATGGCATTATTCTTACAACAGAAGTCCACACGAGTGTTGTGATCAATAATCTCCATTATTTTTATATTTCCATTTATACAAAATCTATCTGGTTAATGTTTTCACTCATACCATATTTTCTAGCTTAGATGCTTTGGTATCTTTAACTCCTTCTACCCAATCATTTAACTTTTACATCTTAGATCAGTTTAACCATTCCCACGTATCGCATTTGTGAAAAGTTCTGTAACTCACTCGGCTACAAAACTTCAGCCATCAGTTTGGGATCATCAATGCTAGGTTTATCATTCAGCGGATATATTGCATAAATAACTGTATTCATAAGATATGCTCGTTCATAATACAGTTTGTCAATACCAATCAACATTCCCAGTTTGGAATTTTTATTGATCATTTATTATATTAACACTAATATTTTGTGAGTGGAAGTGTCAGCTTAGTTCTGATTGAACTTTCATGTATCTCTTTGTTGTATACAAAAACTCTCACGTGCTGATAAATTATAAATAATTGTTTGTAGAAACTTCAACTCAGAAACAGATTTTACAAAATCTTCTAAGAACTCACAGATTTATATTCAAAACTTAATTTCGCAAATCTAGAAAGTGTCCGGTCTGGTCAGTGAACTTGAAATGTATCCATGACAATAGCAAATTATGACATAACAGGGGCCCTGAGTGGCCGAGCTGTCTAAAGTGCTCTTTGATATGGACCACTGTCGTCTCACCTCTGTCTGTGTGTGTTCGAGTCTCAGATTCGGCAAATGTGGGTAAGTGAGAAAGCTTGCCAGTAGCTTCTCGTGGGTCGGTGGTTCTTTCCAGGGAATTTCCCGGGTTCTTCCTCCACCATTAATACTGGCTACCATGTGTAGCCTATCACGTGCTGAAAATGGCATTAAACTTTACAACAACAACAACAATGACATAACAGATAAAGTTCTAATACAATACAAATTCCAGGAGATATATGTTTGATGTGTGAAAATATATAAAGCTTATCCTTGTTGGGCCTGACTGGATGTTTCAAGATCTACTTGCATCACATAAAAGATTGTGATTGTTCAATGTTGATGTAATATTGATAACTTCAGGAGATATATGATGACCTCCACCATGTGGATCATTGTTGTGCTTGAGAATTCTTGCTGGTGGGTTAATTGTTCTCCATGCGGCTAATATTTTTGGAAAATATTTATGGATAATATCATTGACTGATATTTTTAGTTCATCAGTGTTAATTTCTGGTATTATGACTTTCAATAATTCTGTTTCTGTTTTTTTATAATGATTGAGAAACAATTGTTTTAGTGTTTATAGTGAATCAAAAATCTAAATTTTCATTGAAAATTACTATTTTTATCATAATCTAGTTGAGGTCTAATGCAACCTGGTTTATATGTATCGTTTCAATATGTTGTTGTACATCATTATTGTTGTACTGTGTTTTTTTTATAAGTACACATGCATGCTCAGGTTTAATGTCAGAAAATAATTTGATACATTTTTCATCGATAAATGGATTAATCAACATCGTATAAAGTCTTTCTTAATTTAGTTAGTTTAGTACCATAAGATGCAATGAAAAATAATCTTTGTCAGAAGCATCTCTCCATTTTTCTGCAAACTTCCATAGATTTTTCTTGTGATATTCTGGATACTTTATAAATATTTTCTTGTCCATGGAGAAATCAACACATTGTGGTTGCAGTATCGCTGCAGGTGTTGGTGGATGTACTTCCTAATATAAATCTTATTGATGATTGATATATATCTAAGGCATAATGTGATGAGTTTATTTCTATTGTGGCTAATAATGTTGGTTTGTGAACAGTGATATTTTGGATTTTCCTGTGAAAGATTTGATTTTGCACTGGAATTTATTTGTTGATTTGTTCGATCTGATAATTGCTTATAGGTATACATGTACTCACATTCCAGTCTGGTGTTCTATTTGGTTTATTTTTAAATGCAAATACCAGTGACTTGTCTGCTTGTAAAGCACCAACTGAACTTGATCTAATATTTGGCCAGCTGTGATATACTTGTAATTGTGCTAGTGCTAAATCAGGAATGGTTAATGGTTGTTTTTGACAAAGTTGTTTTAGTGATGATCAACTGCAGTAATTCTTGCGATAATGACATTATTTATTAATTGTTCAATCCTGATTCTAAATCATTCATTCATTTTGACATAGTCATTGCCTCTATTTAAATCTTGATCATTTCCTTGAACTAGCTCTCTGATATTATTCCATCACTAAGACCTGATGGTATCAATGAAGATAATTTAGACTATGCTAGCGTTGCTGTATGCAACTTTATTGTATTTCATGTTACAGCGATAACAGCAAGCAACAGATCAGTCCATCTTTAATTGCAGTTAATGAGTTCATCATTGGGAGGTTGTTATGGTTGACATGTTTCTTCATTACAGCATCTCCATTTTGATTCAGGGCACCAAGTGGTCTACAGCACTCTTCGTTATGGATCACTGCCATGTCACTGCATGGGTTGGAGTCTCGGATTCGGCCAATGTGGTTGTGTGAGAAAGTTTGCCAGTAACTTCTCATGGATCGGTGGTTTTTTTCCCGGGTTTTCCCAGGTTCTTCCTCCACCATTAATACTGGCTGCCATGTATAGCCTATCTTGTGCTGAAAAATTGTGCTGAAAAATTGTGTTAATCCCTTGAACAACAACCATTTGATTCTGGACCAGTTATTTTTTTATTAGTAAACAATCATTGATCTCAGTTCTGATCATATTGTTCTTGCTAGTCTACATATCGTTTTGATTTTGGTTCTCGCATGTTAATGATTTTATTTTTACTCCTGTTGAGTTTGCTATTCATAATATCTCCAATTCTTCCAGTAATTAGTAATCTTTCCAATGAATGTGAGAACTGATTCCTCCAAGGTTTTAATTTTACTAAGTTTTCTTTAGTCGCATCTAAAACTCACAAAATAATATTTGTCAATGGGATATTGCTTACCTTTAATCAGTTTTGTTTATCTTGAAACACGACTTCATTTTGGTCCACATTTGCAAGACTAGCAAGATTAGTCAGTTCATCTTTATTATTTAACCTCATCAAGGGATGCATACTTAGATAATTCACCATGAGATTTTCCCTAAGGCTTAATCAGAGTAGATCTTCCATAACTATCTAAATATCTACCATTATACTTTGAGATCTGTTTAAAACACTGGACGATATATACTTGTGCAATACTTTATGAGGTGGTATTTTTATGATGGTACAGTGAGTACTTCACGGCCATATATTGGTAGATCTCTTATTGTCGGTGTTGGTAATGTTGAATACCAGACGGGGGAGTGTTTTGAATAAAATATGATAATAATAATAATAATAATAATAATAATAATAATAATAATAATAATAATAATAATAAAGATGTTATTTAGAGAAGGGAACTCAGTTAGTTACAGAAAAAATCTACCTTGAGGCCTTCTATCTGTTATGTACAATATATACAATACATACAACATGATGTGAAGAGTCTGGCTTGACACTAAATAATTAAGGAATTTTAAATTTCAAAGTATTAAGCATGGAATACATGCACAGGCATCTGTAAAAGCATAAACATATAAAAAAAACATAAAATAAAATTCTGCATTGAAAAAGTCAGCTTTGAAAATGATTACAGAAAAGCAGGCAGTATTTTTTTGGTACTAGCACTGTTAAATTTTCTAAAGATTTCATCCATTTAAGACATTGATTATGAAAAGAAGAAATGCTAGGAGCCTGCTTTATGTTGCTGGGAATGTTGTACAATACTACTAGACCAGTATATTAAAGTCCACTGAATAATTTAACAATTCGTTTGGTGGGTCCAACCCATATGAATCTAAATAAGCAATTCGAAATGGATGTCATGTATGCAACCCAATGAGTACCTGGACCAGAACTTCCATCACAATTAATGATACAACTTTCATTTACGTTCTTTCGGTAATTAACCAAGCATAAAGCAGCTCTGATTTTTAAAAAAATATTTACTCAATCACTTAGCAGCATCAAGTAAATTGAAATTAGTCCTAGAAAGAATCAACGAAGTCTCCAGGGAATGTCTCAGAATGGGAAGTTCCTGGTAGTCTTAGACTGTTACCTTTTTATTGGTAGTCTTTATTCCATGTCCTGTTGTATTCTTTAGTGCCATCAGAGCAACAGTTCTAACAGCACCAAGTGCAGCTGCATTTGCAACAGCTGGGACTGCAGCATCTGTTAATGCTGGCATAGCTGCAAGAAGTGGAAATGTATCGCTTGTCTTGACTGCTCTTTAATGGCACCTGCAGAAATATTAAATCTAACTCATATCTTTGATTGTTTGGTGGCACTGAAGTGCCAGAATTGACATTCACTCAGTGATAGGTTTTTTGGACCACCTATGATATGTTCTTGTTTTGTGTTAGTTTTATTCCCCATTTCTTTGCTGATTTCGATTGATTTTGATTCAATCTGACCAGGAATCAGAGTAACACTAATATGATGATATCATGAGCGATTTAATTACTGATCGCTTAATCCAATTACATATTTTTCACTTACACCAGTAATTTACAAAAATTAATTCAAATTCAGTAACTTTTCTAGCAATTGATATTTGTGTTCTTGTTTTATCTTTTAGTTTCTTTTAATGTAACTGTCATAAATGCAATGCGTCCTCTTGTAATTAAATGCAAAATGTGTCAATCTACCATATCAGGTATTTTTGAGAACCTAATTAAGTGCCAACCATGTTTTAATAATTGACTTGCGGAAGTATTTTTTGTATTATTGCGCTGAACTAAAAAACTGCCTTCTTTGTATTATCATGTTATGTATTTTGAATGAAATAAAGAAACGTTAAGAGGCACGAAAATTCTACAAACTTAAAATCTAGCAGCCCTGGTCATATGTTGAGTGAACTCTTAATTTGAACACTTGAACACTGTTATAAATGTTATTATTATTGTAGCATAACTACCTTAAATTAACCAACTCTTTTACAACTGTAATCAAATCAAGGTAGCCAAACAAAATTAATACTTTGTAAAATAAAGAGCTTGCTTTCAGAGATACGGATCATTGTGGGCAAGCGAGTTTCAGAGATATATTGATATTAGAGATATCCTCAAGGATCATAAGAAGTTTCATTATTACTTTAAATGAAATCATACATCCAGAGGTTTCATAATGCTTAATTATGATACAAATATTAAATCTGGGATGCAAACAAATTATCATTTTAGCGGTGATGATATTTATAATGACTGAACTCAGTCATTAAAATATCCCCATATGTGCCTACTGTATTTATACGAGGACATAAAAAAAACCATGTTGCAATAGCTTGGCGGCTTGTTCAAAGATTTGTTAGGTGGAAAAATGTGCTGTTATTTACAATGACTGAATTCTGAGGCAGAAAGACCCTGAGATGTGCATGTCGTTTAAGAGTACACCAGAACTTTAGCTTCCATTATTGTGTTCATTTCTGATTGTAGCAAAATAAATAGTGTGTGCAACCTCAAAATCAAGAACATCAAGACTTGGACTAAACATCGTTTACAATTTGGATAAGTATTTTGTGGCTAAATGGCAAAGTGACAAAGATTTTAATGAGATTCAGAAGATTGCTGAAGTTTTTAGAACAGAGTTTGCATGGAATAGCCAAGTGTAAGAAAGTGTGAGATGATTGGCTTAGTGTTTGGAATACAACCATTCCTTGGATTGACAAAATTCAGTCTCACCCTGAAGGACTAACAAGAGTTACACCGCTGTCAGGCTGTTCTGTGCATCTAAGGTCACCAATATTGGCACGAAATCCATACCAAATTCATTTGATGAAAATAAAATTATTCAATTCTTACCAGTTGAAAAGTAGCAATTGTCAGCAGAATATTTATATTCAAAATAATACTAAGTTTGGACAAACATGATACCTTACCGATGTTTTCATGACTCGAAATATGGCAGTCTATTCTTCGCATGGCTTTGAAAGATTTTATGTTTATGAATCAGGCTATGGAAATGAGATACATTACTTTGGACTCTTTCTGACATTTCAGTCAAAAATTTAATTTTCAACCAAAAGAACACATGAACTAATGTTGGCAGAAATGACGTATTGTTGTGTAGCCTTACCAGATGTGTCGGATAGGCTGACACGGTTGAACACGTCAGTGGAAATTAAACGCAATGGCAACCAACAGTTCTTATAATCTACTAAGTTCAACATTGTCTAGGATGGGACTGCTTTTGCTTGTGGGACTCCCAGTTTTGCCTGCTATCAGTTTTTGGGGTATTTTCTGATTGTGGTACACCAGCCAACTCTGTTATGTTTCAATTTGCAGCATGATTTATTATTCTGATATTTTAGTGCTGGGCAGTTTTACTGATTGCAGTTTTCATCATATTATGGGTTCTAGTCTAACGTTGGTTGCTGAGAATGCTTTGCTCGCATCATTACCAACAACACCAATACATTTATCACAAACCTCATCAATAGCTTTCATTCCCAATTATTTTGCAATTGGTGTTGATTTTGGGGCTATTCCTCTAAATAAATCCTAAAAAACCTCACCGAGCCCATCACCATAGGTAACTTCATGCATAGGTAATCGTTAATTTATCACCCTGACCATTACAGGTCCACATTGAGCATTATTTATGATCATCCTATTTTATTGTGACACTGATCTAATTCCATACCCTAAATCACTATGGTAATCATTGATGGTTTCATCAATGAGAAACCGATAAACATTAATGTCCATGATAGTGTCTGTGAATAATCAAATAGTAAGCAGCTGCTTCATTCATGATTTCTGGGAAATTATTACCGGCTTGTTTTTCATGTTCAACATCAGCAATAACATTGCTGGTACATGGATTTTTGTTTGTTTTGTTTGATTAGGATTTTTAACATAGATTTAAACTTTTTTTTTAGTTATATTGCTACAATGTCTGGCACTGGGGCAACATGCCACAGACAAAGCTTCATGTCCCACGCAGTCACATTATCCAGACATCAGGCCGACCAGTCCTAACACTGACTTCTTGATGCTGAACGTCAAGCCAGGCAGCCGTTAGTACCATTTTTGTAAGTGTTTGGTATGACTCGGCCGGGGATCTATTCCACAACTTCCACTCCAACGGCGGTTACTCTAACCACTAGGCCACTGGAGCAGTTGCTGAGACATGTAGTAATAAAGCCACTTCCTTGAGTTTCAATACCACTTCGAGTGGCACTGGGGCCAGGATCTTTATCATAAAACTCTTCTTTATTACCTGCTGCTGAGTCTGATTCCATATTTTGTTCTACTTTCTGTTTAAATTTAGTTTTAAAAAATGTCAACCTTGTTGATAGCAATCAGAGAACAGCCTACTCTTGCACTGAAATCACAAAGAATGATGAGCTTATCTGCCATTGGAACATCAGCAATAACAGAGAGAAGATCCTCATAGAAATTGACCTTTACTTCATCTGGGTTGGTCATGGTAGGAGCATAGCAACTGATGATGGTAAGGTGCTTTCTTCCAGACAAGAGGGAGAGTTTCATGGTTATGAGTCTGTTATGGTTTGGGAGGTCCAGTCAGTTTGTCAATCAGTGCAATCTTCACTGCAAAGCCGACACTAGCCTCACTGATCTCTTCGCTTCAAGTGTATCTGGAACCCCTTTCACAGAGTCCGCCTTCTCCTGCAAGCCTGGTATCGCTTAAGGCAGCAATGTCCACGCTGTGTCTGGCAAATTCATTTTCTATAAGGATGGTTCTCCTATGGGGTCTTTCTGCATTGTCTCTGTCCAGTAAGGTGCGCACATTCCATGCGCCAAGTATGAGATAAACAATCCTAATTTTCCTTTTTGCATTTTGGACTGCTGAATTAGTGTCCCTGTCACCCTTATGCTGGCTAGGAATGTTTAGAGCAGACAATTTTTTAGGGCACCTATTCTAGTCCCTTCCTCATGCCAGGGAATCAAACCTGTACTATTCTGGTCAGGAATCTAAGACCTTCACCATGAGCCACTGTATCACTTAGAGGTGTGGATCTCTAGCTTCCAAGTTATGACCTCACCTATGGGGTCCAGTATGGTTGCTAAAGAATAACAACGGACATTGGAATTTATGCTGATTGTGTGAATGAATGTAATGCCAGATATACAGATGTGATATACTATAAAGTGCCGCACTGAAGACATCATACTCTATATAGCATTATGACTAAAATTGTTTAAGCTATGCTAAAACTCCAGTCACACACAAACAAATAGTTAGGCATTTGAATTCTCGACTATTGTAACATTTTGTTTCCCAATGAAATATATTTTCTGTTAATATGTGGTAATTTAGTTTCATTTAGACAAGTCAGACTTTTTAAATCATTTACATAATATTTAAAAATAATTGCTTGCTAATAATATATTTTCAGTCTTACAAGACTAAAAATTACCACAATAAAATGTTTCAAATACAATGTTTTTTTCATTCCAAAATGTTCTTTATTTATTCAGCAAAGCCAGATTATCCTGGACTGGAACAAAGAGAGTGGTCATATCCCAATGGTAAAAAGATTATGTTGGTGAAGGCTACATTCTGTGATGCTGATGTCATCATTATACCTGGAAATAGTGATAAAGGTAGACATTTGCATGTCATCATTATACCTGGAAATAATGATAAAGGTAGACATTTGCATGTCATTATTATACCTGGAAATAGTGATAAAGGTAGACATGTGTATGTCATCATTATGCCTGGAAATAGTGATAAAGGTAGACATTTGCATGTCATCATTATACCTGGAAATAGTGATAAAGGTAGACATGTGTATGTCATCATTATACCTGGAAATAGGGATAAAGGTAGACATGTGCTTGCCATCATTATACCTGGAAATAGTGATAAAAGTAGACATTTGTATGTCATCATTATGCCTGGAAATAGTGATAAAGGTAGATATTTGCATGTCATCATTATACCTGGAAATAGTGATAAAGGTAGACATTTGTATGTCATCATTATACCTGGAAATAGTGATAAAGGTAGATATTTGCATGTCATCATTATACCTGGAATTAGTGAAAAAGGTAGACATGTGCTTGCCATCATTATACCTGGAAATAGTGATAAAGGTAGACATTTGCATGCCATCATTATACCTGGAAATAGTGATAAAGGTAGACATGTGCTTGTCATCATTATACCTGGAAATAGTGATAAAGGTAGACATGTGCATGTCATCATTATACCTGGAAATAGTGATAAAGGTAGACATTTGTATGTCATCATTATACCTGGAAATAGGGATAAAGGTAGACATATGCTTGCCATCATTATACCTGGAAATTGTGATAAGGTAGACATGTGCTTGCCATCATTATACTTGGAAATAGTGATAAAGTTAGACATTTGCATGTCATCATTATACCTGGAAATAGTGATAAAGGTAGACATTTGCATGTCATCATTATATCTAGAAATAGTGATAAAGGTAGACATTTGTATATTTGTATGTCATTATTTTACCTGGAAATAGTGATAAAGGTAGACATGTGTATGTCATCATTATACCTGGAAATAGTGATAAAGGTAGACATGTGCTTGCCATCATTATACCTGGAAATAGTGATAAAGGTAGACATTTGCATGTCATCATTATACCTGGAAATAGTGATAAAGGTAGACATTTGCATGTCATCATTATATTTAGAAATAGTGATAAGGTAGACATTTGTACATTTGTATGTCATTATTTTACCTGGAAATAGTGATAAAGGTAGATATTTGCATGTCATCATTATACCTGGAAATAGTGATAAAGGTAGACATTTGCATGTCATCATTATACCTGGAAATAGTGATAAAGGTAGACATGTGTATGTCATCATTATACCTGTGAATAGTGATAAAGGTGGACATGTGCTTGCCATCATTATACCTGGAAATTGTGATAAAGGTAGATATGTGCTTGCCATCATTATACCTGGAAATAGTGATAAAGTTAGACATTTGCATGTCATCATTATACCTGGAAATAGTGATAAAAGGTAGACATTTGTATGTCATCATTATATCTAGAAATAGTGATAAAGGTAGACATTTGTACATTTGTATGTCATTATTTTACCTGGAAAGAGTGATAAAGGTAGACATGTGTATGTCATCATTATACCTGGAAATAGTGATAAAGGTAGGTTTGCTTTTGTTTAGGAACAATGAATAAGCAAGGTGTGGGTAAGTGTTGCCACAAGAATCTCCTTGGGACCACCCCCCAACTTGTTTATCCTGTACTCACCATAAGAGGACGGATGACTGTCCATGTAGTCTGACAAGATATTGGATGTCATAGAACTTACCAAGCGAGGAATGAGGTATCCTTGTTGAATTTTCTGGGGTCTCTTTCTCAGTGTCCCTGTGGTTTAATAGATAGGTTACATAAGTCTCATCAGACCTCTTGCTCTTTCCTCATTTAGTTATAATCAAGGAGTTTCTCAAAGGTTTAGCAAGGGCCAAGTGCTAGACAATGTAGAGGTGGTCTTTCTCGTCCTCTACATTATTACCCTTGTTAGTTGCTTCAATCTACAAGTTTCTTACTCCTTCCTGGCCACCAAAATACCCAATTTGGAAGCTGAATCACCTCAAGACTGTGTTCATTTCTACAGGGGTGAAGAAATTTTGTCAAAACCATATTTAAAATATTTTACCAAGTTAAAAAGAATTGTGGAAGACAGGACTGTTAAAATGTTGTCTTCAGTCTGTTATTTAGCTTCACAATTGTAATGATTGCAGTATGGATCTGTGACATGCAAAATATTCTGGATAATTCAGTTTTTCTTATTTTTGGAGTTTATTGGTCAGGATCTACAAATCTAACAAGAAGTTATACCTGCTGAATAACTGCTAGCATCAGAAAGGATGGATATGGTTTCAGATCCAGACATTTTATCTTTGATATAATTTCAGTAGGACATCAGAAATACTGTTGACGAAATTTGCGCATCTAGTTTGGTTGATGTGATCTGTTCCAGTTCACTTCCATGTTCCGTTTGAAAACATTTCTCAAAGAACTTCATAGTCTGAAAAAAGATTTTCTCTGCTTTGCTATGGTATTTGCTGTATTGTCTCATTAACATCTGGTGCCATTGTTTGTGCATCATGAGGTAGTACCCTACTTCCAAGCTCTGTACTGTCAAGGTCATTTAAGATGCACCAAAAATCGGAGGTATTGCAGGAAAGCAGACAGACGTAGCTCTGCCAGGATCAGATAATTGAGGCTTTCTTCGCACATTACAATATACTGAGAAAACACATAATTTTTAGACCCATTTCTTTTTACACCAAAAATGTGCACGTTATTAGAATCAGATTTTGTGTCTAGATTTTAGACTTTTGGGCTTCAGTTCTAATGTAGACCAGTCTGAACTGCAAACAGACAGGCAGACGTTTGTAAAAAGTAGGATAAGTTGGGAATTTCAGGAAAAAAGCAGCCTGGACATGAATAGGACGGGTTTAATAAGCCACAAAAAAAGAACTCCAACTGTTACCCTTCTGAATGATGACTGTATTGTACTGATGTATCATCAATACAGAAAAATCACTATGTTATAAATCCCAATGTCTTTAATTATTGGTACCAGTAATTCAAATACTGTTATCAATCCCAATGTCTTTAAATGAATCATTGGTACCAGTAATTCAAATACAGTTATCAATCCCAATGTCTTTAAATGAATCATTGGTACCAGTAATTCAAATACAGTTATCAATCCCAATGTCTTTAAATGAATCATTGGTACCAATAATTCAAATACAGTTATCAATCCAAATGATCTTTAAATGAATCATTGGTACCAGTAATTCAAATACAGTTATCAATCCCAATGTCTTTAAATGAATCATTGGTACCAGTAATTCAAATACAGTTATCAATCCCAATGTCTTTAAATGAATCATTGGTACCAGTAATTCAAATACAGTTATCAATCCAAATTATCTTTAAATGAATCATTGGTACCAGTAATTCAAATACAGTTATCAATCCCAATGTTTTTAAATGAATCATTGGTACCAACAATTCAAATACAGTTATCAATCCCAATGTCTTTAAATGAATCAATGATCAATCCAAATGTCCTTGAATGAATTATTAAAACAGCATGAGTCAGTCCTCATGTAACTTTTACAAAACCTATAACATTATTAAGAATAAGAAAAAATACTTCTTACATTCAAAGCTGGCACACATTAGCAAGCATTGTACATTTATAATACCAAACTGAACAAGGTCATGTGGGTTACTCTAGCTAATCAGAAAAATGGTAGTTGCCTTTTTAGGAAACTCACAACCTCCATTCCAATGACTCTTGTTGTTGTTGGGTCTCATTATGTTTACTTTTACTGTTAAATCTACTCAACCTTGAAACTTATGAATGAAAAAGAATTTTAATATTAAAATTATCATGAACTAACTGACCTTTATAAAAACTATTATTATGAAAATAATATACATAATATAGATATACTGAATAATTTTGACTCAGATGCTGCATGTTTCATTGGTTGTGCATACAAAATAGTCCCATAATTGAGTCAAACATTTTGTACAATTTTATGACCAGTAAAAAATTTTAAGTAGATTTTTTAAAATACAAAGAATAAATAATAAACATTTGATTCAGCATCATTTTTTCAAAATAGTAATGTCTATGAAAGTTCCATATGATATCACATAGTTTGACATGAGCTAAGTTAGACAATCTTTACAGCCCAAATATGTCAGCTTCACTATAAGTATTCCAATAAAGGTGAAGTTTTGATTACTGGACTTTCAGATCTACTTTAATATTTTTGTGACTGGATATTTGCATTATTTAATTTGCAACAGTCAAAAGAGATTTGGGGGCCCTGAGTGGCCGAGTGGTCTAAAGCTCTATCCATTACGGATCACTGCCATCTCACCTTTGTCTACGTTGGTTTGAGTCTAAGATTTGGCTAATGTAGTTATGTGAGAAAGCTTGCCAGTAGCTTCTCGTGGGTCGGTGGTTCTTTCCGGGGGTTTCCGGGTACTTCCTCCACCATTAATAATGGTCGCCTATATTGTGCTAAAGACGGCGTTAAACTATTCCAAAAAAAAATTCAAAAGAGATTTGATATAGAGATACATTTGCAATAAACGTTAGACTCTATGAGCTTTATTGCTGTGTAAAAATTATGTGGTTGGATAACATTCTGTTAGATGGGTGACTAGTTTATGACCACATTCATCTGTGAATAGAGGTACGTAACCATTTAAACCACGCTTGTGGATTCCATGTTACAAGTATACTGCCTACCCCTCTTCCCATGCCTGCTATCACTTAACCCAACGGTTCTCAACCTTTCTAGTGCCGCGACCCTTTTAATGCAATTCCAAATGTTGTGGCGACCCAACTGTTAAATTATTTTCGTTCATAACTGTAAAAATGTATATTTCCGACGGTCATAAGCGACCCCTGGCAAATTGTTGTTCGACCCCTGACGGGGTCGCGACCCACAGGTTGAGAACCGCTGACTTAACCAATACCCTTAATTTGATTTTGTCTAATCATTGCCATTCGGATGGTGTTGAACTCTTATGCAACATTCCCATAACCCGCGTGAGACTGGAAACTTGAATCAGCAAAGGCGATAGATCGCGCTACTAACACCCATGTGTTAAAAGGTTAGTGTAAGATCAAATGAAAGTCCACGGATTGAAAGGATCATGTTCTTTTCTGTTCTCACATTCACAGACAGTGAGAAGGACATTGTTCACTAAGTTTGATTGGATCAGTCCTTGGCGATATCCAATCAAAAGTTGAGATAGATGGCAAAACCACAACTTAGGGTGATTCTAAGGAAAGACAAAGCTTTGAAAAGGAAACTTTTTAGGTAACCGAGGTTAGGACAGAATTGAGACTAACTGAACAGTAGAAGTTAACAGAAGTTTAGTCAGTGGAGAGAAGGTGAAATAGTAGAAAAGGAGAATAGAGAAGTTGAGGAGGAGAAGGAATTTGGAGAAAGTCTGGGAGAAGAGGAGAAGGAATTGTGGTTGTCCATAAAGGACATCTGCAGATAATACCTGTTTTCCTACCACTCCTCCCCCTTGTCTGCTTTTGTCCATGTGTGGCTTACTCCCCCCTTCCTCTGCTGCAAACATACGCATCTAGCATTATGTACTGCTTTATAGACTGGCAGTGTAATAGTTGGTGCTCTCAAAATACAACACTCACTAATCTCATCACAACATTTAGCTCAAAATAAAGAAAAAATAAAACAGAGTTCTTTCTTTAAAGTGGTCATCTCACAAAACCTAAATTCCATAGACTGTCAATGTCGTACTCCACTAGATATTATAAACAGTATGTTGCCTATGTCACTGATCAACACAGAAATGTGAGGACGTCTGGAGTCTATGCTTTCAGATGTGCTGTATGTAGCAGCACTGTAGTGGTGGCTACTGGAGACTGCTTCAGGCCAACCTATTCATATATACCTTCCATGTTGGCCCATTCAGCAATATAGGTAATTCTACGCAACGATAAGTCATTGCTGTAAACATTTGACCATGTGTTATTTTGGTTAAAAAAATCCATTTTGTATCAAGAAATAATTATCGTACTTTACTCAAGGACAGTGATATTCATAAAGTGTACAAACGTATCCCACATTTAGTCTCAAGTGCACATGAAAATGTGATTTCTAAATGTCAACATCTAGACCCACTCCATGATCTTCTTAAACCTGTAACTGAGAAAATCTGATTTACTATGCATCTTTAAGAATGATACAAATAAATACATTTTTTAAAAGATGGAAATGTAAACCATAAAACATTCTGTATCAATATCCAAGTTTCCCATTTTGCAAGAAGTTGTTCCATACGTTCAAAATCATCTGCTACCCAACGCATCAACTTGCCACTAGAACGAAATTCCAAGGTATATAGTCTGTTCCTAAATACTTTAGTAATTTTCCCCTATAAACAAGACATTGTAAACACATTACATCCTATTCATTGTTTTTTTCTTTTCCACATATTAGCTTTAAAAAAATTTAATGTTGAACTTTAATCTTGATTAAAAAAAATGTACAGGATCAGTTTAATTTTGCCATTTATTGACATTGTTAAATTAAGTTTTGTAAAACTAGCTACAAACCTGACCTAATTACTCGACCGAAGTGCTTAAAGAAACAGTTCAAAGTAATATAATTTGTTTCTATAGCCGGATAGATAAACATTACATCATTTAAAAGCTGTGCGCAGAATAGGCCGACCTTTCATGAGTTATGAAAACAGGGGGGTGGTATCTGATGTGTCCAAAACTAATATTAGTATGAACAGAATATTATGGTGACAATTTCCTTTTTTAAATGGTAAGCATAGCAATATTTTATTTTCGTGAATCGGTCAAATTCGTTATGCGATATGTTTCAGTATTGGAGATGGAAACCTTAAGTGACAGCATTGTATTCCGTGGCATGAATCGTACAAATTGAAATTAACAAATAATTTATACTTAGTGATCACCCATTAAGGATGTCCGCAGAAACTACTGGAATACATGCAGTAGGCCTAATGCAGCTGTTCAGCACAGAATATCATAGCAAAAAATATTAGCTTGCGGACGTCTGCAATGTCCTTTAGACACCCTCCCCCTTGTCCACTGTGGTCCGCATTTGAACAACACACCCCTCCATTTTTTGTGGACGTCCTTTATGAACAACCCCTTAAGGTGAAATAGGTGAGAGAAGAATACCACAGATAAGTAGAATACAAGGACATGTGGAAATGGATCTCACACTGCCAATCATGTGATGTTATAGGCTATTAAGGGTCAAGCGGAAGGCATGTAATTGGAAATTTAAAGCATTTGATTATAGTATTGTTAATAAATTGTTCTATGAATTTCAGCCGTTTTGTATATTTAACCATTTAGCAGGCATTCCTGACTGTGGACTCTTAGCTTTACATCTATTGTTCACTAATTTAACTTCCAACCAAATTTGAGCCTGGGTAGGACTAATATAATAGTTTGAATAAAATATTGGGAGTGCCCCCCCCCCAACCATAACAATCCCCACACCAGCTGTGTTCCTACTTTTTCACAAAGGGTTGCTAGAAAGACTGGGTTCAATTGTATCAACCCAACAAGTCCATGTGGTGTAGAGCATCCTACTTACAGTAATGGTATTTTCCCTTTGACAGCTTATATTAGGCCATCAGTCTCCCATATGTTTTACATAATTAGGCAGTTTAATAACTTCAGGTTATTATTCTTCCCTGCTGTAATGTCCTTTTAGTAAAAGGAGGAGGAAGGATGATATTCTGATTGTCAAATTGACTCGGGTATAAGATTGTTACCTATAATTAACAATTATGTGAGAGAATGACTGTACAAGACTGGGAACGAGGGCCAGAAGAAATATAACAGTGCAATAATAGTATTTAATTTACTTGATTATAATTAGTTTTTCAACTCTACATTTCTAGACTGTATCAAGTTATGATGTCTATTTGTTCCCTATTTTCCATTTGCATAATAAATTTGAGCTGCTAACCATCTACCATTGCTAAACTTTCTAAATAGCTGGCACTGATCCAATATTACCATTAACAGAGTCTTAGAAAACTCCATAAATCAATGTCTTTAATATAAAAAAAGTTCATACATACAAATTTTGATGTCAACATTACATACTTCTATCAGGCAGTAGCTTGTAATTGGGTAAAAAGACACCTACCAGTTTTGGACTTTATACATCAGAGGTGAAGATCATCATCAATGAAAAAAGAAATTGGTTTATAATAAATAGCATCATTTCTATATTAAAAAAAGTCTGGATTCATTTTTTATCAAAAAATATCTTGGTACAAAATCAGAACATAAACTGTTCAGTCAGGTTCCTGTATTGCCAAAATAAAATTTGATGCTTTAATGTACTTTTGCTGTTAATGAAAGTTATGCTGTTAATGTTATGATTAATTGAAAGGGCAATGCAGGGACTATATTGGTGAAATTATGATTTCTATCTTTGCAGATGGTCAATCACAGTTTGGTGATAAAAAGTTAGTGAGATTGAAAATTCCAGATGGGACTGAAGGGAAAGCAAAAAAAGATTTACACGAAGAAGTTGAACAAGTCTTGAAACAAATATTGGAGAAAACAGTTGGGATCTGCATCAAGGTTGTGGAAGGATGGAACTTTCATCGTTATCTTAAGTGTTTCCTTTACGGAATATATAAATCCTTCATGAGAAATGAAGGAAAGCCATGTCCAATTAAATGTGTGATCCTGCTTGTCGATGATACGCCAGACTATAGTAAGGCAGAGAAAATTATTCAAGAAAGTTTTACGTTGGAACAGGATAAGTCTGAAGTTTTTGCAGGTCAGAGGTTGTTGCTACAGGAACAAGGTATGTATATTTTGTCAACAGTTATGGATGACCATTCAAGCCATTTGACCATAGCCTTGTCTTTAAATGATAAGTTACATTCATGGTTATGAAAAAGATATTGTCTCTTTTATAAGTTGAAAGTCTGATTCATTTGAAGGGGTGGCATGTCATCAGTGAGTCCAATTTGCATTTTGGAAAAATAAACAAACCAAATGTAATGGATAGGGAGATTGTAAAATACACTTTTATTTATGTGTGGAATAAGGCATAAATAAATTGACTTACATCGTGTCGATTAGTGTGTTGATACAGTTCATAGAAGCAGCAGAGAGGGTGAACAGACCGAAACTATTTTAGGCAAATATTGTAAGCGATTCGTTACGAAACCGAAACCCAAAAAAAATCTTACGATGATAGTGCCAATTTAGTTGTCACGAATACAGGGGCTGTGAATTCTACAACATTCCAAGGCACTATTTAGTAAGCCGTTCCGTTGACAATGAAGAAAATAATCTTACGACGATGGCCAATCCAGTCTGCAGTCACCCTCTCTGCTGCTATACGCTAACCGAATATTTGATCAAGTCCGACACGATATCTTGTCTGAGGATCTGATTAATTTATCGTCACAAATCCGTGTGGAATTGATTGAGCGCGGCTGAAGAAGTTTCTAAATTGGTTATGATCCATATCGCCACCGCACCAAGTTTGCCAAATATTTCTCAACGTATGAGTATCAACTCCGGTAAATACACACAGCATATTGCAGTTATCTCTGATCACTTTTGGAATTTGCGTGTATCGTTGAGTAACATATATCACATCAGTGTTTTTATGTCTGCCTCTGGAAAATATCCTAGCAGGATTCTTTTGATTATCTAACATGATATCATCGTATACGACTAAATTGTTAACACTTCCGTCGATATAATCAATACTCGGTGCTTCTTCGATATCGGTTATAAACTCAATAACATCATTGCCATTAATTTCTAGCGCGGCTTCGTTAAAATCCTTTAACACTTCTTAGCATCGTTGATCGTCTACACTCGGAACAATCAAATACAACTTATTCCATTTCATCCATCTCGTTATTAAATTAAGTAGCAATTGTGTTTTACCACTTCCAGATGGTCCGATTATAATCGCGCGAATAGAATTTGGTAACATCGCATGGTGTTTAATAGGTTCCCGTCGTCTCGTAGCAGAATAATCAATTACATTCATGCTGCTATAAATATATTATGAATCTATATTGTGTGAAATGTAAGACGCGTACTGGCACAAATGACTTGACGACGATTATAACTAAAAACAACCGATCAGCGCTTTCTGGTAAATGCGTACAATGAAGTACGAAGAAATTTAGATTTGTTTCCGTTGATAAATCAAAGGCTTTAAAAAAAAACGAGGAGGTGATATTGCAGCCAAGTTAGTGAAACTCCCAGGAACACCATGGGCAAAATATCCAGGAGAAAAACACCTTCCAGGATATAATTATTGCGGACCCGGTACAAGACTCGATATCAGACTTGATGATCAAAACCAACCCCGACCGGGTGAATATCCAATAAACGCTATTGATAAGGCGTGTCATTCTCATGATGTTGCTTGTAAAAGCAGCAATCTTCAACACAGACATCTTGCAAATGTGAAATTGATACACGCGTTGAATGCTATCACTGACAAATCCTTAAAGGAAAAATTGGCTTCATGGTTGGTAAAATCAGCTATGAAAGGCAAATTGATGTTAGGTGCTGGTAATTAATAATATGGAATCTATTTATTATTCTCCGAGAGGATACTGGAGGGGTAAAGCGGCAATCAGTAAACTTGCTAGCGCATCAAAAGTGAAAAAAAACCACTGCGGCTAATTGGTTATCCAAACAGGCTATATGGCAAATTTATCTACCAGAGCCTAAACGAATTAACTACTCGCATTTTGATGTGAATGTCCCTAATGAAGTTCATCAAGCTGATATACTATTTCTGCCGCATGATAACGGTTACAAATACGCGTTAACTGTAGTTGATATTGCGAGTCGATACAAACAAGCAGAACCGCTAAGGACAAAATCAGCAACTGAAGTGGCTTCTGCATTTGAAAGGATTTATCGACGAGGCCCTCTGCATTGGCCAAATCTAGTACAAGTTGATCCTGGCAAGGAATTTCAAGGTGTGGTTGCATACACAATGAAACATCACAATGTCACCATCAGATGAGGACATACTGCGCTACATCGCAATCCGGCAATTGTTGAACGGTTTAATCGAACTCTTGCTGAGCGGTTATTTGGATATCAATACGCGAAGGAATTTATTCAGGATAAACGATCTCGTGAATGGGTCAAGAGATTACCAGCTGCGATTACTGCACTCAATAATGAGATTACTCGAACAATTAACATGAAACCTATTAACGCGATTAAGAAAGCGTCTATACCAAAAATGGAAATCTAAGGGATTTCACAAAAAGATTTCAAAGAACCAATTCTTGGTAGTAATGTCACTGTTAGGTATTTATACGAACCAGGAGAGCTTGAGAGTGGTAAAAAAAGAGCTACCGATCCTATTTGGAGCGTCACTACGCATATGATATCCGGTATAACACGATCTACGGGTGGAAACGCAGGCGTTTCTAGACCAGCAATCTATAGACAGGATTTGACCGCACCTCAGCAAGGATTTACTCGACAACAACTGCAAGTGATACCCGAGGATATTCAATTACCACCACGTGGTCTTAACTAGCACCCCGGCGCCTGTTGCACTCAAGACATGTCAGCATCACATTATCGTTGGTATGACCAATGCTGCTATTTTTTCTATATATGGTAAATTGGCGAGAATCTTTATCCGACCAACTCCAACTCATTATACAATTGCAACTCACGCAGTGATTATTCTGCTGCTGTTTCAATGTCATTATTAATTCAGCATTAATATCAAATTCTCGTTAATTTTTTTTATCCTGTTATTTATAACCATATAGTTTTTTTCTGATTATATCCTTGACGTTGTCAGCGCTGATAATATCACTTATTGCATTGTCCGTATGATTTTCAAGGACAACTCTTTGAAGTTGATGTATTCTCCTCACTCTGGACACTGCAAGGTAGACTAAATTCGACCATTCGATGCGATTGTCTATTATCTAAATAATTGTATCTGTGATAGTAAATCCCTGTGAAGAGTATATTTTTGCTGCATAACCTAACGTCCACGGGGAATTATTAGCGCGTAATGCATTTTCGACTACACTGATATCAACCAGCACAATATCATTTAACATGAGAATCTGCTTCTCACTCTTCCCTGGAATATCAACTTCAATATTCTGCTTTCGTGTATCCGAGGGTCTATAACACAACGGCACTGGAAGTGTTGCAAATTTTTCTTTGTGTATTTCAAATAACTTCATCTGAAGTGTGTCTCTGACTATTTTTCTACTTGCTACTATCAAATCATTCGGTCTCCACGTTTCCCAAAAATCATTCATGGAAGTTTCTGAAATTATTTTACGCGCTATTTCACACTGGATTTTATCCAGTTGTAATCTAATTAGCGCTTTGAACACGCGTAATTGTTCATCAAGTGATCTATGGTCGGTATTAATTTCTTCATAATAGTCTACAAAACCCTTGAGCCACTCATGTGGAGATGCACCGACAAATGGTGGTGTCTGGCTGTGATCACCGCACATGACGACCTTTGTGTTTTTGTTTAACAACCATTCAAGAAATATCTGTAATACTCTCAATGATACAATGCATATTTCATCCCAGATTATGATTTCAGGAATGAATTTATCGCCCATTCGATCAGGAGTCCATGTATCGCCTTTCCATCGAAAGAAGCTGTGATAAGTACAGGCATTTACCCCACGCTGTATCATCTCTCTGGCGAGTCTGTGAGTTGGTGTTAGCACAATCATGGTTGATCGACGAAATAATTAAATTGCATGATTTGTCTTTCCTGACCCACCACAGCCGTTTAAAAAAACTGTCTTGTATCTACATATCGGATCAGATACGGGTGGTGCATTAGAAAATTTTGATTGAATTTCAATGGGGTTACATGAAAAATATTTATCATCCATAGCAACATCTGCGGATTCACAATACTCATGTAGTGTTTCCTTTTTAAATCGCCAACATCCCCAATTTTCCTCGGGATCTGTGAATGCGGCCACTGCTGATCTGTATTTGTTGTGTATATACATAGAATCAGTAGCTACTCTAACCGCGGTATTAGGAAATCTATTTATCATCGAAAATAGATTAATACAAGCATAGGCTAGCATAGAACTTCTCAAATGTGTGTACTGGGAATTATATCCATCACAGTAGGTAACAAACGTACCCAATTTCTCACCATTGGATAGAAAAGCATCCTTACGAGTTACAAGTTTTCCCTGTTTCGTTAAATCCGCTACAATAAAATCGTATTCAGCGTTGTCTATGATTAACCTCGAAGAGTATTTAGCATTGTCATATCTTCCACCTTGAGTGAATTTACCAATTATTCTTCGTTCGAGATCTTTGGCTTGTTTGTTCCTGCCTTCGAATAAAACATTAGACCACTTCATAATTTCTTCATCGCTCCAATGACCAAGTTGTTCTCGTTGTTCGCTAATTATACGATCTAGATTGGGCTGTGGTAACCAAACATCCTTCTTTGCTCGATAGCATATGATAGCTTCGCTGATAATCAACGATGTTAGCATACCACAATCAATCATATATCGTAGTAACACTATTGGCATCCACGCCTTTTCAGATATGTGTCTACCAATCCAAAGATAACTACACGGATGTAACCCTGTAGCAAGTTCAAAATGATATCACACGAGCGAATCCAGTTAAATCAAAATCGGGCAATGGTCCATTAATCGCAACACGAGTCATTTCATGTGTTGGATGTCCAAATTGTTTAAAGTACTCAGCACATTCTCCATACCCGAGAAAACTTCCAGGATAATACGCGGAAATATCAATTGAAATCATACCATCACGTGAGTATTTTGTATTCCACAGCCCTCCATGACCAAATTCGACGCAACTCAATTTGACATCTTCGAGAAAATCACTTCGTGTTGGACGCCATGAGTTTTTTTCTCTTGCGAAGTGAGCTATCACTGATGGAATTGTGAAGCTATCCGTGAGTAGTTTTTCATGGAATGAAATCTCTTTTGGATTTTCCGATGAAAAATCATTAGCGACTTTTCTCATTCTAGTATCTAACTCTTCAATGTGATATAATTCACCATTTGGTCTTACAAATTGATCAAATCCTATTTCGGGATCTTCATCACTTCTAAGTAACCACACTGACACAGGATCATCCTTACACAACTCGTGAATAGCATCGAATAACCTTTCATCATAAAAAAACATTCCCGACGAACACCTCGGGGATATATCTCACGGTTCTATCTCGTGGAAATATTGTTACTGCAGCCGTCCATGCGTGTTTGTTATGATCAATAATTTCAATTGGAGCTCCTCGCGATTTATATTTTGAGTCGTATAATATCTCACCTGTTATCGTCACTACGGATATTGGGAATTTTAATGATGCTTCTAATTTAGCTATATCGGAGATCGTTGCACCATGCTCTCTCACTGTCAGTCCCCATTCGGTTATTTTCTTACGTCGAAGATCAGTTAGTTTATTTCCTCGGGATGCATTTGTGAAGTGTTCCATTACCCGTGCTGCTACACAATTCAACGTTGACGATAGTTTCATAGGAGCTAGTTTTGCAATATCGGGTTTATCATTTAATGGATATATCCCATAAACAACTGCTGTTGCAGGATAAGATCTCTCGTAGTATGGTCTATCAATTCCAGTTAGAATTCCTGGTTTGGAATCTCTACTCACAATGACGGTTTTTTATCCTTGAGGATTGGTTCAAATTTATCCCTGATAATCCATTCACCTTCGACTTTGATAATGAATTTTATTCTAAAAAAATACCTCTGTTGAAATCCCTTGGATTTCCAGCCAAAATGTGAAATTATCTCAGCTGCTCTTTCGTCGTTCATAGTAGCATCGATGTTGGGTACATTGACATCATCATGGATAATTCGAAATGTCGACCAACAGTGTACTGCACCATCTTGGTAGAATTCATTAAAACAGTCTCTGATTTTACTCAGTATAGTTCTATCATCGATTAGACGTTTTGGTGTATCAGAGACTCTATCGAGATTGAATTTAGGATTTTTCCAGGGTTTAATTTTCGATAATCTCTTGAACTCTTTCATGCTATAGTAAAGACAAGTATTTAAATAGAAATATATATGTATAATGGATCATTGCAAATGGCTTATGATTGGATCAAAGACTCCGTGTAACAAGTCATGCAGAAATGAATTCTGTGGGTATCATATGCAAAGCGTAAGAAACGGTTCGAAAGGTCCCCTCGCGTGCCTCCATTGTGGGGTAGGTATTAGAGGCAAATCACAGTTGTGTCTCAGTTGTGGTGGTAAACGTTATAGAGAGTTGAAGCGTTATTACGACCAAAAAAAAAAAAAAATCCTGACGCTGTCAACGACGTTGCCAATGACAGGATTATAAAAACTGCTCAAGACTACATAGAAAGATTTCCCAATCTTATAATTCAGCCAATTAACGAATTAGACAAATAAAAGGATATTGTATACAAATGAACCAAGAATTTCAACGACATCCTGTTATTGCAAACTATGAAGCCTCTCGTGATGGTGTTGTTAGACACTGCATATTGAAAACCCCTGTTGGTGCTCTGAGTAATCAGGGGTATTTGATGTTTGGTGCTGGAAAAAAGAAGTATCTTAATCACCATTTCGTCTATGAAGTATTTAACGGATTGATCAAGGATGGTTTTGTTATTGATCACATTGATCCCGATCCTAGGAATAACAAATTGAACAACCTTCAAGCTATTACACAACGTGACAACACAAAATGAGGCAGGACTGGAAAATACTCGAAAAATGCTAGACGGATAATGTCAATTAATACTGACAACGCGGAGATTACATTTCCGTCTTTGAAAAAGGCTGGAGAGTATTTTGATATTTGTTCCTCCTCAGTTCAAAAAGTAGCAGAGGGAATTTATCAAACCGCTTTTTCAAAACCTTTTTGTAAAAAAATTTGATTTGTTTATGTATAATCGTATATTGTGAATTAGCGGAGATAACTCGCTGGTATATGGCGTGTGACAAATCACTATGACAGAGTTATCGTTGAAACACTGTTGTTGTTTCGTTGGTAGTTTTTGATTGGTTGTTATAATTGTCATAAATCACAGTGGGATATAATCAATTATCTGTTTTGTAGGAAACAAAATTGAACATGAAGTGTTTACAAACAATTATATTCTTCTTTTTAGTGTTTTTCACTAGTATTTACTGTTAAATCAGCGCTGTCAATAATCAGAATTATACACAACAAGGAATAAAATCACACACCTTCATATTTAATTTCCTTGTATTTAACAGCTTATATATCGTATCGTCTGTTATATGTTTGGGCTTTAGCTCGAAGTTCAAGTGCAAAATCAAGACCCAACGTCACACGTGGTGTGAATGTTATTATTGATATTCAAACCAGGTTGATTTTATGGTTTGATTTTGCACCTGAATGTAGAATAGCCCGCGTCATCCATTGTCATTTCATTCATTGTAAATACCATTGTCATTTAATTCATTGTACGTACCATTTTCATTTCATTCATTGTAAATACCATAATCTATTGTTGTGCCGTCTTTATTCATCCATTGCATTGTATATAACATAATCATCCTATAATCTATTGTTGTGCTGTCCTTAATTAAGTATTCATCCATTGCATTGTATTATATACCATAATCATCCTATAATCTATTGTTGTGCTGTCTATTCATTCATTGTATACCTATCACCTATAATAGCATAATTCTTCTGGAAGTGCTAAGATGACCAACACGTTAGCACTTCCAAACAAAACGCGGTGAGAAATCTATACTAACAATGACATACCATAAGCCGTAAACAATTTCAAGGTAGATTTTTGAAATCACTTCCGTGATGACACAGTTCACACGGTTGTAAAAATAACATAATTTTTTTTACTTGAAATTGCAGTGAAAATCCACGATGGAAACTCTTTGAGTTTCAATTCAACAATAGTGATACTCTTTCAATATGGTAGGACAATCACTAACCACACGAAATGCAAAAGAGCGGCTGAATGTTATTAATAAACTACTACCACTCCGTGACAGTGTTTGTAAAAAATTACAAGAACGACAACTCCTTCAGACTGATTTTTCTGCTGATACACATCAACTTTTTAAGCCGATAATCAGTGCAACTGAGGGTGTAACATCAGCAATTTCTAAACAAGAAAAAAAACAGGAAGAGTCCTTTCTCCGTGTGTTAGAAAAAATAGCAGAACAAACCACACAAACAGAAAAGTCTTTAAAATCACTTCCTGTCGATATAATAACTGCTGCAAGACAACAAGAGCAACAAGAACGAGAACTTCAACAAGGTGATATTGATATCCCCCACCACCTGAACCACTTGAAGAATTTCAGGAGGAGGGCGACACTCAAGATGTTTCCACGAAGAGAGGTGTTCCCTTTACAGACAAACTCACCGAACAGGCTATAGAACAAATAAAACAATTTCAATTAATAAAACACAAGGATTATGCCGCCTTTGGTAATTTTGCTGCTCAAAGCTATCATTCAAGAAAAAGTTTTTTGAAAGACGAATATAGAGATAGTATAATTACACGAGATAACTGGTTGGATTGGCTGTATAAAATGAATCAAAATATTAGATAAAAAAGAACTGGGATATAGAACATTTAGAGAGGGAATTGAGCAATATGATATACAACAACAACAAGAAAAACAACAACAGCTAGAACTAAAGGAACAAAAACGCCAAGCCAAGAAAAAAACAATCCAGAGTGAAACTCTGAAGGGTGCAACGGGTATCACTAAAAAAACAGGCAGTGGTTTAGTTGGAAACTCTTCGAGTGAAAATCCAAGGATTTCATGTCCTGGTAATATTCTCGGTGATATATCCCGATTAGAAGTACTTGTAGGGGGTAAACGGGCAGGAAATAACTCACCGGAAATAATTAATGAAGCTGCCGATATATGCAGGCTATTATTTCAAGGTGGCATCATGGATATTGCAACATATCGAGATTTCATTGAGGAGTTAGTGGAGTAAAATCGAGGATTTTCACCTATAGATTTTCATCATGGTTATCCTAGCGATTAGATAAATAGCAATTGAATAGAGAATGATCAAACACTACAACCATGATAAACCAACTAACGTCTACGTGGTAAACTCACGATTGCCAGAATGCCGAGCATACTATGGAGATGGTCTCGGTGATACCATTGCAGGATTATTTGCAAGAATGGCTCCAAAAGTAGCGCCGCTAGAAAAACAACTATCAATGAAAGCCATTGATGTTATCAGGGATAAGGGTATTAGCGCTGTTGGTGATCTTGCCAGGAAGGCGTTTTCAGCCGCGAAGGATAAATTAACAGCGTTAGTTCGACGGAGAAATTCGAAGAATTTCCAATCCAAAGGATTTTCAAAGAAACCAGCGGTGATTTCATCATTGATGACTTCGTCATAGCCATTACCATCTACTGCGGTTATGCCTGCAATTGTTAGTAAAATAATAAATAACGCAGTAGATGAAAAACTACAGTCATTGATGACTAACGCCCAGGATAATATAACAGCAAATATGATAGCGGGAAGTGGCTTAAACAAACGTCGAAGACGTCGATGAAAATTGCTTGCAATTTATAAAAAAAAATAATTATTATAACAAATTTTATTCTGTATTTTTCACTGGTTTTCACTGAATTTTTGGTGTTTTTTGATGATTTTTTGACTGATTTGGGTGATTTTTCATCGATTTTTGATGATTTCCGTGAGAATTAAGAAGAAATTCGTAGGGTAACGTCGTCGAATTTGCATGGGATTTTCCATAGGAAAAAGCTGTTAGAAATTTTTTTTTTATTGTTTTCGAAGCAAAAATGATCAAAAATGATCAAAAAATCAGCAATTTTCGATGAAAAATCCAGAAAAATCCGGAATTATTGCGTCGGGTAAAATGGTCGATTTGGCATGGGATTTTCCATAGGGAAAAGCTGTTAGGAATTATTTTAAAATAATTTCCGCCTCCAATTTAGACCAGCGGGTATATAATAAAAAATGTTCAAACGGGTACCTGATAGTGCATTTGACATGGACGCCCCAGTACTCAAGGATGATACTGTACACGATTATCAATTTTTTGCCTATCACGCAGTACAACCTGATCTTAGATCACGAATTGAACTTCAAGTTCATGATACCAGTAAATACTTTTTGCCATGTGAAGCCTTTATCGAAGTAGAAGGTGAACTTGTAACAAACGATGCTGCTCATAATGATCCACCATATGATAATGACCCAACTATCCGAGTTGGTTTTGTTAACAATGGCATCATGGCGTTATTTGAAAGTGCAAGATATCTCATTGATGGAAGAGAAATTGAATCTATTGAACGTGAAGTTGATATTGCTACGGGAATAATCGGGTTAGCGAGATATTCTGATGACTATACTAGATCGGCTGGTCCGTCTATGATGTTCGCGAAGGATATTACTGATAACGCCGAAAACGTCCAGTATTCTAGAGTAAAAGCTGTACATGCTACTGCAGTTGATCCAGCACCAGCCGGGTATGTAAGACCACCTGGTATATTTGATGTCATAAATAATATTCCTAATTACAACCTAGAATTTGCAACACGTGTAGCAACGTTACAAGGACAACGTCGACGGTTTTCATGTGCGATTCCGTTGCATCACATATTTGGATTTTGTAGAAACGTCAGAAAAGTTATCTATGGAGCGAAGCATACTATAGCGTTAGTGAGAAAGGGTGATGATAATAATGCAATTTGGCGCGGTGCTGGCGTTGCTGCTGGTAAAGTCGTTTTATCAAAACTATCACTGTGGATGCTCGTGTTTACTCCGTCTTTGTCAACAGAATCGCGGTTACTATCATTCATGGATCAAGGAGGAAAGTCATTGCTGAGTTGGTTGTCAACGTCCACAGATACCAAGGATTCTGAAACCGATGGTATATTAACGTGGCACTTGGCAGCACGACAGGGTATTTCAGCTCCACGGCATATTTTTGTTGCGCTACAGAATAAAACGCGATTAGATATTCAAGAACGTTCCCATATGATATTTGATCAATTAGGTGTCAAGGAGGTTTTACTGAGAATAAACGGACAGCAAGAACCATCAGAGGATATACAACTTGATTACACAGAAAATCATATTGCACGAGCGTATCATCGGTTGTTGTCTTATATGGGACGCGATCAAAATATCAATACTGGTTTGCAAATATCACAGTTGGATTTTAAAAACCTATATCCAATTTATTATTTTTCACTGGAACATCTTGACTTGATGAGACAGTCCGTCGTTGATATACACTTTCGAGCTCGTGTAACCCGCCCTGGTGGTATTGCTAATTATAGAGCGGTTGGTGAACGAATGAGAGTGGTAGATGCACCAGTGGAAAATATGTAATTGGAAATTGCTTTGCAATTTCACCTTCGGATGAAAATTCTAAAAAGATTTCCCATTAGAATCAATCTGTTTTTGTATATTGTCGTATAGTAATATCAATGTCACGTTGACACTTGGTCAGTTAAAAAAAATTACAATCCAAATCAGCTAAGCAATGTGGAACCACAATAACGCTGAAACCTAATCAAATGAATGGCGGGGCAAATAAACTGTCGCTGACAACTCGTCAAGTGAAACATTTCAATGACTCACTTGTAGCAAAAAAAAAACATGGAAAAGACCGGTGGTATATTCCCGCTGTTAGGGTTGATTCCAGGGTTGATTGCAGCAGCGGCCCCAGCGGTAGCTAAAGCGGCAGCGTTAGGAGCCGTTGGTACCACGGCAGGAATGGCACTAAAGAAAGCAACAGGCGGATCCGTTTGGGGATCTGGTAGAAAAAAGGGAAAGGGTCTAAGTCTACCAGGAACTCCACACACGTGGTACAAAGGATCGGGTTTAAGAATCCCAGGAACGGTTTACTAGTTCGGGAATCTTCGATTTCCAAATCAATAGTTCCCATGTCCAATTTTGATTTAATTGATACCGCTAAAAAACTAGCTATTAAAAACTTCAGAGGTGTTTTTATGAAAGATCAGTTACCGGCACAACCTAATCACGTTGAAACCGGCATCATCAATCTTGATAACAGCTCCGGACCTGGAACCCACTGGGTTGCATACGCGATTGATCCACGTGGGATTATTTATTTTGACTCATATGGACTAGCGCCTCCGAAGGAATTTATACGTTATATAAACAACTTAAAAACTTTTCACCTTGATAAATCAAGGGTGAAGACTTGGTATTCTACGTTACCAACACAAACGATGATTGACCCGCCCATATGTGGCAATGAAGTATTAAATGTACTCGATGCTTTTTCACGGGAATCTTTGATTCCTCAATCATGAAAACCACCACATGTGGTCGTGAATGAATATACTAGCGGTCGCTGGAAATCCTTTGGATGAAATCTTTTAGATTTTAGACAGAGAGAGGATTTTTAAATAACATGATTGATATTTGGGGACGATCTTTATCAGCGCTGAAGAAATCGGATACTGGTGGAGTTGAAATCATGGGTGTTAAAAGACTAATCGAAGATGAAATAGCTAAAACGTTGAACCTATTGATCCTGGTGAAATAGTTGTATTTCAAGATCGTCAGGCTAAATTGAAAACTAGTAATGTTTCTCTTGATGATATTGTAGTTAAACGACGAGACGCAACAGAGAATACTATCGCGTTATTTTCTGATCAGGGTAAACTCAAACCAGGTGTACTTGTTTCAACTATCACAGATAAATTAGCAACACTCGATAACAATTATATATCCTCGGTGAATTCATTGAAATCGCTCAATGATAAGTATGACGATCATATAAATACATTTAATAAATTTACTGATTTACAAAAATTCATCGTGGACAATATTGATAAACCCGTGCTAGAATTTTTTGGAAATCCACCAGTGACCACACCAAAACTCGCCTCGATAAAAATTTCTATGTTGGAACTAGCAACTCTTCAATCCGAATATGAAAAACACGTGAAACAGTTTTCAATGTTTCGTAAAAACATCATTGATAAATTTATTGGAACCCCATTTGATAAAATTGAAATAACCCTTCCTGATATTAAAAAATCCATCGATGATCTAAAAGCATTCAACAACGCAATGAAGGATGATGCAGCGAGGATGATAGGCGTTGTTGAAAAAATAAAATTCCTCATGAGAAAACCAATAATATCGTATACACGATTCAACACGGTTCATTTGCGTGGACTCCCACAAACAACATTATACACGTAACCGCAGAAGTCAAGGGTATTTATCGATTAACAATAGTATTACCGACTCAATTCAATATATCATCAAGTAGTTCATCTGGAGTCAATAATACGGTATCAACGATCATCGACAAGGATGTATCTGAACAGTTCACGATAACGACCGCAGATAGAAATTTAGTCAGGGTTTCAGTAACGTGGTACGTAGAATTCGTAGTGGATTTAAGTAAACAATTAAACTGAAAGTTTCAACTGAAAACGCTAGCAATTTGAAATCAATTGAAAACGCTAGCGCTTTTAAAATAAAATGACAATCCCTTCGGTATCTCAATATCGCTATGATCAAGTCAGAGAATTTTCAATGAAACTCAAAGCACTCACTGAGGAGTGTAAAAAAAATTAAAAAAATACCGACGAAGAATAACCGCGGTTGATGTTACCGTGTACTCGGTGTCGGGAGTAATCACCGCCGCTGGAATAATACTATCTTCGGTTACAATGATTGCTCCGGTCGTAGTTCCAATCGCTATTTCTGCGGTGGCTGCAATCGGGGGCATATTAACTGGGGTCACACAAAAAAAATATCGTGTAGCCAGAGTAAACTACACGATTATGTAATTAAATTTTATGTTGCATCTGCCGCATACTCGCAATTATCCTCAATGATATCATCGTCGCTCGATGACACAACAATATCAGATAGTGAATTCTCAGCGATGGCTTAATTGTACAAGTAAACGATGCTGAAATTAGAGCGGAATAATAATAATAATGTCATCACAAGAACTGCTTCAGCGAATAGCAGAAAATACCACACCGGTGAAAACAAGCATGATCTCAATAACCTCAACGAATCCTGAATTTAGCGTGAATTTCCCAACTCCGATTCCAGTGAAGGAGATAGCACTAGCAAAACTACGAGTGTATCATAGCTGGCCCAATATCAGATCGGTAGCATTTGGTGGTCAACAACCGAATAATTCTTTGGTGTTCGCGTGGAAAAATTGTGAAGACGGAACCCCAGACTGGAACGTTGTCTCATTACTAACAGGGTCATACCAAATTGAACAAATCAATGCTGAATTTCAACGAAGAATAAAATCCATCACTGGAAAAGAATCGAAAATCGATATAACAGTTCACGAACCAACGCTATCATCTGCGATCGAGATTAATTCTCGCGGATATGTCGTTGATATCTATCAGAGTTCAATCAGATCCGTGTTAGGATGGCCTGAATTACCCCCCCCCCCCCCCCCCCGACGAGAAATTGTTATACCGGATGAACCAAAAAAATCTGATTATATCACCGATGAAATAAAACCCATCAATGAAGTAAAGAGTTATCAAGATTATTATCCCAACAAGTTTATGGGACCCCACACATATTATGACTTTATTCACCCCCAATTGTTATAAAATTGATCATCTTGTTATAAAAACACTAGCGTTTTCAATTATGAAACGCTAGCGTTTCCAGGAATTTCAATCGCTGTGATAACCATGGGCGTCTCTGTGATTTTCAACTAATTCAGCAGTGAGTTCTCGATATACATCAATGTCCATGATACCGCCGGCAAATAATCGTCTACAGATATCAGCTGTTTCATTAATTATTTCAACGGAGTTGTTTCCGGCTCGCTTTCCACCCATAAGTACTTCTAACCGTGATATATCACTGGGAATATTACCAGGGCATGTCACGGTATTGGTAAAACCAACACCGCTATGTTGTACATATCCTTTTCCGCTTGTTTTCTTAGAACCGGCTTCTGCTCTTATGTCTATTTGTTCCGGGATTGGATCCTCCGTATAACGTGGTGGTTGTGGACCGCCTTTAACCGCAGCTAGAAAGTTATTATAACCAGGGTGCTGTGACGCTGAGATTGTATCGCCGCCGTGTTTCGCTAAATATATTTTGATGCCCAAGTGTCTTTGTTTTTTATAAAATTTTTAAACCCGTTTTTTAATAAATTCTCTCTTTTACTCTTTGGAAAATTTTCTCTAGTAAAATCAGCTAATTCGGAATCCGTACCGAATCTTCAAATTCTATTTAATGTTGAGACTGTAAATATATTTTCAGGTGAATAGTCTTTTTCTTCGCGTTCTTCAATTTCACCCGGTCGATATAATTGTGGGTGGGGTGGATCAGGCGCTGATGTAGAATCATCAATATCAGCTAATCGTTCATACTCGCGTTGAGTTATTATATCACAGGATAGCTGTTGTATCCCTTCGCGTGTTTGTCCGGTCTCTGCTGCTATCTTTTCAAGCGTATCAAGCAGCGGCGCCTTCTTTGCTCGTTCTCGTTCAGGAATATCTCCGTATATTGCTTGTTCTGTAGCAGTTTTCATGTCTTTGGTAGCACTGGTTACTGGGGTAAATAGATGCTCACTTGAAACAGAAAAGTCAGTTTGCAGTTGTTGTCGTTGTTGAAGTTTCTCGCGAAGTCTGTTTCGTACCGGTATAAACTTTTTAATTGCTGATAGCCGTTCTTGGGCTAATCTAGTTGTAAGCGATTCACCTACCATATATTGTTTGTGAACTGAGTTTTCAAATGTGAAGACAAGCCAACCCAAACTGATGAGAATCTTTCAGGAGAAAATCCTATGTGACAAGTGTATAAAGTGTTACAAAAAACGCTAAAAATAAATTTTTAGTAAATTTTTTTACTGAAGACCTATTTTTTATAGTAACGCTCACGTGGTTAGGATACGGGTTTTTCCTCGTTTAATATTTTTCTAAGATCACGAAGCTTAGAAATAATTTCAGTTCGATTTTGACGTATTGACGTATTGCTTCAACGGTGCTAAATAGCGTTATAAATGCATTAATGTCGTTACCGTACAAACAAGCATTGATGGACTTTTGAATTCTTTTCACGAGTGCGTACATCTTAGACATCTAAGGTAAAACATAACGACCACCCTTACTAGACTGATACTCAATGTGTTCATATTCCGAGGTAATCCTGTCGCAGTCGAGATGTTCAGATAATCCTATTCCGCGATTTTTAAAATTTGAAATTTCAGCGATTATAGCATTTACATCTTTGAGATCCATTTTCAATAAAAATATAATATAATATATTTTACCTCTAATTATTAAAAAAGATTTGGGGTCATTTTTGACCCGTTTTGGAATATATACATTATATACTTAATGGACTATACGATACCGTATAATCTCCACTCGAGTGTTGTGGCAGATAGTAGGCATACATATACTTAATTTAAGGACCCGAAACATACATCTCCGGAAGGGAGGCCTAAGGTGACAAACGTCATCTTAGACCGCTCAGAAGATATGCTTGGGGGGACGTCACTACATTTACTTAATTAATGGACAGTACAATACCGTACAATCTCCACTCGAGTGTTGTGGCAGATTGTAGGTTACATATACTTAATTTATGGACAATACAATGCCGTATAATCTACACTCGAGTGTTGTGGCAGATTTTAGGCATACATGTACTTAATTAACTTAATTAAGGATGGATTATTTACGATGAAACGATGATGGAATGATTGGACGTCACAAGACAGCACAAACATGAAACGACGGGGCGGATTTTTTTACGGCCAATCCGACCAATCAAAAGCAACCCAATTAAATTAACCCGGTTGCATGTGAAGTTGGCGTGGGTTAGTTTTGATTGGTCGGATCGACTTTGAAAAGCCCCAGGCTTATTACGAGTCATAACATATATAAGGTGACTAATACAGCAGCGTTCATCCACAGGGTGTGCTATTTTATTTCCTTGAATTACTTATTAATGCTGTTTCACAACATTTAAAACAGATGGAATATTTGAATAAAACACTAAAAAAAATACAGCCGTTAAATAACAGCGTGTATTTCATTAGTTTTCATCGTAAAATGATTAATTAATCGTAATAATGACTGGACTTCAAGGGACGTAACTCTGTCATGCGACTTTATCATTGTACGATTTATCTCTCTTGATATATGAAAACAGCGCGTATTAATCGCAATAGTAATTGTACTTCAAGGAACGTAACTCTGTCATGCGACATTATCATTGTACAATTTATCTCCCTTGATATATGAAAAATGGATCCTATGTGCTGTCTTTTTTGACAGAGTTGGTTTTTGAATTCCTTCTGCTACTCTTTGTAATGAAGGCCCACAAATGTCAAAATATCTACTGGCTTCATTCATCTACTGAAATATTTTCTCCTCGTTAGTTGATGTATCAAATGATTTTACGGGTCTCTTTCCAACTGATTTAAAAGTACCAATTTCTGCAATTTTTGATATATTCTGACTCTGTGAGATAGCTTGGAGATTCGAAAGAGAATTATCGGCCTTGTTATTATTGATATGATCAATAACAGATTCAACTTTGATCAATCCATAAAAAAAACATTCATATGCTATTCTGTGACAGAGATATTTCCTCTTCCCAACAGTAAATCGCAAATAGACTCTATTATTTACCTGTCCAACCGGCTTTTTCAGAATACAGTGTCTCACAACACCATCACGGGGTGCTTCATAATTGAGCACAGGGTGCGGTTGAAATTCTTGGCTCATTTATATAATAATACTACCTATCCAATTTATTATCTGCTTTAATTATAAACCTCTGGATATAATCTTGACGGGTTTTTATGATTTTGTCGCTGACGGAGTCATCGGTAGGATCAATGACTGCATTTTTTATTCGTTCGTCATAGTAGCGTTTTAGTTCCCTGTATCGTTTGCCGCCACAACTGAGACACAACTGCGATTTTCCCCTTACCCCCACCCCACATCGGAGGCACGGAAGGGGGCCAAAGGAACCGTTGCGAACGCTTTGTAAATGATACCCACGGAATTCGCTTCTGCATATTTTGTTACATGGAGTTGTTGATCCAATCATTAGCCACTTGCAATGGTTCATTATATATAAATTTCTTATTTAAATACTTGTTTTAATTATAACATGGATGAGTTCAAGAGATTATCAGCAATTAATCATTACAAAAACGTTAAATTTAATCTCGATAGAACCCTCAAAGATGTGCCAAAATGGGCAATAACGGATAGAGCCCTGATAAATAAAATTCGCGATTGTATTAATGAATTTAAGCACGACGGTGCATCTCATAGCTGGTCAACATTTCGAATTGATGGCGCTGTTGATGCCACCATGAACGACAGTAACGCTGCGTTACTGTTATCACAACTTGGCAACAAAAAGTATTTTTTTAGAGTGAAATTCATTATCCTTGTAGAATCAGGCGGTTGGATTATACGAGACAAATTTGAACCGATTCTTAAAGACAAGAAAACAGTCGTTATTAGCCGTGATTGTAAGCCGGGTCTGTTAACTGGAATTGACAAACCATACTATGAACGAGCATATCCTGAAACAGCAGTTGTGTATGGGATATATCCGTTAAATGAAAAACCCGATATAGGAAAACTAAAACCAATGAAACAGTCCTCGCCGGCAACTTCGTCGTCAGTGGCTTTGCCACTCAATTGTGTAGCAGCACGAATAACAGAACATTTTACAAATGCATCCCGAGGGAACAAACTTACCGATCTACGGCGTAGCAAAATAGCTCAATGGGAGTTGACGGTGAAAGACAGCGGAGCAACTATTGGCGATATAGCAAAATTAGAAACGTCGCTGAGATTTCCAATAACCGTTACAACGATAACCGGAGCAGTTTTATACAAATCAAAATATAAATCAAAGGGAGCTCCAATCAAAATTATTGATCATAACGAACACGCATGGACATCCGCGGTCACAATATTTCCACGAAACAGAACAATAAAGTATATACCTGACGAATTCTTCTCCGGGGATGGTTTTCTCGTTGAAGAGAAACTATTTGATGCTATTGCGCATTTGAGTTAAAACGACCCCGTGTCGGTGTGGTTACTTCACAGCACTGAAAACGACACGGGTACATTTGATCAGTTTGTAAGACCGAACGGTGAATTATACCGCACTGAAGCATTTCACAACAAAATGAAAAAAAAAACAGCTAGTGGGTTTTTAATGGCGTGTGGCGAAGCCACCAGTGATGAAATTATCAACGACGAACAATTATTGACAAACTGTTCTACAATCCCGTCGGTTGCAGCTCATTTTGCGAGAATAAAAAATGCATGGAAACCAACACGCGGCGAATTCTTGCCAGACATTGAGGCTAGTTGTTTAGAATTTAATCATGGCGGTTTGTGGAATAATAAATACGACCGTGATCATATCATTTCAGTTGATATGGTTGCTTGTTATCCAGCGAGTTTTCTTGGTTATGGAGAGTGTACTGAGTATTTTAAACGATTTGGACACCCCGTACATGAAATGACTCGTGTTGCAATTAATGATCCGCTGCCTGATTTTGATTTAACTGGATTCGCTCGTGTAGTATCATTTGAATTCGCAGCAGGACTTCATCGCTGTTGTTATATTTGGATTGGTAGACATATGTCTGAAAAGAAGTGGCTGCCAATAGCGCTATTACGATTCATGATTGATACAAAAATGTTAATTTCGCTGACGGACAGTGAAGCAATTATATCATATCGGAAACAAACCAATGTCTGGTTACCAACACCGGAACGTCTTGATAGTATAATTGAGGAATCCAGAAAACATATTGATGCCGACAAAGAATATATCATTGAGTGGTCCAAACGGGTATTTAATCACCGAAACATCGAAGCAAAAAATCTCGGCAGAAGAATAATCGGAAAATTCACTCAGGGAGGAAAACAATGCGACTATAAACGATATTGTTCACGGCTGATTATGGATAATACCGAATATGACTTTGTAATCGCGGATGCAGTATCCAAAAATATATATGTGGATCGTAAAGATGCTTTTTTGTCCGATGGAACAAAATTGGGTACAGTCGTTACTTACAGCGACGGTTACAGATCCCCGTATACACATTTGAGGTCGTCGATTCTGGGTTATGCTTGTATCAATTTATTTTCAATGATAAATAGATTTCCTGACACTGCGGTTAGAGTTGCCGTTGACTCATTTTACATTGACAGCAAGTACAGTTGCGCAGTTGCTGAATTCACTAATCCGGATGAAAGTTGGGGATTATGTAGAATTAAAAAAGAAATGCTGCGTGATTATTCTGAATCAGCAGATGTTGAAATTAAAAGTAATTACTTACGCGGTGATAATTTATCAGAGCGTTCTAATGCACCACCGATATCAGATCGTATTTGTAGATATAAACAGTTTATTTAAACGGCTGTGGGGGGGGGGGGGGGTCAAGAAAAACGACTCGGGCGATTTAATTATATCGAGGGAAAGCAAATATAATTGTGCTGACACCGACCCATAGACTAGCGCGAGAGATAAAACAACGAAACGTTAAAGCTTGCACTTATCACAGCTTTTTTCGATACAACGGCGACAAATGGACCTCTGAACGAATGGGTGAAAAATTCATCCCTGCGGTTATTATTTGGGATGAGATATGTACGGTTTCGTTACATGTATTCAAAATGTTTCTTGATTGGTTGCTGCAAAAGAATACAGCGGTGATAATGTGTTGAGATCATGGCCAACCACCACCATTTGTCGGCGCGGTTCCACATGATTGGTTAAAAGGGTTTGTTGACTATTATGAAGAAATCGAGCATTTGATGAACAATTACGTGAGGTCAAAAAATTAATTAGATTACAACCGGATAGAATCCAATGTGAAATAATCAGAGAAATAATTCCTGAAACTCCCATGGAGGAATTTTGGGAAGCATGGAGACCAAACGATTTTGTAGTGGCAAGTAGAAAGATAGTCAGAGACACACTTCAAAAAAAGTTGTTTGAGCTTCACAAAGAAAAATTCCCAACGCGCCCAGTGCCGCTGTGTTATAGACCCTTGGATACACGAAAGCAAAATATTGAAGTTGAAATTCCAGGACAAAACGAAAGACAAACATTAGTGTTAAATGATATTATGCTGGTTGATATCAGTGTTGTCGAAGACGCATTGCGTGCTGATAAATCGCCAAGGACACTGGGTTATGTAACAACAATACATTCTTCGCAGGGATTAACCATCACGGATACAATTGTTTGGATAGTTGATAATCGCATTGAGTGGTCAAATTTAGTCTGTCTTGCAGTGTCTAGAGTACGGCGAATAAATAAACTTCGAAGAATTATTTTCGATGATGACACCACAATGGATGATGCTAGCATCGTTGATGTTAAAATTATCGATAAAAAATTCTCCGGTTACAAACAACAAGACAAAAAAAAAACAAGAATTTGACATTGATGCTGAATTAATAATCGCGTTGAAGCAACAACAAAATAATCACTGCGCAAGTTGCAATTGTATAATGCGTTGGCAGTATTCGGATAAAGATCCTCGCCAATTTACTGTAGACAGAAAAAATAACAGTCTCGGTCATGTCAGAAACAATGTGATGTTGACTTGTCTTGAGTGTAATAGACGCAACGGTGCTAGTTAAGGCAGCGCGGAGGCAATTGAGTATCATCAGGAATAACTTGTAATTGTTCGCGTGTAAAACCAAGCTGAGGGACAGTTGAATCCAATTTATAGATTGGAGGTCTACCAGTTGATCGTGTTATAGTAGATATGCTATGCGTAGTGACACTCCAAATAGGATCAGTAGCTCTTTTTTTACCACCTTCGAGTTCTCCTGGTTCATATAAATATCTCACGGTGACATTGCTGAGAATTGGCTGAGAAACGCTATCCCGCTGTGGTTGTGGTAAATACTTTTTTTTTTATTGCGTTGTTAGGTTTCATATTGATTGCTCTGGTAATCTCGTTATTTAGCGCTGCAACTACCCCTGGTAACCTTTTGACCCATTCACGGGATCGCTTTTTTTGGATGAATTCTTTTGCGTATTGATATCCAAAAAACCGTTCAGCAAGAGTCCGATTAAATCGTTCAACAATTGCTTGATCGCGATGTAGTGCAGTATGCCCTCGTCTGATGGTGACATTGTGATGTTTCATCGCTGATAAAACAGAGCCTTGAAATTCCTTGCCAGGATCAACTTGTAATAGATTTGGCCAGCGTAGTGGGCCTCGTCGATAAATCCTTTCAAATGCAGAAACAACTTCAGTGGCCGACTTTGTTTATATAGGTTCTGCTTGTTTGTATCGACTCGCAACATCAACTACAGTTAGCGCGTATTTGTAACCATTGTCATGTGGTAAAACCAATAAAGTAGCTTGATGAACTTCATTGGGTCCGGTAACATCAAAATGCGAGAAGTTAACTTGGCTAGGACGCAGTAAAAAGATTTGCCATATAGCCTGTTTGGATAACCAATTAGCCGCAGTAGCCTTTTTCACTTTTGCGGCGCTGGCGAGTTTACTGATTGCAGCGCTACCCCTCAAGTATCCCCTCGGAGAATAATAAATAGATTCCATGTTATTAATTACCAGCTCCTAACATCAATTTGCCTTTCATAGCTGATTTTACCAACCATGAAGCCAACTTTTCTTTGAAGGGTTTATCAGGAATAGCATTTAACGCATGAATTAATTTTACATCCGCGAGATGTCTATGTTGCAGATTGCTGCTTTTATATGCAACATCATGAGCATGATACGCCTTATCAATAGCGTTTATCAGATACTCGCCGGGTCGGGGCTGATTTTGGTCATCAACTCTGATATCTAATCGTATTCCGGGGCCACAGTAGCTATATCATGGAAGGTGCTTTTCTCCGGGGTACTTCCCCCTTGGGGTTCCAGGGAGCTTTGCCAATTTGGCTGCAATATCACCTCCTCATTTTTTTTTAAAAACATCTCCGGATTGTAAAATCTTTGATTTTGTAGAAACAAATCTAAATTTCTTTATGCCACATGTTGCACATCTACCAGTAAGTGCAGATCTGTTATTGCTAGTTGTAACTGTGGTCACGTCATTAGTGCTAGTACGCGTTTTACACTTCACACAATATAGATCCATAATTTATGTATAGAGATATGAATGTAATTGATTTTTTCAGCGACTAAAACAAGAGAACCATTTAAGCATGTTGCAGCGCTACCAAACTCTGTCCGGATGATTATAATCGGGCCATCTGGATCCGGGAAGACACAATTGTTACTCAATTTAATAACGAGATGGATAAAGTGGAATAAGTTGTATTTAGTGGCGCCTAGTGTAGATGATCAACGATGCTATGAAGTGCTAAAAGATTTTAACGAAAATGCATCAGCAATTAAAGGTGAAAACGTCATTGATTTTATAATCGATATTGACGAGGCACCATCAGTAAAAGACCTTGATGGAAGTATCAACAATGTAGTTGTATACGACGATGTAATGTTAGACAAACAAAAACAACCAGCTAGGATCTTTTCCAGAGGCAGGCACAAAAACACTGACGTGATATATGTAACTCAACGCTACACTCAAATACCAAAAGTGATCAGAGATAACTGTAATATTCTTGCTGTGTTTAACGGCGTTGATACACATACATTACGAAATATTTGGCAGACATGGGAGTTCCGATATGGACTTCAATCAATTTAGAAATTTCTTTAGTAAAGCTCAGTCAACCCCGCATGAATTTATAACAATAAATTTGTATGATCCTAGAACACGATATCGTATCGGACTCGATCAAATATTCGGTTGAAATAAATTGTTAATTTGTAGCAGCAAGGGGGAGGGGGGACGATGACAACACCGCTGCGACCCCGATGAGTGAAAAATCGTTGAGTCTCCGTTTGCCAATCGGAGACTTATTTTTTGGGGGGTTAAAAGATGAGATTCGCAGGATGGCTCTATTTTCAGTTTTGAGGCTTCAATCAATTTTGTCGGAAACAGTTGTCCAATTCGCTCCCCCTGCTGCTACATGCAATTGGGGTACTTTATATTTTGTTAGACCTTACTTAAAAATGGTTCTAGTTACAGAAAAAAAATGCCTTGGATTGGATAGACAATGTTCTTTTATAAAGTACAAAGTACATTGTTGATTTTAAATGGAACGAATGAAAACTGTTTACTAAATATAAATTTTGTCTGAATTCCAGATGATTGGATGATCACATCAACATTGGATTTTCTCCTATAATAGCAAAAATATTAGCAAAATATTTCATTTTTTAGTTCAGCATTCGAAAATCGCTTACCAAGCCAAGATAAATCTCTAAGTATTATGTATGCTCATACTTCATGGAGATCCTAAATTTTAGTTTTACCATCCATTTTAAAATGGGCTATGACACCTGCCAAATGCTTAGCATTTTAGATCTTAAGCAACAAAACAATTAATGAAATTTGCCACCTGTTGCCATAGAATCTATAAAATAGAATGACTGCTACAGGTGTATTGTCTTTGCAAATTAAAAAAAAGTAGATGTACTGACCTATGAACAGTTGTTGAATTTGTTTTGTGTCCTTTAGAAAAATGGAAACTAGATTAACAATCTTACATGTAATTTGCAAATCTTGCCAATCCATTGTCAGTAGATGACAACATTGCATCAGAAACTGCAGTTTGGCAGACAGCTGTAATGATCTGCAAAGTTACGTCCTCAATGATTATGTGGAGCAAATATAAAGTTACAAAGTCATCTCATTTGTTGTATTAAATGGAAAACTTCACCGCAATAGTACAACATGCGACTCTCTTGATTATACTCACTAATATGATAACTGCATGATTTTAAATTATTTACAGGCTTCTGTGATCATTTGCTGCACATGTATTGGTTCTGCTTGCAATAAAATTTCCAGAATTAATTTGGGATGGTTCAGTCTTAAAATTGGAGCCTGTTTAAAAACAAAGCTGCCATGGTCGTTCTGTATTTTAATACTTCAAAATATGTTGTGTCTATATTTCAGGGTTCCCATGCTACTGGGATATCATGATAAAGTCGGGAGAAAAGATAATTTTTTCCCTAATTGAATTTTGCAAATATTACGCATTATTTAAAAGATGGAAATGTGTATCTCAAAAAAATCTGCATCTTAGAGTCCAAGTTTCCAATTCTGCAAAAAGCTGTCTCACACGTTTATAAACGTCTGCTACTCTACCTGTCAACTTGACACTAGAATGGGATTCTCAAGAAATTCCCTAGCTTATTGTCTTGTATTTAAAATCTTTAGTAATTTTCCCCAAACGTGACATTAAAAACACATTACATCCTTTTCATTGTTGTTTCTCTTCAACATAATAGATTTTTTCCTAAAATGTTGAACTTGACTAAAAAGTAAATTAAAATTTAAATTTACAAGATCGGTTTACTTTGCTTAATATCTCTAGCCATTTTTTGGCAATGTTACATTGAATTTTGTAAACTAGCTATATACTTTACCTAATAACTCAACTGAACTGCTGACAGAAGCAATAATGTATTTCATTTCTATACGCCGATGGATAAACAATACATGTTTTCAAAGTTGTGTGCAAAATAGGCTGACATCTCGCGAGTCATGAAAACAAAGGTGAGTGGGTGGGTGGGGTGGTATCCCATGTGTCCAAAATTAATATTATTTTGAGCATAATATTCTGGTGAGAAATGCCTCTATTAAATGTTAAACATTGCAGTATTTTATTCTTGTCAATCAATTTAATTCAGTATGCAGTTTTCTTCATTATTGGGATCAAAACCTTAGGTGTGCAGAAATGCCTGACAGCATTGAATGCCTAGTTAATCCAAATGCTAATTGGATTGGAATCATCTAGTAGACTTTTATTTTCAGTATCCATCTATCTTTCCTTGCATGGAAGGTATGAAAACCACTCTAGCATCACAAAAGGACAACAGTATGGTGGCAATTCATAATTGATTACTAGATGGCTTAGCAAACTTAAAACATTGTTAGATGGAGTGATACATGCATGAAATGATATGAAAATCACTTTTTTCTCAGAATTTGTGAATATTAAATCATTATGTCTTTAATCTGCTGAAAGACAAGATACAATTATGGCATTGATGAAATTTGACGTTGTACTTGCGATTTGCATTGCCAGTTGCATGAGTACACAAATCGAATAACCCACATTTTCAAATGTTGTTAGGAAAATTAAAAAATCTAATAAATGAAAGTCAAATACTGGTTGTAATTAAATAAAACTAAAAGCTAAAGAACACAAACTTTTCCACATTCATATATTCCGAGAATAACTTTTGGAGTTTGTTGTATGACAGGACTACCACATTGACATGTGCAATCTGCTTGAAAAATCAGACTGGCTGAATCCAGATGCATTGCAACATGTGCTGGAGGCTGTGGCTATCTGCCATGGCATTATTGGAAGAAGTTTTTGCACATCAATGATGGAAGTCTTCTTTAAATGTCTTATTTATAGAATCTTCTTTGAATGTATTTTTATGGTAGTCTTCTTTGAATGTCTGTTTTATCTTAATGCATTTTTAAATTGAAGATGCTGAAATTCTTGTTTTAATATGAAAAATAATAAATTTGGTGTTAGGTTATGAATTTTCAAAAGAAATATTTATAGTAACACATTTTATTAGACTTTTTATATTTTGCAGTAGAGCCTGGAGTTGAGACTGTTTTGCAATAAACTATGAAGCATCAAATGACCGTATGCAATTACAGTTTATTTATCTTCAACTGATAAGGACTTTTACAACCTATACATTGCTTGTGTGTCAGTTAGAAGTGAAAGAAGGATGGAATAATGTTGTTTTCACTTATACATGTACTGTACTTGTACTTACAGAGATTGACACTTCACAGAGATGAATATTTCACTTACTTTATTACATATGCAACATATAAGGAACTTACAACGGTAAATCAGCCATGCATCAATCACAAGTCTGAACAAATTATTTTGTTTTTACAAGACTGGCATATTTCAAACCAATGAACATATCCATACACCAATGCGTATGAACATAGTCTCATATATGAATATTTGCCTCTTTATGGGTCTTGTGTAGGGTAGGCAAATTCTTGCCTTCGTATATAACTAAATAATGCTATAGTGCAAGAACAAATCAACATACTCAAATTTTTCTTGGATTTAAGTGTGCGTTGCATTATGATTTTAGAGAGACTCTGGTCCTGGTTAATTAACTTTTACAAGGAAAAGATATCATAACTTAGGATAGTTTAGTATATATTCTGATGCAACGTGATGTGAATGCTATTGCTTTGGTTTATATATGCCTTTATGGTTTTGTCTCATCCACACCTTTTTTGGACAAAGTCATGGCCTTTATTAATCAATTTCATATCTTACATGCAGTGTTTGCTGCTTGTATTGATGAGAATGAAAGAGTTGCAAGCATTCATCATATGATTTAGGGGAATCGTGGCCCTTGAATACATATCAACTCCTAACCTTTGTTTCCATTATGAAGTTTCTCAGCATAATGTATCATAATGTAGCCAGCTGTAGTGATCAGGACATTTTTCAATAAATCCATTGCTGAGGGCCCTATTTTAAAACAAATGTATTATAAACAAATTGTTTATTCTGTTATTACCCTATTGCTAAATAATAAAAGTATGCTCTTGATTTTATATTTCAGGACCGACAAGACAAAGAAAAAATCGCATTCAAGTAAAAATAAAATATGGCCAGCTTCATGAATTGGACGTGAGTCATGAAATAAATATCTTTTTAATAGCAGTAATATATTAACTGCTTTTATTATATCCCTTCCTTGTGTTAAAACTTCCTAATCCTCAATAACCTCACATGTAGGGTGGTGACCTGAAAAGCAGAGTACCCTTTGCAATTCAGGAAACACATCTGTGACTAATCCTTTTTATCTCAGTACATGGGAAAAGAAACTTTTGTGTCTGAAAATTTGTCATTTCGCTACCACAAGATTAACACAGTGTTAATCTTTCTTCTTGGAGAATGGACCTGATTATCCCATAACAATGCATAGTTTGAAAATGACAAGGAATGTCTATGGCCTACCCAGTCTGCTAGCCATGAGAAAATACTCCAGTGTCGTGAGAGGAAAGGTAGACATGGCCAATATACCACCCAGTGGAATCGTTGTGGTTAAACAAGAACATAGAGGAAAAGGTGAGAATATCGATGGCCCACCTTTCTGATGAGTCTTTACTTTGCTGACTCCTTCAATCAGTTGAAGGAATAATCATTTTATGTTTGTGTTTTTGGAGGCTGCTGTATCTCTCAATATCTTTGGGGATGCCACTTTGGAGACAGTAAAAGATTTCCTGGAACACAAACTTTTTCAAGGTCAAGCAATATATCATCATCACTGGTCCTGGCACAAGTCAACTCTGTTTTCTGTACACCAACACCTCAGATTCTTGTTGGGATGCCTATGTGGAGCCTGAGGGATTGTTTTGTATGGTTTGTGTTCTTGGGAATAATCATCCCTCCATATCAGCAACCTAGAAATGCAGGTTCTTCTGTCACAACAAGGAATGTGTTAACCACAAGCGACATCATAGTCACCACAGACACAAAGATGATGCCAGGGCACTCAAGTGCTCAGATCATGTAAAATGTGTATGAAGTCACCTCTAGGTGAGCCAATACTGGTTGATGCTGACAGATTTTTTGTTAAAGTTTTGAAGTATATCATTTAAAGTGTTATTTAAGGATCAATCCACAAAGATTGGTTTTAGAGCAAGGTTGAGTGTGGACGGAATGATAAAACTTGGCCATAAAGTCCACTTTTCGATACATTGAGACAAGATGAGCTAGTTGAAGATGAGTTCACTGAGTTTGTTTATATCTGACCCATTGCCTTTTTTGGTGTTTCCATCATCTCTTGCACACTCTATATGTGAGCTGGCAGGAAGAAGTTTGACCCTTTGACATTGCCATAAACGTGGTTTACTTAACTTTCCTTATGATCCTCTACATTTGGGAATGGACCTTCTGTTACTTGTGCTTAGTGAGAGTGAGGGAATGAACTGAACAGTTGTCATAAAGCCAAGAAGCAGTGACACAGCAGAGGCTAATTATCAAGGGGGTATCTCATTGTTATTCTTTGCTAACAGCATGATACCCAAGTTAGGAGACCATTATCTTCCAAAGTCTATGACTCAAGAGTGGAGAATATTCCATAATTGGTATCAAATGTGTAGATTCTGTTTGCTGCCCTGTAACTGATATTGCAGATTTTAGTGGGACAGTTCCATCCCTCTCTAATATAAAAAAGTTCACCATCAGTTAACAGGCTTGAGGTAGCTACTACTGATTTGTATTCCATTTTTTTGTGAATTATAAATTGTTTTATATTGTTTCAGTGCATGCATTTCATAAGGTACTATATCCGATAGCTGTAATTTTATACTCATTGTCTTAAATCGATATGAGGTAAGTAAGAATAGAGAGAAAATATAGAAAAAGCATAAGGTAATCAAACAATATTAATACAAAAAATGAAAAAGCAAACAAATTATAAAATAACTATATAAAAAATACTGCATCATTAGCTGCCTGGTAAACAAGCACCTGCACCAGGTTCACAGCTTCTGATGGGTTAGGAAGTCGAGGAACTGAGGGGGATCTAAATTGAATTTTACCACTCTTAAGCCACTGTATTAATGCCATGATAGTCAGAAAGTACTGATGGACAGTGATTTAAATAAGAGATAATTTATATGTACTGATTGGTCTGGTTTTGTTATCTGTGTCAGCTTCCTTTGATGATGAACACTCACACGAAAACATTTCAAAACTGATTAAACTTGACAGGTGTTTTATTTGTGCTCATAAAGTTTGAAGTATTGTTTTAGTGTTCTTGGCTGTGTCAGCTTTGGCTAATGTTTTTCACTTTGTCAAAAGTACGGTGTAAGTATTAACTTGCCAGGTCTTTGATTTGTACTCACACAGGTGGTAGTATTGTTTTTAACATTAATGTGGCTGCCGTTTGCATCAGCATAGTTTTATTCTTTTTTTTGGTGTAAAAATAGAGGTTGAACCATGAAATTAAATACCTACTAATATGCAGACTTTGACAGGCAAAACCATGAATTTAAGTACCCAGGAAAATGCCTATTTTTAAAATACAAAACCATGAAAATTGAGCCCAATGAAAATAAATGATACTACAGTATTTATATATCAGTAATTACTTGACATAGAGCATCAATAAGAGAAACACCTCAGTAAATGTTTGCATAGCTCATGTCACTGCATTTATATATAGGACAAGTAATACTCTTCTCCCACTGTTTAGGAAAATAACCGGATTCAACGATTTTTTAACAGAGCGTCAGGGAATGGTAAGATCATTTCCTTTGTGCACTGATAAAAACGAGTAGGTATCATATCAGGTCCAATGGTTTTGTTTTTGATTTTAAGGAAACTTATCATAATTTTATATTTGTATTTGTAGAATTTAAGTCCTATCAACCTATTACTAATAATAAGAATCATCTAACTCACACACAGGCTCCTATACAGTACAGTCTTAAACTAAGTAATAGAAAGGATAAAAACCAACAAGTTTTGTAAATTTCAACAATATTTATTTCCCTAGAATACAAAGTGAAAACATTAAAAAAGAACTTACGGCATTGCAAATTAAATCTCAGATAATCCTTGATTTACAAACACATGTCCTAAAAAATAAAGTTCTTAAACAGCTTCTGTTGAATTCAAAATTATTCCCTTGAAGAAGGTGCTGATGTGAGTGTAGTTGCTGTTTATCTGTAATGTACCAAGTTCCTGAATTGTAGTCTTCTATTGAATCATATATCCTTGTTTGAATTCAATATTATTCCAGGTTAATGTCCAAGTCCAAGAATATTACTGAGCACTTTGTATTTCCAGAGAAAAATAATTTTAATTACAACATTACCAAATCAAATTCAATTCACCAAATATATCTGCATCAAGATCTTACATCACAAATTAATAATTTTTAATTTTTAAATCCCAAGGTCACAATTAGCATTTTCTTGAAAAAAATATTACTGAATGAAAACTTCCTGTCTAGAAGACTGTTACAGTTAAGGACATGATATAGATTATGTCCTTGTCTTAGACCTGGATACATATGTTTACTTATAGTGATAATGGTCCTCATGTTAAACCTTCACTCAAAGAGAAAATACTACCTGTGTATTAGTTGTTTACAGAATTAAGAAAATCATTGATTCTTGTCAGTTGGACAACAAACTTGATTTTGGACTTTCAGCTACAAAATATGGCATATCATCAATAAAAATCATGAATTAAAAAATTACTCTAATTTAAATGTTCATAAGAGCAAATGCTCTGATTACATTTTCAGGTTATTGGCAAAGTTTAAATTTTCTATACAATTTGTTACCTTTTTCGTACAGATACTTTTCCTTAAGTACAGACCTTGTTAGCACATTTAAAAAGTACAAAAGATAGACAAATATTGGTAAGCATATTTTTATTTATAGGTTTTTGGGCCATTACAGTATAGAATAACATCTGTTAGACATTTTTTTAAAATTTTTCTGGGCTTGTACTGTTATAGAAAAACCTCTTCAACATGATTAAGCATTAAGCACCACATTTACACAAGTGAATTAACCTTTTGCATTGTAGGAGAATCCATTATCCATCAATTAGCATATCTGTTTTGTGAAAAAAAACCAACAAGTTTTGTTAAATTCACCAAATAATATATTTCCCTACATTACAAATTGAAAATTTAAAAAGATCTTAATTATTGTGAATGAAATTCCAAATTATCCTTAATGTTTTGTCGAAATGTTTAAAGTTACAACTGAATTCCAGTAGTATTCCCAATGAGTTTCAATGCTGTTCTAACAGTCTTTTAACGTATCACAGTAATATAATCCAAAAATGTTATTGTATGAATTCTCAATAATTCCAAATTAATGTTTCAAACCAATAATATTATTGATGAGCACATTGTATTTACAGTGAATACTACTTAGAATAAATAATTGAAGATCCGTACACAACAATAATTTAGCCTGCTTCAAGCTATTAAGGCAGGAATGAGTAATTTCTCAAGTAAACAACATGATATAAAATCTAATAAAAACCATAGAACCAGGATGAGGGTCATACATTCATTTCTAGAATATTCTCAGTTGCCAAAAAGACAAGTTCTATTACTAAAATTGTAATAAAGAACATGGTAGACCAGGTTTACCATGAGAAAATACCAATGAGTGTCCTAGACTCAGATTAATGTAAACATTTTTAATTCCATTGATAATGATCCTTATATTTAATCTATACTCACACAAATATTAACTGTTATTATGTTGTTTACAAATCAAGGTCGCTTGTGAGGCACACAATAAACTTGATTTTGGATGATTTGTTTGATTAATTTTTAATGGCACACCAGCACACTTAGGCTATTTAGCGCCATACAATAGGTTCTACTTATACATGGTTAAAATCCTAAAAGGTTTTATATCGACCAGCGACATAGAAATCCAAATAGTTCAAGGTAAAATGGTAAGATGTTGGTAACAGTAAAATATGAAGCTTCCCAATCAACAGGAGATGTAAATGGTGTATGTTGATGAAACGATGTTGCAAAAATAGGCTGTATTTGCATTAGATATAAATATTATAGGTGATGGAATACAAGTTATATTTTAAAATAAAGATTTACTTCCTTCAGGAAATCTAAAATGCAAGTGATTTGTATAGTATCAAAAAGTTCCTTCATGTCATGTACATTATAGTATTTATCACGCGTAGGTTGTAGGTCGGAACACTCGGTCATAAAGTGTTTAACAGTGAATGGTTCATTGCAAGAAATGCACTCTGGTGGATCCTCACCTTTTAGTATGTGGGAGTGGGTAATGTATGTATAACCGATTCTAATTCTTGCAATGACAACCTCCTCCCTACAGATAGTTCTGTAGGAAGGTGTCCATTCTCCCAGGCTTGGTTTGATGGCATGAAGTTTGTTATTGACTGCATCATCCCATGACGCCTGTCACTTTTGACATACGTACTTTTTGATACAAGGATTAAAGTCAGTAAACGGTAATTTAAAATCCGATGGTTCGTGGGATAGAGCCATCTTAGCAGCCCGTTCAGCTTCTTCATTACCTCTAATACCAATATGGTTAGGTAGTCAACAGTATACTATATTATAGGAGGTACTAAGCTCAGAGTTTTTGACGAGAATATTGACTAAAAATGGATTATCCAGTTTTCTATGGTGTAGTGACTGAAACATTGATAGTGAGTCACAGAAGATAATGCTATTTAAAATATGTTTTTGTTCGAAAAATTTCAGAGCAAGGTCTGTTGCTCTGATTTCCATCAAAAATATTGACGCATCGTTTGGCAAGCGCACTTTGGTTATGTGTTTGCCACTAACAAAGGCTGCAGCAGCCTTTTAATCAACTTTTGATCCATCATTAAAAAAAATTGTGTAGTTTTTAAAATCGTTTTGGAGTTCATGATAAGAGTTCTGGAAAATGGCAGGATTTGTCTCAGATTTTTTCCATCGTACAACGTAAAAATCACTTTGGGTTGCTTAAGGAGCCAAGGTGGTGTTTCCGAGTCAAACGTGTTTCTGAACTGTAGGGAGATTAATTTTGATAAGGTCAAAGCTGGATGATATTCTGATGCAAAATGAAGGTATGAAATTTGGTTTGTTTTTATATAAAGTTTTTTATTTTGGTTGAAAAACAGCTGAAAAAGCAGGGTTCAGAGGGTTTGATCTTAACCTAATAGCGTACTGTGTAGAAAACATTTCTCTGCGGTGCGATAAAGGTGGTTCATTCGCTTCCGCGAGAAGGCTTTCACATGGAGATGTCTTAAATGCTCCTAGAGCAAGTCTTATTCCCTGATGATGCATTGGGTCAAGCATTTTCAAATAAGACTTCCTAGCTGAACCATAAACAATGCATCCATAGTCTAGTATAGAGCGGATAAATGTTCTATACAAATTGAGGAGGACTTTTTTGTCAGCACCCCAGTCAGTGTGCGCAATTACTTTTAATAAATTTAGAGCTTTTAAGCATTTAGCTTTTAAATTCTTGATCTTTGTTTCCTCAACAACTGGAATAAGTGTTCCGTCTAGCGTGAGTTTATGGTCATCATGATGTCTTCGCAACTGACAGAAATGCATGCATACTGTTTTCGATTTAGAAAATTTGAAACCTTTATTACTGGCCCAAGTTTGGATCTTACCGGTATTGATATTTTGTTGGAGTTGTCTTTCAATTGTATGCATGTGCTTTGATCGATAACAAATTAAAAAATCGTCTACATATTATGAGCAATCCACACCGGGAGCTAAACACTTGGTAATGCTATTGATTTTTATATTAAATAGCGTCACAGATAAAATACTGCCAAGGGCACACCCATATCTTGGTGGTGCATATTGGAGAGGGTAGAGCCCACTCGTACTTTGAATTCTCTGTCGGAGAGAAAACTGGAGATGAAAGAGGCAGACGGCCTTTTAGACCCAGATCGTGCAGGTCATTTAGTATCCCGTACTTCCATGTTGTGTCATAGGCCTTTTCTAAATCAAAGAAGACTGCTACTAAATGTTCTTTCTTGATAAATGCATCGCGAATAAATGTTTCCAGTCTAACCAGATAATCATTTGTACTGCGACCAAAACGAAAGCCACTTTAGAAGGGAGATATTAAATTGTTACTTTCCATAAAACCATACAATCCGAGAATTAATAATTCATTCTGTTGTTTTGCACACGCAGCTTGTCAGTGTAATGGGAAGATAGCTGTTAGGATCTTCAATATCTTTGTCTGGTTTGGGAATCGGTATTACTATTGCTTCTTTCCAGCTCATAGGTACATTACCAGCAATCCATAAATCATTAAAAATTTTCAGAAGTAAAGTCACAGACGATTCTGGCAGGTGTTTCAAGAACTGGTAATGTACTTTGTCAGGCCCAGCGGATGTGTCATGGGCCTTGTCTAAAGCCTCCCTAAGCTCCAATAAAGAAAACAGCTGGTTATAGCTTTCAGTGTTGTTCGATGTAAATTTTAAATGTGACTTTTCTTTTTGAGATGTTAATCTTCGAAAATCTTCTGAGTAATTAGATGATGATGAGTTTTTTGAGAAACTATTAGCAAGAATATTTGCTATGTCACGTTTCGAACTGAAATTGCTATTGTTTGTTTTCAGGTGTAGAATAGAATTGTGTTTCCTCTTTCCATTTATTTTTCGAATAGTATCCCAAACTTGTTTCATTGAAGAACGAGAGTTTAAAGAAGAAATATATTTCTTCCATGATGCATGTTTACATTCTTTGATTGTGCGTCAAGTTTTAGCCCGGGTAATACGATATTTGTTTAAATGTTCGGGTGTTGGATGATTGTTGAATGTTTTCAACGCTTCTCGGCGTTGTCTAATGGCTTCTTTGCATTCCATGGTTACCCAAGGTTTTTTGCGATCTCTTACTGTTCGTTAAGGACTTGGGAATAGATTCACCTGCAATTGAAATTAGAACGGAGGTAAAATGCTGTATAGGATTAACAGCGTTGAATACTGTATCATTATTTAGTCAAGTTTTACATAGTGTTTCAAACATAGCCCAGTCAGCCTTCTTTATGTTCCATTGTGGAATTGCGTCATCAATTTTAGAGTTATTTTCAAGAGTGATTGGAAAGTGATCACGGCTGTGAATGTCATCAGCGACCTTCCATTCATAGTCCGAAAGCAATGAGGGAGAGCAAATTGTCAAATCTATGCATGTGTACGTACCCGTCCCTGGGTGTAAATATGTTGGTGAGTTAGTGTTATATAGACACATATCGTGTCTAGAAATGAAATCTTCTACTTTATGGCCTATGTCGTTTATGTGATTTGATCCCCATAAAATGTTATGGGCATTAAAATCCCCGAGTAAAACGAAGGGCGCGGGAAGTTGTTCAACAAGATTGTCTAATTCCTTTTGTACTAGGTTGGTGTTTGAAGGTAAGTAAATACATGTAGAACAAAAGGTAAATCACTCGATGTAGAGTGACACTTACAGCAATGGCTTGTAAATTTGTGTTTAAAGGAATGACTCTGTGAGGGGCTCTATTGTTCACAGCAATAGAGACTCCTCCTGAGGCCCTGTCAGCGTTTTGAAAGTACGCATTAAACAGGGAAAAGTTTTTGAATGTAATTGTGTCTGTCTCATTCAGGAATGTTTCCTGTAAACATAGTATTGCAGGATCGTGTTCATTTAAAAGCAGAAGAATATCATTGTAGTTTGCCCTAAGTCCTCGACAGTTCCATTGTATGATGGTGTTCTTCATTACAATGTTATGTTGGAGATTCTGGAGCTAGGTTAGACTATTCACGAAGGAAGTATGTGTTGTTATTTGTCTGAAGGAAGTACGGAAGTGTATTTGGTTTTACTTGGTTTGGAGCTATTTTGAGTACACGGAGAAGTTTCTTCTGCATCTATGCTCTCAACGTCTCCAAACCTGTTGTACAGTTTAATGGGGTCATCTGACCCCTTTTGCGGCTTAGTTGTTTGTGCTTTGTGTTTCTGTCTTGGTAATTTTGGTGGTGGATTGTTATTAAATGTTGTCTGAGTTGATGTTGTGCTTTTCTGTGGCTTATAATTAGGGATATTGGCACTTGTGGTTGAATCGAGCTGATCCATCTGTGTTTAGGCATCCTTCGTGCTTTTTGGATTGTGTTTTACGACTGTAGAGAAGGATGGGCCAGAAAGGGATCTTTTTTGCTTGGACAAGTTTTCTGTCCTTGGAACTGGCGTGATGTTCCTTGCCACAGTTGACACAATGCGGAGTTGCGTACAATCAGCTTCCTGATGAGAGTGGTCTCTGCATCGGCCACATACCTTGGCTCTGGAACATCGATCCTCGTGATGGCCGTATTTTTTACATTTATAGCATCGAAGGTGGTTTGGAATGTAGATCTCGACCTTTACTTGTAAAAACCCAACCTTGACCACTTTGGGCACTGTCGGTTTATTAAAGGTGAGTACAAATGTATTGGTGGCCTGCAGTACATTATTATGTTTAATACGTATTCTTCGCACTGCAGTGACACCTTCATGTTTCATCCCTTCGATGATATCGGTGTCGGTGACTGCAGCCAAGTCACGACATCGCATTACACCTTTGGACGAAAACATTGTAGTGAATGAGGTCACTGGACTATCAAAGAATGTTTTCATTTTCATGATATTATCCGTTTGCCTCTTTCGCTCACACTCTACAAGTAGGCAACCCGATTTTAGTTTTTTGACACTTTTTGGTGTGCCAATCGATCCCGAAATGGTTTTCTCGATAACAAACGGAGATAAACCTGAAAGCGGTTTAGCATCATCCTTAGACTGAATAACCATGAAGTGTGGAAATGATTCCACAACACGTTTCTTCATCCGAGTCAGACAGTGGTTTGGTACGGTTATTGTTGATTGTTTTGGTTGTATTTGCCATGATTAAGAGTTAAAATTTCAGCACCCATGCTCCCCACCCAGTCTTCTAAAACTTGGGAAAGTGAAAGCTAAAGGAAAAGAATGTAGGGGCAACATTGGTATCAAGAGAGATACAAGAAAGAAAGAGAAGACGAATAAGTGAAAAAATACCTCCTAGGGCTCGGCGTGACCAGCCGATTTGTCAAGACCGGGCTCATCCCGACCACCCTTCTAAGAGAAGTAGAGGCCAAAGTAGTGTGTTGCAACTACCAGGATCCTTTCCTCCTCCGACACGAGTCGCAACCCACGGCAAACAGGTTGCCTCTACTTAGTCGCCTTTTACGACACGTGGCGAGGCACGTCGGGCCAATTCTACAACCCCGAACCCACAGGGGGATGATTTTGGATGAGGTCAAGTCCAAAATATTAATGTACCTAACATGTAATCATTAAGAAAAACCAACAAATAATACAGATTAAATATGCATAACACAGTACTTTTCTTGGTGTTTTATAATGCAAAATTTGTTAGCAAGCTTTCATGAAAGAAAATACAAGGCATTTAGACGAATAATTTCCAGAGACCATGTCTGTGTTATGAGGATGTGACTGAATCAAAGCTGGGGAAAACAAATTCTTCACAATTTTCCATTTTGATTTTCATCTTGTGACATGCGCAATCAGACACTTTCAAACTTTTTTTAAGTTTAAATCTTTAACGTTTGAGACTGACATGACTTTAATAATTTTTATTTTTAGTGTAACTAAAATTTTCGCTTTTTTTAGGCTGATGTACTAGTTAATACAACAAGCTTGGATCTCAATTTGAAACTTGGAAAGGTTTCCAAGGCAATCCTTGATGCAGCAGGGCCGGAACTTCAGGAGGAGTGTAGAAAACATAAATCTATCCTTAACCTGGGAGAATTTGTAATTACAGGACCTGGAAAGTTGAATACTTGCAAATTGATATTTCATGGGTCACTGCCTATGTGGGATCCAACACCTGCAAAATGTGAACAGGTTAGCACACACAAATTTAGTATCATTACCACTTGCCTTTTGTTTTTAATTTTTTTTAGGCACATGAAAATGCTGAATTTGATCACCAGGGACATGTCTTGTATGAATGGTTGATTGCTACACATTGATGTCACATGGTGTTTAACTTTCTGCAAAATTAGCCTGTTTCTAAAGAATCTAGTTTGTATTCTTTCTATGAATTTTATATAATTATAAAGTAAAATGTTAAATTTTCATGTGTATCATATTTCAGCATATAGAGCTTCACTGGTAATCACTGGATATCAATGATAAAAAACATTGATCTGTCTACTAATTAAGACAGTATATCTCTGTGAAACTGCATGCAATGTGATAATTTGATTTTCTTATATTTTTGTAATACTATGTTCCTTTGTCAATTTGATATGCTACATACAGTATACATGTTTGACAGAAAATCCCATAACAGACCTTAATCCCTTTCATGCTATAACTGTCATGGACAAAACAGTGTTCGACATGGCTTGCTGTGGATAGATAGATTTTATTGATAGTCACAGCAATATAATTATGTAATTTGGGATGTACACTACATTGCCTGGGGTGTACACTACATTGCCTGAAGATTCAGCTTCGTACAGAGTGCAAATTGCTCCTTTTTAGTTGAACACGTTGCTGTTTAATATTCAATGACTCGCCCACTAAAATGTAATCACATATATGTTTTGTGAGAGATGAGAGATTTCTGAGCAAAGAAAGCTGAGAATGTTCCGGTGTACATGATGCCATAGTGTATAATCTACAGCTTAATACATATATGTTGGTTTGGTCATCCGATGAGCTTATTTGTAGTAGTACAACATAGATGGGTGAAAGTGATGATAAAGCGTAAACACTTATGTATTTTTGGTAGCAGATAAATTTGCATGTAATATTCCAGTTAATTAAGATGAAATGTTATTACATTATTTCAATCTACGTGACATTTACTGCGGTAGTGGTTATTTTGTCATGGATTTCATGTTTTGGACTTAGATGTAAATGCCATTTACTATGCAAACTTTGTTATGAAATGGGTATCTGCAGTAGATTTGATTGACTTAAAAATCGTTTGTTTGATTAGGATTTTTAACGTAGCTTTAAAAAACAATTCAGTCATATCGCTACGATGTCTGCAGTGAGGCAGTTTATAGTGATGTCTAGCACTGGGGCATCCAGCTGCAGACATGTAGCATGATGTCCCACCCAGTCACATTATTCTGACACCAGGCAGACCAGTAATAACACTAACTTCTTAATGCTGAGTGCTAAGTGAGGCAGCTGTTAAATTAGTACCATTTTTGTAAGTCTTTGATATGACTCAGCTGGATCGAACCAATGACCTCTCACTTCTGCAGACGGACGTTCTATTCACTAGGCCACTGGAGCAGTTTTGAATTTTTTAAAAAGTTGTGTTAAATTCATAGTCACACACACACACACACACACACACACACACACACACACACACACACACACTGGTTAATAGTAGACTCAAAGCAGAACACACACAAAAAATGTAATTCAGGTAAATATGTCACAGAGTTGTTATAATTTATGCACAAATATTATAATCATTTTGAGATAAATGACATAAAACTTATTTCTAAATACTTTTAGTCCCAGCAAAGTTTAGAGGATATGTAGTGTCTGTAATTCAGAGGAAACTCGTATGTTAAATCACTTAGTGTGCATTACAAGATAGTTTGTTGTTTCTCAACAGTTTTATTCATAATAAGTAGTTCATTACTCCAAGGTATCCTATCTGTTCTTCTTGCGATACATTAACTATCTTGATACAGTGTTGCACTCTATGTTATAGCACGAATTAGAATAATAACATGATCATGGCAAATTTTATATACATGTATTTTTTTTCACTCAAGAAAAAATGTTAAAGGTACAAAAGAATAATGTGTAACAAGTTTAGGATCATTTTGGGGAAGAGATCACATATGAATTATATTATCAGATTATCCTTTCATAGCTTCTGAAATTTCATATTCTTGTACATGAAAAAAACATCTAAAAAGTTTATTCAGTGTCTCAGCTTTTTCCTTACTTGTGACAAAATGTACCATCTCATGATTTTGTAATGCATCTCCATTATTAACTATTTATATTTGTGCATACAATCTTGGGTTTGGATTGGAGAAGTTCAAAGGCACCATGAAAGGAAGCCATACACATAAGATCCACTTGAATCAATCTATTGTTGCTTTACAGTGCTTTGTTATATCATTATTTCATAATCCAATAATGCTGACTGCAGGTCTGAGTACTGCATGCTGTGATACACACAAATGGTCAAGCTACAAGACTAGCTACAAATGACCAACCTCTAAAAGCATGAACAGAAATGGGTAGAATTGACCAAATGATGGCAAAAAAAAATTGTTTTGATGAAACTTCAAAGAGACTGATTATCTTGGATGCACCAATTGTTCTAAATAAATATTTAGCAAATAGGGGCGACAAGTGGCCGAGTGGTCTACAGTAATCACAGTTACGGGTCACTGCCATCTCATCTCTGTAAGCATGGGTTAGAGAGTTTCAGGTTTGGTAGGGGCCCCGAGAGGCTGAGTGGTCTAAAGCGCTGTCCATTACAGATCACTACATTCTCACCTCTGTCTGCGTGTGTTTTAGTCAAAGACTCAGCTAATGTAGTTATGTGAGAAAGCTTGCCAGTAGCTTCGCGTGGGTCAGTGGTTCTTTCCGGGGGTTTTCCAGGTTCTTCCTCCACCATTAATACTGGTTGACATGTATAGCCTATAATGTGCTGAAAAATGGCGTTAAACCATAAAAAACAAAAGAAGCAAACAAAACACAGATTTGGTCAATGTGGGTAATGAGAATGCTTGCCAGTAGCTTCTCGAGGGTTGGTGGTTCCTTTGGGATTCTCCCTGGTTCTTCATCCACTATTTACACTGGTTGACATGTATAGCCTATTTTGTGCTGAACAATGGCAATAAACAATATGGCAATAACTCAGCAAATAAAATATATGTCAGTATCAGTCAGTGTTCTGATGATGTAATCAGAAATGGGCATTTGTTTATTCTTCCAAAGTTAGCTTTAGCAATGACTTCAATAATGCATGATTACAATCTTCAATTAAAACACCTTTCATCAAAAGAAGTCAGTACCAAACTTGAATAAAACCAATGAAATTCGATGGATTGTTGAATTAATCAAATGACTGGTACTAGTTTATTTGCCAACAACGTTTCCATTTATGCTTATGATTGCTACCAATGACAGTATAAAAGCTAATTTAAATTTTCAAACTTTTGAAACCTTAGATATCTACCCATTTTATCCTGCTTACCAATATCAACTGCAATGCCTGATTCCTGAGAAGCAATTCAAAATACATTGTGGTAAAACAGAGCATCATACAGCAGCATAAGTTATGATGACCTTCACCATGTTTACTAAATATGTTGTAACATTGTTTTTTCTCTTTTAAAGTATATAAAATGATGTCTGGGGTTTTTCCTGGGTTCTTCCTCCACCAATATATAGCCTATCGTGTGCTGAAAAATGGCATTAAACCCTACAACAACAACAACAATATAAAATGATGTACCTATGAAAAGGTGATGCAATTTGCTGCACAGTTATACATGTTTTGTTATTATTTATTAATGTACATGCTCACAACTGAAGATAAATAAAATGCTCCTAATAGTATGTAAACAAAATAAAGATAATTCTATTTCTAGTGTTTTGGTCGAAATTTGAAGTTTCTAGAGCTAATAGTTCATAAAATTATAATAATTTTAGTAAAATTGGACAGGAAAACACCTGGAACAATTTGTTTACTTCACACTCTAGCATATGTACTTCAACATGCAGTTTCTCATGAAAACTTTTCACAAATTAATCCTAGAAATCTTTCAGGAAGATAAAAGTAGTTAATCATTAAAATATTTGTCCGATTTTAAGTCCACATCATCACTATGTCAATAATAACAATATTCCATCAATTTAAATTTAAATCATGGCTACAACCGAGGTGAAAAATCATTCCAGACACATTTCTCCTGATAGCTTTCATAGTCAGCTTCATTCTACGAATCACTGTCGAAAAGTGCATGAATCCATGCATCATCTCTTTCATCAACTTTATTCAATTCTAACTCATCATTTAAGTTACTATTATGATCAGAATCATGCAAATCATCAACTTCAATGCTGCTACACTTGCTGTCAACAGCCATGTTTACATCTGAGCTGTTATCCATCATTTTATCACTTGATTTTGAAGCCAACAATTTCTTTTCCAACCACGTTTTTTAAAAATATTTCACTGTGCATGCATGCTTTAACTATTTCCTGTGTTGGTGAGGAAGTACACAAATATTTGTGATAGAGAACACATGTTTCTAGAGACACTACACATATACATAGTAAAGTATGACTGCAGTCATATTCAGGATAAAATGGGATACTACGACCTTAGGTGTATTCAGGATAGAATGAGGCATTACGACCCTAGTCATATTAAGGATAAACTGGTTAAGTTACATGAAAGTGGTGCATCTCATAGAGGTGTTATTAAACTTTTAATGTGTTCACATGTTTTTGTTTTTCAGTAGCCTATACCATATGGTAGCCTAGGCATGATGTTAGCTGTCATATATATACACACACTCACACACATAGGGACCCCGAGTGGCCGAGTGGTCTAAAGCACTGTCCGTTATGGATCACTGCCATCTCACCTCTGTCTGTGTGGGTTTGAGTCTAAGATTCGGCTAATGTAGTTATGTGAGAAAGTTTGCCAAGTAGCTTCTCATGGGTCGGTGGTTCTTTCTGGGGGTTTTCCGGGTTCTTCCTCCACCATTAATACTGGCTACCATGTATAGCCTATATTGTGTTTAAAAATGGCATTTAACCATAAAAAACAAAACAAACAAACAAACACACACACACATACACATACATTAAAAATAGCATGGCATTTAAAGTGTTGGTATAATTGGTATAAAGCAATTTGAAATACCAATACTATTATATCAAATTGTGATCATGGTGCAATAATATGCATATATAAACATTCTAGCGTGTAATCCCACGATATCTTTTGACTTATAAATGATTGTAACAGTTAAGTCAAGACCACAAATAGTGGTAAAGGTGGCGAGAGAGAGATTATGGATCGCGATTCTGTTATTAAAGCAGAATAATGACTTAGATTAACTGTAAATATATTACAAATATTTTAATTACATTTTGTTGGTTTGTCATTTTGCTTAGTTTCTATTCCACAATAATTTCCATGAGCCTATAGGTGAATGGTTTAGCATTCATGTGAATGTCATAGTTAACCATGTGTTTGTAGTGTTCTACTTTGTAAGTGTATATTATATATATATATATATATATATATATATATATATATATATATATATATCACTTAATACATTGTGAATTGTACTACATAAATGAACATTGTCAATATACAAGTGTATTTCAGAATAGTTGTCATTTAATCATAAAATCAAAAACTTTTATATTTGCACCTGCTTTTCTTACCCACCCACCCATTTTGGCGGTTCTTGCATTATTTCATTTAGTTGACTGACTTGTTTGGTTATAACATGATCAAGTCCTATGGACTCTAACCATTATTATATTGGGGTCACACTACATGTCGATTGCCTTGTGCTGTACACATGTTTGCATTGTTCACATAGAACTGTTTCCATGAGTGATTGGACATTGAAAGATATATTTCAGTTTATTTTTTATTTGTTGAATGAGGAAATTAATGTCATACAATTTGACTTGCTTCTTTAGTTTATCATATACCTTTGAGAGATTTTCTAACTAAAAAGTATTACATGAAATAATGAAAAAGGAAGTGCAAATTATTGTAATTATTGTTAGTTAATGAAAGGTTTTGCAATTGAAAGCTAGATAATTATATATATAATATAATATAATATAATATAATATAATATAATATAATATAATATAATATAATATAATATAATATAATATAATATAATATAATATAATATAATATAATATATTGACATAATACTGATACCTATGTATGTGAATAGAGACCTTTTTAAAGCTTAGTACACGTGTATGCTTATATTCAAGATATAAACATAAAACTGACTTTACATTGAGATATTCACGCTGAGAAATCTAACATTAAAGAAAGCTGAATTACATGAACACCTAAAAAAATGATTTGCTGAGAAAGTTTGATCAGTCACAATTTGGCATCTTGTTACGTATTCTAGAGTATAAAGATACATTATCAGTGTGTAACACATTTCCAAGAAGGATTCAAAATAAAATTCCTAGTATTCAAATTGTACATTTTAATATCATATGTCTTTTGCAGGTACTTAAAAGCTTTGTGAAAAAGTGTTTGCTTGACGCTTCCAGAATTAAAATGAAATCCATTGCATTCCCTTCACTTGGGACTGGACTGCTTCAGTTTCCCTGGCATCAAGTTGCAAGGGCAATGTATGAGTCGGTCAGTGAGTTTGAGAGAGAAAATGAAAAAACTTCCTTGGAAATGGTTATTTTTGTCATCCACCCAGAAGATGAAATGTCGAAAGAGGTAAGTGTAATCAGATTTTGCCAATTGATTTTTGATTGAGTAGACAGTTTTGTTTTCCTGAACAATTTAATGCAGATGACTATTTGTAGTGTACTAATAATAATTAAGGTTGCTTACTCCAAACTTAAAGTAATTTGATTCAGAGTTGAATTCTGTAGCTAGGTCCAATTTATTATTATTTTTAATTTTTAAGTAGCTGACTGTTCACCGATTAAAATTTGGGCAGTGTATTGTCAGTGATCACATATAGAGAGTGACAGAGTTTCTTTAGCATCAAAGATTTTATCATCTTGTTTCCATTGAACCATATCTTGATCTAGAATCGTTTTGTCGTTACAAATCCATGTTGAATTGACTGAGCGTGACTAAAGAAATTTCTTAAGAGATTATAATCCATATCACCGCTGCACCAAGTTTGCCAAATATTTCGTAGCGTATGTGTGTCAACTCCGTTGAATACAGCAAGAATATTGCAGTTATCTCTGATCACTTTTGGTATTTGAGTGTATTGTTGAGTGACATATATCACATCTGTATTTTTATGCCTACCTCTGGAAAATATCCTAGCAGGATTCTTGTGATTGTCTAACATGACATCATCATGTACGACTAAATTGTTAATACTTCCATCAATATCATCAATGCTCGGTGCTTCTTCGATATCGGTTATAAACTCAATAATATCCTCATCAATTTCATCCAATTTCCAATTTTGCTTTCTCGTTAAAATCCTTTAACACCTCATAGCCTTGATGATTGTCTACACTAGGAGAAATCAAATATAGTTTATCCCATTTCATCTATCTCATTATCAAATTAAGTAGCAGTTGTGTCTTGCCACTTCCAGATGGTCCGATTATAATCATACGAATATCATTCGGTAGCGCTGCATGATGTTTAACTGGTTCTCGTTTTTTTGTCGCCGAAAAATCAATTACATTCATGTTATTATAAATAAATTATGGATGTATATTGTGTGAAATGTAAAAAGTGTACTGGCAAAGATGACTTGACGATGATTACAACTGAAAAAAACAGATCAGCACTTGCTGGTAAGTGTGTACAATGTGGTACAAAAAAATTTAGATTTGTTTCTATGAAATCTGCAGATGATTTTTAAACGAAACAAGGAGGTTATATTGCAGCCAAGTTAGTAAAACTCCCAGGAATACCATGGGCAAAATATCCAGGAGAAAAACACCTTCCAGGGTATGGTTATTGTGGACGGGGGACCAGACTCGATATCAGACTCGATGATCAAAACCAACCCAGACCCGGTGAAAACCCAATAAATGTCATTGATAAGGCTTCTCATGCTCATGATGTTGCTTATAAAAGTAGCAATCTGCAACACAGACATTTCACATGTAAAATTGATTCATCCATTGAATTCTATCACTGATAAATCTTTCAAAGAAAAATTGGCTTCATGGTTGATAAAATTGGCGATGAAAAGTAAATTGATGTTGGCTGCTTGTAATTAATAACATCATGGAATCTATTTATTATTCTCCAAGAGGATACTGGAGGGGTAAAGCAGCAATCAGTAAACTCGCTAGCGCCGCAAAGGTAAAAATTACCACTGCAGCAGATTGGTTATCCAAACAGGCTATATGGCAAATTTATCTACCACCGCCTAAACAAATTAACTACTTGCATTTTGATGTCAGCGTCCCTAATGAGGTTCATCAGCCTGATATATTATTTCTGCCGCATGATGGTTTTTACAAGTATGCGCTAACCATAGTTGATGTTGCGAGTCGATACAAACAAGCAGAACCACTAAAGACAAAATCATCAACTGTAATGGCTTATGTGTTTGAAAGGATTTATTGACGAGGTCCTCTGCATTGGCCAAATCTATTACCAGTTGATCCTGGCTAGGAATTTCAGGGTGCAGTGTTATCAACAATGAAGCATCATAATGTCAGACGAGGACATACTGCATTACATCGCGATCAGGCAATTGTTGACGATTTAATCGGACACTTGCTGAGCGGTTATTTGGATAGCAATACGCGAAGGAATTTATTTAGGATAGACAATCTCGTGAATGGGTCAAGAGATTACCAGGCGTAATTACCACGCTGAATATTGGGATTATTCGAACAAATAATATGAAACCTAACAATGCGATTAAAAAGGTATATACCTGTAAAACCGCAAAATTATTTTTCAAAACAACCAATACTCGGTAATGTCACTGTTAGATATTTAAATGAAACAGGTGAGCTCGAAGGTGGCAAAAAAGAGCTACTGATCCTATTTGGAGTGCTACTGCACATAACATATCTAGCATAACGAGATCTACGGGTAGACCGCCAGTCTATAGACTGGATTCAACTGCTCCTCAGCGGGGATTTACTCGTGAACAACTACAAGTGATACCCTAGGATACTCAATTACCGCCGCATGGTCTTAACTAGCACTTCTGTGTCTGTTGCACTCATGACAAGTCAGTATCACATTATCTCTGGTATGACCAATGCTGTTATTCTTTCTGTCTATGGTAAATTGGCGAGGATCTTTATCTGACCAACACCAACGCATTATACAATTGCAACTCGTGCAGTGATTATTCTGTTCTTGTTTCAGTGTGATTATAAGCTCGGCATCAATATCAAGTCTTCTGTTAATTTTTTTTGTCCTGTTGTTTATAACCAGAGAGTTTTTTTCTGATTATATCATCGCTGACAATATCACTCATTGAAGTGTCGTTATAGTCTAAAACAACTCTTCGATGTTGATTTATTCTTCGTACTCTGGACACCGCAACATAAACTAAATTCGACCACTCGATGTGATTATCTATGATCCAAACAATTGTATCGGATATAGTCAATCCCTGCAAAGAATGTATTGTCGCTGCGTATCCTAACTTCCATGGGGTTTTATTAGCATGAAATGCATCTTCGATGACATTGATATCAACCAACACAATGTCATTTAACACGAGAATCTGCTTTTCTGTCAGGCCTGGAATATCAACTTCGATATTTTGTCTTTGTGTATCTTTGGGTCTATAACACAGAGGCACTGGTAGTGTTGCAAAGTTTTCTTTATGCGTGTTAAGTAACTTCATCTGAAGTGTGTCTCTGACTATCTTTCTACTTGCCACTATCAAATTGTTTGGTCTCCACGCTTCCCACAAATCATTTAATGGGGATTCCGAAATTATTTCACGCGCTATTTCACATTGTATTCTATCCGGTTGTAATCTGATTAGTTTTTTGAACTCGCGTAATTCATTATCAAGTGCTCTATGATTGGTATTAATTTCTTCATAATAATCTAAAAAATTCTTTAGCCAGTCATGTGGAGACAAACCGACAAATGGTGCTGGTTGACCATGATCGCCACATATTATCACTTTTGTATTCGCTAGCAATAACCAATCAAAAAATTAATGTAATACATCTAACGACAGTGTGCATATCTCATCCCAAATAATGATTTCAGGACTATATTTTTCGCCCATTCGATCAGGAGCCCATTCGTCACCTTTCCATCGAAAGAAACTGTGATAAGTGCAAGCATTAATTCCTCGTTGTTTCATCTCTCTTGCAAGTCTGTGTGTTGGTGTTAACACAATTATGTTTGATTGCCCTCGAAATAATTCGATCGCATGAGTCGTCTTCTGTGACCCACCACAGCCATTTAAGTAACTGGTTTAATATCAACATATTGGATCGGAACACGACAGTTCATTAGGTAGTTCTGATATCTGATTATTTTTCAAGTAATTGTTTTCAATTGTAACATCTACTGATTTGGAGTAATCACACATTATTTCCTTTTTAATTTTCCATGATCCCCAACTCTCGTCTGAATTAGTGAATTCAGCCACTGCTTCTTTATGTGTTACGTCTATATAAAATGAATCAGTGTCTACTCTAACCGCGGTATCAGGAAATCTATTTATCATCGAAAGTAAATTAATAGAAGCATAAACCAGCATATACGACCTTAAGTACGTGCATTGAGGATTTTCTCCATCTGTGTAAGTAACAATTGTACCCAATTTGGTTCCATATGACAAGAAAGCGCCTTTACGATCGACGTATATACCCCTAGATATTACATCTGCGATTATAAAGTTGTATTCATCATCATCTATAATCAATCGCGAAGAATATCGTTTGTGGACATATTTTCCACCTTGTGTGAATTTACCAATTATTCTTCTACCGAAATCTTTTGCGTCTTTTTTTCTAACTCCACAGATTTATTTTGACCATTTCATGATATATTCTTTGTCAGGATTGGGGATAGTCTTTTTTGTTTTTGCTGATTTTACTATCTAGACTATCGGGTTGTGGTAACCAGACTTCAGTCTGTGCTCAATAGGATATAATTGCTTCACTGACCCTCAGCGATATCAGCATTTTAGAATCAACCATATACCGTAATAACACTATTGGCATCCAGTGTCTTTCAGAGATGTTTCTACCAAGCCAAACATAACAACACGGATGAAGTCCTTTAGCCAATTCAAATCATACCACACGAGCGAATCCGGTCAGATCAAAATCAGGCAGTGGTCCATTAATCGCAACACGTGTCATCTCATGTGTGGGATGTCCAAATCTTTTAAAGTACTCAGAGCTCTCTCCGAACCCAAGAAAACTCCCTAGATAACACGCAACCATATCAACCGAAATAATGCTTTTAGGGTTGTATTTTGTATTCCATAATCCACCAGGGTTATAATCCACGCAGCTTGATTCGATATCTGAGAGACATTCTGCGCGTGTTAGTTTCCATAGATTTCTCATTCTCGTGAAATGAGCTGCAACTGATGGAATTGTAAAACAGTTTGTTAATAATTGTTCGTCGTAATCTGTTGAAAAAACACTAGCTAATTTTTTCATCTCATTGTGGAGGGCTTCAGTACAGTATAATTCGCCATTGGGTTTTACATATTGATCAAATTTACCATCTTTGTCTTCAAAAATGTGAAGTAACCACACTGATACAGGATCGTTTTTACTTAACTCGTAAATAAAGTAAAATAAATTTCCCGTGTAATATTTTATGGTTCTGTCCCACGGAAATATTGTTACCGCAGGTGTCCATGCATGTTCGTTATGGTCAATAATTTTGATTGGACATCCTCTCGATTTATATTTCAAGTCGAATAATATCTCGCCTGTTACCGTCTCTACGGATATTGGGAATTTTAGTATCCGTTCTAACGCGGCCACATTTTGAATTGTTGCTCCGCTCTCGTTCATTGTTAATCCCCATTCATTTATTTTTTTGTGTCTTAGATCCGTCAATTTGTTTCCACGCAACGCATTTGTGAAGTGTTATTATTCGTTCTGCTAAACAATTCAACAACGAATATTTCATTGGTTTTTGTTTTTCAATACTCGGTTTATCATTTATCGGATAGATTCCATAAACAACTGCTGTTACAGGATAGGATCTCTCGTAATATGGTTTGTCAATTCCAGTCAGAATTCCTGGTTTGGAATCTTGACTCACAGTGACAGTTCTCTTATTTTTCAGGATGGATTTAAATTTGTCACGTATAATCCAATTCCCCTGTTTCTGAGCGGATAATGATTTTCACTCTAAAAAATACCTTTTCTGGTCTGCGAGAGTTTCACTGCTGCTCTTTTGTCGTTCATGGTATCATCAACACCATCAATTCAAAATGTCGAGCAACAGTGAGATGCTCTATCACGCTTGAATTCATTAAAACAATCACGTATTTTACCCAACATGCTTCTTTCACTTATTAGACTTTTTGGTACATCAGTGAAGACTCTATCGAGATTGAATTTAACATTTTTCCAAGGCGTAATTTTCGATAATCTCTCGAACTCCTCCATATTATAATTAAAACAAGTATTTAAATAAAGAATTTATTATATAATGAATCATTACAAATGGCTTATGATATGATCAGTAACCGCTTGTAACAAATCATGTAGAAATGAATTATGTGGATATCATTTACAAAGTGTACGTCGTGGGAGTTTTGGGCAGGGTAGGTGTGCCTGGTAAGTCGCATATGTGTCTCAATTGTGGTGGTAAGCGATACTGAGAGCGAAAGCGCTATTATGATAAACGAGTTAAAAACTCCATCAAAGATTCCTTCAATGACTCTGACATCGTCAATAACAAAATCATAAGAACACTTCAAGGCTACATTGAAAGATTCTCAAGTAATAATTAAACCAAAATAAAGAATTAGACAAATAATATTATAGTATATAAATGAACCAAGAATTTCAACCACATTTCGTGATTACCAATTATGAAGCATCTCGTGACGGTATTGTCAGACACTGCAACCAGAAGAAATCAGTTTGTGCTGTGAATAATCAAGGATATCTTATATTTAGTGCTGGAAAGAAAGTTATCTTAATCACATAATCGTCTATGAGGTATTTAACGGATTGATCAATGATGGTTTAGTTATTGATCATATAAATGGTATAAAACCTATAAAATCATTTAATACAGAAAATAATAAAGAAAGAGTATTTAAACCAATGACTGAAGCTGGAAAATATTTCGATATTTGCGAATCCTCAGTACGAAGAGTAGAAGAACAGGTATATCGATCGGATTTTAAAAAAAAAAATTAAAAACAGCATTCAGTTTACATATGCCTGACTTCTGTTTTGTACTATGTGTTATAACACCAAGGGAAATAACTCATGTGGGCTTGTATGTGTAGTTTTGACACAATGATAACTCCTTTGTTGTAGTCACGAATCTCAATGGGATAATGGCTTTTTTGTGTGGTTTAATATTTCACCAGGTAGAAGTTTTCCGAATAATGCAATCTCATCATTGCATCAATTTGACCGCAGATGGCATTTTTTACCCCAAACTGATAAGATGTAACAAAACGGCACTCGGCCTCAAACTAAGAAACTGATACAATTCCCCATACACTACGGGAGTGAAACAACACAACCTTGATCTGCCCTACATGTACCCAAATTCCTCCCTAACATAGAAAGAAAGAAGGATAAAGAAAAACCATAACAGCAACAGTAACGGATTTGTCGAAAATAGCAAAGTGGATACAAAATTTGGAAAATATGCCACGGCATACAGAATAACTGTGATAAAACCCTTCACATGATACACATATATCGTATTCAGAATTATGGATTTATAGATTACAAACACTGGTGTATTGTATACACAGATGGAATCTCATTCTGAGGCCCATCGTTCGAATCTCGTGGCTGGCATTATTGTCGATGGCACCGATTTGGAGGTTTTTCTATATAATTGAGGGCGCCAGCCCAAAAGGGTACTTCGTGTACACATCCCGTCACGTCAAATACGTGACGGTGTGATTTTACACCCCCGTGAAATTAATTCTTAGGAGGAGGTGTACAACAACAATTGCGCCCCAAAATAAACAATAGCATAGATTCAAAAACCTCTATGTCACACTAGGGTAACCCCACATGCTGGTTCAGAATGAACTATTGGCTAAAAGAAACGGTCATAGAGATAGAAAAATCTCAACAACAAAAAAAATCTCAAAAAAAAAACAAAAGAAGAGAGAAATCTCAAAGAGAAAAAATCTCAAAAAAAAGGAAAAGAGAAATCTCAAAGAAAAAAAACCCTATGAAAGACACAAAGCCAATAAGGGACCCAGCGAATGATAATCGCTCATCATCGCTATTGTTTATATTTGTTTTTGAAAAATATATTAAATATTTTTTTTATTAAATATATAATATATTCATATATGAATTTCGAAAATATGAATGTCATTATTAACGAGATTTCAAGTTTGAAAAATCAAGGAATTCAATTATCAGATAAATTAGATTGTAATCAAATTCTTTCTGAATTTCAAGATATTGATGATATCGCTAGAAATAACAGGTATGTATTATCTAAATCCTATTCATATATAAAGAGAATTCAACACGCTATTTATGACTCCCTTGCATTCTGTAACGACATCAATAAGTTCGTCCCGTTAGTCACTGTTGTCGAAAAGGTTAGAAACGAATTGGGAAAACAATATGAAATCAAACGCACAACTAACTCGAAAATCAAAACAATAAAAGAGATTATCAGCCAAAATGAAAATTCTCATTTGATTGCCTTGACACAGTAAACACGCCATACTATAGACAGGTATGCACTTACTCACCTGAAACAGAATTATATAGACAGGTGTCACTGGCGATTTATCACTGCGCGGAAGTATAACACATAAAATAATGTCGGGTGAGTTTTGTTCACTTACAATTTAGATCGTATAATATATTTATAATGGTGGATGAAGCACTGACAACTAAATTAGCACGTGAACGATTAGCTTGGATTAAGAAATTATTCCAGTTCGTGATTCCGTTCGAAATATGCTCCAAACGAGACAGGAATTTCAGAGTGATTTTGCGGCAGTCACTGAACAGTTATTTAAACCCGTCACTTCAACTACTTAAATAGTTATATTGGGAGAGACTATTAAAGATAGTAAAAAGGGTATTCTCCCGTTGTTAAAACAGATAGCTGGAGATAAACAGGGTGATGTTAGTAAAACAACGGGTGTTTCTTTTGTGGATAAAATTACCGATGAGGCTAAAACTCTAATAAAACAATTTCAATTAGTAAAACAAAAGGATTATCACGTTTTTGGTAATTTCGTTGCTAACAGTTATCATTGAAAAAAGGAGTTTTTAAAGGACAAGTATAAAGATAGTGGAATAAAACGTAATGACTGGTTTGATTGGTTGTATAAAATAAATAAGCGGATTGATCGTTTAGATAAGAGGGAGATGGGGTATATAGAATTTAAAAAGGGAATTAGTAATTATGATAAACAACAAATAGAAGAACAACAACAAGAAAGAAAGCGCCCAACACCAACACGGAGACAAACACGAAAACAATCAAAACAAGAAGAACTTCAATGGGATGATGATTTAGATAGGGAACGTCAAGCACCAACACGGAGACAAACACGAAGACAAAAAAGAACAAGAAGAACCTCAATGGGATACACCACTTGAAGATGATAATGATAAAATTTTTAGATACTTACAAGATCAAAAAGGGGATACACAAGGCGCAACTGGTACAACTGAAAAATTCGCTAGTGGATATCAAAGGGGTTTTTCAGGTAGTGATCTAGTTCGTTGTCCTAATAGTATTCTCTGGGATATATCACGATTAGAAGTTCTCGTAGGAGGGAAACGAGCCGGAAATAACTCACCGGAAGTAATTAATAAGGCAGCTGATATATGCAGACGACTATTTGAGAGTGGTATCATGGATATTGGTGTATATCGAGAGTTTATTGATGAGCTAGCCGAAAATCCTACTGAATTTTACGGTTACCATAGTGATTAATTTGATGACTTCGTCATTCGAGTAGATAAATAGCATTTAAATAACATGATTATACACTACAACCACAGCAAACCAACTATGGTCTATGTAGTAAACTCACGATGTCCAGTTTATAGAGCGTACTATGGAGATAGTCTCGGCAATACCATTGCATGGTTATTTGCAAGAATGGCTCCCAAAATAGCACCAATCGCAAAACAGTTATCAATGAAAGCTATTGATGTTATTCGTGATAAGGGTATTAGCACTGTTGGTGATGTTGTCACGAGGGCATTTTCTGCGGCTAAAGACAAACTAGTAGCGTTAGTTCGGCGGCGAAGGAAACCGATGACAAAGTCATTGGGACCACTACCGTCTACGGTAATGATGCCCGCGAGTATTAGTAAAATAATAAACAACGCGGTGGATCAAAAAATAGCATCACTGAGCAGCGTCCAAGATAATATTACTGCAAATATGATAGCGGGAAGTGGCTTGAAATCGCGAGCGAGATCACGGTTTAGATCAAGAAATATAGAATAATATGTTCAAATCGGCTCCTGACTTAGCATTTGATATGGACACCCCAGTACGCAAGAATGATTCAGTACTTAATTATCAATATTTTTCCTATAATGCAACATAACCGAATCTTCGATCAAGAATCGAACTTCAAGTCCAGGATACCAGCAAATTCTTTCTACTCTCTGAAGCGTTTATCGAAGTAGAAGGAGAAATTGTAACAAATGATCACGATCATAATGATCCACCATATGCAGATGACCCAAAAATCAAAGTCGGCTTTGTCAATAATGGTATCATGGCGCTATTTAACAGTGCTATTTAACAGCGTTAGATACATGATTGATGGAAAGGAGATTGAATCCATAGGGCGTGATGTTGATGTTGCCACAACAATGGTGGGGTTAGCAAGATATTCTGATGATTATACAAGATCGGCAGGTCCATCTATGATGTTCTCTAAAGATATTACTGATAACTCTGATAACAATAAGTATCTTAAATTGCTGACACTGCAACCTACTGCAGTTAATCCACAACCAAATGATGTTGAACACGAAGCCAGACCAGCTGATGCTACCTTTTGATATTGTAAAAGGTGATAATACTCGTTACAACCTAGGCTTTGCAACACGCACATCAATGTTAAAAGGACCTCGTAGACTATTCTCATGCGCGATTCCACTACATCATATATTTGGATTCTACAGAAATGTTAGAAACGTTATCTATGGAGCGAAGCATACAGTAAGTAGCCTTAGTGCGAAAAGGTGTTGATAATGATGCAATCTGGCATGGTGCTGGTGTTGCTGATAGCAAGGTGAATATCACAAAACTAGCACTGTGGATGCCAGTAATGACTCCATCACTCACCATTACTATCATTTATGAGTACAGGCGGCAAATCATTACTAAGTTGGCTAACAACTACCACGGATATGGTAGAGAGTAATATGAATGATACATAGACTTGGCAACTGGCATCAAAACGAGGTATTTCTGCGCCGCGGCATATATTTGTTGCGTTACAGGATAGGACGCGATTGGGTTCACAATTACGCAGCCATATGATATTTGATCGACTCGATGTTAATGAAGTCTCATTGAGTGTAAACGGTGAACAGGAACCAGCCGAGGATATTTTACTTGATTACAATCAAAACCAAATAGCACGCGCGTATCATCGTTTGCTATAATTTGTGGGACGCGATAATAATGTAGATACCTGTCTGCAAATATCACAATGGGATTTTAAAAACCTATATCCCATCTACTAATTCTCGCTGGAACATCTTGACTTAACCAGACAATCCGTCGTTGAAATATACTTTCGAGCTCATTTAACCAATGCTCCTGCTGGTGGTTACAGAACAGTTGCTGTAATTCTCAGTGACAATGCTACTCAAAGGTGTTGGTGGACAAATGAAAGTAGTTGGTGTACCAGTGAAAATATAAAATATTTTCAAAAATATGTAATGTAGCAATTAGAACAATCTATTATTAATAAAATGTCATATAGTCATGTTGGTGCTACGTTAACTCCTGGTCAAATTAAAAAATTGCAATCGGAATCAGCTTAAAAATGTGGAACCACAATATCGCTGGAGCACAATCCGATGTCTGGCGGTCAAAATAAACTGTCATTGACAGCTCGTCAGATAAAACACTTCAATGATGCAATCAAAGATAAAAAAATGGTGTTCAGATCACTCTCTCTGCGCTGCAATTAAGAACATGATAAAATCAGGTGGTATATACCCATTGTTCGCTGCGTTACCAGCATTAATTGTAGCAGCGGCCCCAGCGGTAGCAAAAGCCACCATGCTAGGAGCCGTTGGTACAGCGGCAGGGATGGCACTAAAGAAAGCTACCGGACAGGGATACAAAACAAAAGAAACGATCAAGAAAGGCTCTAATACTACCCGGAACTCCGTATTCATGGTACAGCGGAAACTGCATGAGACTAGGAACAGTTTACTAACAATAGTTCCTATGTCAAATTTTGATTTATTCGATGCTGCTAAAAACTAGCGATTAAAAACTTTAGAGGTGTTTTTATTAGAGATCAATTACCACAGCAACCACAAAGCGTTGAAACCGGTATCATTTATCTCGATAACAGCAGCGGACCTGGAACTCACTGGGTTGCATACGCGATTGAAACGCGTGCAATTGTTTGTTTCGATTCACATGGGTTAGCGCCGCCTAAAGAATTTATGAGTTATATAAACCACTTAAAAACTCCTTTCTGGTATTCTACGCTACCAACACAGATAATGAGTGGCCCACCAATATGTGGCATAGAAGTATTGAATATGCTCAAAGCTATTTCATCATCGGGAAAACCACCCCATAAAACCGTGCATGAATATATGAGCAATCGCTTTTTAGAGAGATCTTATATAAAATAACATGATTGATATTTGGGGAAGATCTTTATCAAGCCTGAGAAAACCCACCACGGAAATATCTGCAACCCGTGATGTAAAAAAATAATCGAAGATAAAACAGCTGAAATGTTAAATCTCGCAAGTGTTGATCCCAATGAAATAGTTGTATTTGAAGATCGTCAGAGTAAATTGAAAACTAGTAATGTTTCCCTTGATGATATCTTAGTTAAACAACGCGACGCAGTAGTAGATACTAAGGCGTTGTTTTCCGATCAGGGTAAACACAAACCGTGCGTACTTATTTCAACTATTGTGGATAGAATTAACAATTTACAACCATTAAAAAAACTACACGATAAATACGACGACCATATAACTAAATTCGATCAGTTTTCTGAATTACAAAGAAATATAATTAACAATATTGACAAACCTCTATTAGATTTCCTTGGAAATGAAACCGGTGACCACACTGAAACTCATGGAGATAAAAACCTCCATATATAATTTCTCAAAGTTGCGATCCGAGTATGATATTCATACCAAACAATTTACTATGTTAAGTAAAAACTTTTTAAAAAAAACGATGATGCAGTCGATAAATTTTTTTATAAAAATGCCAAACCCGAAGAAATCAAAACAGATATCGCTGTTATTATCACAAAACTCGATGAAATAACAGTGATTAATTGCCAAATAGAAGTTGTTCGCGAAGATATTAAAACGACCAACGATGTACTCAGGGATGATATACCGATGATGATAGAAAAATCTGAAAAAATAAAAATCCCTCACGAACAAAAAATATCGTAAATAATGTGTACGCGATCCAACACGGATCATTTCGATGGACACCATCCACTAACATATTAAATATCAGCGCGGCCATCAAAGGTATTTATCGATTAATACCAGTGTCGCGGACTCAATTTAATATTCCATCAACGAGATCATTTTGGGTCAACAATATGATATCAACGATCATCGACAAGGTAACAACTGAACGATTCACAATAGCATCCACTGATAATAATTTGGCTAGGGTTTCAGTAACATGGTATGTAAAATTCGTAGCTGATTTAAGTAAACAACTAAATTGAATTATGTTGTAATAAATACAATGTCACAACAGCATTATCGCTATGATCAGGTCAGAGAATTTCAAACTAAACTCAAAACACTCACTGAGGAGTACCAAACAAAAATAAAAAAAATACCGACGAAAAATTACCGTAGCTGATGTTACCGTGTACTCTGTAGCAGGTGCAATCACCGGGGCTTGTATAATACTATCCTCGGTGACAATGATTGCCCCGATAGCTGTTCCAATTTGTATATCAGTGGCGACAACAATCGCGGAAATTATTTTGATTATAAAAAAAAAAAAAATATCATCATGCAGCCAACGCAAACTACAAGACTACGTAGTTAGGCTCCATATTGTGTCAACCGCGTATTCCCAATTATCCTCGATGATATCATCCTCCATCGATGACACATTACTATCAGATAATGAGTTTTCAGCGATGGTACGTGTTTATGATTCCGCGATGTCAAAATTAGATATACAACACAAATATAATAACAATGGCGACATCGCAAGAACTACTTCAATGAATAGCGCGAAAATACCACACCGGTGAAAACCAGCATGATCTCAATAACCTCAACGAATCCTGAATTCAGTGTGAATTTCCCTACTGCGATTCCAGTTAAGGAGATAGCACTAGCAAAATTACGAGTGTATCACAGTTGGCCTAATATTAGATCAGCACCTTTCGGTGGTCAGCAACCGAATAATTCCCTGGTGTTTGCGAGTAAGAATAAACCCGACTCCTTTTGCATGTGATTGTTTTTTGCAGTAAACTAGGGCTGACGGTAGCAGGGTTACAAATGAAAAAAATGGTGTTGTGGCTTCAGCTATATCAGTTATTGATATTGTTCATGATGCTAAGATTGAGCACATTATTGAAAATGGCTCATGACCGCAATTTTGGGCATGTTATCTTCATTCCAGCTGTATCTAGTGTCAATATGATTCTGAATCTGGACATATATTTTATTAATAACCCCATGTTATTGGGGTTCTTTGTTGCAACTATATCTTGAGTTTCAATATGGTTCATGACCCCAAAGTTGGGCATGTATATGATTCATAACACTGGAGCTGAAGAGTACCGTAATCATTTCAAATAGTACGTCTAGTTTCGGCCTCTGTTTCAAGCAACATGACAAGTCATGTGACACCCAGATGGTTTCTTATGGTGTAGATAAATAACCAGTGTGCTGCCTTAAAATGAATAGTTGTGACAGCATCAAATTCTGATCTCCTAGAAATGATAACATGAGCTGTCAATCAAGATTAATATTTAATTAAAATGGCAACCTAATTACACCTGGTACTTTTGTACATATTAAGCCAACATTATTACTTTCATATGTATTCATTTTTTAAGGTTGAATTGTCCTTTTAGCATCACTGATTTATTATGAAAAGTAACACACACACACACTCACCTATGCCTGCTTTTGTAAATACTTGGCATTCTTGTTTTGCAAAATGTGTAAAGCATCTGAATTATGTTTTATTTTAAAGGTCACCCATGACAGCAGGAAATGTAACTCTTCCCTGCATATGGCTACATAAAAAATGTAAATAGTTGAAATGGTATAAGAAATATTGAGTTAAAAATTTAATTTATGAAAATTCATACATTTATAGCAAGGATTCAAGTCATTTAAACATAATGTTACTCATTATACTAACTTTATTATTATTTTTTAGTACTTTTTATTTTTGTTATGTTTAATATATTTTTTGAGACTACCGGTACAATCAACATACATGACTGGGATATTATCGCAGTCAGGCCTCCTGCTTTTGAGACACTTGTAGAAAAGACTTTAATATTCAGTACATGTATATGCAAATAAGAGGTAAAAGTTTACCATTTCATGTCAGTATATATATACACACAAAACACTAACACTAATTGTTTTAAGAGCAACAAATTCCAATTGTGTATGACTATGAAGATATTTGGACTGAAAAGGAAGACATTTCTAGGGAAAAGAGAATGTATGGAATATGGTATTTTATTTTCCAAAAATGTTAGGCAAAACTCAAGGTCTTCTTGGGATTGTATGTTCACAGGATATTTTCTGTATGACAATGTGCTGGAAATATGCCAGTATCAGCCTGAAATACCACAAGGTCAGAAATTTGCAAACTCTGAAATGGTATTGAAATGTTGGAATTTGCTAATGTTTGAATGCTTCCTGTGAATTTATTTCAAACACTGTGATAAATATTGTTTTTGCTAGAATAGCTCTTTAATATGTCACTTTAAAACCAAAAGGTATGATCTGATCATGGTACCCTAAGGATGATCTAAGCAGCTGTGTTTTAAACTTCTTAAAGTTTCTGGAATAGATATTGAGATGAACCAGACAGAATTTAGTTACAATAGTCCAGTCTTGAAAATACTAAGGAGCACACAAAAGTATTTTAGACCAGTTCCAGGAACAAACCCCTGTGGAATACCACAACATAGATCAACTGGGCTGGAGTGTGTTCCATTTTTGGCCACAATTTGTGTCCTGTTCACAAGTAGGACTTGAACCACAGTAAGGCTGTATTGTGAATACCAAATACATGCTGCTGGTTGTTGTTGTAGGGTTTAACGCCATTTTTCAGCACATGATATGGCTATACATGGCGACCATTATTAATGGTGGATGAAGAACCCAGAGAAAACCCCTGGAAAGAACCACTGACTCATGCTACATGGACTATGTTTATGACGTTTTTCTTAGCGGCTTTATAGATTAGTTTATGAATAGTGAGTCTGGTTGAGAGCCAAAGTCTCTCAGCTTTATCAAGGTTTTTTTCAGCAGTGTAAAGCTGGTTCCTAACACTGCTCTACCATGGAGAATACTTTTTAATTGACATTCTGCGCTTGATGGCTGTGGCATGTTCGTCAAGCAGGCAGTTATCAAGTTGTTCTGCTATAGGAGGTAACCCAGTTGTTAGGTTTGCTTGGATGCCATATCAATTTATCATACAGAGGTTTTTCTTAGCAGAAAAAAAAAGGTGGTGGTTTAGGGACCTAAATGTCAAGATGGCATCTCATGCAAGTTTGTGGGACACCAGGGAGGACCATAGAGTATTATCATTGGGTCTATGAAGAACCCAATGTAAAATGAGTGGGTTGGTTAACTGACTGTTTGAGGATGAAAACATGAATGGAATCTAGGAGTTTGTATGTGTATGGGTTTCCAGGACATAGTGAAAGTTGAAATCTCCAAAAATAATTAGGTTTGCACCTATTGAATGTCCATACTCCAAACACTGCTCCAAAAGGAGAGATTCAGTTAGTTTATTTTTTCTACTAGGAGGAGGATGGTAGAAACAGAACAAATGGTGGAAATCAAAGGTTGTAGTATGGTTAAATGATAACAGCAATTGCACCACTGCAAGTGAAAGAACGACTTGATTGAGTATCTTGTTAGTGTTAAATCCGCACACTCCGTCTAATTTCTAATGTGTTTGGCCATGTTTCTGTCAGGAAAAAGTGGTCAGTAATCTGATCATTATTTAAAATTAACTATTTCTGTGTGCTTCTCTAGTGATCCTTCTGATTGGGCATTGAATAATGCAATATGCAGTGGTATCTATTGCATAGTTGACAAGAAACGTTGATGATTTAATAGCGATTTGAATTTGGTTATCTAAATTAATGGTCGAGTTTTTAAATTGCTATGCCAGAAAGAGCAAAAGGGAGATAACTGGAATTCTTCATGTTCTATGCCAGCCAGCTTTGTCACAACGTTTCCTTTTTTGCTTCTATTTACATTTAAGTAATGATGATTGTAGTCCAAGGTCAATTAGTCTCATGCACAATGTAGTGTGGAGAGCCAAGGAGTGTTGATTTAAAGCAATTAATGAGAGTCCACCATGGCATAAATGAGTGGACTGGCAAGTATCACGTGATAGCAGTTTGTTCCGCAACAACGGAAATTGTAACAGTGGAGCAAGATAACTGTGATAAAGTCTAATTATTCTCATTTCCAAAGCGAGAAGATGAAAAAACATATTATAACAGAAAAGCCAATGAATGATGAACACAATAACGTAGACAAAGACAGGCAACAAGCACATATATCATGAAAATCAACAGAACAGCTGCCTCATACCAGTTATGCAACAGTGGCCATCTTGAACATGTATCAGGATATCAGGGTATAAATTTCAGACCATAAAAGGTCTCCTGGTATCCAAATACAGAAAACTCAGGGGAGCATGATCAGTACCATCATTCTCCTTGCATCCCCCATTACAGAGCTTTTTCTCATGACAGGCCACAAGAGTTGTCCTAATATGGTACTTTGACAATTGATTTGTTTAGCAAGCAAGACTGCTTATGGACAGTGTTATTGCCCTCTCATAAATTGGGGGTTGCCTTTGAGTTCAGGAAGTTGATCTGGTTGTTTTAAATATTGGAACATTGTAGAGCAACATATATATTGCTGAGTGATTATCATCTGCCTGGCATATCACACATGGACTCTGATGGTCATTTGTGCTAATTAAACCATGATTCTAAATGCAGATTGAGGTCTGAACATTTTCAAAATTGAACATAATTTGGTACATGGGATAATGATCTATTTACTGCTAGAGTACATTTCCAGCTGAACAGATACATTTCATACAAACCAGACCCTCAGGTTTCACTGGCTGTATCGTGGAATATTTATACTCTACTATATGTTCTTCCCCTTTTTAATATTGCTTTGCAATTCTAATATTGCTTTGCAAAAATTGGAAGTGAGGGGTGGGGAAGTGGTGAGTTCTCAGCCATGGTTATTCAGATAATTATCTTTTGTGTAGAATCAGTTGTACATACTGACGAGAATATCCGATGTGTTAAGATACTTAAATTGCTTTCACTGGTTTGTAAAGTTTCATTTTGAAGTTTTCCCTTATACAAATTGGTTTTGCAAGCTGCAAGCAGGAGAGAGCAGCCCTTAATTTCTTAGATCGTAGTTGTGTGTGTGAATTGGATTTTTAAGGCAACTTTAACAATTTTTCAGTCATATCGCTATGATATCTGCAGTGAGTCAGTTGATAGTGATGTCGAGCACTGGGGCTACATGCCGCAGACATGTAACATGATGTACACCCAGTCATATTATGCTGATACCAGGCTAACCAGGCCTATCACTAACCTCTTAACGCTGAATGCCAAACGAGGCAGCTGTTAGTAAAGTTTTTATATTTCTTTGGGAAAACATGGCTGGGGATCAAATCCATCCAGTTCCTGTCCTCTGACTTTACTCTAGGTTGAGATTTGTTTGCCACTATTTGTCATCAGCTTTGTCTTCTCGGCATTTATCTCGATGTCTTGAAGATGTTTCATCCAGGTTCTTTACTAAAGTGACCAGCTTGTCTTCACTGTGTGCCAGCCCATCAGTGTTGACTGCAAAGCAGATGTTGTAGATGTTATGCCCTCCAACGCTGACTGTCCCACAGTGGTTTTTCAGAGCTTTGCTCATGATGCACTCTAAGTATATGCTGAAAAGCATGAGGACAGCAGACAGTCTTGACATACTCCAACTGTTGTCTTTAGCCATGTCCACTACAGAACCTTGAACAATTACTGCACTGGTAGCCTTGGTTTATATCTGCTTGATGGTATTGGTCAACTTTTGACCCATGTTATACTTCTACATTGTGGTCCACAATGCCTAATGCCACACTCTGTCAAAAGTCTTTCTGAAATCTATGAACACATGATAGACGTCGTGTTGGTGTTACGAGTACCTTTCACACAGATTGATGAATCTAGTGTTGTGTATATATTTTGGAATATAGCAAAAATTCAGTTATTTTGTTTCTTATAGTGTATTCTTTTTATTATTAAGCCTTTCATAGAAACACAAAATGAGTATATAATAAAAAAGTTACTGCATTTGTATGGGAAAATATGAACTTGTTTATTGAGACTAATAGTGCACCAACAAGGCCATACAGTATCATTGCGGAAAACACGATCATATTTTCCCAGACAAATGCAATGACTTATAAATATAGAATTTGTTATCAAGATGTGTGGGTCTACAATTCATAACATGATTCTTCATGATTAGTATATACTTTAAATAACTTTTAGGCTTTCATCATAGAAGAAAAGAGACAAAATGCCATAAAGATACTGAAGAGTGAAAAACGTTCTGTCCAGCAATGCAGTAAGTACTAAATACGCTACTGTATCTGTAATACAGATTACAATATTATGTTTTGAGATGCAAATTTTATAGACATTATTTTGCTTCCTGTGTAAGTGAAAGACAAATAAGCATGTCTGAGGTCCATTTGTTTCAACTTGGAATAAGATAAGGTTTCCCGTCAGATGATGCTCGATTTATGACATTTTGAATTGTGCACTTTCATTTTTAACACTATTTGTAATGAAGAAATAATATTCAGTTTGTGCCAGGTAGTTGTTTTATGCATTTCTTGATGCCGTGTAATGTGGCTTGTGTGCAGCGCATGTACATGCATTTACATTACTTTAAATATATGACCTAACCTAAGAAATGTATAGATCAAGAGTCACATTGATATTTTCAATAACAACATATTATATAATAACCAATTCTGATGAAACTACTGTGTATTGAAGGTTCGAGCTTTTATATGAGAACATCTTTGAATGCTATCGATATGTCACTCTTATTTCAAACTTATATTTTGGGACTGATTATATTCTTTGTCAGTTAGGAGCATATCAATAGGCTTGTTACATATATGTTGTGCATGGCATGTTACTGAGTTTTCATTTGTAGAATATAATCTTCAGAGTGTTGCTGTTCTTTAAAATGCCAAAACAGAAGAAACTCAATTGAATGATTTATTTGAATTATGTTTTACCCTATTAAGTTTGACCAAACATAAATTTAATGTATGCTTAAACATCCTTTTAAAGTAGGATTCAATGCATTTCATTTTATAATATTGACAGAGAACTATGGTGTGATTTGGGTCATTATGTTCAAGTGCTGTTCATTTGTAGTCTGATTTGTTTAAATTAGAATTTATTATAAAGACCACTTATTTTGTATAAAATAATGATTGTGTATGTGATCGATTGTAGAAAACAATCAAGAAATCTTAGAAGGAGTACTGCGATCCAACAGCAAGGTAGTGAAGATAATGGTTTGTGAAGGAGACATGAGTGAAGAACCGTTTGACTGCACTTTGATCAGGATGGAGAAGTGTGAACATGGTGGTAAGATATTCACAACAATAGATGCAGATTGTAGCTCTTTTTGGATATTCTGTGTAATTTAGTGAGTTATTTTTACACCAGTTGCTAAGGTTCATTCAGATTGTGATGTCTTGAGGGATGTACAGAGCAACCTTGCTATCCAAACATGTCTTGATGGGAACAAAAATTTTTGAACATTAATTTGCTCTGTTAATCTAAAAATCATTGTTCTGATTCCAGAAATCAAAATCAGTGACTTGAAATATTCTGTCCAAAAACAAGAAACTTCAAGAAATTGTATTTTGAAAATACAGTGAGTGTGATAACACAGACTCAGATTTGTGTCAGTTTATCAGACTGATTGGTCAAATTCTAGTGGCACATTAAAGTTATAAATTGATCATGTAATCATATGTGTGGAAACGCTATAAGTTGCACGACTGTATTGTAACCAGATTTTTGTTGTTGCTGTTTTTGCTCATTAGTAAAATTTCTGAGTAGACAACCAAGATACCATAGTAGATTCATTCACCATCTGCAAGAATAATTCCTAAATTAAATTAGAAATACCAAGTTGATGTAGGATTGCAATTTCATAAACCCTATGAGTGCCTTAGTGAAAAACTGAGATGACATTGGTAATGTCACTATTTGGTGTTGTGAGGATAAAAATGGAACCAATTGGTGGGTAGGTAGACATATATATGATCACTAAGGCTGTTAAGGAGTTCATGAAATTATAGTGTGTCCATATTCAAATAAATCATCTGTTAATTATAATTATCTTCCTTGATAAATTCAAGTTCTTGTCATAATTTATTCAGCATTTGTTATTCTTGTAATAAGTCTGGGCAGGAGGGCCAGTTTGAAGGGTCAGAAATTCAACAGGGTTTAGAAGAAAAAGTAGCCATAATTACTATTCTATTAAAAATAACTCATATCATAACATAATAAGTTTTAGTTGAAGTTCAAATTTAATCTTTTGTCTTTTTGGTATATGAATTTCAAAGTCAATTATAAAGTAACATTTACTTGTTCTTTCCTAATTTTAAAGTTAGATATGATAATAGTTGATACATTTATTTAAGGCCAAAACCTACATCACCCTGGAGTTTCTATGGCTAGTAAAAAAAATGCCTTTCTTGGAGTGATAATCACTATTCTGCCAGCTTGATTGCACCGTTCTGTTAAACTTGGTATCTTGCATGTTGTGTTCTTCCTGTGTGTGTTTTTATATGAGTTTGTCCTGTAAATGAAAACTAGGGATGAGATTAGAGTGAACGTATCTACCCATCACACTTTTATTTCCTTAATGTCTCCTGAGCCTTTTGAGATACCTGCACAAATCTTGTTATGTTTTTGTATCATGATTAGATATTGGATTATGTCAGATCAGCATTAGAGAATAATTCTCATTTATATTCCCTACCTTTTTTAATAGAAGCATGTATCATTATTTGCATTTCTGTCTGTTTGTCCATTACACTTTCAATTCCACTTTAATTTTGAAACTGTCATTAGAGTAGAACTTTTCTTAACTCATTCAGCCCCAGCACTGATAATAGTATCACTGCTGCTCTGCCCCAGCAGCACTAAGCAGTGTATAGCTGCTTGTGCCCCATATAGTTTACCTGTTTAGACATTTTTGCAAAAATCATGCTCATGCATTCACTCCTACCTGAATTTCCCTTTATATAGCCAATAACATTCCACAAAGTTTTCACCAATTATTCCAAAATGAATTTGTCTACAGAGTGATGTATCTTTTTCTTTCTATTTGTCTAAGTCTTTCAAAACTTATTTATACATGTACACTATTTACAAAATTAACATGATCAATACAATCAGATAGATCTGCAAAAACTCTTTCATCATCACTATCAGCATCCTCTTCTTCTGACAATTCATTCATTCTCAGAAACTCGTATGTCCGAATCAAAATCTCACAAAATATTTAACTGCTGGACATATCTTTTCTTTGCTTATTCAATATTTCCATGATTAAAATCAAGAAATTCGTCATCTTCGCTCTCACTGTCATTATGTCTTATGTCTGCCATCATTTATGATTTTTCACAAACAAAACACGTGTGGTGAAACTGCCCTCCATTGGTAACCCTTGGTTTCTGAACAATTCAAATTTGCACAAAGAAAGGTAAAATTATTTCTAATTGGTTAGTATTGGTCTGATTCATGGAAAACCTTCATTTACAACCAATTAGAGGTATTGTATCTAACACACATTCTTCGAAATGTCGAAAGACGGGACCTGATCGTTTATTTACTGCAGTAAACAAACTTTGACTACTAGCGGGATCTGCCATTGAATGCAGAAACCAGATTACTCATATTGATGGGATTGGGGCTGATTGAGTTAAAGTTTATCATTAAAAGGTGTTTAGTGTACCAGATTGGTGGTCCTATCATGAAGTGCTCAATAAAGTGTCACCCCGCTATAATTTGATAGTTGGGAGCCATTGAACCCAAATTTGTTATAGATCGAACTGAGTTATATGCAACCAGGTCAGTCAACTGAAGAAAATGATGCATGTAGCCCAAATAATAGGAAGGGTTGGGTGGGTGGATAGGTAAAAATTGTGGGGGCAAAAATATGTTCTTCACTGGTAAAGATACCATCTTACATAAATGCATATACACCTGTTGTAAAAACACTGACTGCATATAAAATATATTACTTCATTCAGAGAACCATGCATTGGTTCATATACATGTACACTGTTTATATACACATTCCTACCCATTTATTTCCACATCCTCAGGCCCAAGGAAATATTGTTGACATAGGCAGATCTCAAGATAAGTAGGGGGGATCTGATAAAAGATACAAGTTCAATATTCGTCAATAAGAGTTGACCTGTCGTCAGTGATTAGCATTTACACATTGAGAAAACTATGGAAATTTGAGTAAATGAAGACAAAACCAGTGTGAAATACACTTGTATATTGACAAATTACATTTTGGATGCCTTTGTGTAATAAAATTCACAATTAGAAGTTACATCGGTCACATCATGATAAGAAAGACATTATGATATTCAATGTTGGTATTAGCACATAATTGCATAATTGTTTACATGCTCCAAGTACATGTGATTAAATTGGCCTAGATTTGATCAGTCTTTTATCTAAGTCGCCATGAGAGACCAACTTTTTAGGACCAAACTAAAGCCTTTATTTTAATTTGTATCCAGCCATGACAATTAAAGCCTGGTGGCAAGATCAACTAATTGTTGAACAAAGTATGGATCAGAACTGCAGCTTGTCGACAAAATTGATTAGAAAACAAATGATGTGTTCAAACTGGACCAAGGGCTTCTGTTGACATGTTCTTTTATTTTTTTTTAACTCGACATCGACATAAGCATGACAATTTGGTATTAATATTATATTATACCAAGAGACTGGGACTAATAGCTGTTGTCAATAAAAGTTTGTAGGACTGTACATGTCTAATGTATAACAGAGTGTCATCACCATGTACATTGAATCCACACTACAAGTACTACCATTGAAAATATGCATACACAGATTTAAAATATTCATTAATTTTGGTAAAAAATAGCACAATCACATGACGAATGATGAAGCACATTTACTTTTCACTGGATCCCAAGTTGGTAAACATTAGTTTGCATTCATAAGCATACATTTATTTCCTGCAAAAAAGGAAACTTTGATAGTACAGTAAAGTGTTGTAATCATGATGGAAAATGGAACAATCCACTGGTAAATGCAAAAATCAATCAGATTCCATTGCTTTTATTTAAGTTTGGTACTGTACTTCCTTTGAAGAAAAGTTCTTTGTTTTTAGTGAAGGGTGCATACATTAATAACGTCACTGCTGAAGGGTAGCTTTCGAGAACGAAACAAATGACTGTTTCTTATTGTAGCAGAAACATCAAATAATTGTATTGCATGAATGAGACCTTTTGTTCTCTCATTTCAAAAGTCAGTGCTTCAACGCTAATGTTTTCTTTTAAAATTTAAACATTCTTTTTTATCTGGGAGCATTTGTAAAAAAGGAATTGGCTGTCATTTAGTCGATTGTAGTTACTGTTCCTCCCTACCTATTGAATAGACCATCAAGTAAGATTTTTAGGTTATTTTTGGACAATGGTGACGTTTTGTGGAAGCAGACTGATGTTGCCTTCCACGCATGCATCAGAAATTAAAAAAGGGTCAGCAAACAATAAAGATGCAGGTGTTCTGGTCTGATGACTGGGATTACTTCAGAAAATGTTCTGAAGGATTTAAAGGAGTGAAAAGAAGAAGAATTTTACTTACCATCCACATACAAATGTATGTCTATGTAAATAATAATAATCAATATAAGGACTTTGTATAGTGCCTAAGTTGTTGAAGCTCTAAGTGTTTTACAACAGCTGTAATGATATAACTACACAAAAAAAAAAAAACCCAATCACCATGAAATTTGAAAACATTTTTAAAAAACACAAAATCTTGAAAATATTTGAGGTAGGTAACATTATTAGGTCTTTAAGTTTGCTCTTGCAGTCGAAAAAGGTGAGATTTAAGAGCACTCTTGAAAGGGATCATTGTGTCATCTAATTTCAATGGTCAATTCATTCCATGTTGCTGGGCCCTGGTATGCAAAAGAACTTTGTTTTCATGGTGGGAATAATGAGTATACAGTTGTCAGAAGAGGAGCATAATAATCTTGCTGGTGAGTACTGGAGTCGATCAATGAAATGTAGCACAAAGAACAAATTTTGTGTTTGATTCTGGATTGAATGGATAGCCAATGTAGGGTACAGAGCAGCGGTAAGCTGTGCTCTGATCATGGTACTCTAAGGATGATCTGAGCAACTGTGTATTGATTTTTTTGAAGTTTCTGGAGTAGATATTTAGACAAACCAGACAGAATTGAGTTACAATAGTCCAGTCTTGAAAGTACTAATGAACACACAAGTGTTTTAGTGCCATCAACTGAAAGATATTTGTGAATGGAGCTGATGCATCTCAGCTTAGGATATGCAGTCTTGCATATGTTCATGACATGTTGGTGCAATGTGAGAGTACTGCCTAGAGTAACATCTAGGTTTCATACTGACTGTGAATTTAACATTGGTGTTGCTGATATTTATTGTTTGAGGTAAAGGATGTGAATGAGAAAGTCTAGTTTTGTGATCAGAATGGACTCAGTTTTATCATTATTCATTCACCTGGAGCTTGTTACATGTCATTCATGATTTTACATAAAAAATGAACCTCTCTACTCCATGGATGGGGTAGCATGAACTTCAATTGGGTGGATAGATTTGTATATTTGTGTGTCATCAGCATATAATTTGTGTGACACTGGGTGATGATCTATGACACTAGAGAGCAGCTGAGTGTACAGAATGAAAAGAACAGGTTTACGAACAGACTCCTGTGGAACAGCACAACATAGATCAACTGGGCTGGAGTTTATTCCATTTGCAGATACAATTTGTGTTCTGTTCACCAAGTCAGACTTTAACCACATTAATGCTGTATTGTGAATGCCAAATACATGTTGGAGGCAGTGAAGTAATATATCATGGTATATTGTGTCAAATGCTGCAGACAAATCCAGGAGAGTGAGGACTGTAATCGTTCCACTGTCCAAAGCAGAAAGAATGTCATTAAATACTTTCAGAAGAGTAGTTTCCATACTGTGGCAAGGGCTATATGCAGACTATATATTGCTAAAAAGACTGTTTGAATTCAAATGAGATACAAGTTGGGTTAGAACAACTTTTTCTAAGATTTTTTTTATATGAATGGGAGATTAGAAACTGGGCGGTAGTTCTTTAAATTGTTATGGTCAAGTGTTGGTTTCTTCAGCAGAGGCTTTACTATGGCAGTTTTGAAAAATGATGGGAATTCCCTTGATATGAGAGAGGTATTAATAGCATCAGTTAGTGAAATGATGTTATAATGGAGCGTGGTATAGAGGAGTCACACTGAAGTTTATTGTGTGTGGACATGTGTTATTAATAGTGCTACTGCAAAAATGCATTTAATTAGGTTACCCAAGGTTATCTGTTTGTAAATTACATCTTGACTTAAAATTGGTACTGTCAGTAAATTATCTAAACCTTATATAATATCATTAATTTACAAACAACTTCGCCAAAACTGGCAGTTAAGGCGGGTAAGAAAGAGTTTGGCAGGGTTTCCATTCTACTAGAAAACTAGTCTTCTTGCTTAAATATAGACCAATAAGTAGATCTCCACCTTTTTCTTCTTCTGACATAACTGGTAGCAGAGACTAAATATGCTGGTTCATATTTCATAATGAGGCTTTCACCCTTGTTCAATAGTAATTAATTCATTTATTTTGACTTACTTTTAATCTGATGGTAATTAAATTCCCTCTTCATTGCATTAACTCCTTGAGAACACTCACATTTTTAGTATTAATCTTTGTCAGAGCAGAAGACCTGTGTATTCATTTACTGAGTCAGACCTTTTTGAAATTGCTGATGCATGCATGAAAAACAGCATCACTTCAAGGCAAGAGTACTGACATGACTGAACTTAGTGTGTTGCAATGGGAGATTGACACCCCATGTATTGTATACATGTATTAAGAAACGATACATGAGTATCAATGCATGTTTGGAGACTGGTTTAGAAGCAGACATATCTTGATTTTGCAGAAAATGCAATCCTTGTTTATATGGTAATATATTGTTTTGAAAGACTTTTATGTCAAAATGTTAAATATATCAACCCTTTTGTAAATAGTTTGTTTTTTTTAAATCAAGGATTTTAACAAAATCATCAGAGAGAATTTATTTTGTTTGTAAAAAGTGAGTTTTATTGACACAAAAATATTCAAGGTGTAAGCTTTTTTCTTTACAATATAAGATTCTAGTACTTGGCAACAGTTTTTTCATACTGTGATACGAAATGTTTACTTTGTATATAGATCGCTATCTTGATTTAGGGCTGTTCCATTTAAACATACATGATACCCAGGCTGGCAGTGTTAAAAATATGTGCCAGGGTACTTTGATTTGATTTCACAGAGTTAATTTTAAAATGATAAGAAATTTCTAAACTGCATCTATGGCTGTGTACCCTACTTTAAAAGTGTCTTCCGTGTGTCCCAAGTATGTTTTAATGGAACAGTCCTTTATTCGTTTATTCCTGCTTGGCTAATGAATATAGAGGTGGCTGACACTCTTCGCCTTCTTTATTAACTCATTTGGCGCCAATCCCATCAATACACATAATCCGTTTCTGAATTCAGTGGCTGATCCCGCCAGTAGTTGAAGTTTGTTGACTGCATTCAGTGGCCAATCTCATCTTTTGTTGCTATGAATGTGTGTTTGATACGTCTCTGATTGGTTATACAAATGTTTTTTTTTTCCAAGAATCAGACCAATATTAACGAATCAGAAATGACTTTTCTTTTCTTTGTGCAAATTTAAATTGTTCAGAAACCATGGGTTACTAATGGAGGGCAGTTTCACTACACATGTTCTGTTCATGAAAAATCGTAATGGATGGCAAACATAAGACTTGACAGTGAGAGCAAAAATGAGGAGTTTCTCGGGTTTATAATCTCGAAAATATTGTGCAAGCAAAGGAAAATTATTTTCGGCAGTTGGATATTTTGCGAGATTTAGATTCAGACATAGAAGTTTCTGAGACTGAATCGTCAGATGAAGAGGATGCTGCAGAATGTAGTGATCATGTTAACTTCGTAAATAGTGTATCAATAAGTTGTGAAAGACTTAGACAAATAGAAAAAAAATACATCACGGTGTAGACAAATTAATTGGAATAATTGGTGTGTAATTTTATTGGATAAAAGAAGAGAAATCAAGGTAAGAGTAAATACATGAATGATATTTACAACATTGTCCAAACAGGTAAAAATATATAGGGCACAAGCAGCTAGACACAGCCAAGTGCTGCTGGGGCAGAAAAGTAATAATGCTGATAACAGTGCTGAATGAGTTAAGCAGGAAAGAATGTCATCATGAGCTGAGACAGGATAATGAACATGTAGTCATTAATTCACACAGAGGGAGAGTAGAAGGGTTAGTCCTTTGTCACACTCAGAGCATAGACACGATGATGCAGTCTTAGTGCGTGATCATCTTTTTTGAGTTACGTGTTTGGGTGAGTCTTGAAAAAGAAAGATCTTGATTTTAAAAATGGATGTTTCATAAGCTTACATGTTATTTAATTCCATTCATTAATGGTCATATGTGAACCTTGATAAAATTAATTTTAACTGGGAAAAAGCCTCCTCCATGGATAAGTTTTCCATAGCTACAATATTCTGTGGACCTGGCAGGTCATAGGCCCTCCTCGTTTATTCCTGCTTGGCTAATAAAGATAGAGGTGGCTGACACTCTTCGCCTTCTTTATTGAGCAGACAAAGAATGGAATTTATCTGATGAGCTGACAGGATAATGAACATGTAGTCATTAATTCACACAGAGGGAGAGTAGAAACGATAGTTCTTTGTCATACTCAGAGCATAGACAGGATGATGCACTCTTAGTTTCAGTGGATCCCAACATTTTTACAGAAGACTAGGATATCTTGGGTCCTTCTCCCTTGTTCCTAAACAGGGTTTGGAGAAATTTGTAAAAGTTTGTTAAACAAAAAGACGAATGTATTATCTTACATTGCTTGAAGATTAAATGATAAAATGTGAATGGAATATGGTCATTTGTTTCTTCTTCCAGTGTCTTAAACATTTATTAATTTGAAATGGAATTAAACTAGTTAATAAATAAATTAATATAGGAAAAGAAATTGTGATTTATTGATTCCTTCTAGCTGCATACAAAATTAAAGAAGAGAAGGTATAGGCATTGAGAATTGTTATATAGTTGTAACATCACAAACACTAATAGCATGGTAAGGAACATCAACAAATATGATACAACAGTATACATGTAATATGAATTGCATGTTAGAAAAAGGTGTCTTTATTAGTACAAGTAGATTTAGGGCTGGGACTCCAACAATGTAACTTAGAAAATCCTGTAGAGAACCAGGCTATGCTTACACAAGTCAACCAGTACACAACTACTACATTTTTTCTTTTTTCTTCTCACCATTAATTAAATTTTCATCTTGACAAAGTGTTTGTGTCCCATAGAAGAATTATGTTATCTATGATTGTATGTGTATAGAGGCCTCTAGCTAAAATAGCCCTTGACTACCGAGTCGCCTTCTATAAATAAAGCATTATTATTATTATTATTTGACTTATCTCCTCCATTTCTTGTACAGCTATATTTATCTTGTAAGTGTGACTCCATAAGCACTTTGACAAATCAAGTTGTCAAGTCATTGTTTTGCAGATAAGAACACATCAATATCACTTTTTATTTAGGATTTTGTCTCATAATTCTTGAATGTAAAATATTTTGTACAACAGTGTCTATAATATGTTACGTCTATTTGACTTAAATTACTTATTTTTAGATGTCAAATCCAAATTTGAAATTTTGCCTTTAAAATTCATTAATTGGGAGATTATTCTAGAAAAATCTCTATGACCATCCTTTAACTGTAAACAAGTTTTTTACCTTGGCTTGTTGACTTAATTCCTGACCCTGCTTTAGACATTGTCAACAAGCTTCTAAAACTATTGGTTAATTTCAAGGACAACTTTTTATTTTTAGTTCTTGGGGGTGGGAAATATCTAGATCTTTCTTTGAGTACGTGATTTAGTGAAGGCAGCCTCTTTCTTTGACCTTCCATGAACTTCCATAAAAATAAAAGGGTACAGTGGGACCCCGCTATAACATGGTACTTGGGAGCCATAGAATCCGACCAGGCTATGAACCGAACCGTGTTATAAGCAACCATGTACAATTCCAACACATTTTTGGATTTAATTGGGGGGGGGGGGCGGGGTTTACATAAAGACGGGTGCGAAAATGCATGGCACAATTACCATTTTTTATCAATATATATTAAATGAGAAAAACATTTGCTGTGGTAACAGAAATTGCAGATATAATATATTACTTTATTCAGAGAACCATGCATTGTACATACACGTGTCTAATTTATGTATACATGTATAATCTATTGCATGAAAAGAGTATTAACACAGTGTACTCACCAGCGAGTCTTGTAACATACATTGAATCCATAATAGAAATATTTCCATCGAAAATATCCACACAAGGATGTAAAATATTCAATAATTTTGTCACAGATCATTATGTGACTGAATTCAATGAAAAGAAAAAAACAAAAATTACGTAACGGATGTACGTAATGAATGATGAAATAGTACATGTCCATAGATTAAATAATGGAAGCTAAAGTGTATTCTTATAATAACTACATGTACATCTCAGGATCTTTCTGTCTCTGAATTCAGTCCTTGTAAATTTCAGCACATTATCCCACCCAAGCTGCTAGTCAAAGTCCTTTGAACTTGCCGCCCAGTTATTGCGTCATGTTCTTTTGATGTACTCTAATAAATACAGCAGGCAGAACTGATTGTATTTTAACCACTGAATTATGTCACTGTTTAGCTCGGCAGTTCACTTTGATGATAAGCAATGTACTTAAATTAATTGATTTATACATTCTGTTGAGAATCTTTTATCAACCGCCGCATTGGCTGTTGCTTAGTTGTGTATGAAATTAAGAGAACATATATCGGAGATTATTTGAGCAACAATTGTATTCGGGATGCATTCAAGACAAACACAAAGTAGACACAATAGCTTCATTACTCAGGAATCAGTAATTATAATATTGACACTTATGAGCTGTAATTTTTCAACAATAAACAAAGATCAAAGTTCTCAGTAGGCAGAGCAATTGGTTCGTATTTCCGACGTTTATTTTGGCACAAAACTAGAAGAAATCTGATAATACATTTTCTACACGTTCTTTTTTGCACTGTTTAGACGAATATGAGAATGATAATTATTTTTTTTCCACACTTAAATTTTTTTTTTGGGGGGTCTTTGAGAAAAATACCTGTAATAAATTACCCGAAATTTCGGGAGCCATGCCATGACCGGGTTATATTCAAATTCGGGTTATAGCGGGGCGGGTTATAGCGGGGTCCCACTGTATTTAAAGTATTGTTTGGGATAGAACAGTTCAGTAGAATCTGGGCTTTTAAAGATAATAGTTGTGTTTTCTGTTTGAGTTATAATTTGAATTATTGTACTGGAAATTGCGTCATTTCGTCGTAGAAAGAGGAATTATTTGGAAAAGAACATGTGTTCATAATTTCATTTGGATGATTATAAAACAAGAACTGCATCACGTGACATTGTCAGCCATTTTGGATTACATCGTCAAGATTCGAACCTGGAACTATTAGAACATTTATTTATCAGGACTCTTGCAATTCCATTTGTGGATTATTTTTGTGAATTCTATATTGGATTAAGGTTGGATTTGATTCTCTAAAACCGTAAGTTTATTTATTTTATGAAAATAATTGTACTTAATAAATTAATTGTTAAAGTTTTACAAGCTTGTTAGTTCTCACTCTTTCTGTGTTGCTGCTTATTCGAGCCTAAGCACGTAACAAATAAAATGACAAATAATTGCTGTAACAACACTGTAAGTTAAAACCCTTATATTCTAGAACTTGTGTCTAACTGACCTTAGAGGATAGACATGTCACCACATGACCTCAGAGGATAGACATATCACAACAGCATGTACAAGTGAGACAGGGCTCTGTCTAACCTTTCTTTTTGTTCTTCAGATACTGTATTTACTCGCATGTAAGTTAATCTCTACATTTAGAGCCTCACAAAAACAATATTGTTTCTTTCTTACCCTCCAATTAGGTCAGGGTGTATTTTGCAAGTCATAGATGTCTGAAGGGGGAGTTGTTGTCAGTGAGCAAGAAATGCAAGAAATACAATAAACTGGATAGAAAGAAAATAAATGGTAGAAAGAAAATAAACTGGATAGATAGTTAGGAAAAATAATAGCAATGCCAGTGTAAAGTACATTTGTATTATTAAATGTCACAAATAAATTCTGAACTGGGATAAGTTCTAATTAAATCCATTAGAATTCATAATACTTGACATTTGAAATTCATTTATATTATAAATTCATTAATTCAGTTATTCCAGTAGGTCACATACAAATATAAATTAAAATAGTTCATAATATCCTTTAATGTGTTTATTCCACATGTTGCACAAAAAAACAATGCAAATTAAGTCTACATCTAATCCAATAAATGTGTCATCTGGTATAAAGTCCAAGAATTCGTACTCATTGTCTGATAAAGTTGTGAATCCTGCATAGTCATCTAGTCATTGTAAATCATTGTCATCTATTCATTGTAAATATCTTTTGACTCCATTTCCTTGGTTTTACTATCATATGTGGATGCCTTTTGGCAGATATGCACTGGTCGAAAACCGTAGCAAAATATCACTTGTGAATTAATTAACTTATGGAAATTGAAAATATAAATTAAATCAAGCTTTTATTGCATTGGTGTTTACACATAAAAACAGAAATATTAATATATTAATATAAAATTAATGCAGGTTGTTTGTACTTGCACAAAAATGGAAGCAATATACTTGCAGTAAATAATACTGTCTCTATCTGACACTTCACTTTGCGGTGGGTAGTATTTGTTTTTACCAACAAAAAATTTCAAATGATTAAAATCCAGATAACTGTAGATACATGTATTGTGCAATACATAATGAAATAGATAAATACGATGCATATGGAAAAAGTTGCATGAAAACAAGAACTATTTAAATTGACTATTTTTGTGTACTGCAAACATCTAGAATTTCTAAGATTACTCTTAGATTTATCAAATTTATTTGTTTGTTAAGATGATCTCTACTATGCATGAGTCAAATTTTCATTAATAAACCCTCAACTTATAAGCAAGTATGATACTTAGCTAAGAAAAAAAACATGTTTAATGAATTGTCAAGAGAGATACAGTGTAACTATTCAAATATGTCTCGATCTTTACTGTGGATAAGGAACAAGGCAGTAAAGAAGGTGCACACCACTAAATTCAATTGTCAGAATATTGCGAGACTTCATTATGTTAGTCGATATTGGAATATATATAAACTTGTCAGAAAATTTCAGAGAATGAATCAGTACTTAAATTTCTTCAAACATTTTGTAATATTTGCAGAAGATACTAATTGTCCCACAGAAAATGTGCAATACTACAGTGCTGCAATAACCAATTCATCCCAGTTACACAACAAGTTCAAGATCCATGTAAGAGATGAAGAAGGCTGTTTGTACAAGGTCTTGAAACATTTATTTTACCAGGCCATGAAGAAGAAACATACAGTGCTCTCCTTTGAAGTGAACAAATGTAAGTGAAAATTAAGTACCTTTTATTTTACCAGCTCAAAACCCAAATGAGTTGCATGGTAGGGTCTTTTTGGTGTTTTTTGTTTTTTCTCCATCATGTGCAATCAAGTTTTTCAATACTCTAGAGCATTGTTTAAATCAGGTTTGGAAAGAGTTCGTTTATGAGCAACATCCATGTACATATACATTAATTAGTGTCTTTTGATTCAATTTGTGAACATATTTCTGAAATGATTATCATCAGAAGTTGTTTATAACTTTATATCATGTGAAAGAGTTTAGTTATGAGAGAGATCCACACAATATTAATGAAGTGATCATGCTTTTTTTCTACTGAGCTTATGAACACTCTAATGGCCATATATCTCATCAGATTTGGTTTGTAAACTTATTTCATCATTATCTTGGATGATTTCAGTGAACAACATCCATGTATAATGAGGTAATTATGAATCACAATTCAAATCTCATATGAATTTATTTATGCACAACATTCATCATATTATTGAAATAATCTTGGGGCAGATTAGCTAAGCTTCTGATCAGCTTTGTATTGTATCATCAGAGTATTAGATGAGTTCTTTTATGGGTGGGATCAACATATACAAACATGTAAATCTCTCACACTAGAGGGTTTTTCTTTTGAGTTTTGTGGGTTTTTCCTGTCCCTCTCTTACTCATTCAACTCTCCGTGTTTGCATAATTATTTGTGAAAATAAAATTTAAAAAATCCCCATATTTCTCCTTCAAATACATTCCCCAATCACATTAACGTAGGGATATAAGCCTGCTACCTTGCGAATCCAGCCCTACTAAAAGACAAAAATTTGTCTGTTCTATGTCCAATAGACAAAGGGCAATAACTCTTGCCCTTACCTCCCCTTGCCACCGTCTGGTGTTACTAGTTTTTAAGCTTTTCTTATATTGTTCACAACGTACAGTTACACCTCCATATAATCCAATTTATCTTAGTGTGAAATCGGACCATCCGAAGTTAAATTTGGAATTATTGTGTTGGACAATCTTTCTTCTACAGGTTGTATACATTATTTTACAACATTTTCAAATTTTAAGTGACTTTGTCACCTTTACGGCTGACCTTATTGCTAAGACGGTCTGACCAACTATGAGTTATAAGGGATTTTAGTGACAAATCCATCCGTCAAGCAGCATCGCAGGCAAGATGCCAATACTATGACGGAGGTTTTAGTGGGAAATCTGTCCGTCCAGCCAGGCCTTTGGAGCGGCCGGTACCGGTGATAGCTGGACCATTGCCGTCATTCAGGCGGACCACATGCCAGACAAACCAACCGGCAGTGCCGTCCCAGTATGGGAATCTTACTGCTAAAACGGTCTGACCAACTATGATTTACTGGGATTTTAGTGACAAATCCGTCCGTCAAGCTGTACCGCCGGCAACATACCAATACTATGATGGAGATTTTAGTGAGAAATATGTCCGTCCAGCCAGGCCATTGGAGCGGCCGGTACCGGTGATAGCCGGACCGTCGCCGACATTCATTCCAACCATTTGCACGGCAAACCAGCCGGCAGTGCCATCCGTCCATATGTTCACAGCTTCACCACATGGGAGAATTAGTGAAATTGTCAAGGATGACGGAATTGCGTCATCTATGTCACCTGGTATGCTATATCCAGAGATGCAAGCAGTACCAGAAGCAACGTTCCCTCTTAGCGAATGGTAGATTGCACGTAGTGCTCGCTGCACTGCGCAAGAATTACGGAGACAGACAAATTTTACGGATTGAGCAAAAATTTAACGAATTGAGCAAAAATTGAATGGGAGGAAGAGACGATGTCCTTCCTGCTCCTTCCCCAGATGGCAACATTCAGAAAGTTTAATACCAACAACGTTTTAGCGTAGCTGGTACAAAACTCAATCAGTCGCCTTCAGTACTGATCTCCAATGCCAAGTCAAAGCTAGTCCGAAACGTAGTCGCTACGTCTTCAATGTTATACTTGGCTTCACTAGCCATTTTCTGATTCCCAGGAAAATCCGGCAATGACCACGCTTGGGAAGCGATGGCCCGGATTGCTAGAGTTATTAACAGGGCAGCTCACCATTCCATGGCCAATGCGTTGACTGCTTCTGCCAACTTAGACCTGATACGACGTGACGCATGTCTGAGGTCCATGTTGCTCAAGCCCCATCCTACTCTGGCTTTACAGATGTCTCCGTTTGGGTCACCTTTACTCTTTGGGGGAAAAATTGAATAAGTTCGGAGGCAGGCAGCTCAGGAACTGACCCTCCAACTCGCCGCACAACTTTCGCAGGCGTTTTGAAACAATCATCCCCTACTACAGCAGAGGGATGATGGGCGGACCAGGGAAATGGGATCATTACAATCAAAAGTGCAGTATATCACAATCCAATACTGGGAGCAAACAGTATAATCAAGCTAGGAGACAACCATACAGAGGCGGCAAAAACCCAAGTTTCTCCGCCTTCAAGCCTCCTAACTCTAGACGTTGACATACCCTGCCCGCCACCTGCGGACAGCCTACCTCTAGGTGGCCACCTCCTGCAATTTCAGGACCACTTTATTACTTCAGAGCGTTTGGGTGATTCAGGTCATTTCGGAGAGACTTCGGATTTCATTTATCCATCCCCTCCCCTATCCTCCTCTCCCCTTTTCACGGATGTACCATCAGATCGGGAGAAGGATGCCTTTCTACAAAAAAATCCAACAAAAATAAAAAAAATTAATAAAAAAAACCATAAATAAACCCTGCAATGGCCTGGGTTTTATTCATGGCTGTTTCTTATCCAGAGGCCGTTCATCGATTTGAGTCGCCTCAACCAATACATTTTACCCCTGAAATTCAATTTGTCGATGGCGAGATCAATCCGTCTTTCCATCTGACAGGATGGGTATTCCGTCAGTCTAGATATGTCTGACGCATATTTTCATGTCTCTATCTACTGAATCATGGAAATTTCTCCGTTTTGCTTATCGGGACTCGATTCATCAGTTCCAGGTCATACCTTTTGGCCTCAACATCAGCCCTTGGGCTTTTACCGAGGTTATGGATTGCGTCGTCACCCTGTTTCACTCGACTTCATCTATAGTAATGGCAGTGTACTTAGACGACATCCTCCTGAAACATATGTTAAGTTCTACTCTGCTCAAAGGCATAAATGATCTTCTATCACTGTTAGATCATCTAGGCTTTCTCGTGAACTGGAAAAAGTCCGATCTCTGTCCATCCCAAAGTTTTGGTCGATCTGGGTATGGAGTTTTTCACCGATCTAAATCTGGTAAGGCTTCCTCCTTGGCTGTCCACGGTATGTTCCACCAGTACCTACAGTTGGGGTGCCCACCTGTTGCTTCGATACCATCAGCAGCATGTGGGTGCCAGGGGAGAGCCCTCTCCACATCAACCTTTCAGAAATAAAGGCTGTCATCAATGCCTTTCATTTCTAGAGGGATCAACTCTTATTCAAAACTGACCTCGTTATGTCAGACAACTTTGTGGTGGTGATTTGCCTCCTCAAACAGGGGGGTACCAAATCACCAGACGTGTGCAGTCTGATGAGGAAGTTTCTACATTGGTGCAACAATCTCCACATCAATGTACAAATCGGACTCATTCCCGGCAGACTCAATGTCTTGGCTGACACTCAATCCAGGAAAGGTCAGGTCCTCCACATAGAATGGTCACTCCATCAATCGGTTTTTCTTCGGATCTGCACACTTTGGGACGTCTGATGATTGATCTTCTTGCAACAGTGTGGAATCGCAAGTTGCTCACTTTCGTCTCAACTGTTCCAGACCCAGAAGCTTGGGCCGTGGATGTTCTGTCAATTAGCTGGGAGGGGTTGTTGGCCATTCTCTGACCCTCCCACAGTCTTGGTACAGAAAATAATCCAGACGTTAAGGGGTCATAATGTCATGATTCTGATTTCCCCTCTCAGATGGAACAACTCCTGGGTCTCCGATCTACTCGATCTGGCGATAGATTTACCCAGGAAGATTACAGTCAGCCCAAATCTTCTCAAGCAACCGCGGTCACGGGTGTTCCACCCCTGTCCAGACCGTCTTTATCTTCACGCTTGGCTCTTGTCCACATGGCCTTGCGAGACAATTTAAATCTTTGATTGTGGAGAGAATCTCGAGAGCAATAAGGCTCACTACTCTGAAGGCTTACGAGGGAAAGGAACTTGTACCATATCAATAACATCGTCCTTTTGAGTGTCTCAATCCCTGAACTGGCCGACTCTTTTCTCTGGCTTTTTGGGGAGAAACAGTTGGCCCCAATTACTATCATATGCTACCGCTCCATGATATCAGACACATTCCGCCATCATGGTAAATGTGATATCAGGCATGACACAGATCTGTCAGACCCTTTGGCCAATTTAGAGTTCAATCGATCAAAATCCCTCACCCTGTTTCGAAATGGAATCTGTCCTGGATTTTAACATGGCTCAATTCAGACAGTATTGAGTCTTTAGCCCACAATTCGTTAAAGCTACTATTATACAAAACGGGTTTCTTGATAGTCTTAGCTTCAGAATGCAGGGTGAGTGAGTAACATGCCCTTTCAGTGACCCGAACTATCTTCAGTTCAGATCAGATGGTTCAGTGGTCCTCTTGACGCAGCCAGACTTTGGTCATTGGCTCGCTTTCTTCCATAGATAAGTCAGGAGCAGCAGCCATGCAAGATCCTGTTTGTGCACTCAAGCACCATTTTAAACGCACAGAGGCAAGACGAGTCACATGCAAGCACCTCTTTCTTCTGGTGACAGCTGGGAAATTGGATCTCACCCCTCAAGCCCTTGCTTCATGGCTGAAGTGGGTTATACGCTCAGCGTACTTTGAGGTCTCACACGATCAGAGTCGCTTCATGAATATTACCACTCATGAGATTAGAGCAATCTCAGTGAGCCTTGTATTCGAACATAGTGTTTCGATCCAAGATAAAATAGAAGCTGTTGGCTGGCATGAGTCAACCTTCTCCAGTTTTATCTCAAAGATTTGACCTCGCAGAGGCAAACCTTGAATCTAGTAGGTCCGGTGTCGGTAGCCCAGATGCCCACCAGAACCATTTAAAACAATCACCACAGCCTATCAGCTTCCCTGGATTTGCCAGAAAAAAAAATTGTAGGCAAGAAGATTTCAATAACTATCTTCTTAACCGTAAAAAAGGGTCACATATCACGTGACCCTGGGCTGTGTTGCTGATCAAATTAGGAGAACGAGTTATCATTCAAATGGGGACTCCAGCAATCATTCCCTAGAGGATACCCGTGGTAGAGGTAGGATGCTCAGCATTCCCTCCTCCTATTACCTATTCTCCTAATGTTAATGTGATTGGGGAACGTATTTGAAGCAGAAAGCAAATCTCTGAGAATACTTACCCAATCACATTACTTAAAAACCCTCCCAGTCACTCCATCATGCGAGCATCCTTGTATAATATATATCGCTCAGCTTAAAAACTAGCGACACCTGGTGGTGGCAAGGGGAGGTAAGAGGCAAGACTTCTTGCCTTTTGTCTATAGGACATAGAGAGAAAAGACAAATTTTCGTCTTTTAGTAGGGCTGGATTTGCGAGGTAACAGGGTTTAGGGCTTATATCCTAACGTTAATGCGATTGGGTAAGTATTCTCGGAGAAATATAATTTACTTTAAAAATTTGCTTTTTCACATTTTAGTTCCAGTCCAGTATATTCATTACATGCAATCACATGACAGTGAATTGGTTTAAGCAGGGTAAAGAGAATGTAGTTGATTTCATTGATCATGTCAGCATGGTCAGCTGGCTTCATTGTTTGAAGTTTGTTGAGGTGGATTATATTATGTACGAGGAGAAGTAATTCAGAAGGTGTTACTTGATTATGGTTGGGTTACTAAAGCACTCAATCAGCATAAAACAAACATTGCTTTGCTTTTTGCATTAGTTATTTAGTGCTTAAAGTTGTCAAGATGGTGGAAAAAAGTATAGTGTTGATTGTTTATTCAAGAGCTATGACTTTGGTTTTGAAAATGGTTTGACTTTGGTGTTTACAGTTTGTCCAGATGTCTAAGCATACTAGTGCCAGAAAAGCAGTTAAACCAGACTGAAGAGCAAATCATTAACTGCAGTGGTAATCCACAGTGCATGGGATGAATGAGGTCTTTGCCTTTGTCTGTAATACTAGCTAGTCGTTAAAGAATTGTGATAGAGACGATTATGATGACAACAAAATTAGATTAAAATCTATGAAGAGTGTGATGGTATGTGTGTGTTAGTGTGAATCATAATGACATTAAAACAACATTAGACTCAGACAGTACCAATTTTGAGATGTTCTTTGAAGCAATTATCAATCTGAATCAACTCACATGCAGAAAATATTTAAAAAAATTGAAAAATTAAACTCGACTTGTCAAGTTGAATTTTGCTCATAAGGTTGAAGTTTGATTAAAATGTCATGAACTGATGCCTTAGTGATCACATGAGAGGTCACGTGGCTGGTCAGTCTGGAGAGCAAAGAATTGGAAGCTTCAATGTCTACATGTGTGGGAAGAATTAAGGGGGTCCATGTGATCACTACGCCACATATAGGGTTCATGAAATTACAATCAGACTTCGACTTGACAATTTAATTTATAAATTTAACTTTCACATAAGTGCCTCATAATCCAATGAAATTTCAGAGAGAGATACTTCCTTTTATGGAATAGATTAACAACAATATAGAAATAAGATGTCAGAATGATAAAAGTAGTAGGGAAACATTGTGTGCCCCACTGCATGATAACATACATATAATTGATATGAAATTAAATTCAAAAGGTTTAAAGATAGGTCACCTAAATGTACAAGATATATTGGGAAAAATAGACCAGATTAAGTTAATGTTGTTTTCTAAGAAAAATAATATACATATTTTAGGACTCACTGAAACTAAATTAAATGCTAACCACAATGATAATCTATTTCACTGTCAAGGCTACAATAAACCATTACGCGTGGACAGAGACAGTGGGGGGAGGTCTTGTTGTATACATTAGAGAAGATGTAAATGCAGAAAGGCGACTTGACTTGGAGTCACATGAAATTGAGATTGTCTGGGTGGAAATTTCTCAAAATAATGCAAAATCATTCCTAATTGGTTTCATTTATAGGCCACCTTCCTCCAAAGCAATCTGGAATGATAATTTTTTGAAACAAATGGAAAATGTTCTTGCACAGGAGAAATAAACATATATACTTGGTAATATAAATAAGGACCTTCTCAACACTCAAATAAGGGACAACTGGATGGTATTTATTGAATCATTAGGCCTAGTCCAGATGGTAAATGAGCCCCACAAGGGTAACAGAAAAATCAAGCACTCTTATTGATCACATTTATACCAACCTACCAGACAATGTGGTTTGTGTTAATGTACCAAATGTTGGTCTTAGTGACCACTATCCTACTTTTTTGACAATTAAAGAAAGGTTAAATGCAAGAGAAATAAGAAAAACACACACAAAACGATCACTTACAGATCGTTCAAACATTTTAGTGAAGAACAGTTTCTTGATGACCTATATAAAGTTCCATGGAAAATGATCCAAAAATTTGGATGACATAGATGAAGCTCTGAGAGTGTGGACTGACTTATTTATGGATGTAGTCTCTAAGCATGCACCACTGAAAGTACATCGAGTAAAGAATGAAATCCAACCTAACTGGCTTACTGCTGAAATACCAGATGCTATGAAAACACGAGACCAATTCAAGGCTAGGGGAAACCATGCAAAATATAAAGTATGGAGAAATAAAATAACAAGTATGATTAAAAAGCTAAAAAGTCATATTATCAGTCATTGCTTGAAAACAAAAAGAGCAGCACAAACTCCATTTGGAAAGTCTTCAATGAACTCACTGGAGGAACACACAACAATCAGACAAGTAAATTTCACTCACTTCTGGTAAACGACACCATAGTCACTGATGAAACTGACATTGCAAATGTTTTTAATGATTTTTTTCACCAACATTACCACAAAGTTAAAATAACCAGCGATAGAAAACAACTTTGGTGAACTGAAAAAGTTCTACCGTAGCAAAATCCCTAAGGAAGTATGTTTCTCTATCCCACCAGTATCCAAAAACTTTGTTAAAAAATGTCTCAGTGAACTTGATACCAAGAAAGCTACAGGACTTGATCAGATTGGTCCAAGACTCATTAAATCTTCTGCCTCTGCTAGTTTAGATAGCATAACATTCATAATCAATTTAAGTATTGCAACCTCATCTGTCCCCAAAATATGGAAAACTGCACAAGTAACTCCTATTCACAAATCTGGATCTAAGAATGATGCTGATAACTACCGACCAATCTCAATACTACCAAACTTGTCAAATTTTTTTTAAAAACATGTCCATGACTCATTCATGTCATATTTAACCAAACACTTGCTGTTACATCCTAATCAATCAGGCTTTAGACAGAAACATTCAAGTGAGACTGCCTTGATCTCCCTAACTGATAAATGGCTTCAAGCACTTGACCAAAGGTAAAATAATAGGATCTGTATTTTTAGATTTCAGGAAAGCATTTGACATGGTGGTTCATGAAATCCTTTTGAAGAAACTAAAAATCTACCAATGCGATGAAAAAACAGTTAGATGGTTTACTTCATACTTAAGTGAGAGAACACAACATGTTTATATAAATAACGTTCTGTCTGAACCTGAAACAAGAGATATGGAGTACCACAAGGCTCAGTTCTAGGTCCATTACTATTTATTTTATTTATTAACAACCTACCACTTTTACTAAGAGACTCGATATCATCTACAGATCTCTATGCAGATGACACAACATTGTCAGACATCCAAAACACAAAGTATGAACTCAAAATTTCTTTACAGAATGCATTAAACAAGCTGGAAAACTGGTGCACATGCAATGGCATGGTAGTAAATACTGGTAAAACTAAAATATTACTTATCTCAACAAGGAAGAAAAGGAGAAATCTTGATAGCAATGAACTATGTCTAACATGGAAGGATAAAAATTTGCAAATGGTCTGTCATGAAAGACTACTTGGTGTTCTGGTAGATAATAACCTATCAAGAGCATTTAGGCTAATATCAAACCAGAAAGAAAGCAAGGAAAATTTAGCTGGCAAGTTAAAAATATTACCTATTAAAGACCGAATCTGTTTAAGAAAAGCCAAATTAATGTACAGGATATCCAATAATAGTGCTTCTGAATATTTACAATCCCTATTCCAGTATAGGCTACCTGGTAATCCACCTGTGATGCATGTCTACAAAACAGTATAAAATTCCCAAACCAAATATGGAATTATTCAAAAAAAAAGTTTCCAATACTCTGGAACTTTGCTCAGGAATAGTATTCCAGTTGAGATTAGAAATGCCTACTCTATTTTCATCTTCCAAACCCAATATATCCAGTGGCTTCTGAGACGCTGCTGAAATAAATAAATTCCTTACATGAGGGCCTCAAGGTAGATTAGTCCTAAGCTAATTGTGGTACCCTCTTTAAATAAAGTCATTATTATTATTATTATTATTATTATTATTATTATTATTATTATTATTATTATTATTATTATTATTATTAACAACTAAAAAGAAAACAAGAAGAAAATCGTTATATGTTGATAACCCAAAGTTACATTGTACATTACATGACCATTATGAAGATCCTGATGTGTACAAGACCTTGGTATTGAATTCAGTCTTATTTGTAATGGCTTGTTATAGAATTTCTTGAGAGTACAGTCGACTCCGGTTAACTGCACACCCTCGGGCCCGTCATGAGACTGTGCAGTTAACCGGAGTGTGCAGTTAACCCAAGTACGGTACAGTACAGCTTAAATCAGCACGGCATGAATATATGTGAAGAATAAATTTAAACAATGATTAGAATCCACTCTTTCAACTTTTACTTAAATGTTAAGCTTGTTTTCCTTCCTCCGAACACAACTTCACTGTTTCAACCAATGAATCAAGGAATTATAGCGAATTTCAGGAAATTCTATAGTTTGCTTGTTATTCGAAAACTGCTGCCAGACATTGATGGGTCATCTTCCACAGAAAAAGCGTACAGCTCCAAAGTTGTCTGCATCCTGTTTATTTGCCGTGTTGTCGTTTAAACTGAATTCCGTTGCGCATTTTCCATCTTTCCAACCATCCATTTGTTGGTTTCAAATCATTCAAACCCGAACGGTTCAGAGCAATGTTTCCAATGCTGTACATGTAGTATGATTTTTTTCCCACACTATTGCGCTCTAGTGGGCGTTGATATACATGTATATACCACCTAAGGTGTCCTTTACTTGTCAATCATTTACAAAGTCGCATTTACCGGCTTAATTGTTGGCTTATTTGAAGCGCTACGGCAGTGGACTGGCAATAACTGATCATGACTATACATTGTGCAGTTAACCGGAGTAAAATTGTATTGAATAATGTGCCACGGGCAGAAATTTATCGTGCTATTATCCGGAGTGTGAATTTAAGCAAAGTGCAGTTATCCGAAGTTTGTTCCCATTGAAAAGCATTGGGAAAAAACGGGACCGGCGTGACTATGTGCAGTTATCCAGCGTGTGCAGTTAAGTGGAGTCAACTGTACAGGCACTAGCCCAAGCAGCTGCCTTCAAGATTGTACCCAATTGTATACCATTAGCACAGGCTGCAGAGGGAACCCCAAGTGGCTGAGTGGTCTAAAGCGCTCTCCGTTATGGATCACTGCCATCTCACCTCTGTCTGCATGGGTTTGAGTCTCAGATTCAGCCAATGTGGGTATGTGAGAAAGCTTGCCAGTAGCTTCTCGTGGGTTGTTGGTTCTTTCCCGGGGTTTTCCTAGGTTTTTCCTCCACCATTAATACTGGCCGCCATGTATAGCCTATCGCGTGCTGAAAAATGATGTTAAATCCTACAACAACAACAACAACAACAACAACAACAAGAACAGGCTGCAGAAACAGATGCAACACTTGTGCTATGAGCCTGGAAAACTGGTATAAATACCAGACTGTCTCATAACAGCTTGATATTTTGCTTTTGACAACTTTTTTATTCGGAGATTGTGTGATGATAAATAACGGTGTTTCAGAATTTCACTAAATTTTGTTCCATTGCAAGTAACACTAAACAATACACAATTTGTTTGTCATAAGAATAAGATTAAATAACAAATGACCCCACATGGTTCCCTGGTTTAAATTGTTTAGCAATGAAGAACTGTGTATTTGTACACTGTTAACACCAAATTTAATGTTATTTGTTTGCATCTCTGACACCTCTATCCTTTTAGCAAAGCAAGCAGCTTGACTAACTTAATAGTAAGCTCCTCCAATGACAGTTAGTCAAAGCCTAGTTAAACACAGCTGTATAGACAAATGGGTAATTTTGTAATGAAGTCTTTGCAATGAACACCTCTCTCACAAATCTCTTAAGTAAAACATTCTTGCCTAAAGTGGATTGAGAAGTAAGACTAACTAATGGAAAAATTGCAGATTTAGCTGTATGTACAGAACTTATATTAACTAATTCAGTTCAAGTGGATTAACCTTTCTTTGACTTCAAAAAAATATCCACATTTTTTCGTTGATGTTCTCTATGAATTGATGATGAAGAAGAAAGGCAGACCTGTCAGATAATCCTAAGCTTTTTTTTATTGCGGTCCTGATTAGTGGAAAAACTTGTATCTTCAATTTACATCGGGGGTGTCATCATTGCTGATTGTGTGCCAAGCATAGAATCTCTTGTGGGCATGGCAGCAGAAAACAAGGACTGACTACTACAAGCCGGAAGCTCAGAAACCATGGTTGCATTGTACATAGTGCTGCCACCAATTTAATATCTTCATTTCTTACAACACTGCTCCCAACAGACTGAAAGATGGAGAGCAATGTGTCTGCTCTTAGCTGAAAATGACAAATAACCATCAAAATTACCTTTATGTATCGTTAAGTGTTTATCTTTCTCATGTTCTTGATCTTTACAATATTTAGGTGCATACTCTACACCTGATTCACTAGCAACAAGTTGAGCCAATTCACAAATAGTGACATTTTGTTACCGAAGTATGTCAGAACACAGAGCAATGAGCTTGTCTGCTTTATCTCATTTAGTCTGACAGTCATTGTGACTGAGTCCTGCACGAATCCCTTTTACTGGGAGGGCTCATACAGATTTTCCTGGGTGAATTGTTAATCCCAATATATCAAAACAACTGAAGTAATGTTCTGCCATCCTTCAAACCATGCTGAAATGTTCCCAGCAACAAAATTGTCAGGTCTATTGTTCATACAAGACTAATGATATGTGCTTACATGATGTTGTATACTGATAGCCTGTGAAGATCTTACTGATCCTTCTGATGTTTTCGAACCCTGATTCCTTGATTCTGAACTTTTCTGAAGCATTGCCCCGATGGATGTGTTTCTACTGATAATTGCTTTCTGCAGCTTTTTTCCAAGCAGCTAAGTTACAGCCTTCTGAGGTTCATTATTCTTAGTTATCTGAACATTTGAGTTATCTCCAAAATCAGTTCAATGCAGCAATAATACATGTCAGTTAGCTTTGGTTTTATGAACACCTGGCACTTAAAACTGAAGCTGTTGAACAATTTAGAATTGTTCATGACAAAATCCTTGACTGTATCCTGCAATAATTATTACAGATTGTTTCTGTGCTTTTAAAATAGGTTTACACCCCAACAACCCCAAGAAACCACATAATTAGGATTCATACTTGAGATAATTAATTACATTTTATTGGTATTTATATTTAATCTATATTTTGTGCTGAACTTTTGTCCATAATTTTAAGTTGTGCTTCAAATATGGGTCACTTGTAAACAAAATGTTTGCATAGTATTCGAGTTCAGGGCTAGACTTGTTTATAGTTATATAGGAATTTATTATATTGATATTCATTTGCTTTTATAAAATAGGTCAGGTGATGATGTAATATAAATAGGGGTTTGATAAATAATTCATTCCTGTTTAATATCATACTGTTGGAGTCCATTTTTGATCAGAGTTTACAATTATTTTCAGATATAATTCAAGAGGAATTGTTTATTTGAAACATTCAATAGAATTACTAAAGTGCTCATTCACTTTTGGATTATTGCACTACTTTGTATTATTGTGAAGGGATGCATCAGTGTTGTAACACAACATTCGAAACTATTAGAAGATATTGGGAACATTTTCTATGTCTGTATTTAAGAGAGCACATTATTTGGAATTTAATTCACAATAATGTATCTTTTGAATTTTCACTTTGTATTGTAGAAAAATATATTGCTTGTTGATTTCACTGAAATTATTGGTTTCACTTTCTTACATTTGCATACTTTCAAACCTAGAGTCATAACAATATATATATATATATATATATATATATATATATATATATATATATATATATATATATATATATATATATATAACAGGGCTCGAAATTAGCGGTAGTCCGCTAGCCCGAGGCTAGTAGATTTCCCGTCGGGCTAGTAACTTTCATAATGTTAATAGTCCGACGGGCTAGTATGTTTTTGGTTATCAACAGTCATCGTTTGTTTACTCAATACCCTAATAAAGACGTGACTTCGGCCGATGTTCTTTAGAATCAACGCTGTGACCGTTGTAAACACAGTCATAAAATATTAGCATGTGAAGATGAAGTCAATTTCTGCCTCGGAAATGTGTTTCTATTACAAGAAGCCATCTGATTATGTGCGTTTCACTTAACAGCGCCAATTTAGGTCTCGTCATTATCAACAGAAGTTTGGAAATTAATCCGTATTAATCTGATAGCGAATTAAATGGTATCACGTTTATTCAATCGATCACAGTAACAAATTACGAAACGTTACACCACACAAACGGGTAACTCATATTTTACGTTTGCATCGAAATAATTAGATCAATTTATTATGATAACATTAATGACACATCAATTTCCAAGCAACTACTTTTTCTATGATAATAAGAATAGCTTTTATATTCCCCCACCACCACCACCACCGAAAAAAAAAACGATTGAACAAATAATTGAATACACGTGGAGATATCCAGCATTTGATAGGAATTAAAATCTCACATGGGCATCTAAGATTGAAAATATTCACGCTTATTATTAATTTCAACAATACACTGACGTTCGATTAATTAGGAACAATTACCAAACATATGTTATTAATGATGATACCGTAATTGGAGCTGTTAAATACCACAGGTGACAAAAATACCTTAGAAAATTATCTAAGGAATATTTTTGGTACTTTTGTCGCTATGTATGATTTTGTTCCTTTTGATTATTGTTTTCGTTTTCATTCACATCAAGCTCGCGTCGAGCACCAGAGTTAAATACAACGCGCCGAGTCAGATGGCTTCGTTTGATGGGAGCACACATTTTCCAAGTTGAAACTAACATTATCTGATGGAAGGGAGAGGGGAGGCAAAGCACGTGTTTTTAAACGGGTGTCTTGCTCGGACTTTTTTATATAAAGGACACTGTGTCATTCCTTTTCTTACTTCAAATAATTCGCGTCAGTTATACTGTAACATCTCATATTTTAAAACGAGGCACAATTCCCGCCCTATAAGACATGCAAAATGTGGCGTTTTATAGGTGTTCAGCCTCCGGAAAAAAGCAAAATTTGAATGAATTTATTGATGATTTAAAGTAGAATTTATACTTCTGTACTTCTACATTTTATATGATAATGCTATTTATGAAATAAAATTGTTGTTAATCTCAATACGAGTGTGTGACATTGTTTTGGGGACTGGGCTAGTAAATGTTTGGCAGGGCTAGTAAATTTCTCAGTACACTAGTCCGTCTGGCTACCAGGAAATTTGTGTTAAATTCAAGGCCTGTATATATATATATATATATATATATATATATATATATATATATATATATATATATATTGTTTTGTTTTAAAGATTTTTCCAAGATGTCATCTGATTCCATGGTAGAACAATTCATCAAAGCTTTGAGTTCTCAAGAAAGTCTTGAATTCTTATTGGAAGTCCACATATTTATCAACAGTGCATTGGACCTGGCAAACATTGAATCTCGTGTTAATGGAATGAATATTAAGAAATCATCCATTTTGTCAAGTATGTATACAACTTAGCATTTTTTGGTAACTATAATGACCATTTGAATTTATTGCTTAATGTTTGTAAGATGAAAAAAAAATCATATTACTTTATAAATAAAGGACAAGCTTAGATTTTGGTCCCCAGATTAAATTATGGTGTCTTGTAGGAGCATTAGTTATGGTCCTACAATAATCACTCTATGTCGGTGGCGGATATTTTGCACCTTACATCATGTCATGCTTGAATGGTAGTTGTCTTCAAGCAATCTGTTGATTATTTCCCTCTCATTTGTGATTTTGCTGGATGCAGTTTTCAGTCAGGTAACATAATCAAACCTTTGAGTATAGCCAAACATGATTTATTTCTCCATGTTCACGTTAGTGAACACTGTGCTATGTATTATCAGAAATAAGCAATACTTGCTATGGTATGGATGGCAATCCTTCATACATGGAGTTCATTGGTATATTTTACTTTTTACTGCTCATTACTAAAAAGAATGAATAAATGATAACAATAAGAGGTTAGTTTCTTAAATTTTGTTATCAAGTAAGCATTTTGTTATTTTATGGTGCAATGATAGATGGTGCCCAAATTCAAATTTAACACAAATTCATTTTGTTTCTTAACTCTTGGGTCTTATGACCGATGTGAAACAAACTTTCACCATATGTTCTGGGACAGAAATTCTTTTACTTTGTGTCCCAATATATATGGTAAATACACAGAATTAACTTCTGCTACATGAATACAGTAAATACATCTGTTGACCATCCTTCAAAAGCATTATTTACAGAACTCAAATGGTTCACAATATATGACAGGATAGATTTTCGCAAGGCAGTTCTTTTATATAAATGTCTACATGGAACGGCACCAGAGTATCTTCAGGACTTATTCATGCCTTTTTGAACACAATACCAGTTGAGATCAATCTCACATGGAAACCTTCTAGTACCAAAACCAAGAACAGAGCAATTCAAAAAGAGTTTTCAATACTCTGATACAGTTCTGTGGAATAAGCTTCCACTACATTTAAAATCGGCTGAAAATATTAGAGTATTTAAGAAGAGATATCATGAGCATGCACGTGTTTCTAATAGATAATGTAATTTAGTATTTTAATATGAAACATGCTAATATAAGCACTAATTATTGCTTCTTCACACAATGTGCATTTGTTATACTCTCATTAAGAGGCCCTCAAGGGAGAATAGTCCTCGACTAATGAGTCACTCTCTATAAATAAAACATTATTATTATTATTATTATTATTAATTTTATTATTATTATTATTATTATTATTATTATTATTATTATTATTATTATTATTATTATTATTATTATTAACCTTTCTAGTGTATATAGTGCATACATTTTTTCTGCATATATTGATTTCCTGGACACATTGTTTGTAGGAAGCCTAAAACACTACTTGAAATCATTCTCAAATATTTTCTTGGCTACGATATGAATTTTAGTGGAAATGTTGTTTCTTGGGGTAAGAAGCATGACAAGATTGCTGTTAACAGTTGCATGGTGATGGCTAGAGAACTCCACCCCCATCCCCATCATAGTTAATGTGATTGGACTTGTGAATGAACACTACCCACATTTAGGGAAAAGGCCTTTCATGGCATTGTTCACAATACAGTCCATATCCTGGGTGCTTGAAATGTCCCGATCACTTTGAGCATTCACTGGTAAAAGATGTGAACCTTTTAGTACACTTAATTCAACTGGAAAGTTGTAGTTGAAACACACACACACATACCTACTGTTATGAAATACAGAGACAGATTTGAGTAATATGATTTTGTTGTTTGGACAAGCAAAGGTTTATACTGTTAAAGGGTCTGTGGACTAGTGTAACGTTACCCAAGATGAATGCTTTTTTCTGCAGTGCTGTACAGTGTCAGAATTATTTTCTAGCAAGTTAAAAGATGATGAGTGTTATGAATCTCCGGTGAAGTTGTTGTTGAGTTTAACTCCATTTTTCAGCACACGATAGGCTATACATGGCCAGTATTACTGGTGGAGGAAGAACCCAGGAAAATTCCTGGAAAGAACCACCGACCGACAGGAAGCTACCGGCAAGCTTTCTCACATACCCACATCGGCCAAATCTGAGACTCGATTCCACGCAGACACAGGTGAGATGGCAGTGATCCATAACAAAGAGCACTTGAGACCACTCGGCCAGTTGGGGCCTGCCTCAGGTGAAGTAAAATGTACCTGACAGTGTTGGTATGGCTAGTTGTTATGCCTAAAATTAAGTCATCTCCAGAAGAGATTGATTTCATCATAAAATTTAATACTTGTCCCTTCTTATATTGCAATTCAATAAAAAATCTTGTGCTATTAACTGACATCTATACTACTCTTGTAGTTTATATAACTCCCACCATGCTCCAGTTTCACCAAGTTTTTTTCAGCTGCTACTCAAATTGAGATTTTGAATTATCTTGCTCTGGTAATGATGAGATTTTCATTAGCTGTCAAGATAGTAGAAAGTATGAAAGTATACAGAATTATAATAGTGCACCTTCAGTTCATATTTTGCATTTTCCGTTCTATAAGTTGATGTGAAGTGTAAGTCGAATTCACTAATTTTGTACATTTTTCATCCTTCATCCATATATAAGTTATATTAGAGTAAAAGACTGGGCCAGGTCAATAACTTAGCTTCAGTCTTGAGTGCAAGATTCAACAGGTGAGATAACTCAATGTAGTAAAATCAGAAATGTGAAGAAAACAGAAAAGTTACAAACTAAAAATAATAAAAATAATCTTTTCTTACGTTAACTTAAGCAGCAGAGAGGGTGAACGGACCACGTTTTCAAGCAAAAATAATGCTTCCTACGAATCTCATTTTAACCCAAAAAAATAAGTCTCCATTTAGCAAACGGAGACTTTACGATTTTTTAATCAATTTTGGTCGCAACGGTGTGGTCATCACCCTCTCTGCTGCTGGAACTTTCAGTTCTGGTTAACAAAAATAATAAATGATTTCAACCGAATATTTGATCCAGTCCGATACGATATCGTGTCCGAGGATCATGTAAATTTATTGTTATAAATCCATGCGGGGTTGACTGAGCGTTACTAAAGAAATTTTTAAATTGATTGAAGTCCATATCGGAACACCATGTCTGCCAAATATTTCGTAGCGTATGTGTATCAACGCCGTTAAACACAGCAAGAATATTACTGTTATCTCTGATCACTTTTGGAATCTGAGTGTAGCGTTGAGTGACATATACACGTCAGTGTTTTTATGCCTGCCTCGGGAAAATATTCTAGCTGGGTTTTTTTGATTGTCTAACATTACATCGTCGTATACGACTAAATTGTTAATGCTCCCATCAAGGTCATCCACGGATGGCGCTTCGTCAATATCGGTTATAAAATCAATTTCGTTCTCACCTTTAATTTCTGATGCATTCTCGTTAAAATCCTTTAACACTTCATAGCATCGTTGATCATCTACGCTAGGAGCAATTAAATACAACTTATCCCACTTCATCCATCTCATTATTAAATTGAGCAACAATTGAGTCTTGCCGGATCCAGATGGCCCGAATATAATTGCACGGATAGAGTTTGGTAGCGCTGCATGATGCTTAACAGGTTCTCTTATTTTAGTCGCTGAAAATCAATTATATTCATATTTCTATACATAAATTATGGATCTATATTGTATGAAGTGTAAAACGCGTACTGGCACAAATGATGTGACGACGATTCCAACTAAAAATAACAGATCAGCACTTACTGGTAGATATGCAACATGTGGTATAAAAAAGTTTAGATTTATTTCTACAAAATCAAAGATTTTACAATCCGGAGATGTTTTAAAAAAAACGAGGAGGTGATATCGCAGCCAAATTTGCAAAACTCCCTGGAACCCCATGGGCAAAGTACCCCGAAGAAAAGCACCTTCCAGGATATAGCTACTGTGGCCCCGGAACACGATTAGATATCAGACTTGATGATCAAAATCAACCCATATCCGGCGAGTATCCGATAAACGCCATTGATAAGGCGTATCATGCTCATGATGTCGCATATAAAAGCAGCAATTTGCAGCATAGACATCTCGCGGATGTGAAATTAATTAATGCGTTAAATGCTATTCCTGATAAATCTTTCAAAGAAAAATTGGCTTCATGGTTGGTAAAATCGGCTATGAAAGGCAAATTGATGTTAGGTGCTGGTAATTAATAACAACATGGAATCTATTTATTATTCTCCAAAAGGATACTGGCGGCGTAAAGCAGCAATCAATAAACTCGCTAGCGCCGCAAAAGGGAAAAAGGCTACTGCGGCTAATTGGTTATCCAAACAGGCTATATGGCAAATTTATCTACCGCGCCCTAAACAAATCAATTTCTCGCATTTTGATGTTACCGGACCTAATAAAGTTCATCAAGCTGATTTATTGTTTTTACCACATGACAACGGTTACAAATACGCGCTAACCGTAGTTGACGTTGCTAGTCGATACAAACAAGCGGAACCGCTAAAACAAAATCATCACCTGAAGTTGCTTCTGCATTTGAAAAGATTTATCGACGAGGCCCACTACGCTGGCCAAATCTGTTACAAGTTGATCCTGACAAGGAATTTCAAGGCGCTGTTTTATCTGCGATGAAACATCACAATGTCACCATCAGACGAGGGCATACTGCGATACATCGCGATCAGGCAATTGTTGAACGATTTAATCGGACTCTTGCTGAACGGTTATTTGGATATCAATACGCGAAGGAGTTTATTCAGGATAAAAGATCCCGTGAATGGGTTAAGAGATTACCAGCTGTGATTACCGCGCCCAATAACGAGATTACTCGAACAATTAACATGAAACCTGTCAACGCGATTAAGAAAGCGTCTATACCAAAAATGGAAATCCAAGGAATTCACAAAAAGATTTCAAAGAACCAATTCTTGGTAGTAATGTCACCGTGAGATATTTATACGAACCAGGAGAGCTTGAGGGTGGTAAAAAAAGAGCTACCGATCCTATTTGGAGTGTTACTGCACACAAGATATCTACTATAACACGATCAACTGGTAGACCAGCAATCTATAAATTGGATTCAACTGCCCCTCAGCGGGGTTTTACACGCAAACAATTACAAGTAATTCCTGACGATACTCAATTGCCACCGCATGGTCTTAACTAGCGCCGTTGCGTCTGTTGCACTCAAGACGAGTCAACATCACATTGTTTCTGACATGACCGAGACTGTTATTTTTTCTGTCAACGGTAAATTGGCGAGGATCTTTATCCGAATACTGCCAACGCATTATACAATTGCAACTCGCGCAGTGATTATTCTGTTGTTGCTTCAGCGTAATTATTAATTCAGCATCAATGTCAAATGCTCGTTGTTTTTCTTTGTCTTGTTGTTTGTAACCGGAGATTTTTTTATTAATGATGCTAACATCAACGATGCTAGCATCATCCATTGTGGTGTCATCATCGCCTGACTCTGTCAGGACAATTCTTCGAAGCTGATTTATTCTTCGTACTCTGGATACTGCGAGATAGACTAAATTCGACCATTCGATGCGATTATCTACCATCCAAACAATTGTATCCGATATAGTTAATCCCTGTGAAGAATGTATCGTCGCTGCGTATCCTAGCGTCCATGGGGATTTATTAGCACGCAATGCATCTTCAACGACGCTGATATCAACCAGCACAATATCATTTAATACGAGAATTTGTTTTTCACGCTGTCCTGGAATATCAACTTCAACGTCCTGTTTTCGTGTATCCGATGGCCTATAACATAACGGTACTGGAAGTGTTGCAAATTTTTCTTTATGCGTTTCAAATAACTTCATCTGAAGTGTGTCTCTGACTATTTTTCTACTTGCTACTATCAAATCATTTGGTCTCCACGTTTCCCAAAAATCATTCATGGGAGTTTCTGAAATTATTTCACGCGCTATTTCACATTGGATTTTATCCGGTTGTAATCTAATCAGTGCTTTGAACTCGCGTAATTGTTCATCAAGTGATCTATGGTCGGTATTAATTTCTTCATAATAGTCTACAGAACCCTTTAGCCATTCATGTGGAGATCCACCGATAAATGGTGGTGGTTGGCCGTGATCACCGCACATGACGACTTTTGTGTTTTTGTTTAACAACCACTCGAGAAATGTCTGTAATACTCTCAACGATACCGTGCATATTTAATCCCAGATTATGATTTCAGGAATGAATTTATCACCCATTTGATCAGGGGTCCATTCATCGCCTTTCCATCGAAAGAAACTGATAAGTACAGGCATTTACCCCTTGTTGTTTCATCTCTCTGGCGAGTCTGTGAGTTGGTGTTAACACAATCATGGTTGACCGACGAAATAATTAAATTGCACGAGTTGTCTTTCCTGACCCACCACAATCGTTTAAATAAACTGTCTTGTATCTACATATTGGATCAGATACCGGTGGTGCATTAGAAAATTCTGATTGAATCTCATCACACTTTAAGTACTTTTCATCCATGGTAACATCTGCCGATTCACAATACTCATGTAGCGTTTCCTTTTTAAATCTCCAACATCCCCAATTTGCCTCTAGATCTGTGAATTTAGCTACATCTGATTTGTATTTCTCGTGGATATAAATAGAATCAGTGGCTACTCTAACTGCGGTATTAGGAAATCTATTTATCATCGAAAATAAATTGATAGAAGCATAAGCTAGCATAGAACTTCTCAAATGCGTATATTGTTTAATATATTCATCACAATAGGTAACAATTGTACCTAATCGTTTTCCATCGGATAGGAAAGCGTCTTTACGATTTACAAGTTTTCCCTGTTTCGTTAAATCCGTTACAATAAAATCGTATTCAGCGAAGTCTATGATCAACCGCGAGGAATATTTTGCATTGTCGTATCTTCCACCCTGGGTAAATTTACCGATTATTCTTCTTCCAAAATCTTTTGCTTGTTCTTTTTTAATTTCAAATAACTTCTTAGACCAATTCATGACTTCTTCCTCGCTGAAATCAGGAACCTGTTTTCGCTGTTCGCTAATTATACGATCTAGATCGGGTTGTGGTAGCCAAACTTCTTTCTGAGCTCGATAGCATATAATAGCTTCGGAAACAATCAACGATATTAGCATACCACAACCAATCATATATCGTAGTAACACTATTGGCATCCAGGCTTTTTCAGATATATGTCTACCAAACCAAACATAACTACACGGATGTAACCCTGTAGCGAGTTCAAATGATATCACACGAGCGAATCCGGTTAAATCAAAATCAGGTAATGGCCCATTAATCGCAACACGAGTCATTTCATGTGTGGGGTGTCCAAATCGTTTTAAATAGTTACTACATTCTCCATACCCGAGAAAACTTCCAGGATAACACGCGGATATATCAATTGAAATCATACCGTCACGATGGTATTTTGTATTCCACAGTCCTCCATGACCAAATTCGATGCAACTCAATTTAACATCCTCGAGAAAATCACTTTGTGTTGGACGCCATGAGTTTTTTTCTCTTGCGAAGTGAGCTACCACTGATGGAATAGTAAAACTATCCGTTAATAGTTTTTCATGGGAACTCTCCGGTGAAAAATCACTAGCGATTTTTCTCATTCTGTTATCTAATTCTTCAACGCGATATAATTCACCATTTGGTCTTACAAATTGATCAAATCCTGATTCGGAACCAACACTACTAAGTAACCACACTGACACAGGATCCTCTTTACACAACGCATGAATAGCATCAAATAATTTCTCTTCATAGAAAACATCCCCGACGAATTCCGGGGGGATATATCTCACGGTTCTATCTCGTGGAAATATTGTTACTGCAGGTGTCCACGCGTGTTCATTATGATCAATAATTTTAATTGGAGCTCCTCGCGATTGATATTTCGGTTCGTATAATACTTCTCCGGTTATTGTCGTTACTGATTATGGGAATTTTAATGATGCTTCTAATTTAACTATATCATAAATCTTTGCACCGTGCTGTTTCACTGTCAGTTCCCATTCGGTTATTTTCCTACGTCGTAGATCAGTTAGTTTATTTACTCGGGATGCATTTGTGAAGTGTTCCATTACCCGTGTTGCTACACAATTCAGTGAACTAGAATATTTCATAGGAGCTACTTTTGCAATATCGGGTTTATCATTTAACGGATATATCCCATAAACAATTGCTGTTACGGGATAAGATCTTTCGTAGTATGGTTTGTCAATTCCAGTTAGAATTCCTGGTTTGGAATCTCTACTTACAATGACAGTTTTTTATCCTTGAGGATTGGTTCAAATTTATCCCTGATAATCCATTTGCCTTCGACTTCGATAATGAATTTTATTCTGAAAAAAATACTTTTGTTGGGAATTGCTTTGTTGAAAATCTTTGATTGGAAATTGCTGTTCAATTTCACCTTTGGATTTTACACCCTTGGATTTCCAGCTCCTTGGCGGGCCAAGGTGTGAAATTATCTCAGCTGCTCTTTCATCGTTCATAGTAGCATCGATGTTGGGTACATTGACATCTTCATCAATAATTCGAAATGTCGACCAACAGTATGCTGCACCGTCTCGGTAGAATTCATTAAAATACTCCCTGATTTTACCGAGTATAGTTCTATCACCGATTAGACGTTTTGGTGTATCAGAGACTCTATCAAGATTGAATTTAGTATTTCTGCAAGGCTTAATTTTCGATAATCTTTGGAACTCCCTATCAAGATTGAATTTAGTATTTTTCCAGGGCTTAATTTTCGATTATCTCTTGAACTCCTCCATGTTATAATTAAAACAAGTATTTAAATAGAAAACTATAGTATAATGAATCACTGCAAGTGGTTAATGATTGGATCAACAACCCCGTGTAACAAATCATGCAGAAGCGAATTCTGTGGGTATCATTTACAAAGCGTTCGCAACGGTTCTTTCGGTCCTCTCCCATGCCTCCAATGTTGGGCTGGGGTAAGGGGAAAATCGCAGTTGTGTATTGCTGTGGGGGTAAACGATACAGGGAACTAAAACGCTATTATGACAAACGAATAAAAAATACTGTCATTGACCCTAACGTCCTTGATAAAATCAAGGACAAAGTCATCAAAACCCCTCAAGATTATATCAAGAGGTTTATAATTAAAGCAGATAATAAATTAGACAAGTAGTATTATTATACAAATGAGCCAAGATTTCAGACCTCATCCAGTGCTTGTTAATTACAAAGCCTCCAGTGATGGTGTTGTCAGGCACCGCAGGCTAAAAAAACCGTTTGGATATCTGAATAATATGGGGTATTTGTTGTTTAGTGCTAGAAATAAAACATATCTCTGTCACAGAATTATTTTTGAATGTCATAACGGTTTAATCGAAGACGGATTTGTGATTGATCACATAAATGGCGTGAAGACTGATTATTGTCTTGAGAATCTTCAAGCTGTCTCACAAAGTCGGAATGCAAAATTAGGTGGAACTGGTAAACACGCAAAACGCCCTAGGGGGGTCAAATCGTTTGATTTAGAAAATAATGAAGAGAGAAGCTTTCAGTCGATAAATGAAGCCAGTAGATACTTTGACATTTGTATGCCTTCAATATGATTTGTTGCAGAAAATATAATTAAAACTGCTCTGTCTAAAAAAAATGGTCATAAAATAAAATTCGTATACACCTGAAACTATTCAAGGGAGATAAATCATTTATGGATAAATCCGCCGCAATTCACACTCTACCTACTAAGTTCCCTTGTATTATGACGTCAAAGGAATATATCGTCTGCTATTACCTGTATACCTTGACTAGGCGCGCCCACGTGACTGTAATGGAGTATATAATACACGAGTTTCGTTAGAGTTGTATTTTTAATCAACTTTAAATAATTCTAAAATGTTTTATTGTCGCTTGGGCTAAAACTGCATTTATTTAAACAGTTGTATTTATTTAGACCATCTAAATTCAGCTATTAATATATTTTCAGTACAGACGTTCTTTATAATCCAGCACATTTTGCCTATGTTGGCTCCGCCGGAACGCGAGTGTTTCTTATTCATTGAAGTAGGTGGGCGTGGTTAAAATTCCTTGTATACAGCTCTTTGTGATCTAATCGATAATGTATTTTGTCTGGAGAATTAGAACAGAGTAAATACACGCTATTTTTTTAACAACTGTATTATTTTGTTTAATGTTTCATTTAAAATATTTATCTCATTTAAATGTTGTGAAACAGGATTAATAAGTAATAAGGAAATAAAATAACACACTCGTGAATCAACGCTGCTGGATTAGTCGCCTTATATAGCATATGAAAGGTAGAAAGCTGGGGCTTTCGAAAGCCAATGCGACCGATCAAAACTAACCAACGCCATTAACCCGGGCGTGTGGTTGTCTTTTGTTCACAATCATGCAACCGGGTTAATTTAATTGGGTTGCTTTTGATTGGTTGGTTGGCCGTAGAAAATCCGCCCCGTCGTTTCATGTTTGTGCTGTCTTGTGCCGTCCCAAATCATGTATGCCTAAAATTTGCCACAACACTCGAGTGGAGATATATATGGCATTGTGACGTCACCCCAAGCATATCTTCTGGGCGGTCTAAGATGGCGTTTGCCACCTTAGGCCTCCCTTCCGGAGATGTATGTTTCGGGTCCCCTTGGGCTTACTTGGATGTGAAGGCAACCAAGGAGTTCCAAAGATGTGTTGTCGTATATGTAACCTCTGGGTCTCTCTGACGTCATAGGGCGCCAGCGAGATTGCCAAATGAGTGTTATTTATTTTTTTTTTAATAATTAGAGATACAGTATACTATAAAAATATGGATATCAAAGATATAAATTCTATAATTGCTGAAATTACAGATTTAAAAAATAGAGGGGTAGTATTATCTGAAGATCTCGACTGTGACAGGATTGCCTCGGAATATGAAGACATAGAGTATCAGTTTAGTAAGGGTCGTTATGTTTTACCCAAGATGTACAGGCTCGTGAAAGGAATTCAAAAGTCCATCAATGCTTGTTTGTACGGTAACGACATTAATTTATTTATAACGCTATTTAACACCGTTGAAGCAATACGTCAAAAGCTCGGCCGAGAGTATCAAAAACGAGCTGAAATTAGTTCTAAGGTTCGTGATCTTAGAAAATGTTAAACGAGGAAAAACCAGTATCTTAACCACGTGAGTGATAGGCTTTTCAGTAAATTTTTTTAAAAAATAAAAAAAAATTGCGTTTTTTGTAACACTCACATAGGATTTTCTCCTGAAAGGATATTCATCAGTTTGGACTTGCCAATGCAGTTATGTGCATAATGGATGATCTGGTCGTAGTAGCAAGTAATCACCGCGACGCCTCCATTTTCACGTAGTTGTTGTTGTTGCCGCGTCGTTAACACAAATCGTTCATCGCCGTTCTCAGATATTACAATTCTGAAACCCCCAGCGATGTTATTTCTGAAACATTCACGGATAGCGTCGTACAGTTTAACCCTGTCGAAGATGGATACGTTAGCTTGATGGTACATTATTTAATAACTCATCTTTTAATTGTGATAGTTTCACATTTGAAAATTCAGTTCACAAACAATATATGGTAGGTGAATCACTTACAACTAGATTAGCCCGAGAGCGGCTAGCAGCAATTAAAAAGTTTATACCGGTTCGAGACAGACTTCGCGAGAAACTTCAACAACGACAACAAGCGCAGACTGACTTTTCTGTGTCAAGTGAACAACTGTTTACTCCGATAACAAGTGCGACCAAAGATGTGAAAAAGTTAACTGAAGCAGCGATATACGGAGATATTCCTGAAAAAGAACGAGCAGAGAATGCGCCGCTGCTTGATACGCTTGAAAATATATCAGCAGAGACCGAACAAACTCGCGCAGGGATACAACAGCTATCCAGTGATGTAAAAACTCAACTCGAAATTGAAGAACGCGAAGAAGAACAACAAGGTGCAGCTGGAGGAAAAGACTATTCACCTGAGAATATATTTACAGTCGCAGCATTAAATGAAATTGAAGGAATCCGAACGGATTACGAATTAGCTGATTTTGCTAGAGAAAATCTTCCAAAGGGTACAAGAAAGAATTTATTAAAAGACGAGTTTAAAAATTTTATAAGAGGCACAGACACTTGGGCATCAAAAATATATTTAGCGAAACACGGCGGGGATAAAATCAGAGCGTCTCGGCATCCTGGTTATAATAGCTTTCTAGCTGCAGTTAAAGGCGGTCTACAACCACCACGTTATACGGAGGATCTAATCCCGGAGGAAATAGACATAAGAGCAGAAGCCGGTTCAAAGAAAGCAAGTGGAAAAGGATATTCGATTAAAAATCCAAAGGATTTCAACGCTGGAGTCTTTGACTCTACCGTGACATGCCCTGGTAACATTCTCAATGATATATCACGGTTAGAGGTTCTCATCGGAGGGAAACGAGCCGGAAATAACTCACCGGAAGTAATTAATGAAGCAGCTGATATCTGCAGACGATTATTTGCCGGCGGTATTATGGACATTAATGTATATCGAGAACTCATTGCTGAATTAGTTGAAAATCACAGAGACGCCCTACGTTATGATGAAAATCCAATGGATGTAAGCGATTGATCATTAATTGAAAAACTACTAGTTTTATAACAAGATGATTATACACTACAACCATGATAAACCCGTAAGCGTCTACGTGGTGAACTCACGATTGCCTGTTTATAGAGCATATTACGGAGATGGTTTCGGTAATATCATTGCGGGGTTATTTACAAGAATGGCTCCAAAGTGGCGCCGTTAGCTAAACAATTATCAATGAAAGCCATTGATGTTATTCGTGATAAGGGAACCAGCAAAATCGGAGATTTCGTTGGAAATCTTGCCCCGGAAGGGCTTTTTCTGCTGAGAAAGATAAAATAGCATCATTGGTGCGAAAGAAACCAGGAATGACTTCGTCATTAGTGCTGCCATCAACTACAGTGATGCCTATCATGAATGCAATAGCAGGAAGTGGTTTGAAACAAAAAAGAAATTCGAAGAATTTTCAACGAAGATGATTACAAAGAGTTTCACAATTGAAAACACTAGTATTTTAATAAAATTTTTAAACGAACAGCTGATCCCGCGTTAGATATGGAAGCCCCAGTGCGCAAAGACGATTCCGTGCGCGATTATCAATACTATTCCTATCATGCAATACAACCCGACCTACGATCGCGAATTGAACTTCAAGTTCAAGATACCAGTAAATACTTTTTGCCATGTGAAGCATTTATTGAAATCGAGGGAAAACTCGTAACAAATGTTGCAGCTGATACCCCATATGCAGATAACAAAAATATCCGAGTTGGTTTCGTCAACAATGGTATAACGGCGTTATTTGACAGTGCAAAATATCTCATTGATGGAAAAGAAATTGAATCAGTAGACCGTGATGTTGATGTTGCAACAACAATAATCGGACTAGCAAGATACTCCGATGATTATACAAGATCGGCTGGTCCGTCTATGATGTTTGCAAAGGATACCTCTCATAACGCTGACCACCTTCAATACATCAAAGTGTTAACACCGCAAGACACTTCAGTTGATAATCAACGAGAAGCAACTAATCCAGAACGTCGAGCTAGACCCGGAGCTGCGTTTGATATTCTCGGAGGCGTTAATGATAATTTCAATTTAGGATTTGCAACACGAGTAGCAACGTTGCAAATACCACAACGATATTTTCATGTACAATTCCACTCCATCACATATTTGGATTCTGCAGAAATGTCAGAAAAGTCATCTATGGAGCCAAACACACAATTGCGTTAGTGCGAAAAGGCGATGACAACGATGCAATTTGGCGTACTGGTGCCGTAGATGGTAAAGTTGTTTTGAGTAAAATAGTATTGTGGATGCCAGTAATGATCCCATCAATTACCACAGAAGAGCGGCTGCTCTCATTTATGGAAACAGGCGGCAAATCATTGCTAAGTTGGCTAACAACAACAACTGATGTCAAACAGGATGATGTTGATGGTACATTTACATGGCACCTGGCATCGAAACAAGGCGTTTCAGCTCCACGTCATATATTTATAGCGCTGCAGAATCGGAATCGATTACGCTCCCAAGAACACAGTCATATGATATTTGATCGATTAGGGGTAAGTGAAGTTTCACTGAGAATAAACGGACAACAAGATCCATCTGAGGATATACAGCTTGATTACGAGAGCAGCCATATAGCACGTGTGTATCATAGAATGCTGTCATATATGGGTCGTGATCAAAATGTTGATACTGGTTTACAAATATCGCAACTTGATTTTAAAAGCCGCTATCCGATTTATTACTTTTCGCTGGAACATCTTGATTTAACAAGGCAATCCGTTGTTGACATACATTTTAGGGCTCGTATATCCCCTGGTGGTGTTAATTATAGAGCGGTTGCTGTCATTCTCAGTGATAAATCAATGTTGTTAGAAGGGGTTGGCGGACGAATGAGAATTGTTGATGCACCAGTGGAAAATCTATGATTTTCAAAAATATGTAAATGAAACTTGAAGAGTTTACAATTAGATCAATTGAAAGCATAAATGTGTTTTACAATAAAATGACATATAGTGTTGTTAGTGTCAAGCTGACTGATGGTCAGGTCAAGAAATTACGATCAAAATCCGCTAAAGAATGTGGAACAACAATAACGTTAAAACCAGCGCAGATGTCCGGCGGTACACATAAAATATCATTAACGGATCGTCAAATAAAACATTTCAATGATGCAATGAAAAAAAGCGGGGAGTTCAAATTGAATTTTCGAAGGCTGCAGTCGCCAACATGATAAAATCAGGTGGTATATTTCCATTGTTAGCCGCAATAGCAGCATTGATTGCAGCGGCTGCCCCAGCGGTGGCGAAAGTGGCAGCGTTGGGAGCCGTTGGGACCGCAGCAGGGATGGTGTTGAAAAAGGCAACTGGGAAAGGATATAAAAAAACGGGAAAGGGTCTAAGACTACCAGGAACCCCGTATTCATAGTACAGCGGGAGATCCGTGAACGGATCGGGTCTAAGAATACCAGGAACGGTTTATTAGTTGAAAACCCAATTGTTTCCATGTCCAATTTTGATTTAATTGATGCTGCTAAAAAACTAGCGATAAAAACTTCAGAGGGTTTTTTATGAGAGATCAATTACCGAGAAAACCAAATAACGTTGAAACCGGTATCATCAATCTTGATAACAGCAGCGGATCGGGAACTCACTGGGTTGCATATGCGATTGATCCGCGTGGGATTGTCTATTTTGATTCATATGGGCTAGCCCCACCGAACGAGTTTATGCGGTATATAAATTCAAAGAATCAATCAATTCCGATTTTTTATTCCACGCTGCCAACACAACAATTAAATGATTCACCGACATGCAGCCGTGAAGTATTAAATGTCCTCGCGGAGATTTCATTATAATCCTTTGGATCTCCGTGAAACCACCTCATATTGTTGTAAACGAATATACCAGTGGGAAATTACAAAGTAATTTTAGAGAATTAATAAATTAAAAATACTAGAGTCTTTACAATAATGATTGATATTTGGGGACGATCTCTGTCAATGTCGAAACCAACCACGAAAACATCTGCGGGTTCTAACGAAGATGTAAAAAAATAATTGAAGATGAAATCGCTGAGACGTTAAATTTAACAAGTGTTGACCCGACCGAAATAGTTGTATTTCAAGATAGCCAGGGTAAATTGAAAAGTAGTAATATATCCGTGAATGACATTTTGATACGGCAGCGCAACGCTGCTGCAAACTCTATTGCGCTGTATTCCAACGATGGACAATTTAAACCAGGCGCACTTGTGTCTACGATCACCGACGCGATTGCCGCCCACGACAGCATGATTACCACCCATGACAACAAGATTGCCGCCCACGACAACAAGATTACCGCCCACGACAGCATGATTGCCACCATCGACAACAAGATTGCCACCCACGGCCGTGAGCTGGATGATTATATACGAGGTTATAATAGTTTTCGCAAAAATGTCGTACATAAATTCTTTGGAACCCCGCTTCTGGTTGGTATGACTCTCGCTGAAATCAAAGACCTTCTATCTTTATTCTTTTTTAACAAGGAGGCGGGAAGGATGATGAATGAAAATTAAATCAAGGCAAATTATCTCGATATTTACAATGATATTTTTAAAATAGTAGAAAATTTTGAAAAGGTACAAAAACCCACAAACGACGTCGTTGTTAAATTTTTTGGAACCGCACTTGTGGCAGGTATGACTCTCGCTGAAATTAGCGAGTTTATTGGCAAGCATACTCACAATGCCTACATCGCTAATAGTTTCTTTGGTGTCCCGGCTACATCTACGATGACTCTCAAAGATATTAATATGTTTATGGTGAGACAAACAACACTTAATACCATCGTAGATAAATTTTTAGGGAGAACACCTGTGTCTGAAACCACATCGTTGACAGGCATGACTCTCGCTGAAATTAAAAGCGCTATTGACGAACAAAAACGCATCAGCGAAATGGCTAATAAGTTCTTTGAGGGTTCTGAAAGTTACAATATCACGACGACATATTCTGAACTCAGCGGCCATTATGGCAAGCAAAAAGGTTTATAATCTAACCTCCTTTTGTTTTCATTTCTTAAACGCCGCGATAAAACGATGATGAAATATACCGAAATCAAAAAAACCTATCTCGACGTTTACGACGATATTCTTAAACTAAAAGAAACCTCTGAAAAGGTAAATATTCCGCATCCACACGGAAGCATTGAAAATATCGTGTATACGGTCGATCATGGGACCTTTGATTGGGTAAAAGGATCTAGTGTTAGATTGCCAATCGATATCGGGGGTGGTCCCATGGTATCTTCAGGATGACGTTAGTCTCTACCAAGCAATTTGATATCATCGTGAAAGGTAAAACCTACTTTGGTGGCACCGCGACAGTAATTATCAATGATAAAGAAGAATTTGAGATTGTCGCGGTTGATAGTACCATTAGATCAAAAATACCCTGGTGTTTAGAATTTATAAGTGAAGTAGACATCTCCCCTATCTACTACATGGACGATGATGAATAATTGAAAACACTAACGGGTTTAAAATAACAATGACATTATTGACTGAGTCAACGAAATCAATTGAACCGATAATAGTCCCGTTGACGGAGTCAGCGGTATCACAATCGCCAATGATTTCATCATCGCGATATCGATATGATACCGTGAAAGAATTTGCCACGAATTTGAAATCACTTTCTGAGCGCTATCGTGAAAAAATGAAAAAGTACCGACGCAGCGTAGCAATCATCGACATCACCGTGTATTCGGTGTCCGGTGTGATGGACAGCACCGGGGTTATTTTGTCGACGGTGACCATGATGGCTCCGATTACAGTTCCAATTGCTATCTCCGCGGCAACAACAATTGCTGCAGTCGCCACCGCGATAACTAAAAAATTATCATCGTGTTCTCAGAAAAAACTCAGTGATTATACAGCTCGGTACAGGGTGGTATTTGACGCGTACTCGAAATTATCCGAGTTGATCTCACTGTCAATAGATAATTCGTTTATATCCGATGTTGAATTTTCCGCGATGATCCAGTTGTATAACTCCGCGATGTTGAAATTGGAAATTGAAGACAGCGTTAAAAATAATGTCACTACAATTCAACGAATTGCAACTGCTTCAACGAATCACGGAGAATACCACTCCGATACGAACAAGCATGATATCAATAACATCAACAAGCCCACAATTTAGTGTGAACTTCCCTTCTCCGATTCCAGTGCGTATGATCGCGCTGGCAAAATTACGAGTATATCATAGCTGGCCTAATATCAGATCGGTTGCATTTGGTGGTCAGCAACCCAATAACGCACTGGTGTTCTCGTATAAGAATAAACCCGATGGTACTCCAGCGTGGGAAACTGTTTCGTTACCAACTGGGTCGTACGAAATTGAGCAAATCGATGCTGAAATTCATAGTAGAATAAAATCAATCACTGGAAAAGAATCAAAAATAGCTATTAAACTTCATGAACCGACGCTCTCGTCGTCGATCGAAATAAGCACAGAGGGATACATTGTAGATATCTATAACAGCTCGTTAAGAACAGTGTTAGGATGGCCTGAAAAACCACCGGAAAAATCCACCACCGACTTAACCACAGACGTACAATCATATCATGAAATCAATCCCAGTTATCGAGATAATTTATCTGATATTAGAAAAGGAAAAATCGGCGATAGATTTATATTTACCAACAAAGACACATTGCAATGGGATTTTATCATTAAAAGAACAGCCGACTCATCTGTTACTATTTCATTTACGCTAACTGACGTCCGTGGTTATTTTAATGAAATTAAACAATTATATGAAACACAACTAGAACAACTACGGAAAACAAAATCGCAAAAACACGTTGAAATAATAAATCAACTTATATCTGACATGGAATATATATATGAACTAATTATTCAAACAATAATTAATGACAAGAGCGACAGTAAACAACGATTCCTAACCGATTACAATATCACAGAAGACAATCTGCGTAATTTCAAGTTTCCCAAATACAACGCTGATGAACTAGCAAGAATTGTTAGAACCGATATCAAGGCGCTACGAAAACCAGATTCAACTGTCCTCCTCAGGTATAATAATGATCCAGATGGTGGCGGTAGGCATATTGCACCGCACAATGTAAATATTTCAGCGGTGATTGCTCTCAATTTAGTATGTGATGCAATTGAAGGAAGCTATCAAATTAATCTAGAGCAATCAAATCAAGCTCAGCAGGGATATATTGTTTATTCGTTTGCACCAACAGCTCCTCCAGGATTCCTAATTATTGAAAACCCAATTAATCCTGTCTACATGCGATGCCATAATAATTCGTTAACGAGAATTAATTTCCGACTCACCGACCAGTCAAATAATTTAATTGATCTACAAGATGAGGTGTTAGCGATTAGTTTGTTTGTAAAGTCCTAAGGACTTCCATCATAAATGATTTTCGTCCTAAAGACTCAATCAAATATTCGGTTGAAATCATTTATTTTTTTTGTTAACCAGAACTGAAAGTTCTAGCAGCAGAGAGGGTGATGACCACATCATTGCGACCAAAATTGATTAAAATATCGTAAAGTCTCCGTTTGCTAAATGGAGACTTATTTTTTGGGGGTTAAAATGAGATTCGTAGGAAGCATTATTTTTGCTTGAAAACGTGGTCTGTTCACCCTCTCTGCTGCTACTTATCATATTTACACAAATGAACAGTTTTATTAAATACCTATTGTTTAACATGTCAATTATATTTGAAAGCACATCGATGTTATAATATATTTTATTGCATGTAGTTGAACTGTTCCACATTCTAAATAAGAAAATAATGATTAAGAGTTCATTTAATCATCTCCAATATCAGAAAATCCCTCGAATCTTTGTCTTCCATGTCGAAATGAAGAATGGTGACTGTCTCAGGGTTCAGATCATTGGAAATGTTCTCAATATCATTTGTCCCCATTTCATTCCACAACACGTGGCACGTTGTGTAGACATATTCTTCTAATTTATCCTCAGTATTAATCCATTTTACTTTGCAGCCACGATTTGCTTGCTTCAGTTTTTTGTTGTTTTTGTATTGCATAATGCAACTTTAGCTTTATGCCAATCCCGGACACATTTTTCATTGACATCATATTTCCTGTGAGCAGCCATATTCCCACCTTTCTCTTTACAACTTCCAGTTTAAAGGTTGCTGTGTAAGACTAAATGCGTAATTTGACAGGAGGCATTGTGAGATAAGTTGTGTGTTTTGTACAGGGATATTTATATGAATAATTATCACTGAAAAGATTGATCAAAACATACCTAACTCATTCAAATGTGCCAGTACTATAGCACTGAAAGCAATGCTCATGCGTGAATTCATTATTTACATCCAGAGAAGGTGGTGGGCATCATTCCTGTGGTTCTTAATCCACTTAATATCAAAAACAGGTAGCGTAATTGATTTGGATTAATGATAAAGAACAATACGGTAACTATTATTAATAGTCAAAGCCAATATCAGGGTTTAAACAATTGCAGAACTGGCTTTGATTGTTGTTGGAAACCAAAGACCAATTTATCAGCTACTAGTATAATCAAAGAGAGACACAGAAACAACAGCTGGTTAGGAATGAATATACCAGTAGGTCATTTGTTGACATTATAATTTGCTTTAAACTGAAATGTAAAACTAAAAATGAATCATTGATGATATCTGAGCAGTAACTTTAATAAATTTGATTTTATTTTAGTTTAAACCATATCTTTTTGAGAAACGTTGTCAAATACAACTAAGAACATATGATTTCGGGGATCCAGTAGAAAACATTCTACGTTATTTTATAAAAAAAACCATAGAATGCTCAAGATAATATGGATTACATGCCTTTGTAGGATCAAATTAGATCAATGAAAAAGCTTTGTCAGTAATCGCTCATGTGTCCAACAGAATATAGAAAATCAAATATCAATGGACCAATTGCTAAAATGCAATCAGGAAGAACGAGGTATGGTTAAAAGAGATAAAGAAAACAAAATTATTTCATATCTTTATTAGAAACAAACTAGTACAGTACACTACAGAGTATAAACCATAAGTGTTCTATGTGGCCTGGTGATAATTTTATACCAGTAATTGTTTTCTGTTATTTCATGTTTGAGAAATAGAAAATACATAAATTTCAATGACATAATCCATATATTAGTTAATTTGGAGTAGAAGACGAAGACCTGACTTTCAAGTTAAAAAAGTTGACTTATAGGCTGGAAAATACAGTTATTGGAAATGGAGTTGAATTTCTCAAAATTTTAGGAAATGAACATTTTGTCAGAAATAAAACAAGGCTTTTTCAGGGGTATTCAAGATATTATGAAAAATACAGTTTTCCCGTGACAAGAAATATAATTTTATTCACTTCCTTATTTGTTGAACCTACCTTAGGCTAATGGAAATGCTTATAAACACACATAAGGAGTTATGAAAGAACAGTGGCAGATACTAAGGTTACTGAAAATGGTAAACTTTGATTGCAGGTTTTGCTCGCTTGACTGGTTTTGAGGAAAAAAAGTTTGACTATGTCAACCTGAGGAAGATTGCCAAAAAAATCTGCCATTATCCTCAGCCACCATTTGAAGTCAGCATTCAAGGCTTTTCAGTTGAGTCCTGTCAAGAAGCAATGGCCAAAATTAAGAAGCATGTCAGTGGATCAGAGGCAGAGAGTTTGGATGATAATGATGAAATTGATGATGATGATGATGATGATGATGATGATGATATCACCTCAGTAAGTATCTGACAGCATCAGTATTGATTAAGATTCTGGTTAACGTTTTTCTGTATAGATATCATACTTGAACTCTTGAATCAGGAAGCCCTGCCTTTTCACATTCATGTAACCCCTCACCCAAGTCATATGCAAGGCCGAGTCATTTGACACTGAGAAAATATCACTATAGAGTAGGCACAATAGAATTTCTCAGAATTTTTTATATTCTTAGAATTTGTTCGTTCATTTTGGTACTCTCAGTATTCTGTTGCTCCCTCAGTGACTCCGATATTATTTTACCCTTATGAAATTAGTATGTGGAAGAGTAAAACTGGATTACATTGTCTTATTTTCCGTACTTAACCTTGTATTTTCAGCTGTTATTTTGTTAGATTCTTAATATAATAGATTTTGTTTTGCCAACATTCATACAAATTTGTATATTGATACCTCTGTTGAAAGTAATTTAGCCATACCTTGACTAGGTCAGTGTGACCTATTTTGCATGTTTGAGTGACCTTTGTGTTTCAGCTGCTTGTTTGATACACTCTCAATATCTTGGGCTATATTGCACCTAAATCCATGAAAGTGGGTATGTAGGTAAATCCCATTGCAAATAACTGTACACTAGGGAATTTTGTTTAATTTCTTAGCTGTTTGTTTATTACCCTCTCAATATCATGGACACTGTATCAATGATGAAAGTTGATATCTTGATTAAAGTGGGTCAGCCACACCCTAACTAGTTCATTGTGACCATATAATCACACTTTGTGGAATACCATTTGCAAAAAGAGCTAAAACAACATGTTCCCCATTTTCGATTCTCTAGTCTGAAGGTCTGGGCCAAGAACACTTTGACTGGGATTGTCTTTTTGTCTGTTTGCTTAATGCCTTCCTACCAATCAGTATTATCCCACTTCACAAAGCAAGAGACTCAACTGCTCATCTCATTTTGATAGGCTCACCCTTGTTTAAAAATATATGGAAATGAGAATGGATGGAGTGAAAGTTTAATGGAAATTTTAATATAGTTGGTCAGTTTATAGGAAAACTGAACGCTAGAGGACTGGCATTTTGTGACCTCTGCAAGAAAAATCTGCATAAGAATTGCGGCACCTACAATTAATTATTATAAGAAGAAAGATTTCTTGCATGAGAGAACAGATTTAGCCCTCCGTCAGAATATGTGCACCTCATGTTGCCAATACAAGCACCAGCTTAAAAGGAAAAAAGCTCTCATTAAGAAGGAAAAAAAACGATTGCACATTGAGCCAAAAAAGTCAGTGGTGACAAAAAGGAAGGCTTAAGACATTTTTACCAAATCTGCCAAAAGAGTTCAACTGGCATATCAACAGTTTGTGTAGATTGATGAAAATGATAAGTGAAAGTATGGTTTTATTTGTATATAGTTGATATATTTAAGTGTTTATTTTTACAGATTTGTTATGAAAAGAGAGAAATATATTTGCTGCAATAATTGACAAATAATTGTGACTTAATTATGATGTGAACACTGGCATATAAATGAAATAACTTCAGCATCAATAGTATTGTAGAAAAAATTCATGTGACAATAAATATTGTGAAATTATTGAAAACAAGTGAACAGTTTTGGTAAGTTTATAAGTTTTTCAAATGATTATTTTGGTTTATTTTATGATGATAAGTTGCACTAGTAGCAGGTTTTTATGAGTGTAAAATGCATCTATGGCCAGATGCCTTTGGCCCTCTGGATCCCAGATCAGCGGCACTGCCACTCAATACTCTATTGGAGGAGGACTTCCAACCCCACCTTAACAATTGTTAAACTTTGTTATTTGAAGAACAAATTCACGTCTTATATTATTTTTGTCATTATTATTATTTTCCTATGCAAGGTTAATTGCTGTGAAAATATAGCATGAAGAATGACATTACAGACCATTCATGAAGACTGTTCATGATAAATATGTTGCAGTTAAAGTAGAAATGAGATTATATATAAAATAAATCTGAAAAAAATGGAACAAATTGCAACTATTTCTGAAGGAGATTGTTTTGCAAAAAAATAACACATACATGTATCTTGAAACAGCTTTCTTTCACATAAAAAGTTTTAAATTATGTTAAAAAAATATGAACTTTTTATAAAATTCTTTTGCCAATACTCATATTAAGCAAGAAAATACAGTGTGCATTTTAACATAAAATTTATTTGGAACTCGCACAACCAATAGAATCTAACAAAATCTGAAAATCACAATGAGTCGAATCATATCCAATGTATTAATTAAGGGAGCATTCCAGAAATTCTGCTACACAGAAAGACAGAATCTTCAGTCTGAAAATCTTGCATGGTCGTTTTCTTGAATATGTAGGAAAATCTTCACATTTTTGACTGCATGGCTTCAGAAATGTTTTACACTCCATATTGAAATCCAGTCAGATGGTTACATAATCCCTCCCTTCTGTTAAAACTGTATGCTATTTGGTGAAAAACAAGAATGTTAGCCATTTAAATACACTGAACCACTTCTTCTAAACATAACCTCTCAAATAAAATCTTTCATCCTCCCCTGCTTCTTGTAGAGTCGGGTACCATCCACTGAAATAAATTACAGCAATGTGTACTTGGTCAAACATTTGACTATTTACATTTTTGGAAATGGCATGTCATTTAAGTTCAACATTAGATAAATATTTGACAAATTATACAAACTGTTATAAGTGTTATACACAAATTGGCCATCCTTTAAATAGATCCTATATATTATTTTTACCATCCATTTTGATAGGGATATGACATCTGCCAAATGATTGGTATTTTACATCTTTAAGCGGAAGAAAGCAATGAAATTACTCAGTTGATATTTTGAGATTTTTGAAATAATCTATCTTTTTTGCTTTTTTTTAATTAAAAATTAAAAAAGATATATCAATGCAGTAACCTCTGAACTTGTCTGAATTAAAGTTAATTACAAGTGGGTAATTGCCAAATTTGATATGCGAAAAGAAAAAAGTCCCTAATAAAACGAAAATTATATTAAGATGTTTGCAGTTTCATAAACCATCAACCTATATTCGATAACCAACAACACTGCATTGAAATCTACAGTTTGACAGGTACATCAGTAAATAAAAATGATCTACAAAGATGTTGTCTAGATGATTATGTGGAGGAAGATTACAAAGTCACCTTTTGATATATTATTGTATTGTAAGCAAACAGTGCATAACAATAATACCATAATGCAGTATAATCAGCCACCAAACATTTTATCGTGTGTGATTTTATTATTTGAGTACGTTTATTTAGAAAAGCAAAATTCATGCATCCAAATTATTTATAGAATGCTGGCAGATAGCGATGCACTCTCTTTCTTTCTCTCTCTCTCTCTCTCTCTCTCTCTCTATCTCTCTCTCTCTCTCTCTCTCTCTCTCTCTCTCTCTCTCTCTCTCAGAAACAATAATTAATGATGTACATTTTAAGCTTTTATTTAGTATGAAAAGAAATGCCAATGATTTGTTTCCAGATCATAATAATAAAATAATAATAATGATACTATGTCATACGATTCACAAGAACACTTTTCTTGCTTCTGTACATATTGGAATTATTATTATTATTATTATTATTATTATTATTATTATTATTATTATTATTAAGATTTGATATTTACCACTTTAAAAAATATGTAAATTTGGTAATATTAAATATAACAAAATGTAATTACTGGAAATTAAATAATCCACATTATTAAAATTACTGAGGTCACCTTTAGCATAATATTTTTTTAAATTATTTATTGAACAATTGCTATCTGCATGCAGTTTATATGCATATAGCAGGCAAGGAACAGAAATTCTCTAAGACATTGAGTGTAGAAATATGTGGATGCACTTTTAATAAGCCTGCTAATTGTACAAACTTACACATATTGGTAAGAAAATGACTAGAATTGGTGTTATGCTTGTTCAGCTTGCACAATCTAACATATTTATTTTATTTTGATGATAAATGCTTGTGGCAACCTTGTGGCAAGCTAACCACATGGATGCATTTTGGTTTGGGAAAGATCAGTTTCCCAACATATTCAAGCTGACAATGCTAGCTATGTATGTCCCTCAGAAAGAAGCACCAAATAATATTGATAAAAGAAGGAGTAGAGTGTGCTCATAAATAATTAACAGATTAACGCTTATATGACTTGATGTGACATCTTTAATAAAAATTGATTTCAGTAGAGCTCTCAGAAAGCGGAGCAGGAAGAAAGAGAGACAGATATTGAAGTTTTGAAAAATATTGATCTATGTCTCTTCTTAAATTGTACATAGGGAACAAATATAGTTTCTCTTTTAAATGAAGAGTTATATCCAGTGAATGAAGGTGCTGATGGAATTAATGAAATTAGCATAGAATAAACTATGGGGAAAATTTCAACTGCTGAAGTTTATCACCTTGTGTAAGTTAAAATAATTGTAGAATAGGATTGAGTGTAGTCAATAGTTTTCCTTCTTCACTAACAACTAGAAGTCGTTTGCATCTGCATGGAAATGCGATACATTTTGTTGGTATTCATCTTTATTCCCATGCCCAAATTAGATCTAGATGAGATTTTTCTTTGCATGAGGAAATTGATTTAGTTTTAAAGATAAGATCATAATATCTACACAAAATTGGTAATAAGACGTTTTCAAATCATTCATGTTGTACAAAACTAAGAGAGTTTTAAAGGAGCCACCATTAAATGACCTAAAACGTTGAATAAAACTCACTACCACCAACCGATAGTCTGTTGGAAAGTATTCTCGTAATCTTCTCATCAATGAAAATTACATATTAAGCACCTGGTTACAAAGGAGTGAAACCGAAAGAAAACATAAAACTGAAATTTTAGTTGATCAATATTTTCATCATTTATTGTTACTCATATATTGAGAAAATACATTTTTTCCAAGAAAATCTGATGTGACGATGGCTTGATTAAGACTTGTATGTCCAATTAGGGCTTCACATTTATATTTGGCATCTTCTAAAGTGAGACGAAAGGATATGAAGCTTCATTTCCTAACTGTTCATTGCTTGGCTGATATTTTAGCTTCCACATTTTGAGGTGGATATACCATATTCATCAGTCCCTTATCAAAAGGGACCTTTTTCACGAAGATTACGAGGTTCTGATGTTTTTTATTTTGATATCTTTATTATCTTATGTGTGCTCATTGATTCACCTGAAGACTTATTTTTGTTAAGGGCCAATAGTAGTAAAATAAAATGTAGCCCATGTAGACACTATCTGTCAGTAGTCTAGATCTATATAGTAAGGGTCAGTATTCCTTGTTTTTTAATTCACCAGTTTGCAGGATCTGCCTCCCACCTGAGTGGCATATCCAGATATGCTATATAAACAGGTTATGTATTACAGTAAAACCTGTCTTGAAAGACCACTGTTCTGTGATACCACCTGTCTTGAGAGACCTTATTCTCATTGCACAAATTTATTGATTATATAATGTTATGACCTGTTATGAGAGACCACCTGTCATGATAAACCATACAATTTTTGGCAGAAGGGGTGGTCTTTCAAAACAGGTGATACTCTACTGATATTAAATATTTTTAGACTGGGGATGTGGTAAAATTAATTTTATCAATGTACTACTTACCTGTTGCTATTCCTCATATACCATCATCCCACCCCACAATGATGTTTTTAGGCTGCATCCTTGAAAAAGATGAGGGCCAGGGCTAGAGGTGCACGATATTAATAGTACACTGGTTCTCCATGGTATTCTTTTCCAGTGGTATGTACCACTGTATATTTTCATAATAAATGTATAAAAATTTCCGAGTCATCTTGTTATTATTATTATTAGTATTATATTAACAGTGTGTTTCATTATTCATGACGAAATAATTCAGAAAATATATTTTTTGTTACAAAACTGTATCACAAATTAATGGTGAATATTTCAATTATTAATCATATTAATTATGCTCCTTTTCAATCACAAGTTCAGCACATGTCACATTTGCCAAAATAATGGAAAAATGAAATGCTGTGAAAGATATTTGTTATAAATCCAACCTTCATAAACAATTCAGGTTTAAAAATTAAAAAACATGTCATATTTGAGTTATTTACTAGTGTATGTGAATGTGTTGCATACTTGTATTCTTTTTAAGACTTGCAAATCATCATTGATTTTCAGGAGTGCTCATTCTATATGAACTTTACATCATATATCAAGTCCAATGGATATTTTTTAGGGTTTTTGTTTGTGTTTAACAATTGTGTTTTATGTTTAATGGTCCTCGCATTGGAATCCCACTCAACGTGTGTGAGTGCCTTATCTATCAATAGTATAGCTAAACAATTTTAGACTTTAGTATCTAAAAATCCAAATTTTGTTTATAAGCTCTCAAATGTGAGCATGATGTCTGTCACAGTATCAGCTATAGTGAAGCTTGACCACCTTACTTTGGTTACAGTATTTAGATTACAGCTTATACAACAATTAACATACATATAGCATATCTTCCGTGGAGTAGTGACCATTTAATTTTTGTGCGTTTCTTTAATCATTTTTTTGTATCTCAGGATGATAAATTATTTTTCAAATAATATCATGGAATTTGATATACTATGGATTTATTTTGCAATAAATCAGATCATGAAATATGTTCAAGCTATTGACAAAAATTTTAAATAAGTGTCAGGCTCCTACCACAGAACATTGTTGTCCCTAAGATAGTTCTGGTATATCTTGGTTTGGTTTGTATCACTGTGACAGTACATTCACAAATATCATGACACACATATTTTTGTGGTACCCAGCTGGTGCACATGGGCAGGGTCCATTGGTTAGAAGATTGAACTTTTCAAAGTGTCACCCTGTGGGAGAATGGATTCTCATCATACAGTCATTGGTATTTTCAATCCAGAAAAAAATAAGCACTCAATAGCTACTGGTACATACTGCATCATTAAACTTAGTATACACCCCCCCCCCCAAAAAAAAAAATAAAAAAATAAACATACATGGTCTAGGGTATCAATAAGTGCTATAAATACAACCAACTTGTTATTATCACAGTTCTAATGTTATTAGATTACTCCAGTAGTTCCCGACATCCATTGCTTGTAAGTTTTATCAGTTGGAGAAGTTTAACAAGAAACTTCAGTACCAAAGAATGTACTCTCATGTGATGTTTCTTATTGTATACCTGCAATCTCTATCACAAATGTCATCTCACCCTAGTAAAAATGTGGTTGAAATTTCAGTGAACTTTCACTGGTATTTCAGAAAAATTTCATGAAATTTCAAAGAACATTTTCGTCAAAATATTACTGAAATTTCAGTGAAATATTGTTGAGACTTTACTGGTTTTGCTGAGATTTCACTAAAATTTTGACCAAAGTTTTACTTACATTTTTGTGAGATTTCACTAAAATTTCATCTAAGTTTTTGTGACATTTCACATTCCTTGCCAAAACTTTCACTATAACTGATGAGGAAAAATGGCTTTTTCATGATAAATTTTGTTTTAGATCATGTATTCGTGCTGAAAGTTCATAGAGGCTTGCGCTTAAGATATGGGGGTCAAAATGTAAATGATTATAATAAGGTCATTGTGTCTCCAATATGCAGAATAACATTTTTTGCTTGAGTAAGTTCCTTGATGAAACTATCAGGATGATTTGCACTAGAGTAATAATGAAAACCTACATATTCTGGAGTCTAGATGTCAGAGGTCAGTCATTTTAACGCAGAATGATATTTTATGTTTTTTATATGTTTATGTTTATACAGATGCCTGTGCATGTGCTCCAGGCTTGATACTTTGAATTTTAATATTCCTTAATTATTTAGTGTGGAGCCAGATTCTTCACATCATGTTGTATATACTGTATATATTGTACATAACAGATAGAATGCTTCAAGGTCGATTAGTTCTGTAACTAATTGTCTGAGATACCTTCTCTGAATAAAGTCTTTATTATTATTATTATTATTATTATTATAATTATTATTATTATTATTATTATTATTATTATTATTATTATGGTATGTTTAGCGAGCAAATAATTGTTTCTGCAAAGTAGTATAGTTCTTGACCTGTGATTAAGGACATTTGTGACCCATTGTGTCAACCATGCCCTACAGTGGGGCCCACATAGTGCTTATCAGACACAGTGGGTGTATTCCAGGTGTTTGAATCTTTTGGTGAATCCTGGTTTTCTTACAAGCTGTAGTGACACTGGCTTTCTGGGTGCATTGAAGACAATGACCAAGGTAAACGTGATTGACGAAAGTGGAAGAGTTTTTATAAAAGGAACCATAGACCAGATTCTTTTATCAGAGAAACTGATGTTCTTACCTGATGAACAAGAAGAGTTGAAATTTGAAGATGGCCACATTCAAGATGAAGCTAATGCAGTGGATTTAATATTTCCAGCTAGTTCAGATGAATATTTGGCCATTATTCACACCCTTAAGATAATTGCTGAATCAGGAATAACATAAATGAAGTATAATGAAGGTTGCATCAGAATCACATGTAATAAAAATCAGATCTCAGAACTCCAAGGAAAAATACCTTCCCAACTTTTGGATTAAAAATTCGTTCATTGGGAGATTTTTCTAGAAAATCTCACTCTACTAGTAAATAACAGATGTTAACCTCATTTCTGACCTTGCTTCAGAGTGTAAACAAGCTTCTAAAATGATTGGTTGATTCCAAGGACAGTAGAGCTTTATTTTAAAAATGATTGGTTTGATTTCCAGAACATCTTTCTAGATCATTTTTTTATACGTGATTGCGAGCATGGGTTTGTTCTATGACCTTCTGGAAAATTACGTGACCCCTTGTTTACATAAAAAGCAAGATATAAATTATTGTTTACGGAGAGAACAGTTCAGTAGTTAGTCTGGGCTTTGAAACATGTGTGTGTTATTGTTTGAGTGTAAATTATTATCATTCGTTTTGAATCAATAGGAATTTATTGTGTTATTTATATAGAAATTACTTGTGCTCATTTTGGATTATTATAAAACAAAAACTGACAAAATCATGTGACATCGTCATCCATATTGGATTACATCATCAAGATTCGAACCAGGAACTATTATGACATTTATTTATCAGGACTCTTGCAATTCCACTAGTTGATTATATTGTGAATTCTTTTGGATTATTTTTGGAATTGATTCTCTAAAACCTTAAGTTTATTTATTTTCTTTTATGAAAATATTTGTAATTAATAAATTGTTTGTTAAATTTTACAAGCTTGTTATTTTCACTTCTTTCTATGTTGCTGCTTATTCGAGCCTAAGCACGTAACACAATGAGAAGAGATTACTTCAGAACTTCCATAGAATAATTTAGTGATGGTTTTATATGTTAAAGAAGAAATGAAAGTGATCTTGTTAAGCAGCAGTAAAGAACAACTTGACCTTGTCAAACACAAAATTATGGTACAGCTTGGAAGATTAACTCTTACTGGCTGCAGCAGAAAACAGCGTTCACTAAAAACAAGTGTGGAATCTGACTCTAGTTTGTTTTACTCTCTAGACTCCAGAACGATATCAAAGAATATTTTTCTTACAGAGAAAGGAGTGATAATCCAAGTGTATAGTAAGTATGTCAATTACAGGAATTAATGTTAAATGTATAGTCAGTGCAACTGATACACAGTTAAATTCAACCCAGTCTTGAAAAATCCTTGAACGTCAACAATGATCTTTATAAACTTTTGAGTTTTGCACAATCAGAACTTCTTTCCACAAAATGAATCATATTTGTTTTTAAACAAATCTGTGAGTATTTGTTCTGAAATAAAGAATACGTATCGGTTGTCAAAATGTGCACATTATACTAACATTGCATGGTTAACACTGTGTCCACATTTTTAATTGTCATAAATTAATGTGATGTACATACCCAGTCACTGTTGCCATTTCTTTTTCTAGGGAGCAGAGTGATGTTCCAATTAGTTCAGAAGAAAGAAACTATGATGAACAAATACAAATGTTCTAATTGGCTGAGAATTTTGTTTTTAAAATTCTGACAGAATAAACCATGCAATTTTCTGATTGATAATAAATGACATGTATGAATGTAAATTATGTTGTTTTTTCATGACTGGGAATGACACTCAGAGGAGAGACTGAGTGCCTTTCATATGTGACATCTCTGATGCATAATTGGAAGTGCTTGAACATGCCAAGTTTGCCAGCATGGTCACACTCCCCTGCCAACATCAAGTCAGATGTCTGGACCATGTACGTTGGATGGATGATGGATGGATCCCTCAAGATCTTTTTTATTTGGAACTTGCCTCTGGCAGAATGTCGATCGGACAGCCAATTTCCACTTCTACAAGCTCAACATAAGAGCCCTTGACAACAATGTCAACACCTGGGAAGAGCTTGCTCAGAAATAGAAATGCCCTGCTGGCAACATGCTCTGATCACTGGTTTGAAAGCTGGAGATGACAAGTTACACTTGCAAACTGATGAAAAGCGATCTCAGAGGAAGAAGCAGCAGCTCCAACACACACCACACTCAACTTTCAAGTGCAGCAAGTTCAGCAAGGACTGCTACTCTCATGTTGGGCTACATAGCCACTACAGATGCTGCAAAACTACCAACTGGGACATCTCTCATGGGCGCACTTACATTGTCAATCAAAACTAATGGATGCCAACATTTTTATTATAGGGAGAGCATTTTATTTATTTGGGTTACATGATATCCATTTTCTAAAAACAGTTTGCTGATAACATAGATCTTTATAATGAAAGGTGTTCGAGAATCTTGTACAAGAAATAGGCACAGACAATAAGTATATTCTTGTTCATAACTCATACTCTGAGTGAAGATTCGCTTGTTTTTCTAGAAGTTTGTGAATCTGAAATTACAGGAACATGGTTATAAACACACTGTGAAATGTGTAAAATTACATGCATTCGGTACATGACATGGTTCTCACTGGTTTTTTATTCTGTTACAGGTTTGGTTATCCTGATCCAACCTATCTGGATCGTGTAATGGAGGAGTTGGCTGTGAAGGGAATAACGGAGGAGGAAAGCTTGTGATGGATGTGACATTATACATGTGTACAGTTTATAGATGATTTTGCAGTCATGTGTTGCTAAACAAGTGCAGTATAAAAACTGATTTGAAGCATACACAGTGGGGAGTGAAGAGTAGACAAAGTTAATAATGAACAGATGATTTATACAGAGATGCCAACCATTCTGACTTTTATCGAGTTAAAATTTCACATCCTATATTACATTGACAAAATTCCATAAACTCTAAATGGGGCTGGGGACAAAATCTTTAACAGTTTTCCATGTGCATGGGTGGGGAAAAAATAGCTTAGTACATGTACCAGTATGATAAACTGGTTCAGAGAATATTCTACTTTCACAAAAAGATCACCATCATTGCCTGCATAAATCTCTGACATCATCAAGATTGACATCAGAATCCACCTTATATGTGCACCATGTCTGTCAAACTTACCCATAGAATCTGTAACGGATATCTTGCTAACAAAACTTACCATTATTTCTTCCATTTCGGTCAATTGAAGATGTATGTTGCCAGTTCTTTGTCCATAAATTAGTCATGTTTTCACTTTTGGCAAAATCATATAACTTGTACTAGGATACCCATCTGGTCAACACATGCCGTACTAGCCATCACACCTGTAGATAAAGTTGCTGATGACTTACCAGCTTATCTCCTCTTCAAAAGTGATGTGGGAGACATGCAAAAAGTCATGTGTGATATTATCATTTGATTTACATCAATTTTGAAAGTGTACAAAGATAACAAGAAAACAGTTTATGTAATGGGAGATCAAATTTTATATAATACTTTCTTTTTTTGGCCAAACAAACGTATAGAATACAGGATTCTGAAATTGAATAGATAAATCAATTTCCATTGAACCTCATTTGTTACTACATACAGGTGTGTCATAGGTAGAGTATTTGACTCATAATTCAAGGGTTGCAGGCTCAATGCCCATCCAAACCAGCCTGGATCACCTACCTCTGTGAGTTGGAAAGTCACTTTGCTCCAATTTCCTTGATATATTATAGCCAATACTGTATTATAAATGCCATTACAATCAAATCAGGACTTGTATGTGAAGAATGATTATATAGAAATTTGTTACTTTTAACAATTCTGGATCGGTTTCCAGGATTCCAAATGATAAACATGCTGATGGGTTGGCATTACTGTTAATGTATTAAAATGATGAAACAAGTTAGCCATATATAAATTGACCTGTAACAATAGTAGCGATTGAATACAACACAACAAATAGATACATGATTTGTACACATTATATATTATAAGGAAAACAATATTTGTATATATGTCCATGTTATTATTTATTTTCATGTAATTGTCAGTTAAAACATAGGAACATGTTTTGAAACTATTTGATACATCTCTGATATATATATATATATATATATATATATATATATATATATATATATATATGTGTGTGTGTGTGTGTGTGTGTGTGTGTGTGTTTGTGTGTGCTTTTATTAATTGTGCAGTGAAGTTTGTCTCATTTGTTTTCATACTTAAATATTAATGCAGACCGCGCTTCCAACTTGTATCATATATTTGACCATAACTCATGAAAATGACCATCAAAATATTGACCTTTAGAATCATAACCAGAATAGAAAAATATGATTATTGTGGTCAAATCTGGATATTGATTTGTCCACGATTGGTCCTGTTCTGACTTTTCACATTAGATTCAGACTAACTTTATAGTTCTTATGATGCCTTATTCAGCCAAATACCTTCAAGCTTTTGCTTTTACTTTATTGTATTATCTATGTCCTACAAAAAGACTACACTGAAAGTAAATAGGAATAATTAACCTTGTAAATAATTCAAATCAGCACCAAAGTTTAGAAAGGAATTCTCAGATTTGGAGTCGTGATTGAAGAAACAGGAAGAAAGCTAAAAATTACATTTACTGAATTTCTTGTTGTATCAGTGTGAATATTTTATACAGAGGAAGAAATTATTGCAACCATCATGTTGATTTGAAGGAAACAACAAAGATTACATAAAGCTGAGATATCAGTCTAGTAGCTATTAACTTGGTGTTTGGAACTGCAGTTTCTTTAACTTTAACTGAACTGGAGGTCCAAATGGTCTGAGTGTTAATTTTTAAGTCGAACATAATATTCCATTTCCTGCATCATATCACAATGCTAACCATTTCAAAATGCCTGTTTTCCAAGTCAGCAAGTGGTTTAAATGAGACTATGTTCTACTTTACTGAAAATTGGTCAGATTTGAAAATAACATTTACTTCCTTTCTTAGAAGGTTTTGCTAGGGTTAGTGTATCTGATGATGATGCTTTATTGAATACAAGCAGAATGATTCCTAACATCCTGCCCCCCACCCACCAGATCTAATCTCAGTGAAATTTAGGCTGCATGCACTTTAATATTGGAGTTGCTTTTTTATATTCCTTCTAATTATATAGTGTACAGTGTTCCAAGATTTTGGAGACCTTCAAGTAAATTTTGGAAGGTTAGATGTTTTGTTTCTTTTTTATTTGTGTTGGGCAAATCTTTTGAAATATTAAATATACTGACATGAGTTGTAATTTGTCTTGGACGTATATATTGTAGGTTCACATCAATGTATTTTATCAGTCTCGTATTTGATAAATTGTAACTAATTGATTAACATTTAGGCTAATAATTGTGATTTAAATATTAGTCTGATCTTTACTAGTTAATTTTGATAGTTGATCACCTGTATAAGCCTAAAGTACATTTTCCATTTTTTATCACATTTTTATTTGAATAACAGTTTCATTTAAGTTAGGTTAATTAGCCATTATTGCATTCTGCAGTTGTATTTTCTATTGGCTGTAAGATAACCAGAATTGTCACCAACACTTTTTTTTGAATTTCACATTAATTATTCTGTAATGTACATATTACATTTATAATGGCCAAAAGTCTTTGATAAAGATTTTGTTTAATTAGTCTGAATTAAAGAAAGTATTATATGTGTGTGTAGAGACAGTTAGAAATGTGTCTTTTGTAGTAGGTCCAAATTTATTTTGGTTGACAGCAAAATTATTCGTAAAGGAAGCACAATGTAAAACTAAAAATAACAGCTTCCGATTTCACTTGAGCTTTTCCATTTACTCAAATCAGGCCTCTGCTGTGGGCTAAAATCTCTTAACCCAAAGTAGAAAAGGCATATAATAATATTCTTGGAAGTGCTTTTGATCAATATATGGTTTATCACTATTCAATAGCTTGACTATATTGGAGGGGCTAGGCAGGTTTTAAATTAGCCAAAATTTGGCTAATTCCTACAAAATTGTTCTTCACACCCTTAGGTAGGAACCAAATTTTGGAAAAATTAGCCAAAATTTGGCTAGTGTCTTTTAGTATAACCCCTATGTATGGCTGCCAAAGATCAAACTCTAGGTAACTATGATTAGCCAAAATTTGGCTAACTGCAATATTGTCCCTTTACATAATGTATTGTATGACCTTTAGGCAGAAACCAAATTTTGGATAAATGTATCCTTAGCCAAAATTTGGATAAGGATTCCTTTTGCCAGGCTCAGTGAGGCTGGTGCACAACTAATGACCTTTTAGCAAAATTTGGCTAGTGTCAGCAACAGCTTTTCAAAACAGCTGCATGTATGGCTGTTATAATTTAAAAGCTCTATAATTAGCCATATTTGGCCATCCTCCTCAGTGTTTCATTCCATACTGTTGTGTAAATGTAAGCTTATAACATTGTTGGTCATTGCCTGAAATGTTTTCTTTTGTATAACCTACAGTAATAACTATTAGATATCCAAATTTGGCTACATGCATGGCTAAATTACTCATAAGGAGTACATGCAGTATTGGCTAAATATGTGCTTGAACAAAGTGCTTGACTCCTAATGTTGTATTTAATTTTAATATGTATATACTTTAGCATAGAACTTACTATGTAACATTCAAATTTAATGAATGGGAGAATACCAAACCATCCCAGTGATTCATATATTGTTAGTATTTTTACATAAATTCATTAGGTTGATTATCTATTTTACCTCTATCCACCAACATTCCATTCTAATGTGTGCCAACCCTACTGTTAATAAATGTGTAATCAGAATACTCTAGTGAATAGACATTTTCTGAGCTATAATCCAGACGAAATGAATAGAGAATCAAAATGATAATACAACTTTGCTATTAAATATCCATATTTTGAATGATAATACCTAGATCATGTTTATGTAATGTAAATACCTTGTTTTCAACATCTTCTCATCTATCTTCATTAACATGCACCATTTACATACCACATTGATCAGGAAGCACTATACATGTATTTTACTGTTACCATCTTACTGTTTTACTTTCAACTATTTGGTTTTTTATATCACTGGTTGATATTAAAACTTTTACTCTTTTTAACGTTTATTCATATAACAAATTGTATAGCGCTAAATAGTCTAAACGTTCTTGCGCACCATTAAAATTCAATCCATTTATCAACCACATGGCCTTTAGACATCCTTATTATCAATGTAACTTTAGAACTTTCTGAAATTGTGTTATTTCAGGTAGTGCTTTGTCAAGTTTTGCCCAAAAATGATGTCATGACATAACTTCTGCAACTTTAAAATTCAATACACTTTGCCAGTGTGTTTTCTGTATATATAAATCTTTGTAAGAAACAAGTTAACACATTATTCCCTAGCGATGAGGTTACATGTCATGAGGTAGTAACCTTCTTCCAAGGTCTGTAGCATCAAGGTCATGCATGATACGCTAAAGTAGGTGGTATTATAGAAAGGTAGACAGATTGCGCTCTACAATTATACCAAATAATCTGAATACTTTAGTTGCACTACAAAAAAACAGAGGGAAAAACATAAGTTTTTTTATCTTTTTTTTCCACCTAAACTTCTCCCATGGTCGGAATCCGAATTTGTGTCCAGATTTAGACTATGGCCTCAGATCTACGGCAGACCAGTCTGAAGCGCACACAGACAGGTGGACCTTTGCAAAAAGTAGGATAAGGTGGATATTTTGAATAGTCTTCTCCATATGAAAATTATGGGTGTTAAGCACCAAAAAAGAAGTCCAACTTTTCACGTTCTGCTCATGCACCAGCAAACTAACCAATGAATAACATTTTCTTTAGAACAACTAGCCATTTGTCTAATGGAATATTGCTTGCAAGTCGATGTATTAGAATGTATTCAGAAATAGTCCCCAAAATTTGTTAATACAATTACAATTTTTTAAAATACAAAATCAATAATAAAATATCAAAAATTACAATTCATTCAATCTATAGCAAACACAAACATAATAGGGCAGGAGGTCCTCCCTAAGAATGGTCTGTGAAAATCAGCGGGGAGAGCAACCTCTAAAAAAAAAAAAAACATTTATTGCAAAAACAGCAAAAATTCTCCGGGGTTAATGTGATAATAGGCTTTGACCTTCAGAAAACCATAAACCTTTGCAGCATATAAATAAAGTACAGCTAAAATGTATAACCCTGTTCAACCAACAAATCTATGCAAAAGAAAATGTAAATGAATAAAGGAAAAGCTTGCAATTGATATTATGTCTTTATTTGAATATTTCATAAAAGGGATAGGAGGCATATGTTGGATGGTACTTAGGTCTGATAGAGTAATAAAAGCATATTATCAAGTATGTACCCTGGTAATCCATTTTATTTTTAATTCTGTTTTGACATCTCATAAGAGAAGTGACTAAAGCTTTAAATATAACAGTAAACACAAACATAATGGGTTTTTTGTTTCAAGTTCAAATGTACATGTTAATAATTATGTAAAACTTTACTTCTATATGATGATATTTTGTAACATATTTAAATCTTAACATAGTTTTAACAAGATAAATTTAAGATATTAAAAGCATAAAAAATTCCACTTCAAAGACTGCCTGAGGTTCATCTTTAGTGATTTAATGGCAAGTGGTTAAATGTATAAATTTCTACTTAATCTAAAAGACGTCTTATATTATAATTAAAAAATAATTGATGAGATCTAGTGGCTACAGAGATGCTCTTTTGCCCATTAAAAACCAGTACGTTGTAGTATACCATAATGTTTCTTTGATAATAATCACCCAATCATAATACTTCAGGAGAACTATTACTACCAGTCAAATCTAGTGCTCCCAGAGTAAAATTCATTAGCTATAAGGAGGTAGCATGCAGTAAGTAGGCAGGTTTTACTGAAGAGATCAACCAATGAATCTTTTGAGAGTGGTTCAGTAATTCATACCTGTGCTTAACTTTGGATGTATATTGCAATTGCTTCCTTTATTTGTTCATGGTCTTCTTCCATATAATATATTTAGTTGTTCACTATCTCTAGTTCAAACTTGGTGATCTAATAAATTTTATACATTTTCTGGATATATTTCATATTTAATGTTGTTTCTAAAAAATCAGCAAACTTAAATTTCAAATTTCCAGTCTCAAGTTTCCCTAATGGCATTTTGCAGTAAATCTTATTGTGACCCTCCAGTAGTCCCATGTATACTGCACCAGCATTGTACTCCACCAGCCCAATAATTGTTGGAGAGATTACCTACAAAGAAAATCATAAATGACAAAACATTTTCTTCTTTCCCACTGGGACTGAAAAAAATGAATTTCCTAAAAAATTAACCTTTAGTACATTATTATGCCTTGTGGAGTAATGTCACTTTAAAGACACAACTATTTTCATAAAAAAGTCTACTGACTTGTATGTCCACATTTCTTTAATATGTTGTTGGTACCTGAAATGAATAGTCTTGTCCTGATGATAGTGAAGGAATCGATAAAGAGTATATGATCAGTATTATTCAAGTTTTGTATTCCTTAGCACTAAATAATCTTAACAGAAATAACAATCTCATGAAAACAATGGTGTTACAGAAAGACATTACAATTTGGAATTGAAGTTCGTCACTGCCCAATCATATTGGTAGCTCCAATTGAAAATTCAAAGCAGCCAGATCTCCTATCTTGAATTTTAGAAAGTATCTGTCTTAATTTGCAGGTCACTAACTCGGTTTGTCTAATCAACAACTGAATAGAGTTTTTCTTGATGAAACTCTAATATATGAACTAAGTATGTACAATAAACATAACAGTACTTAATCAGAAATGTTTTCATTTTGTAATACAATTATACACTGCATAATTATGAACTTTGTAACATTGATTATTTTATAAGACTTCAAATAACCATTTGAAATTTAGTGTCATTTATATAAAATAATGGTGATCATGGCAACTGTTTTTGATGTTGTTTCTAAGGAATGATGTTAATAAACTTGAAAAATCTATTGATTCATATTATTGTGAAAAAGATGTATATACATATGCTGCTATTTATATTTGAACTATTGACTATCTAAATTTCTCATGTGATGTTTTGGTTCCATTTCTAAACTTTAGTTATTTGGCTTGTATTTTGTTCTGCCTCATTCTTTCTTTTCACTTTAGTTTTCTATACAATAATTTATACATTTATGGAAATAAGAATAAAATATATAAATTAAAAATAGTGAATTACATTTTTTAGCATATCAGATATTACTCTCATATTTTAACTACTCTTACATAAAAGAAAACCTTCAACTCATCTTAAAATCACTACAAGATAATGAATTTACCTTTCTTATATTTACATTAATCAATCATTTGCTTATTTAAATCAAGTTTAATACATAGCAATAATATAAGAGGTCAATGAAATTTATTCATTCGTTTTGAATATATTTTGGTGTCATGTTCCCTTATCTTGGTTTACCTTTTCTGCCATGTCCACCAATAGTAGATGTATACTGCCCATATAATGTTGACTATTTCAAGCAAAAAGTTATTTACTGAATCAAGTGATCAATATTATTATGTAGAATATCAGGAAATGATAATTACTAAAATCGTAACATTAAGTTTCAAGAAATACAAAATCAAGTATGTCATTCAATTTATCTATACATAACAAATGTATTTTAAAACACAAAAATAAAATCTTACCTCCTTCCACTGTCATACCCTCCACAGAAAAAGGCAAAGTTTTAATCTCCTCCACTGACAAATACATGTACTCATGAATTCTTGAAATCTGAAGTGAAAACCAAATCAAATTAACTATGTTTTCATATATGCCCACCTATACAATTTTAATCAAGTGTTTTCCTAATTTGCTTGCAATAATGACTTTATTACAGAATGACATGTACACCTATGTGTCAACACTGGTTGAAAGTTAGTGTTGTGCTAATTTCATTTTCATATTGTGTATGTTTCATATATTGCATCTCAATTTGGAATAGTTCATTTGCATAGGGCTATAAATGCTCATCCAGCAGTTATCGTTATTACATTATGGTTTGAAAATGTTTTCAGCAGAGATTACAACTGATTCATATGTAACTAGTCAATAAATCACAATATAATTCTCTCATTATTGCATGTAAGGATACATATTGTCATTTTGAATATTTTCTGCCATGGAAATATTCAATCCCAATTCCAGTTAAACTACATTCTTAATGGCAATACATATCCATAAAAAACTATTTTGTTCCACAACATTCTTTACACAATATTTTGCCATCTTCATAACTAGAATCTGGAAAAAACACATGTTGTTAAGATTGTCTGGTAAAATATACTAATATAAGAAATATACTTACTTTTCACTTTACATAGGTATCAGTATCTATGTCATCATGATTTATGCAAATCTTTCCTTTTCCACTGAGTCAAAGACCATGTGCTGCAGGAGAGCATAGTTAAAACAGCTATCAGACCCTACAAAATGAGATTTTTTTGTCTTTTCATAAAGCATTTTCTCTTTACAGCACAATTATTATTATTATTATTATTATTATTATTATTATTATTATTGAAAATAAACAACATGAAGAAAAAGCATACTTAATACATTATCTTGGCAGTTCTATGGGAAAAAACCTGTAAATTTTACTAACATATCTTGCATCAATCTAAAATGTATTTATGGAGCTAAAATGGCCCACTACAGTGTCAAAACATATCACGTTTTGTTTTGATTATTGCTTTGTTTCATTGTGTATCTATCATAGAATAATAATTCTCATTTACAGAATATTAAACTTGTAATTGAAATTTCAAAATGAAAGAGGTATGCATTCTTTAGTTTGCTGGTTTATGACATACATGCAAAAAAGGCCTTATTTCAAAATTGTTTCAGGTAGAGATATATAAGTTAGTTTAGTAATTTCCATTTTCTATGTAAAGAATTCTAATCATGAAGTGTTTCAGTTAAGAAATTTTGCTCTATTTATCATTCATTTAAAAGCATTAAATGTACTTACTCTCTCCTGACACACCAGCCTCTATTGTCTCATCTTCATTCTCTGTTTCATCTTCTTCATGCAAATCACAAACTGATTACATTCTTAAACTGTATTTCTTCCTGGCTCAAGTGTGAGCTACTAAGCTGGCATTTTCTAGGTGGGCATACAAATTTAACCTCTCAAAGCCATGCCTTAGTCCAATGAAATTCTGTACAGGACTACATAGAAGTTCTGACTTTTGATCTTGGAGTTGTATCACATGGCCTATTACTCTGGCCTTTGAAACTAATGGTGATGAACTGGAGCTGTTGAAACCATGCTGATTGGATTATCAGTGATGATTTGTTGGATGATGTCTTGATACAAGATATTGAGTATTGTAAAACAAATTATATAATACTGAAGTGAACTAAGTCAAAGTGCTGATCTGGCAATGTGCAGGAATTATAACTATGTACAAATCATTTCTCAAAATCTTTACCCTTATTATAATACAACATCAATCTATAAAACTTGTTAGCTTATTCCACTTTCCTTTTCTTAACTGGCAGCTTTCATAGATGGTGTAACATCCAGTTCTTCCATCCCAACCCCCTAATTATTTCTTGCCCCTCCCTTGCAACACATTAGGTTCCCCCTTTATTTATTCGCCCCCTCCCCTCAAATAATTAGTTTCTTTTCAATAATGGACTCTTTGGAAATAAACTGACTGCCACATGTATATATGTAATGAGTCTGCTAACAATTGGAAAAGGGATGGAGTCAGCCATCTCATTCTTTTCCCCCTTCAACCAGTTTATTTATTTTCATTAATGCACCCTTTGGTAATACACTTAAGACATACAAGTGAAATACCAAAACATAATGGATCCCTTAACAATTGGGGGGGGGGTTTACAGAATCAGTTAACTGATTCTTTCACCACACTGTACTATCAATTAGTTCCTTACTATGAATCGTCTCTTTGGTATTAAACTTAAGGAAATACCACACATGTAACAGGTCATAAAATAAATTGGGGTTGGGGTGGGGTGACATGATCAACTAGCAGATTATTTCTCCCAACAGCAATTTGTTTCTTTACCTTAATGGACTCTTTTCTAATCTGCTTAAGGCCCACATTTGAAATATAATGCAGGTTATGGTTCACTTTACAAAATCACACAAGTGTTTTTTTTTTAAAAAAAAAGAAGAACCTTTACATTAATAGAGGATACAATCTTAGACTAATATCATTTCTAGTCACTTGAATGGTATAAGACACAACTTATAAAGATTCTTCATGATTCTTCTTAGCAAACTAACACTACATTGAAATGCAGACCAATCTGATGACCTAGGTGGTTAGAGCATCCACCAGTGATGTGTGAGGTTGTTGTTCAAACACCAGCTGTAACTGTGTCATACCAATGACTTATAAAAATGATACTAGCATCTGCCTTACATGTACATGTTGCTCAATATAAGAGGTTAGTATAAGACTGGTTGGCCTGGTGTCTTAATAATGTGACTGGGTGGGACTTGATGCTACATGTATACAGGATGATGCATCAGTGATGGACATCACTATAAACTGCTACACTACGACACTGCAGTAATGAACAATCCAAAATACACACACACATACACATACACACAAATAGTCATTTTCAAGATTTTGTAAATAAATTCTAGAAGGAGTGAAAGTGTCGAAGAAAAAATATGCTGGGTATCTTAACCAATCATACTGGTTAACTCCTTTGGAATTGGATCCAATAGTACTATTCACATAAATATCAGTAGACAACAATGGTGCTGCACTCATAATCTTGGCATGGTTTGCCCACACCAGATTTGAATCCGTATTACTGTCCTGTAAATACTTATTTATATTGTTGTTGTGGTTGATGTAATTGCTCAGTTTTTAGTAACCAATGTGGAGACATATGCTTGATAATACTATTTCAGGAAAGTTTGTAGCTGTTTTCGCTTTATGAAATTGCAAAGTTTATAACTCAAAACATACAATTACATGCACAATCACCTCATACAATTTGGAGATCATGACAGGTGAGAAGAGGTAGAGAGGAAGCAATAGAGAAAGACCAATATAGGAGAAGAGCAGAAGACAGAGGAGAGAGATAAAAAAGAAAGTGAAAGAAAAAGAGGAACACTTGAAGAAATGAAAGATAAGGCATAGATGATAAAGAGAGAAGAAGATGATAAGTAAAATAGAAAATGTCATAAGAGGTGCATAAAGACTATGAAGGCGAGAGAAAAGAGGCAGTTTTATGCAGGGAATAAAATGAGAGAAAGTGAGAGGTAAAAACATATAGGAAAAGAGAGAGAGAGAGAGAGAGAGAGAGAGAGAGAGAGAGAGAGAGAGAGAGAGAGAGAGAGAGAGAGAGAAGGAGAGGACAGAGGCAAATACAGGAGAAGACAGAGGCAAATACAGGAAAAGATGGTAACAGGGAGGAAAATAGAGGGTAGAGAGAATAACAGAGAGAGAGGGGAAGGCAATGAGCAGATACAAATAGAGAAAGACAGGAAAGAGAGGGAAAGAAAACGAAAGAAAAGGAAAGAGGTAAGTTTAGAAAAACAATGGAAGAGAAAGACAGACAAAATAAGACAGAAGAAGATAGTGAAAAACTGAGAAAATAATTAAATTTACAACAAAAAATTGGCTGACAAGCGTATTTCTTCCAAGAAAGACCTAAAATACATGGTAGTTGAATTTCCTCATTTTATATTCTGATTATATATAAAATCCAAACAAAGTAATAAAAACATATTAACCCACCTGATCGCCTGTCATTATGGTAGCTAGGTTCTAACATTAAAATTTAATTTAATATGGTTATTTTTAGAAACCAATATTCATTTGCTGGTGGAAATCAGTTCTTATTAAATTCTTTAATAAGTATCCATTTTTATAGATTTTAATTTTTCATTTTATCATGCTTAACATGTGTAGTTGGAGGGGGGAAGAATTTAATAGTCAGTTAATTTTGGAGGGGGAGAAAGAATCACCTAGCAAATTCTTGACTACTACATTGTGTCATCATGACACATGTTAGACTTGTGTATAGTGAACACCAACTTGTCATCCAACAAAATAAAATCATGGATATTTTAGATCTCTTGCAATAACTCTTTAAAATGTTACTGGTGGATGCATATATATCAGTTATACAACCCTTAATCAAAATTAAATGTGAACAGCAATGATTTGCAAGAGCTCTTTTATCTCCACCAACCATAGTAAAAATTAATTATCACGTAGAAATACATTCAGTAACCCATCATTATAACTGTACATGGTGTAAAAACCTAAGTGGTCATATGAAATGTAGGTTACTATGGCAGTATTTACTAAAAGGGTCTGGTACTACCAGAGATACATACATTCATTTTGATTTATGATTTTTGCATGGCCAGAGCTTGAGAATGACAACATTTTTGATAATCAGTGAAGCACGATACAGAGACAAACAAAAATGAATCTATAGCCTACATGGCTTATATATATAAGTCACTAATGGATAACTTTTCTTAAGGTGGTTAAACTGTCAAATCAAATATGATTATCCTGTTTGATAGCATTATTAGTGCATTATGTACTGTTGTTTTATATTATTATTGTAAAATGTTGTGTGCAGAAACATTTGGTGGGTGTTGTCTGACAGTGTCACTTACCAGGGGAACGTATGTGACACTGATTATGTGCCCTTTATGCAGAACTATATGGTATCAAAAATCATTTCATCCTTCCACACATCAACTGTACAACCTGTTACCAATTAGAATAATAAGTAACCCATTAATCTTAACCAGAATTGGGAAAACGTAATATTCATTTGAATGATTATGTTGATGACTGGGTTAACAAATCTTATCATATGTGAATGAGAACCAATTGCAGATGATTAAATTAAATTTAAGTGTTATTCATATTTCTAAAAATAAAAAATAGAAATTTCAAAGTTTTTATTCAATACAATTTTTATTCCCTTGAATCTCAATGCAAAATAAATGATACATTTATAATTCCAAAATGATCTAATATGTCGCCTGTCATATAATAAAATGTGTATCTTGCAATAAATATATTGAGTATCCCATCCTTTCTTTAGGAAATTCCATATTGTTACTTTTATCGTGGTCCCCCAACCCCTTGCAAGTCATAGAGGCAATTCTCAATGAGTCATCTGCTGTCTTCATTTGAAAAATTTTGATATTTGACTTTGATCAGTACATTACTTCTAGGATTTGCCAAAATATTCATATCCAACATTCTTATCCACCATTTGTAAGTCTTCGCTTACATATAAAAAGAAAGTTCATGTTGTCAGTAAGAGAGAGAGAGAGAGAGAGAGAGAGAGAGAGAGAGAGAGAGAGAGAGAGAGAGAGAGAGAGAGAGAGAGAGAGAGAGAGAGAAACTGGAAAGAGCAAGGTGATTTCTAAAATAAACAAAACGCACAAGAAGTTGAAGGTCATTCAATAATGTTGATAGAAATAGAAATGCAAAACTATTAAAGAAATAGTAAAACAAATGTCTTGTAATTCAATAAGAGTGTTTTTGAAATTGTTGTGATATTTGTTTTGCCACAAAATGGGTAACTTAACCTTTTCAGTTTTAAGAACTTGCTCTGTAGAATTCCTTCTTACATAAAATATCTGATCTAATTAAAATGATATGATCTGTTAGTATGATTCATGTTGTTTAGTTGATATCAGAGAAAATTTTGTTGCTCTTGGCTTACCAACAGATAACTCTCCACAACCTCCCTTGGTTGGCGATCAACGGTCTCAAATTTTGCATAGAGTTAAACAATTTAAAGAAAAAAGAATTTCCCCAAGTTTTCACACTGGTTATAGTGGGTATTTAAAAAAAGACCTTGTATATCTTCGGCATTGTTCAAAGAACCTTAAATTCCCTTTATTTTGTCATATGATTGATGGGTGTAATATGGATTATGCATGTATACAGCTTAGCCTTACTTAAAATGTGCACCTTTAAAAAGAAGTGCTAGCTCCACTAGGTCATTTTCACTTCCTGAACATCAGAGGTAAATTGTATTTTTTTTTTTTATAAAAAACACTCTTTTATATTTCATATATTGGTAATTCATTCATTGCACTTTCAGAAGCTGATTTTGTGTAGTCTGGCAAATTCATTTTTCCTATTTTAATATCTGCTAAATATAGTGTACATTAGACAAATTCTGGCTGATTTCTGGACAAGGGAGCAGTCTTTTTAGTTAGCATTGTGCTAAGATTATTTACAATTTCCAAAAGTACAATATGCAAACAAAACCCAGCCATATTACATCAAAGAAGCATAGAGGTATGCCAACATTCTCTCCAATGTGCATGTTTTATATGCAAACAACTTCACCTTGCATACATCACTTTCTAAAAAGTACATAATAATGGGTGAGTGCCCCCTTGTACATAATTTAATTTGATTGTATCTGCTCTCTAATCAAACAGCAAGACTTTAAATGATTTTGATTTATAAATGCACACTGGTTTTCTAATGTTTTTGTAAGTACATGATCTTTCTTCTTTTTGTAATCATATCATATATGTATTTTATGTTATAGGTGTTTTCTAATGTTCTAAAGCGCTTAGAGCATCTAGAGATTAGGCGCTTTACAAAGTCCTCATTATTATTATGATTATTATTATTATTATTGATAGTATTATGTAGAGCTCAAGATGTACTAAAAGAAATTATTGCCAAAACTATTATTGTTGGGGAAATCTAGTATATTTTGCCAGAGTTCACAAGCGTAATCTTCTTTTCTCAAGCTAGAATGACTGCTTCGGTGGCCTAGTGGTTAGATCATCCACCGCGGAAAATGGAGGTCATGGGTTTGATCCCTGGCTTAGTCGTACCAAAGACTTACAAAAATGGTACCAACAGCTGCCTCGCTTGACGCTCAACATTAACAGGTTAGTGTTAGGACTGGTCGGCCTGGTGTCAGGATAATGTGACTGGGTGGAACATCAGGCTACATGTCTGTGGCATGATGCCCCAGTGCTAGACATCACTATAAACTGCCTCACTGGAGACATTGTAGCGACATAACTGCAAAATTGTTAAAGCTACGTTAAAAATCCTAATCAAACAAACAAATCAAGCTAGAATGAAAGATTAATACCATATACGTTATTTTACAAACAATTTAGAACGTTAAATAACAGCATTTGCTATAATAATAGTGTTACACACACAGGGGTATTCACTTGACCGAGCGGTGTCAAACCTTGGCGCGAGTCACGCTTTAAGTCATATGTTTTCCCCAAATTTCCAAAGACTTCCATACAACTTGAGTTGTACAATGGAAAGAAAGACGTGTCCGCTATATTTAATAACCTTTGCTCTAATCAATTGGTGATCCAGATGAGACAACTTGCCCAAAAGTCCATTAACTGCACCTTTGCATGGTTTTTCTTCATTATCATCCGATTTTCGTACCAACAGCTTGTCATGCCATAGAAATTACACTAGTATTCCCTTACCAACTGGGAAATATTTAACTGCGCGACCCTAGGCCAGTCAATCCTCATAATTTCTGGCGTATCACGCTCATATACATACGCCCATTTTCCACTATGGACACATAAACGGTACCTACCAAGTTCCAACTTATTGATTCCATTATATAATTTACTGATTTCCAACCATAAATACTGCCATTTCAACCACAACACTTTTATACACTGCTGAATTTTAATATGGAATATGTTACACCAGGGACAGTCTTTCGGCTTGTACTTTAATTCACTACTAACAACCCCAGCATGGTTCAAATTCACTAACACTCGGCTCTGTGATGTTTGCTTCTACCAATTGGCTAACTATTTCGGGCTAGTAATTTCCATGGCACCGAAGACTAAATACTCACACAAATAAATCTAAGAATTGCTTAAAAACAGGATGCTGTCAAATACACATACTCCAAATTTATTACAATTGTTTTTATAGCAAAATGTCAGGTCATCTGAAAGATTTTGCAAACTAAACATATTGTGAAAAGAAGTAACAATTTTATCATATATTGTTTATGCTAAATGAGGTAGTAAATAATCACCGTTATAATTAGTAATTAAATAATAGTTTGGTTGAAAATGAGAGAAAGGATTTATATGAAATATTTGAAAGTCAAATTGATTTATTGCTTTTATGTCTTCCATGATATTTACAATTTTTTCTACATATTGACATAGTGAATTAAACTTAATTTATTGATCAATTAATGAAAGTAATTTATGAAGTTAATAATTATTCATTAATATGTTTGCTTGTCAGTAGATATAATTCAATTATGTAGCTACAGATGTGATATTCTCAAAAAATTGTATGAGAATATGTGAATGAAAATCATATGAACAAAAGTGAACATATAAAAACTATTCCTTGGTTTATTGGTGTGTTTTGGTATGGACCAAAATGTTAAGTAACAAAACAATTTAACAGAGTTGGATAAAAAGTACAATCTTGGGGTAAAAATGAAATAATTATACAAAATTACACAGGAAAAGTTAGAAAGTAAAAAACAATGATGAAACCTTATGGCAATCAGTTTGCTAAATATTGTCTTTACATGGATGCATTGTGAACCTAAATGCTGGTGGGAATATTTACAGTAAATGTACCAATATAGATTACATAGGACAGAATACTGGGTGACAGCAGTATCATAATGGCACAATGTCATGTTATACACACTTTGCAGCACCCATTAAAGCCAAAAGGAATGGTTAATACTGCTCTATACTATAGATTTAGATGCATTAAGATAGCATGGTCCCATCATGGTACACACTGCTTAGGCTAAACTCATTTGTAATATGGATGTAGACACAAATCATTTAGCAACAAATTCTTGAAAAGACAAACATGTCAGCAAATGTCTGAACATAGAAACATCATTCAGACGGGATAAGATAAAATGTTGTAGTGGCCTGTTTTGAAATGACTGAATTACTCACTCTGTGATATTTACATACTTCAAATTTCATAATGCTACTTATAGTCAATAGTTATATCAAGCATGTAGCAAATATGGTTCAAAATACTCTGATGTGTGAAAGTTACAACGACCTATGGATTGTATTATATTATATGCTAATGTTCACAAGTATAGATAAAATAGGGCTTAAAGTATTTACCAGATAGCTAAAAAGACAAACATTTCCAAAGCATGCAAACTAGTCAACAGTGACATATTTTTGGCATGATGGAGTTATCCGCTGTATTACTGAAGCTCATACTAAATTGTGTGTGCAGGTGCAATAGGGTCAATGGCATTGAGGGTGTAATGAACATATAGCTGAATATTCATATCTCTGAAGTATTAAACTTGGGTCACACTGATTTACTTTGGACAAGACTTAACTGTTTTCTTTGTAGTATATCCATATGACATAACTAGTTTATAAACAACTCACATGCCAAATGTCATGAGTGAGTGTGAAATAGAGTTCAGAATAGTACGGGTGTAATAATCCCACAGCTGAAGCAAATAATGCAAATAGAGCATGAAAATAAAATCATGCTGACCTAATTTTAATGTTTGAATTGCTGGCTTGCTTGGATTCTAACTGAGATGCATCATTACACCAACTGTCACAAGACTAGATGTTACTGGGTCAAAGCTATTGAGGGCATAATGAACCAATAACAAGGAATCAAATGTTGAGTCACTTTAGTTTAATTTTACTTCTCACAATTTACTAAAGACAGAATTCAGACTCTCACTACATCATCAATTGTACTTAAATGCCCAAAAGTTTACTTGGTAAATCAGTTGCATTCAGCATGTGTTTGTATCTGAGACATTAAATGTATCATCTTGATTTATTCTACCCACCTACCTATCTACCTATTGTTTAAAAAAAGAATGAATGTCATGATGTATATTATGACAGTACAATACACCACCATTTATTACCTTAGTATCTAACCCAAAGTGGTTCTTAAATAACTGTTTTTAAAGAGACTCTAAAGGCACATTGTACTTGGAACACAACAAATAGACAGAAGTAGTAGATGTAACACACTCTGAAACTGGATCATGGTGATGTGTAACATTTTACTGTTAGTTCAAGTTTCATTTTGATAATCCTGTTTTCCTTTCATTGCTAACAATTTGACATCTAACAAGGGTCATCATTATTAGCACCATCTCTAATTCAAATTTTACAACCAACATCCCTTGGGAGGGCATGGTTAATTACACATTTGAATAATCTACTCATGATGGGAAGGCAAACCTTTGATATTGCCCTAAGGGACATTTGCTTGCTGCTAACAGTCTCTTACAAGCCTTGTGATTCATGGATGATTTTTCATTACTTGGATTTGGTTTAGCTGAACATTTCTAGATTATTTTTTTTTAATGTAACTTTATCTGCATGTCACAACAAACTCAGATAATATTAATAGGACTTTCCTAAATCTTTATGATAAGGCAAAGCAGACACAGTTATGTATGCACATGAAATTCACTATTCACTATAAATTTCACTTGCTAACTTTTTTGTCAGCTGAAAGAGTAATTAAACAAACTAACTGAATCTTGATTGAACAATATTTGAAATGACTGTTGATGTATGCTTTAATAATTTTGACACTAAAATTGTGAACAAATGTAAATTTGAAATGGGTCTGATAATGTTATGAACTATATGTTATAATCTACTTATCAAATTCATCACAGAATAGATTGAATATTTACATGATAAAAACTGAAAGCATCCTGTATGGTAATTAGGCATTATGAAATTACCAGTAAAATCGTGTGTAGTAATTAGATCAATTGGTTTAAAAAGTACTTGAAAAGTGTGCACAATTTGTATGTTATCGTTACCTGTTAGAGAAATATATATTATTATGTGTTTACACAAATGGTTGAATATCCACCTCATTACTGCCTTCAGTGCAATCGGTTGATAAATTTTGATTGCAGATAAATTATAAAATGAATTCCTTTCATGAATACGTGTGTGCCTTTTTTCCTTCTCAACTGCACCTGGTATAACAATGAGAACACCAAAATTTACATTGATACAGGTTTATGAAAACAATTAGGTTGAATTGTTCATATCATATAAGCACCATACCTTTATTACAGGGTACCTTACACATATACAAACAATACAAGGCCCAAAGCTTCTTCACATCTGGGAGTATAGGTTACTTTCTCTCCAGGTCAAAGTTCACAGTTTAATAAAATATTAAAAAGTCCCTTTAAATAGTCAAGAGAGACATACAGTTGCCTCTGCACTGCATAGAAAATAGCATTAACATAATCGTGCTATTATCATTTGTGCTGCCTCCAAAGCTAAAGTGCAGCACATATATTTTTGTTGTCTAGCAGCATTTGTGTAAATTACAAGATTATTTTAACATTTTTTTCAGTTTTACCTATCAATAAAAAGATATCATTTCCAAGTTTTGAAAATTTCATTGAGCAGAAAGGGTTGTAATGGAAAAAAATCTAGATTAGTAAAACTATACTATTAAGATAATGTTTGATCTAATTTATTGTGATTACTATACAATGTGTGAGGACATTTCATCCATGATAATAACTTAATTGATGATTAGTTTTGTTATTATTCTCAGTGATAATTCCCCAGATATATTCCTGAACTTAGTAATATTTATCTAAATTCATCATGAAGAACTCACAGCCAGGATCAGTTGATAATAAAGTTGATCCTATTTGCAACTGAAAAAGTAGAGACAGTGTTTTATCGATTTAACATAAGTCTTTTACAGACCAGAGTTTAAAAAACTGGTTAATGAAGTTTGCAATTGATTCATTGGTGCCAAATTAAAAACATATTGTAAACATTTAAACATCTAACATTATTGAAGTTATATTATCATGGATTTGGCAAAGTCCTACAATGGTAACTGGACAAGTACCACAAGTCATGAAAGCAAATGCCTTATTTTGAGCTATCTTGAATTGATAAGAGTTAACAGCTCTCTCCAGGCCATTATCTTGGTGTAAATTTTCTCTGATCATGAAATAGGGTTAGCTCTTCCATGAAAGCCACCTGCTGGGCACCTAATAGCTTTGATAGATTCAGTCAAAAGACATTTAACAGTTAGTTCAGTCTGCATAAGGTCAACTTTCTTGCTACCAGAGAAATTCAACTGATATTTCCAAAGCCTGAAGAGAAGCAAAGGACAACGATTTATGCAGAAAACTTCTGGAAATGAGTTCAAAAAAGGTGTGTATTGATTTAAAATTATTTTCTGCTGATTTTAGAGTTTAAAAATATAAAATATTAATAAGAGTACTTAGTTATATTATGTTAAATTATCTACTAGTATTATTCACTTTTATTGAACTATTCCTTAAGTAATCAGATATTTTCTTCAGTAAACAATAGCCCACATCTACTCAAAGAGCATACGCAGTATGAATTAGTATTAAATGTGGCATAGTTTTGTACATTTATCTTCTAAAATTGACTCAATGAGCATCTATTACATGTTATCAAATTTAAATGTAAAATTTTCTAAAGAAATGTTTTTTGCATTACATGTGATAATGGATTTCAGACTAGTAGATTTACATATTTTGATTAGTGGATTCACTCCTAATTAAACCATTAGATTTTTTTAATCTTCAAAAATGTGTTACAAGGTACTGAACAGTTTTGTTTTCTATATGTTCTCTCTGCTTAATATAATAAAACAGCAAGGTTTGAACATAAATTAGATTCAGATTCAGATTAAAATGGAAAATGCTATAAAAACGAGGGTTATTTATCTTACAGTTGACTGCAAAAATTTAAAAATTAATAAATTCAAGACCATTTTTAGTTTTCTTCACAAGATCACTGTCTGGTGACCACAAAAGACATTCATTTTGTCCAAACAAAAATCTGTTTGCTAAGATATATCTCATGAAACATTACAGCCAAATTTAAAAGGCTTTTGTTCCACACAAAACCTGGTTTCAGAAAGACATATTTTCTGTTTGATATTTTACAAGAATCAAATACATAATTTTGTTCAACTTCTCTTTTTTTAAATAAGGTCATGTTCAACTTGAAACTACCAGTTATAACAGCACCAGTGCATATTTAAAAAATATATGCTCTGACGAATCTTACACTAAAACAATTACATGTATGTTGTATTGTAACAATGCAGAAACAAAGAGTTAATGTTTAAACTAAAATGTGCCAGTAACTTGTATTGGTATATATGATGAGTGAATGAAAGTTTATATAATGTGTGCAAGAATTGCACACAGGAAGTAAAACGTATTAAAATTGAATCAAGACAAAGTTTCAAAATGTAACTTATATGTAAAGAGTCCCATATATTTATTCAAGAAAGAAATATTGAAAATATCATAGTTTGTATTGCTGTTGAAATAACTTTCAATTTTAATTATTATAAGTTCACTTGTTTAAAAACAGCGTTTAGTCAGATAGTTTAAAAAGTTGACTTAACAAGAATTAATGAAGATCTAATGTAAAGCCCTCTCTTTAATCTCACATGGAATCATGATAACTATTATGAAATTTCTGTATAGTGTAAGTTCATTTTTTCTGCAGGTATGCATTCATTAACCTAATTCTGAGAGTGTTACATGAAACATTCACTTGGAGAATTCAGCACTAATTAAGGGTCTTACATACATGGATGAAAAAGTCCATAACATCTGTGTTCAAGGGCTAAAGCTACGGTAAAAATACCTATTTGACTTAATTTTCACTCCTCAGGCCATAAGGTTAAGTAACTTTACATTTTTGACCTGTATAAACCTTCATCCTTCCATCCTTTAACAATTACATTTTTATCACTCTATCATCCATATATTTGATTTAATTTTAAGTAAAGCACGGAATATGAGCTTATTTCTAGATTTCAGACTAATTCAACACACACTATAATAAAAGCATATTAATAAGGTGATCTTGCATGCAATTAGCTGAGCTTCTTACCAATAATAAAGAAATATTTTTTAGTTTTTATAAAACTTGCAGTACAGGTTTATATGATGAAGATTTCAACAGTTTAGTAAGATTGATATCCATTCATAGTAATTATTTGATCTTGCATCTGACTGAACCAGTTATCACTCTAACGGTCGTATTTGTACATGTTTGTAAGTTTTATTAAACATGGAATATACGCTTATATTACGAGATCTCAACTGAAGTGGCAACTAGTTGCACAAGTTTGTAACCACTTTATTTATGATTTGATTTGATGAATATTGAGAAATGGGCTATCATCATGAAGATGTCAAGTGTATTTTATTAAGAGCAAGGTCAAATTATATAGTAATGAAGTGATCTGGCTTCATGTCACAAATACATAGCTTAATGTCCCACCCAGTAACATTATTCTGACAAGAGGCCAACAAGTCCTAGCACTAACTTCTTAATGCTGAGTGCCAGGCAGTAACATTTTTATAAGTCTTTGGCATAACTCAGCTGGGGATCAAACCCACGACCTTCCACATCCAAGGTGGATGCTCTAACCACTAGGCCACCAAAGCAGTCTACCAAAGACTTTTAAAAGTAATACAACATAGTAGATCAAGTTAAGAAAAGAATCTTGATTGTAAATTTTCCAACTAAATTGCAATGTAATTTGAACATTATTTTTTTTTAAATATTAATTTCTTCTATTGTAACAGTAAAACAATCATTCAAAAGACTTGCTTAATTTAGTTTAGAAAACAAATAAATTTCATTTAAAACTACTGACCAAAATTTTTCAGGTATACACAACCCAACAAGCATCATATGGACATCAAGCTGACCATACAGACAGAAGAAAATATAAAGTTGGGAAATGTACTCTAAGCAATCATTCAAATCAGTCAGGTCTAGGAAGTTGCAACCACTGAGGGTACACTTGGAATATACTATGCAAAGTAATGTAAGGTGTCAGTTACATAGTTTAAACACCTGAGCACATCAGTCAATAATATTATACCTGGGACTTTGAACCTCCTTCTTCAAGAAGATTGCCATTAGCCATAACAAGATTTATATTAAAAAAGATCTTTTATGCTAAAGTATATATTGTTTTATAAACAAAGAAACATTCCACAGACATTGCTCTTTCAAATAAAGCAGAAAAGATATTTTCATTTTACATTGAAATAAAACACCAATCTGGTGCTACAAATTATTCTGGTGTTTTTCATATGGATATACAGTGAAACCTGTCTTGAATGACCACTGTGATGTGAGACCACCTGTCTTGAGAGACCATATTCTCAATGCACAAATTTAATGATTATATAGCATCATGACCTGTTATGAGAGACCACTTGTCTTGAGAGACCATAATTTTATGGCAGAAAGGGTGGTCTTTCAAGACAGGTTCTAGTGTAATATTATTAAATTTTTTATGTACAATGTACATCATTTCAGTCATATGATAAATATAATAAATATTTTGTGTATTTAATCATTTTGTTTTAATATTTTGCTGTTCTCTTGATTTTATATGCATCCATCTTCCTATTGGTCTATCTCTCTTGTTAAATACTTGGTATAAAATTTAGGTTTTACAGTTTTTGCAAAACTTCTAGTATGATTATAGCCCTCCTACCAATGTCAATAATGAAAACTGTTGGTGTGATAAAAATGCACAGAAATAGTTATTTCATTTACTGATTTAAAATTTCTAACCCAACTGTGACCAGGAATGCCCTAGCACTGTCATTGTCTGTGGATTGTGCTTAATATACTCTCCTTGCTAACACTTTGTCATGTTATGTATACAATGTACTATGGGCGAGTCGATTTTCCTCTGACAGCAGAGCGACATAGTTCATCCTGTTTGGTAACTGCCAGATAATTCCACAAATTACCATAAGGTTGAGAGTTATAGCACATTGCAGAATTGTACATAGAAATTAAACCACTAGTTAAATCCGTGTGAAATGTAAATTTGTAGTTGTCGTTCTTTTCCATCATTTGACATTGTAGATATCAGAATTAGATTGACATAGTATGTACATTCTATGTATATACACATGTAGTTTTGCGTCCACCCCTTTGCTGAAAATAGACTTGTCCAGAAACTGGAAGTAACCAAACAAGCAAGGTAGTATTTTACTCTGAAAATTTCTGTTTGAGAAAACACATGCAGTCTCCCTGGTCATAATACGTTTAAAATTATAAATCAATAAATTAAGTGACCAAGTTCTAAATTTTGAAAATTTAATTTATGGTTGTTTTTAAACAAAACTGGAGGGTACAAACAAATGCTGATGTATATTCAGACTATAGGAAGAGCTATATGAAGGGAAAGAAATCAGTTTAGGAGCTTATGTAGATTGCCTTCAAAGTATTTATCAAATATTTACCAAAAGAATCCAAAAAAACAGTCTTCATTACAAGATAACAATTTAGTACCGTTAGTAAGTAATATAAAACATTGTTTTTGAAATGTGTCACTTTCATTTACTTTGCTTTGTTTTAGCTATGACTGCTATGACAAAAATGAATTTTTGTATTTACTCATATTTCAAAACTCTTGTGATCTTAAAAATATAGTATACAAAATTTCTCTTTGGAAGCCATCCATGGTGATCATGACCAGTGAACCTACATGCATTTCCCAAACTTTGTTCAAGCTCATATTTATCCAATACTGCATTTACTCCATATGAGTGATTTAGCCATACATGTAGCCAAATTTGGATTTCTAAGAGATATTACTGTAGGTTATACAAAACAAAAACATTGCAGGCAATGGCCAACAATGTTATAAGCTTACATTTACACAACAGTAGGGAATGAAACACTGAGGAGGATGGCCAAATATGGCTAATTATAGAGCTTTTAAACTCTAACAGCCATACATGCAGTTGTTTTGAAAAGCTGTTGCTGACACTAGCCAAATTTTGCTAAAAGGTCATTAGTTGTGCACCAGCCTCACTGAGCCTGGCAACAGGAATCCTTAGCCAAATTTTGGCTAAGGATACATTAATCTAAGATTTGGTTTCTGCCTAAAGGTCATACAATACATCATGGAAAGGGACAATATTGCAGTTAGCCAAATTTTGGCTAATCATAGTTACCTAGAGTTTGATCTTTTGCAGCCATACATGGGGGTTATACTAAAAGACACTAGCCAAATTTTGGCTAATTTTTCCAAAATTTGGTTCCTACCTAAGGGTGTGAAGAACAACTTTGTAGGAATTAGCCAAATTTTGGCTAATTTAAAACCTGCCTAGCCCCTCCAATATAGTCAAGCTATTGAATAGTGATAGACCATATAGTGATCAAAAGCACTTCCAAGAATATTATTATATGCCTTTTCTACTTTGGGTTAAGAGATTTTAGCCCACAGAAGAGGCCTGATTTGAGTAAATGGAAAAGCTCAAGTGAAATCGGAAGCTGTTAAATGATGATTGTAAACCATGACAAATTTTAATTAGAACTATCTGTCAGTATGATTTTGAGTAATTCCAGTTTGTTATTCATTGTACATTAAATATTTTATTTTTCTTTTCAGTTTCAGTGAGAATATTATTATATTGCACATGAAAGGTGCTGCAAAAGAATAAAGTATTTTTGCAGTCTTCTTCACATCTTCCTTTTGACATTCTGTATTTCCAGATAAATGCTGGAGACTAATAGAGTTCAGGTGGGGTAGGTTAAACAGAGAATTGTTAATTTTGCTTTGAAACAATAAGCCAGCATTGTTCTCTAGTACCAAGCTTTTTCTTCCTAGATTATCACAGGAAGTCAATGATTCTTAAATTGATGCATCTTAAGATTCAAAGTTTATAAGGCTGAGGTCAATGTTCTGAGCTTGACGTCCAAAGAGCTTCATGGTCCAAGTCAGGGTCACCATGATTTTCTTTTTATGGGTGGCAAACCTTATCAAAATGTGGAGACTGGGTTGTGTGGCTCAGAAGAAAAAAATGTTTTTTTTAGGGTTTCAGCCCAGAAGGGTTGGGAACCAGTGTGGAAAATGGTGACACGTGTTGCACGTCACACCTTTTGTCTTGTGTTCAGATTCACATTGTCACCAGCAATCATTTGAATTAAATGTATCCAGAGTTTATTATATTTTTATATTGCACTCCTTTTTCTTTTGCATTGTAATGCTGGAATCTTAAATGAAAACTATCTGTATTTAGCACACTAAATAAATATCAAAAATGCTTTGAATTTAGTTTAAATGTAATTTTTTGTTTCTTGTGCACCATTTTTAATAAGCAGTGTGTTATTGTGTGATGTTGTCCTTCTGTTATTGATTTTCTCTTTGTAAAATAACTCAGTTCTCCACTGTCTGCAGTTACAATAGCTTTAGGATGGCATGCTTTTGGGGCAAGGAAAAAGAATATTGATCCTTGATGAAAACATTAAATGTCAAGGTCATGGAAAGAAAAAGGATGATTTCTGCAAAATAATAAATTTTACTTCATAACCAGATATACTGGATCAGACTTTCAAGAGGACTTACACTAGAGAAAAACTAACTGGTTTGGGGGTCAACAAGTCAGAGGACATAATCACTGAGAGAACAAGAAGAAAAATTGTTTATTAGCTTTACATTTAAAGCACAGACCTTTGGTACACTTTGTGGATAGTTTGCACTTGGAGTAAGGTGAGAAGTTGATCCATTGAGGTCAAAAGGTCTAAGGTCATGGTTACTTTAGTTAGAAAAGGGTGTTTGAAAAACATGTACTGTCACTAAAGGTGGTCAGAAATAAGCTTACTTATTTTTGGCCAAAGGGCAATGACTAAACTATATTTAGTGGTATCCTAAATTAGCATGTATAATTCAGTTAATATTTCTTTCTTTTATTAAAGTTGGAGCACACTACAAAATTAAACTCTGATGAATCGCCTTAAATATAACAATATCTTTTACTTGATAAATAATTTAGGAATTATTTATACATTACATGCTTTGGGGATTTGCAGGAGTGGGAATTTAATGGTCACTTTTTTCTTATAAATACATGTGAGTTATTTTATTTTTCTATAACAGTTTGATATTGCTGAGTAAGTTTTGTTTGGTTCCAAATACAGTGGTAGTAAACTTATTGAAAAATTGAGGATGAAGTTATTATCGAGCATTAAATTAAGGATGAAGTTATTATCAAGCATTAAATTGAGGATGAAGTTATTATCAAGCATTAAATTGAGGATGAAGTTATTATCAAGCATTAAATTGAGGATGAAGTTATTATCAAGCATTAAAATTGAGGATGAAGTTATTATCAAGCATTAAATTGAGGATGAAGTTATTATCAAGCATTAAATTGAGGATGAAGTTATTATCAAGCATTAAATTGAGGATGAAGTTATTATCAAGCATTAAATTGAGGATGAAGTTATTATCAAGCATTAAATTGAGGATGAAGTTATTATCAAGCATTAAATTGAGGATGAAGTTATTATCAAGCATTAAAATTGAGGATGAAGTTATTATCAAGCATTAAATTGAGGATGAAGTTATTATCAAGCATTAAATTGAGGATGAAGTTATTATCAAGCATTAAATTGAGGATGAAGTTATTATCAAGCATTAAATTGAGGATGAAGTTATTATCAAGCATTACAATATAATTGGAGAAATATGGCATCAGTTTCATGTTTATCACATGACTGCTGTGTTATTTAAATTATTAGAGAGGATATTATTTTGCTTGTTCCAAGTGACTAATATATATTTCATCAAGAGACTGAAAATACCTGTGTTTTTCAAACAAGATGAAATATATATATTATTGACACTTAGAGCAGGCAAATTTTATTTTTATTTTATACTATAACATATTGGCAGGAAATATGTATAATAATAGACTGATATGGCAGATTTCTTATTTTGTAATTCACAATAATGTCACCATCTTGTAAGTCACAGTATGCCTTACTTTAGAGAGTAAATTTATAAATTTCAAAATCTCTCATTTAATATAGTTATTCTGTGTACTAAAAGTATTGTACAACCTTACATAGAGTACCAGTAATTGTTGGCAAATATTAACACAAAATTGTATGAAAAGTGTGAAATAGTATTCATATGTATTATAAATAATCAGTACCATCATATAGAATGGTGAATCATCTTGACACTCCAGGCATACTGTTAAATTTAACATGATATAAAAAATAGCATGCCTTGAGAATGTTCATTGGTTTATGTATAGAATGGTGAATCACCTTGACACTCCAGGCATACTGTTAAATTTAACATGATATAAAAAAATAGCATGCCTTGAGAATGTTCATAGGTTTATGTTTACCTTAGTATTATTTATGTTCATGGGTCTCAATTGTTGTGGTTTTGAGAAAGAAAGATATTTTCATTGCAACTTAAATTTGTGGGTTTTGCTTGTTAAAGTTGGAATATCGGTAGATATTTAATTTCTTATTTTATCCTCAATAAATGCGTCAAAAGATAATACAATAAATAAAACTATTGAAATAATAAATGATGGTCATTTCAGTGACAAACATTTGTGTGTATGGGCTGACTTGATTTATGCAATGTTGATTCAGTGTTTTCGTCTGAAAATCAGTGAAGTGTGAGCTTCAGTACTCTGCTGTAATGAGTGTATGTTCATTTGTTTGGACTGCTCCAGTAGGCCCAGTGGTTAGAGTGTCTGCCTCAGATACAGAAGATCACAGGTTTGAACCCTGGCCTAGTCATACCAAAGACTTACAAATTGGTTCTAGCAGCTGCCTTGCTGGTTACTCAGCATTAACTGGTGTCAGGATAATGTGACTAGGTTGGAAAGATGCTAAATGTATGCTGCATGATACACCAGTGCTAGACATCACTTTAAACTAACACACTGCAGACATAATATTTTTAACCAGATTATAGAATTAACATTGATTTATCAAATTGCTTTATAAATCTCTGCAAATGAAACATAGTTTTAAAAAGGGGTGGGTTTGCTTCCTATCATAAGTGACAACATTTTTATTGGGTCTTTAAATTTGTAGTTCAGGGCAACAGCAAACCCCATGAAAATTGATTGCCCATGAAAATTGGTAGCCCATGAAAATTGATTTTAGTAGAATATATTATATCTTCCTGCACCAAATATATTGTCCACCATGTATAGTCTGTTTTGTGCTGAAAAATGATATTAAATGGTTTCTTTGAAGGTTTTTACTTTTTTTAATTACTATAGTTTTTAAAATGTCCAATGGCATATTTACTTTGCTGGAATTCCAATCACCAAGCAGCCAGTAATTTTCTATAAAATCGGTCAAAATAAGTGTACCCGCTTCATAAGCATAATTTCCATTAATCTTTGGAACCCTAAGTCTAAGGTGGGAGACTGACAGTGGCAGTTCATGACTACTGATGAAGGAAGTTGATGCATGCTGGATTTTAGAGGAAAAAATGTTGACTGATCAGGGGGCCCCGAGGGGCAGAGTGGTCTAAAACACTCTCCAGTACAGATAACTGCCATCTCACCTGTCTTCATAGGTTCGAGTCTCGGATTCACCAGTGTGGGTATGTGAGAAAGCTTGCCAGTAGCTTCTTGCAGGTCAGTGGTTCTTTTTGGAGTCTTCTTGGATTCTTCTTCCATCATTAATACTGGTCGCCATGTATAGCCTATCTTGTGCTGAAAAATGGTGTTAAACCCTACAACAAGAAGAACAACAGCTGATCAGACAATAGCGTGAAAGGGTCTGAAATTTATTTCTTCTGTTTTCTTTGTGATGCACCAATCTCAAATAGCATTATACAACTATAAAAAGTCATTATGTATACGTTTTAAATTCCTATAAAAAAATCTATATGATATTCGCCTGTAACTTTAGAACATGCATGTGCATATAGGAAGTGATGCATTTATTGTTGCAATACAAGATTGGATTTAGATAACTTTCCTATTTGCACTTCTTGTCAAGTACCATATACACTACACAAATTGTATTATGTAGTTTAAGAATCTGTACTACATGATTGAGAAGTTCAACAACATTTTGTAATGCACACATGTACATTCATAATAAAAATACTGAAATTTATAACATCTTTATTTGATAGTTTGCTAGTGATCTCTTTAGTAGGTTTAATTGTATAGCACAAGACTATATATGTCATTGTATGAGGCACTCAACAGGGTGCATGATATGTGTTCTGTGTTGCAAAAGACAAAAAATACTTATCAGTCAAAACAAGAAAAGAAAATAGACATGCACATATATATCTAATTCTCAAAACACATATGCAAACACATTTTTAAATCCAAATTTTACAAATTATCAAAACCTGTGATATCTTATGTACAAACACCCACATTTGTCTCCCAGATGCCAGTCAAGCAGAAAATTATTCAAAACCCGAGGCAGGATGTTGATATTCCTGGAATTTCCCATCTGAGCATTACATTTATGTTGAAACTTTTCTAAACAGTTGGAGCACAGCAAGTGCAGATAAAAAAGATTTGTCGATGTTCCAGATGTAGAATGACAATTTATGGACATTTACCTTTGATCTTATTTGTACCTGTTATTCCTGAGTGCAAGATATTATTCATTCTTATTTTTGTTTGTTTGAAAACCCTAGAATTCTCCAGCGTAGCATTACATTTATATTGAAAAAGTCAGAACAGTTGGAGCACGCTAGGTGCAGAGAAAAAGGATTTGTTTATGTTCCAGATGCAAAATGGTAATTTATGGATGTTTACCTTTGATCACTTATTACAACTCAGTGGTCTTAAAATAAGTAATAGAAATGAGTGAGAAGCATCAAGCTTGGTAAAATTCATTATATTATTTATTTCTCAAGAATACAAAGTGAAAAGGAAAACAAATTTACTGTATTACACATTTAATCCCAAATAATCCTAGAATTACTAACACAACTTATGATGAGTAATGTTCTGAATAAAACTTGAATGGCATTCAAACCAATTTTCAATGCTGTGCCTGTAGTGGCCTGTAGTCTTTAATGAACTATAATATACCTGAATAGAATTGATGTACCAAGTCTTTTATTGAATTAGAGTAAAATAATATCTGCTGATTCCTAAAAATGAGATTTATATTCTGCCTTTATTAATGATACATTATTAATTCCTGGAGAAAATATCTTTATTCTTTTGGTCTTTGTCATTTAATAACAAGCTATTTAAATATTTTAATGGATCGTTTTGTTTGTCTCATCAATGTCTATTTTTTACTTCTACTGGTCAGAGTCCATAAGAGCTACTGGGATGGTTTGTTGTCCATTGTCTGCTGTTAGCAAAGTTTGTTGTAAATGAGTCTCCTCAATTGCTTAAAGAATTGTCTTGCAGCTTACCACAGTTTAATTCCAAGGTCTAGTTGGTGCTGAATGAAATGCTGTTACAAGAATATCCATTATGCCACCACAATGGCCAATCACAAAATTTTTATAAAAAACTCCTCCTTAGGATTTTCACTAATTGACTTTTTGTTTCTAGCTGGTCCTATGACGGCTGACTTTTTTGAAAGTTTGTTTTTAGAACCCTTGATGGATGGATATATTGACATTGTTCTGCTGTAAGCTATTATGTACTTCTAACATAGGGCAGTCAGTAGAAGGTGAATTGTTTACATTGGCAACAGTGGAGCGAATGTTAGTATGGATCTATGCTTCTTTCATTTACTGTGACAAATTTCTTGATATGTGGTCAGTATGAAAGCTATGCATTATCTAAAGCAGGCAGCTATCAAAGTGGCTGTTCTGTGTGCTCCAGAAATGAGCTTCAAACTGGTCCACTAACTTGAGAAATTATTAAAATAAAAGAAATGGATTTTGCCAGATTAGACAATACTTCTGAATATGTAATAACTTCTACAAGTTTATAAAGGTTTTTGGCTTGTATCTTTCTCCTTTAAATTTATCTTTTGAAGTCTAGGAAGTGGAAATGACCAAGTGAAGCTAGCACATTTTCTGGAGGCATACATCTGAAGCCAAGTAAAGCCAAGTTGTGTACTCTGTAACCCAAATTACAAACACCAAAGTAAGGGCAATTAAAAGTTTGTTTTTTTAAAAAAAAACAATAACCAAGATAAACAAGGGTCTTTTTAAAATTTACAATGTTTTTTTTTTTTTAAACTGAGAACATATAGTCTATGAAGATTTCCACAAGTTCTAACAGATTGCTAGTAATAAAAAAAAAGAAAACTGTACTGATTTTGCTCGCAATATTTGTTTAAAAACTTTACACCTATCAGTTGAAAAAGGTAGTATTCATTTCTTAATAAATATCTGGATTCCAAATGCTTTATTCTTTTTTAACTGTATTCATCGCCGAAAAATTACACTGCAAGAAGAAGATAATATTATGGATAGATAAATAAATACCTGTTTCATTTATTATAATGAAATGATTATTTCACCGGGAGTCAATAAATTACTGATATTGGGATACAATAATTATTGTCATTATTTTTTGTAAAGCCTTCAGCCTCACATATACACAGCATGTTACTCTGTAATTAGCGGAAACAAGCGCTCTTCAAAGAAAAGGAAACTTTTTAATCAGTCACATGATGTATCTCCTGATTAATCCTATATAAAAGAGCCACCCGCACGAGGTATATCATGGTTATTCTGATGTTTATAGCGGAACGGTAAGTACAAAATAGTCAGTTTAAAATAATAGGTGCGTGTTTAGGTGATGTTGTAGCAAGCTTAGGTGTGGTCCAAGCTATACATGTTATTTGTTATCGTTTCTCTGTTTTTAAGTTGTAATGGCTACTGAAGAGGACAACATATACCCTCTTTAAAGCCGACTTTGAATTTTCGGGTTTTGGGCCTGAGGATATTGCAACCTTTTGTGAAGCTGAGGCATGTTCCTCAAGGGGGAAAAGAATTATGAAGCCACTAAAACAGAAAAATAGAGACAAAAAATTGAAGTCTGTTGTGAGTAAATTTCAGAAATGGCAAAACGTAAACCTGTTGTGGTGACAAAATGAGCACACAAAAAAATGTTGGATAGTCGAGGATGTCCAGGCTCATATACACAAATAAAACTTTTTTTTTTCCATAAGAAAGTGGAAAAGATCGATGTTTTTGCCAATAAGTTCACTGATAGAAAGTATATTAGAGTACGAGAGTTGGCATTATTTAATGGTACGCTTATTAATGAAATCCTGGATGCCCCAATGCATGTAACAGACCTTTGGAACCTGATAATCTAAAAGTCCTTAGTAAAAGCAAAAATTTTGATAGTTCCATTATCTCCAGAAATTATCTAGGAATTTAAATGGTGACATCTAAATGTTGCAGACAGGAAATCTATCAGACAAGACAAGATTACGTTTACTATTCAAGCTGATGCATCACTCTCAGGGTGAGGAGCTTATGCACTAGATTAAAACAGATCAATTTCTTGTAGATGGGACAAAAGTGAAACCATTTCTTCCTGTAAATTACTTAAGAGTTGTTAGCAATATCTTATGCCTTACAAGCTTTTCATTCAGATCAAAGAAATGTCCATATTGAGATTCAGTCTGACAACATATGTGCTATCTCGTATATTAATAATATGGGTGGAAAGGCATAAATTCAATTGGATCAGCTAGCTAGACAGATTTGGGAATGGTGCTTGGAAAGGGAAATATTAATATTTGCAGTTGATGGCATAGATAATAGACAGGCAGATTATCTCAAGAACTTTTCTGGCTCCACCGAATGGATGCTAAAGACATTTTTCAAAGATTATGTGAACAGACTTTTGTTCCAGACAGAGATCTTTTCGCATCTAGATTAAACTGTCAGTAAAAGAAATTTACTTCAAGGTTTCCAGAACCTGGTGCATTTAAAATTGATGCCTTTCTTTTTCCTGGCATGATTCAATCCCATACATTTTTTCCCCCTTTTAATCTTGTTTTGAAAATAGTCAATACAATTATTGCTGATAGTGTTAGTAAGCACTCCTAATTGTTCCACATTGGACATCAGGATCCTGCTTTCCTTTACTCTTGTCATGATTAACTTATTTTCCAATTAAACTTCCAAGGCACAAAATTATAATGACTCTTCCACACAATGGGAAGACCCTATCGTTAATTGCAGTGAATGTATCGGGAGATTGCTCCAAAAATGATGACTTCCAACAACAATTCATGGAGACCAGGAACAACTAAACAATATAATCTGGCATGTAAAAAAGGGAATATTTTGTGTCTGAAGTAACAGTTACCAGTAATGGAATGTAAGACAGTGTCTGCAATACAGTGTCATCAATACTCACATGGCAATGTTACTTACTACTTTGAGAATGTTTGATAATACATGGGGCCTCAATCCTTTGCTGATTAATATATACTAGAAGGGATTGTTTAACAGAAGGCCACCAAAACCAAGATAAGTTGACACTTGAGATGTAAACAAAGTCATAAAAAATACATGTGTACCCTTTTTCTTATTGAAACTATATCTTTAAGGTTATTAACAAAGAAGCTGCCTGCGTATATTGTGTTATCTACAGCTCCAAGAGCACAAACTCTAAAATTGATGAATTTACATAACATGACTTTATGGCAGATAAAATTGTATTCAATTTTTCAGAACTGTTGAAAACTTCAAGACAAGGTAAAAATTTCCAATTGGAACTACTACATTAAAAGGATGAGAAGCTTTGTGCTATGCATACTTTGCTGCATTATGCATTATCTTAACAAGACTAAAAATCGTCAGAAATCTCAAATTCTGGTATCTTATTGTTGATATAGCGCTTTGCCATCTATTACTAATGCAAGATGGTTAAAAAAATGATTTTAGAACAATCAGAAATTGGTGTGTTTAAATTCAATGCTCATTCTTATAGAATATATTAAAAACAGCAGATTGAACATTAGTAAATGTGTTTAGTAGATGTTTTGTATACATGTGAGGCTGAAAGTTTCCTTTTCTTTGAAGAGTGCCAGTTTTCACTAATAGCAGAGTAACATGCTATGTATATATGCTCAGCCTCTGGTTTTACTCCAATAATGCCCTTCATCTTTCACACATGCTTGTTTGAGGTGTTCATTTTCTTCTTTCAGTCAGTGACATCAACCTTGGTTCTGTTTATCCTAAAATTGATAGGCTTCTTTCTTCCTTCCCCCAAATACAAGCTCTCCACAAAGTTTCTAAATGCTGGTGCAGAATGAATAGTTTGTGTGCATAGTGAATGAATGAATAGTTTGTGTAAGTCTTTGGTATGACTCTGCCGGGAATCAAACCCACAACCTCCTGCATCTGAGGTGGATGCTCTGGCCACTGAAGCGGTCACATCAGCTTGAAGGACATCACATTTTGATATGCTCTCAATTATGGTAGGTATATAATTATATTTTCTAACTTGTGATGTTAAACACATATGTTTACCAAAGTTAACATTTTAAATCTCATTACTTAATGTAATGCTAGTAAATTCATTTAAAATCTCATTACTTAATATCATACTAGTAAATTCATTTTAAATCTCATTACTTAATGTAATGCTAGTAAATGCATTTAAAATCCAAGATTCATTGTAGTTGTACTATAAATTTAATTCCCTTAATCTATTATCCTAATCCACTTTAATGCTATTTACTGTTACATGTAATTACTTTTCTTCACTGCTTCGCCAGAAAAAAATATCAATTTTCTTAAGGAATACAATAGGACGCATCTTGTTGGCTAAATTACAGTAGCATTTAGCTCTACTATCATTGCACACAATTGATATAAGCATATGAACATGGAGTATTAAACCCATAAATTGAAGCTTTCAAAAATACATCTTACAATTTAAATATCTCATTTGTACATCTAGGTGGGATATTCCTTTTTTTAAATGCAGAACATGAAGTTAATGGTTAATATTAATTTTTAATTTTGTTGCAAATATGCATCTTTAGTAAAAAAAAAAAATGCACATATGTACACGAGTTTGTAAAGCTGCATTTCCTAAAATTTTACTAAACTCTTCATGTACATATAGGACCGTCATGTGTAAATTTTTCAGAAAGGTCAATGCCCTTATCTATTGCCTTTTTATTCCCTTTTAAGTCCAATGACCAAGTTCACATAAAGGAATTATTCATATAAATAGCTACATATGTCAAAATTTTCTTGTGTAGAATCATTTTAAATTTGAACTTTTAGGAGGGAAATTAAAACAAGATAATGATATGTCCATTCTTCAAAACAAGATTTGTATAAGTATAAAGTTATTGTGAGACCTTTATTCTGTTATTTGTCTACACTTCTTAGTCAGTCACTTTCCTACATAGCAGTCAAAATGTCTCCAAGGAGTTATTATGTTGACTACAATTTTTCTGCCAGCAGACTACTGTAAAGTTTGATCTTTAAGTACCAAATTGTCATTTCACAGGTTATTAGAGCTTCACTTGAAACAAAAATAATTATGCCATTGATACTTAACTTGTGGTCATGATACATATATACCAAAGTCCATTATAATCTCTCTATACTTGAACATCATGACCATAATTACAGTCACTGATTTTTGGACTATCCTGTACCCCAAACCTTTGATTTTGAATCTGTCCACATTTATACAGTGGTCACCTGGCTACAGAAGTAGGTAACATTATTTTGGTGGCGCTTGTGCTGCGAACTAGCAGGACATGTTCTGATAATTTTTAAAGTTATTGCCCAATTTATAAATTCTTGACACCTGCCAACAAGTAAAGTAAGGATTAAAATACTGCTATTTTCTAATCCATTCTTATAAACATTAAGTTTTATCCATTCTAAATCAAACAAGCAGCAGGAGGGGTGAACAGACCAACTTTTTAAGCAAAATATTTCGTAAGCGTTTCGTTACAAAACCGAAACAAAAAAAAAATCTTACGATGATAGTTGCCAATTTAGTTGTCACAAACAACGGCTGCGACACTGCAACGTCCCAAGGCAACGTTGTAAGCGGTCGTCGTGAAAATTCTTCGAATTTCAACAATGAAAAAAAATAATCTTACAATTTAGTTGGCGTTCACACTCCCTGCTGCTATGCGCTAACAATTTTTTTACGATGAAAGTCTTAGGATTTCACAAACAGACTAATTTGTAGAACCTCACCTCGCAGATCAATCAAATTATTAGATTGGTCAGTGAGTTTTAAATTAATTCTCGTTAAAGAATTATTATGACATCGCATATAGACTAGATTAGTTGGGTCTTCAATAATTAGAAATCCTGGAGGAGCCGTTGGTGCAAATGAATATAGAATATAACCTTGCTGAGCTTGATTTGATTGCTCAAGATTTATTTGATAGCTTCCTTCGATAACGTCACATACTAAATTCAATGATATCACCGAGGATATATTTACGTTGTTCGGAGCGATATGTCTCCCACCGCCATCTGGGTCGTTATTAAATGTCAGAATATTTGTTTGTTGTCGTGATAATTTCCTCCAATCGTCGTGGATTTTCTTAAACCCAATATCGATGGCATAACTGAGATATTTTTTTAATTCGTCGGGTTTATACCCCGGAATTTTAAATGTTTTAATATCCTCTACGCGGATATTGTATGATTCCCTAAATATCCCCTTATAACTTTCGTTCATTAATACTTCTTGAATAATTTGCGTATGAAATGTTTCCATATCGTTGATGATTTTGTTACCTGTTTGTACTACACTAATAAACTCGTCTTTGGTGAGAGAGCCGGATTTAAGGGATATTAACAATAATGAAAAATCATTATTCATCGCGCTCAAATTTTCTTCGATTGAACTAGTGTGAAGTATCTCACGATTAGAGATGGGAGAATAATCTTGATAACTTTTCAATGTCATTATCAGTTTTTATCACGTTGGAGACATAATCAGATTTTACAGGTTCTGGTATATCAACGGTTTCTCGTCGAGGTGGTAGTTCAGGCCATCCTAACACTGATCTTATAGAACTCTGATAAATATCTACAACATACCCAGGGGAATTAATCTCAATCGCAGATGATAACGTCGGCTCGTGAACCGTTATAGCGATTTTTGATTCTTTTCCAGTGATAGATTTAATTCTTCGTTGTAATTCGTTATTGATTTGTTCGATTTCATATGACCCAGTTGGCAACGAGACAACGTTCCAGTCTGGAGTTCCGTCTTCACGATTTTTCCACGCGAACACCAAGGAATTATTTGGTTGTTGACCACCAAATGCTACCGATCTGATATTGGGACAGCTATGATACACTCGTAGTTTTGCTAGCGCGATCTCGCTCACTGGAACGGGAATCGGGAAATTCACACTGAATTCAGGACGCGTTGAAGTTATTGATGTCATGCTTGTTTTCACCGGTGTGGTATTTGTTACTATTTGTTGAAGTAGTTCTTGCGACGACATTGTTATTATTATTATCCCGCTCTAATTTCAGCATTGTCGTTTTATACAATTGAGCCATCGTTGAGAATTCGCTATCTGATATTGTTGTGTCGTCGAGTGACGATGATATCAACGAGGATAATTGCGAGTAACCGGCAGATGCAATGTGAAATTTAATTAAATAATCGTGTAGTTTACTCTGGCTACATGATGATAGTTTTTTTGTGATCCCGGTTAATATACCCGCGATTGTAGCCACCGCAGAAATAGCGATTGGAACTACGACCGGAGCAATCATTGTAACCGAAGACAGTATTATTCCAGCAGCAGTGATTACACCCGACACCGAGTATACGGTGATATCAACCGCGGTTATTCTTCGTTGGTGTTTTTTTTTTTTTTTTGATACTCCTCACAGCACGAGCTGAGTTTAGTTTGAAATTCTCTGACCTGATCATAGCGATACTGATACACTGAAGGGATTGTCATTTTATTTTAAAAACACTAGCGTTTTCAATTATGATTTCCCTTAAAAACGCTAGCGTTTTCAGTTTAATTGTTTACTTAAATCCACTACGAATTCTACGTACCACGTTACTGAAACCCTGGCTAGATTTCTATCTGTGGTCGTTATCGTGAATTGTTCAGATACATCCTTGTCGATGATCGTTGATACCGTATTATTGACTCCAGATGAACTACTTGATGATATATTGAATTGAGTCGGTGATACTATTGTTAATCGATAAATACCCTTGACGGCTGCGGTTATGTTTAAAACGTTGTTTGTGGGAGTCCACGCAAATGAACCGTGTTGAATCGTGTATACGACGTTGATAGTTTTATCATGAGGAATTTTTGTTTTTTCAATGACGCTTATCATCCTCGTTGCATCCGTTACGATGTTATTAGTGGTCGTTTTAAGCTCATCGACGGCTTTTTTAATATCAGGAAGGGTTATTTCAATTTTATCAAATGGGGTTCCGATAAATTTATCAATGATGTTTTTACGAAGCGTTGAAAACTGTTTCACGTGTTTTTCATATTCGGATTGAAGAGCTGCTAGTTCCAATATAGAATCTTTTATCAAGGTGAGTTTTGGTGTGGTCACTGGTGGATTTCCAAAAAATTCTAGCAGGGGTTTATCAATTTGGTCAATTTTATTTCTTTGTGTTTCACTAAACTGATCAAATACAACTATATGATCGTCATACTTATCATTGAGCGATTTCAATGAATTCACCGTGTTATCGAATGTTGTTAGTTTATCCGTAATTGTTGAAACAAGTACACCTGGTTTGAGTTTACCCTGATCGGAAAATAACGCGATAGCATCCTCTGCTGCATCTCGTCGTTTAACCAAAATATCATCGAGAGAGACATTACTAGTTTTCAATTTACCCTGACGATCTTGAAATACAACTATTTCACCAGGATCAACACTTGCTAGGTTTAACGTTTCGGCTATTTCATCTTCGATTAGTTTTTTAACATCCTTGATTTTATCAAGGGTTTCAACTCCACCAGTATCCGGTTTCTTCAGCGTTGATAAAGGTCGTCCCCAAATATCAATCATTGCTATCATAAAAATCTTTTCTCTGTCTAAATCCAGCGGATTTTCAATCTAAAAGATTTTCAATCCAGCGGATTTTCAATCTAAAAGTGAAATTGCACAGCAATTTCCAATCAAAGATTTTCAATCCAACGACCGCTAGTATACTCATTCACTACTACATGGGGTGGTTTTCTTGATTCCTTTGAAATAGCATCAAGTACGTTTAATACTTCATTGCCACATATGGGTGGGTCAAGCATTGTTTGTGTTGGTAACGTGGAATACCAACGGGGTATTTTTAGTTTACTTACATAGCGGTTAAATTCTTTTGGCGGCGCTAATCCATATGAGTCAAAATAAATAATCCCACGTGGATCAATCGCGTATGCAACCCAGTGAGTTCCAGGTCCATCGCTGTTATCTAGATTAATAATGCCGGTTTCAACATCATTTGGTTGTGCCGGTAACTGATCTTTCATAAAAACACCTCTGAAGTTTTTAATCGCGAGTTTTTTAGCGGCATCAATTAAATCAAAATTGGACATAGGAACCATAGGTTCCTCAATCGAAGATTCCCGAGTTAGTAAACCGGTCCTAGTCTCAGGCCGCTTCCGCTGTACCATGAATACGGAGTTCCTGGTAGTCTTAGACCCTTTCCTTTTTTTTTACCAGCGCGTACGGATCCACCAGTTGCTTTCTTTAGTGCCATTCCTGCCGCGGTACCAACGGCTCCTAACGCTGCCGCTTTAGCCACCGCTGGGGCCGCTGCGGCAATCAACCCTGGAATCAACCCTAACAACGGGAATATACCACCAGTCTTTTCCATGTTTTTAATCGCGCTCGCAGAAAGAGTAACCTGAACTCCCTTTTTTTCTTTAAACGCTTTATTAAAATGATTAATCTGAGTTTTCGTCAGCGATAGTTTATTCCCTCCGCCATTCATTTGATTAGGTTTCAGCGTTATTGTGGTCCCACATTGCTTAGCTGATTTGGATTGTAATTTTTTTAACTGACCAGGTGTCAACGTAACATTGATATTACTATACGACATTATGCAAAACAGATTGATTCTAAATCGCAAGTGATTTTCATTGCACAGCAATTTTCAATCAAATATTTTCCACTGGTGCATCTACCAGTCTCATTCGTCCACCAACACCCTCGAGTATCATTGATTTATCACTGAGAATGACAGCAACCGCTCTATAATTAACAATACAACCAGGACGGGTTACACGAGCTCGGAAGTGTATATCAACGACGGACTGTCTCATCAAGTCAAGATGTTCCAGCGAAAAGTAATAAATCGGATATAGATTTTTAAAATCCAACTGTGATATTTGTAGACCAGTATCGACATTTTGATCGCGTCCCATATACGACAGCAACCGATGATAAACTCGTGCAATATGATTTTCTGTGTAATTTAGTTGTATATCCTCTGATGGTTCTTGCTGTCCGTTTATTTTCAACGAGACTTCACTACACCCAATTTGATCAAATATCATGTGGGAACGTTCTTGATCGTTTAATCGCGCAGTATTCTGTAGCGCAACAAATATGTGACGTGGAGCTGAAATACCCTGTTTTGATGCTAGATGCCATGTAAGTGTACCATCAATATTAGAATCCATGGTATCTGTGGACGTTGACAACCAACTTAATAATCTCTTCCCCCCTTGATCCATAAATGATAGTAACCACGGTTCTGTTGACAACGACGGAGTCAACACTGGCATCCACAGTGTTAGTTTTGATAAAACGACCTTACCGGCGGGAACGCCAACACCGCGCCAGATTGCATTATCATCAGTACCCTTTCTCACTAGCGCTATAGTATGCTTTACTCCATAGATAACTTTTCTGACGTTTCTACAAAATCCAAATATGTGATGCAACGGAATAGCACATGAAAACCGTCGATGTTGTCCCTGCAACGTTGCTACTCGTGTTGCAAACCCTAGGTTGTAACTGGGAATATTATTTATGACATCAAATTCAGCAGCTGGTCTTACATATCCGGCTGGTGCTGGATCAACTGCAGTAGCTCGTGTTGCTTTTACTCTAGAATATTGGATGTGTTCGGCGTTATCAGTAATATCCTTCGCGAACATCATAGACGGACCAGCTGATCTAGTATAGTCATCAGAGTATCTCGCTAACCCGATTATTCCCGTAGCAATATCAACTTCACGCTCAATAGATTCGATTTCTCTTCCATCAATGAGATATCTAGCACTTTCAAATAACGCCATGATGCCATTGTTAACAAAACCAACTCGGATAGTTGGGTCATTTGCATATGGTGTATTAGCTGCAACATCTGTTACGAGTTCACCTTCGACTTCAATAAAGGCTTCAGCGGGTAAAAAGTATCTACTGGTATCATGAACTTGAAGTTCAATTCTCCCCCGAAGATCAGGTTGTACTGCGTGATAGGCAAAAAATTGATAATCACGTACAGAATCATCTTTAAGTACTGGGGCGTCCATGTCAAATGCACTATCAGGGTTCTGTTTGAACATTTTTTATTATATACCCGTTGGTCTAAATTGGAGGCGAAATCTAAAGATTTTCAATTATTATAATAATTATTTTTTTATAATAATTTGCAAAGCAATTTCACCGACGTCTTCGACGTTTGTAGAAATTCTTTGAATTTCCAAAGCCGCTTCCCGCTATCATATTTGCTGTTATATTATCCTGGGCATTGGTGTATGACGGAGTCATCGACAATGATGACATCATTGACTGTAGTTTTTCATCTACTGCGTTATTTATTATTTTACTAACTCGCGCAGGCATAACTTCAGTAGATGGCAGTGAAGTCATTCCTGGTTTCTTTGAAAATCTAGATTTTCCCCGTCGAACTAGCGCTGTTAGTTTATCCTTAGCGGCTGAAAACGCCTTCCCGGCAAGATCACCAACAGCGCTAATACCCTTATCCCTGATAACATCAATTGCTTTCATCGATAATTGTTTTACTAGCGGAGCCACTTTTGGAGCCATTCTTGAAAATAATCCCATTATAGTATTACCGAGACCATCTCCATAGTATGCTCGGTATTTTGGCAATCGTGAGTTTACCACGTAGACGTTAGTTGGTTTATCATGGTTGTAGTGTATGATCATTCTCTATTCAATTGATATTTATCTAATCGTGAAACTCTTCGAGTTTAATCGCTATGATAACCGTGAAAATCCAAAGGATTTTCTACTAACTCTTCAATGAAATCTCGATATGTTGCAATATCCATGATACCACCTTGAAATAACCTCCTACAGATATCAGCTGCTTCATTGATTATTTCCAATGAGTTATTCCCAGCTCGTTTTCCTCCTACGAGTACTTCTAATCGTGCTATATCACCGAGAATATTGCCAGGACATGTTACGCTAGAGTTTCCAACTAAGCCACTACCCTTTTTTTTAGTTGTACCAGTTGCACCCTTCTTAGAATCAGCCTCTGCCATTATTTGTATTTCATCAGGGATTGGGTCTGCTGTGTATACTGGTGGTGGTGATGTGACTCCTTTTACCATAGCTAGAAACTTATTATAATCAGATTTTATTTCTTTTGTGATTCTATTTTCCCCGCGGTTTGCTAAAAACACCTTATTTTCCCAAACGCCTGAACCTCCTTTTATAAAATCTTTAGCCGTTTCGTCTATTAAATACTTATCCCTTTTCTTTTTTAATGTTGTCGTTGGTAAATTTAGCTAATTCAGAGATTGTTTTGATATTTCTGATTGTATTTAACGCATCAACTGTAAATATCTTTTCAGGAGGATAGTCCTTTTTTGAAACAGCTCCCGTTTGTTCTTGTTGTTGTTCTTGAAATTCTTCTTGAAATTCTTCAGGTTCAGGTGGTGGTGAGGAAATATCAACATCACCTAATCGTTCAATTTCTTCCTGAAGTTCTCGTTGTTGTTCTTCTTGTCGTCTTGCAGTAGTTATTATATCACCAGGAAGTGTTTTTAATGATTTTTTTGTTTGTTTAGTTCGTTTTGCTATTTTTTCAAGTTCACCAAGAAGAGGTCTCTCTACTCGTTTTCCTTCTTCAGGGATATCACCGTATATAGCTCGTTCAATAGCTGTTTTCACACCCTGAGTTGCAGTAACAATCGGTTTGAATAGTTGTTCAGAATCCTCTGTGAAATCAGTCTGAAGTAATTGCCGCTGTTGAAGTTTTTCACGTATACGAAGTGGTAATATTTTATTAAGAGCGCTAAGTCGCTCCTTTACGTTCCGTGTGGTCAATGATTGTCTTACCATTATTGAAAGAGTATCAGTATTGTTAAATTGCAATGAAAATCGAAGATGGAAACTCTTTGAGTTTCAAATTGAAACTCGTTGAGTGGAAATGCTTTGCATTTGTGAAACTCGTTGAGTTTTCCAAGTAAAAAAAAAAAAGAAATCACTAAATTGTACACTAACTTGTTATACTTCCCTGTTGTTGTACTCACACACACACAATTTTACTTCCTCGTCGTTGGGTAGTGATTAAACAAAGGAGGCTCTCTACGCGTGGGGCTCATCTTGCTCCATTAACATTTTTAATTGTCTCACCTTACAATTAATAAGCCTCTTTTGTTCATATTCTAAGCCTAATTGCTTACGTACACGTTCAACGATGCTACATAATGGTACAAAAACATTAACGTCTTCGTTATTGACTAAATTTTCACGTATAAACTTTTGTATCCGCTTAGTTAAAAAATATTTCTTAGCGAGGACGTATTTTCCGGTCTGTTCTGCAAATTTTATGTCCTCGAAATCGGTCATAATTTGATCACAATCTAACCCTGAACATAGTTTAACATTTTGATCTTTAAGCTTGTTGATTTCAATAATAATCAATTTGAGATTTTCAATATTCATATTATATAAAAATATATTTGTTGAATTGCTTGAAATTTTTCACAAAATGAATTCTGGACACGCTAAGGTGTTGATCATCTTTAGCAGCCCAGAAGCTTAGTGCGATTATAGGTGATTATGATTATAGATGACGACGGTACAATTACACATCACCGTTTTGAACCCCTTTGGTGTTTTACATTAAGCAGCGCGCTCAACGATTACAACCGACAAACACATAACAATAGATTATAGGTGACACAATGAATGAATTGATTTCAATGACAATGGTATATACAATGAATTGATTTCAATGACAATGGTATATACAATGAATTGATTTCAATGACAATGGTATATACAATGAATTGATTTCAATGACAATGACGACGGTACAACAATAGATTATAGGTGAATGAATTGATTTCAATGACAATGGATGACGCGGGCTATTTCTACATTCAAGTACAAACAAAACCACAAAATCGAAACTTGGTTTTGAATGTCAATAATAACGTTCATACCACGTGTGACGGTGTGGTTTGGTTTGTACTTGAATTTCGGCTAAGCCCAATTATAACAAAGACGGATTTGTATATAACCACTCATTACAACGAAGTGACATAAAGAGGTGTAGTGCTTGTAATTGTTTGTTTTGTTTATTAGCGATCACTGACAACGTTGAAAACACGCATAATACATGAAACAGACACTAAAAAAAATGTTTAAATACGACGTGTCTATAAAACAGTTCTGTTAATACTTGAAAAAAGACGAAATTGATTATGTGTTGTTCAGATTCATAATAGCGAAGCTAACCAATCAAAATCAATGACTGTGTTTAAGATCCGTAACTGTGTCATTGGTGATTTGTCGCATGCGCGTTACCTAACGGAGTTATTCCCCCCTGAATTTCCAATGCAAGTTTACGTATTATACATAAATAAACTGAATATTATTATTGAAGCGTTTTGAAAAGGCGGTCTTGGTTTTATTCTCTGCAACGCATTGAATAGAATACGGATAAATATCGAAATACTTACCAGCTGCGGTTATTGACTGAAATACTTTCTCCGTGATTTTTTCAGTATTAATTGACTTTACGGGTCTAGGATTTTTCGAGTATTTTCCAGTTCCTCCTCGTTTTGTATTTTCACGTTGTGTAATAGCTTGTAGATTCGATAAAGAATTATCAGTCTTAATGCTATTTATGTGATCAATAACAAAACCATCATTGATCAATCCGTTAAATACTTCATAGATGAAACGGTGATTGAGATACTTCTTCCCTCCAGCGCCAAATATCAAATACCCCATACCATTATCACCCCCAACAGATTTCTTATGTTTACAATGTCTGACAACACCATCACGAGAAGCTTCGTAATTTTCAATAACAGGATGTCTTTGAAATTCTTGGTTCATTATATACTAATACTTCTATTTGTCTAATTCGTTAATTGGCTGAATTATAACATTGGCAAATCTGCCTATGTAGTCCTGAGCAGCTTTTATGATTTTGCCGTTGACGTTGTCATTGACGTTGTCGTTGACAATGTCAGGATTTTTTATTCTTCGCTTGTCATAATAACGCTTCAACTCTCTATAACGCTTACCCCCGCAATTAACGCATAACTGCGACTTGCCTCTTACACCTACCCCACAATACAGGCAAGCAAGAGGACCTTTTGAACCGTTTCTCACACTTTGCATATGATACCCACAGAATTCATTTCTGCATGATTTGTTACACGGAGTCTTTGATCCAATCATAAGCCATTTGCAATGATTCATTATATAAAAAACTTTTTATTTAAATACTTGTTTTAATTATAATATGAAGGAGTTCAAGAGATTATCGAAAATTACGCCTTGGAAAAATACTAGATTTAATCTCGATAGAATCTCTGATAAACCAAAAAGTCTAATAGATGACAAAACCATATTGAGTAAAATCAGCGACTGCTTTAATGAGTTTCAGCGCGATGGAGCATCTCATACGTGGTCGACATTTCGAATTATCAATGATGATGTCAATGTACCCGTAATTGATGCTACTATGAACGATACAAGAGCAGCTGAGATACTTTCACACCTTGGCGGGAAATCCAAGGGTAAATTGCAAAGCAATTCTCCAAGGAGGTATTTTTTTAGAATAAAATTCATTATCGAAGAACAAGGTGAATGGGTTATCAGAGATAAATTTGAACCAATCCTCAAGAATAAAAAAACTGTTATTGTGAGTAGAGATTCCAAACCAGGAATTCTAACTGGAATTGACAAACCATACTACGCGAACCGTTACCCTGTAACAGTAGTTGTTTACGGAATATATCCACTAAATGATAAGCCAAGTATTGCAAAACTAGCTCCAATGTTTTCATCGTCAACGACGGAGTCGTCATCACAAGGTGATTCAACGTTGAATTGTATAGCAACACGGGTAATGGAACACTTCACAAATGCATCCCGGGGGAATAAACTAACTGAACAACGACGAAAAAAAATAACCGAATGGGAACTGACAGTGAAACAGCGCGGGGCAAAGATTTCTGATATATCTAAATTAGAAGCATCATTAAAATTTCCAATATCGGTAGCAACGATAACCGGAGAAGTATTATACGAACCGAAATATCAATCGCGAGGAGCTCCAATTGAAATTATTGATCATAACAAACACGCGTGGACACCTGCGGTAAATATATTTCCACGAGAACGAATCGTGAGATATATCCCCGGGGAATTTCTCAAGGATGTGTTCTATGAAGAGAAATTATTTGATGCTATTGTTACGTTGTGTAAAGATGATCCCGTGTCAGTGTGGTTACTTCGCAGCGCTGAAGATTCCAAATCAGGATTTGATCAGTTTGTAAGACCAAATGGAGAATTATATCGCGTTAAAGAATTAGATAACAGAATGAGAAAAATCGCTAATGAATTTTCACCGGAGAGTTTCCATGAAAAACTACTCACGGATAGTTTTACAATTCCATCAGTGGTAGCTCATTTTGCAAGAGAAAAGAACTCATGGCGTCCAACACGAAGTGATTTTCTCGAGGATGTCAAATTGAGTTGCGTCGGATTTGGTCATAGAGGATTGTGGAATACGAAATACTCACGTGATGGTATGATTTCAATTGATATAGCTGCGTGTTATCCTGGAAGTTTTCTCGGGTATGGAGAATACTCTGAGTATTTGAAACGATTTGGACACCCCACGCATGAAATGACTCGTGTTGCGATTAATGGTCCATTGCCTGATTTTGATTTAACCGGATTCGCTCGTGTGATATCATTTGAACTCGCTGCAGGGTTACATCCGTGTAGTTATGTTTGGCTCGGTAGACATATGTCTGAAAACACTGGATGCCAATAGTGCTATTGAGATATATGATCGATTGTGGTATGCTAATATCGTTAATTGTCAGTGAAGCGATTATATGCTATCACGCGCAGAAGGATGTTTGGTTACCAAAACCTGATCTAGATCGTATAATTGATGAAATTAAAAATCGAAGATTTTCAAAACAGTTTCCTAATGGAAATTCTTCGAATGGAAAATCGGAGATTTTCAGCGAGGAAGAAATCATGAAACTATCTAGGCAGTTATTTGAGATTAAAAACAAAGAAGCCAAAGATTTCGGACGAAAAATAATTGGTAAATTCACTCAAGGTGGAAGATTTGACAATGCAAAATACTCTTCGAGGTTGATCATAGACAACGCAGAATACGATTTTATTGTAGCGGATTTAACGAAACAGGGAAAACTTGTATCCCGTAGGGATGCTTTTCTATCCAATGGTGAGAAATTAGGTACGGTTGTTACCTACTGTGATGGATATAGTTGTCAGTACACACATTTGAGAAGTTCTATGCTAGCCTATGCTTGTATTAATCTATTTTCGATGATAAATAGATTTCCAGATACCGCGGTTAGAGTAGCTACTGATTCGATGTATATACACAACAAATACAGATCAGATGTAGCGGTATTCACAGATCCCGAGGAAGCGTGGGGGCGTTGGCGATTTAAAAAGGAAAAACTACATGAGTATTGTGAATCCGCAGACGTTGCCATCGACGATAAATACTTGAAAAGCAACCATAATCTCTCAGAGATTCAATCAGAATTTTCTAATGCACCACCCGTATCTGATCCCGTATGTAGATACAAGACAGTTTATTTAAACGGTTGTGGTGGGTCAGGAAAGACAACTCGTGCAATTGAATTATTTCGTCGGTCAACCATGATTGTGCTAACACCAACTCACAGACTCGCCAGAGAGATGATAGCGCGGGGAGTAAAAGCCTGTACTTATCACAGCTTCTTTCGATGGAAAGGCGATACATGGACTCCTGATCGAATGGGCGATAAATTCATTCCTGAAATCATAATCTGGGATGAAATATACACGGTATCGTTGACAGTATTACAGATATTTCTTGAATGGTTGTTATTGAAAAATACAAAAGTCGTCATGTGCGGGGATCACGGCCAACCACAGCCATTTGTTGGTGAATCTCCACATGAGTGGTTGAAGAATCATGTAGACTATTATGAAGAAATTAATACCGACCATAGATCACTTGATGAACAATTACGAGAATTCAAAGCGCTAATTAGATTACAACCGGATAAAATCCAATGTGAAATAGCGCGTGAAATAATTTCAGAAACTCCCATGAATGATTTTTGGGAAACATGGAGACCAAATGATTTAATAATCGCGAGTAGAAAAATAGTCAGAGACGCGCTTCAGATGAAATTATTTGAATTGCATAAAGAAAAATTTGCAACACTTCCAGTACCGTTGTGTTATAGGCCTTCGGATACACGAAAGCAGAATATAGAAGTTGATATTCCAGGGAAGAGTGAAAAGCAGATTCTCGTGTTAAATGATATTGTGCTGGTTGATATCAGCGTCGTCGAAGATGCATTGCGTGCTAATAAATCCCCATGGACGCTAGGATACGCAGCGACGATACATTCTTCACAGGGATTAACTATATCGGATACAATTGTTTGGATAGTAGATAATCACATTGAGTGGTCAAATTTAGTTTATCTCGCAGTATCCAGAGTACGGCGAATAAACCAACTTCGAAGAATTGTTGTTGACGATGCCAGTGACGATATTATCAGCGCCGATAATATTACTGGTGATATAATCAGAAAAAAACTCTTTGGTTATAAACAACAGGATAAAAAAAATAATAGAAAATTTGACATTGATGCTGAATTAATAATTACGCTGAAGCAACAACAGAATAATCACTGCGCGAGTTGTAATTGTATAATGCGTTGGCAGTATTCGGATTAAGATTCTCGCCAATTTACCGTAGACAGAAAGAATAGCAGTGTGGGTCATACCAACGATAACGTTATGCTGACTTGTCTTGAGTGCAATAGACGCCGGGGTGCTAATTAAGACCACGCGGTGGTAATTGAGTATCCTCGGGGATCACTTGCAGTTGTTGTCGAATAAATCCTCGCTGAGGAGCAGTTGAATCCAGTCTATAGATTGCTGGTCTACCCGTTGATCGTGTTATACCGGATATCTTATGCGTCGTGACGCTCCAAATAGGATCAGTAGCTCTTTTTTTACCACCTTCAAGCTCTCCTGGTTCGTATAAGTACCTTACAATGACATTACTACCAAGAATTGGTTCGTTGAAATCTTTTTGTGGTTGTACGGGTATATACTTCTTTTTAATAGCGTTGACAGGTTTCATATTAATTGTTCTAGTAATCTCATTATTGATTGCGGTAACTACACCTGGTAATCTCTTGACCCATTCACGGGATCGTTTATCCTGGATGAATTCTTTCGCGTATTGATATCCAAATAACCGCTCAGCAAGTGTCCGATTAAACCGTTCAACAATTGCCTGATCGCGATGTAACGCAGTATGCCCTTGTCTGATGGCGACATTATGATGTTTCATCGTTGTTAAAACAGCGCCTTGAAATTCCTTGCCAGGATCAACTTGTAACAGATTTGGCCAGCGCAGAGGACCTCGTCGATAAATTTTTTCAAATGCAGAAGCTACTTCAGTAGATGATTTTGTCCTTAGCGGTTCTGCTTGTTTGTATCGACTCGCAATATCAACTACGGTTAACGCGTATTTGTAACCGCGATCATGCGGCAGAAATAGTATATCAGCTTGATGAACTTCATTAGGAACGGTCACATCAAAATGCGAGTAGTTAATTTGTTTAGGCGCTGGTAGATAAATTTGCCATATCGCCTGTTTGGATAACCAGTTCGCTGCAGTGGTTTTTTTTACCTTTGATGCGCTAGCGAGTTTATTGATTGCTGCGTAACCTCTCCAGTATCCTCTCGGAGAATAATAAATAGATTCCATATTTTTAATTACCAGCACCTAACATCAATTTACCCTTCATAGCAGATTTTACCAACCACGAAGCCAATTTTTCTTTGAAGGATTTATCAGGAATAGCATTTAATGCATGAATTGATTTCACATCTGCGAGATGTCTATGCTGCAAATTGCTGCTTTTATAAGCGACATCATGAGCATGACACGCCTTATCAATAGCGTTTATCGGATACTCGCCGGGTCGGGGCTGATTTTGATCATCAAGTCTGATATCTAATCGTGTTCCCGGTCCACAGTAGCTATATCCTGGAAGGTGTTTTTCTCCTGGATACTTTGCCCACGGTGTTCCTGGGAGTTTTGCTAACTTGGCTGCAATATCACCTCCTCGTTTTTTTTAAAGGTTTCGTGGAAGTAAATCTAAATTTCTTTGTACTACATTGTACGCATTTACCAGAAAGCGCTGATCGATTATTTTTCGTTATAATCGTCGTCAAGTCATTTGTGCCAGTACGCGTCCTACATTTCACACAATATAGATCCATAATTTATATATAACGGCATGAATGTAATTGATTATTCAGCTACGAGACGACGGGAACCTATTAGACACCATGCAATGTTACCAAATTCTATTCGCGCGATTATCATCGGACCATCTGGAAGTGGTAAAACACAATTGCTACTTAATTTGATAACGAGATGGATGGCGTGGGATAAGTTGTATATGATTGCTCCGAGTGTAGATGATCAGCGATGTTATGAAGTGTTAAAGGATTTTAACGAAGCCGCGCGAGAAATTAACGGCGATGATATCATTGAGTTTATAACCGATATCGAAGAGGCACCTAGCATTGATGATATTGATGGAAGTATTAACAATTTAGTCGTATATGATGATATCATGTTAGACAATCAAAAAAATCCTGCTAGAATATTTTCCCGAGGCAGACATAAAAACACTGACGTGATATATATCACTCAACGTTACACTCAAATACCAAAAGTGATCAGAGATAACTGCAATATGCTGTGTGTATTTAACGGAGTTGATACTCATACGTTAAGAAATATTTGGCAAACTTGGTGCGGTGGCGATATGGATCATAATCAATTTAGAAATTTCTTTAGCCGCGCTCAGACAATCCCACACGGATTTGTGACGATAAATTTATCAGACCCTCGGACAAGATATCGTGTCGGACTTGATCAAATATTTAATTAGTAAAAAAATTGTTAGCGCATAGCAGCAGGGAGTGTGAACGCCAACTAAATTGTAAGATTATTTTTTTTCATTGTTGAAATTCGAAGAATTTTCACGATGACCGCTTACAACGTTGCCTTGGGACGTTGCAGTGTCGCAGCCGTTGTTTGTGACAACTAAATTGGCAACTATCATCGTAAGATTTTTTTTTTGTTTCGGTTTTGTAACGAAACGCTTACGAAATATTTTGCTTAAAAAGTTGGTCTGTTCACCCCTCCTGCTGCTAAACAATATCCATTCAAAATCAAACAATTGATTTGCACTATTAATCTTCTTGAATGTAATAGTTCAATGTTTTAAAACAATAGATTAAAAAGTTAGTTATTGATACCAAAAATTATTACAGTATCCATATAATCAATTATAAACATACCAATACAAAATGAAATGGTAATGAAATATTTTGGCATACATGAAAGGCTCTGATTATAAGCATTATCATAAACAATTCATTTCAATAACGGTAATATTAAATAAACATCCCCATTGTTTTGCTTGGTTCTGATGCAATGTATATTTCAACTTCCAATTACCATATTAACTCAACATTAAATATGCCAGCTGATAATGTCATTAGGGAATATTTTTAGAAAACAGTGTATAAACAATAATACTCATCTTTAAATATGTTTGTAAATGCAACGGCATCATTAAATGCCTGTTGTCAAGATCAAGTAGAAAAAGTAGGGCTTATATTGACATGTGCATTAATTTTAATTTACATAAACATGACAAATTTGGTAGTAACAAATGACCAAGTCCAAAACTTTGCTCTCTTTTTTTTTGTTAACATACGCAATCTGATGATATGTAGGACTGTAATAACATTGTCCTGTGTAACAATTATGTGCCAAAAATAAACCATTTAAAATCGGACATTTTTCAAAAAGCAACATGTTTTGTGTGCATGTGATTCGGATTTTTAAGGTAGCTTTAACAATTGTTCAGTAATATTGCTATGATGTTTGCAGATTATTGTGACTGAGACATAATTCTGCAGACATGTAGCATGATGTCTGACCAAGTCACATTATCCTGACACCCTGCTGACCTGTCCTTACACTAACCTCTGTTAGTACAATTTTTATAAGTTTTTGGTATGACTTGGCAAAGTTGTGACCTACCGTATCTGAGGGGAATACTTTAACCACTTAGGCCATCAGAGAGGTCTATGTTGAGAACATAAAAACAAGACTCACTTACCCCATGTTGTAAAATTTCACCCTGTTCTGACCACTTTTGGTTTTTGATCAGGCTCTTTACAATCTTTATGCTAGGTAGAACAAGCATTGCTCTTAGATAATTATGCGTGTGCTATGTACGCTTGCTGGTGCCAAACTGATTGTTCTGGAAGTAGTTTATCACCATGATATGTGAGAGTGACCGACACTGGAAATTATCCCAGCTTACATTACATGTATTTTTGTATGACAGTGAGGAATCACAACAGCACAGCTGGAATTGCATCAGACTTGAAAAACTATTAATCCAACCTGTCTAGTAGTAGTGATCCACTTTCAAACCCTCACCCACCCCATGTTTGTTGGCATTTCCCAAACAATTTCTACTATCTTTCACTAGCAAGATATAATCATTGGAGAATGGCCAGTATATCTTACCCAAAACATTTGATTTAACACTGAGCACTTTGGAAGGCAGCTGTTAGTACCATTTTTTTAAGTCTTTGGTTTGACTCGGCCAGGGTTTGAACCCATGATCTCCTGCTTTCGAAGTAGATGCTCTAATCACTAGGCCATATGTTGTGCAACAAGTTTACTTTAAACTATTATACCAGCTACATATATTAATGTAAGCTCTACATCATGACCACTCTCTCAAATGAATATTTCTTGTTTACTTTGTAACTTGTCCAGTTAAATGTACAGGTAAATAATTGAGAGTAATAAAGCTTCTCTTAACACACAATCACATATTAAATGTAAACTACAGTATCACAAAAATACTTCATGAAATACAAACAAAATACATCTCCAAACTCGGGGAGAAACTAAAATAAACAATAAGAGCTAATTACATTAAATCTAACTTTAATTACTGCAATCAGAAAGATTCAAATATACAAAGAATCAAGAAAACAAATAGTAATCATACAAAACAAATTCCTCCAATCAGGAATTGTGGTAAACACCTTCCCCCACCTCAGTGAGTTCAAGCTGCATCAAAGAAAAAATTAGAATTCAATGTCTTGTATAAAGAAAAATGAACTCTTAAAAACTGAATGAGAAAAGGTACATTTCAAAATGAATTATTTCTTTAACCTAGTTTGTGAATTATGTTAATTGTTAATTATGTCATGAATTACAACTAAATATCTAGATTAAATCATCTAAAAATGTTGTTTACACAATGTTTTTATCATTCAAGATTTGGCTCAAATTTAAAAAACTTTAACAAGAATACATTTGTTTTTGTAAAAATAAATCAAAATGAAATATGTTTATATAACAGTAATTGAACATATATTTACAAATTTCACTAGACCACAACACTTTCTTAATTACAGCTTTAAAGAAATATTTGCATGAGTGTCTAAATTTACACAATGAAACAAAACAAAAGTACATTCAAACAATTTTCTTGTATCTTCTTTCATACATATTCTATTACCATTTCCAATACCTTGTCTTAAGACTGTACATTATGAAACAATCACACCTTTGTGAAGGTGTTTGCCTATTAATACATGGTTAATATATATATATATATATATATATATATATATATATATATTCTTTGTTTCCATTCTATAAAAAAAACACAATATTTTAAAAATATCTTAGATTATAAAGCCATGAATATATCAACACACATTTTATTACTACCGGTGCTGAAGGAGAAATTTTCAACCATATAATGTGCATGTCTGGTGAATTCGGTCATATAAAGAAAACAAGTATGTTGAAGGGACTGACTCTGGTGGCCCTAAAGGAAACTAAGAGTTGCCCTTTTTGAAAGTAAAGTGCTGAGATTTCTTTGAACACAGTGAATGTCAGATCAACTAGACATCATAAAAAATCATTGTGTAAACATGTTGACATGACCATCAGAATTTTCATTATAATGAAATTATACATTAAATTTAGTCATTTGGGAAGACCCCATGTCGCTATGGTTACCATTCAAAAGGAGATAACATGATTTTCATGTTGTTCATCACTAAGTAGCCTAATGGAGGTCAGAGGTCAGATTATCATTTGAGTTTTTCAACACGATGTCCAAATCAGATTAGCATCTAGTTAATGTGAGCTTTTCAACACGATGTCCAAATCAGATTAGCATCTAGTTAATTTGAGCTTTTCAACACGATGTCCAAATCAGATTAGCATCTAGTTAATTTGAGCTTTTCAACACGATGTCCAAATTAGATTAGCATCTAGTTCATTTGAGATTTTCAACACGATGTCCATATCAGATTAGCATCTAGTTAATGTGAACTTTTCAACACGATGTCAAAATCAGATTAGCATCTAGTTAATTTGAGCTTTTCAACACGATGTCCAAATTAGATTAGCATCTAGTTCATTTGAGCTTTTCAACACGATGTCCATATCAGATTAGCATCTAGTTCATTTGAGTTTTTCAACACGATGTCCAAATCAGATTAGCATCTAGTTAATTTGAGCTTTTCAACACGATGTCCAAATTAGATTAGCATCTAGTTCATTTGAGATTTTCAACACGATGTCCATATCAGATTAGCATCTAGTTAATTTGAGCTTTTCAACACGATGTCCAAATCAGATTAGCATCTAGTTAATTTAAGATTTTCAACACGATGTCCAAATTAGATTAGCATCAATTATATTTGGACCAAAGGAAGATGCCTTTTTTAATTGAAATCACCATGACCATGTGATCAAGAGGTTTTGTAAAAGTAATATTTAATTTCGGATTGGCACCATTTTCATTGGGAAAAGTATTTCAGCATAAAACCCATGTGAATGTGATCATTCATTGAAGATTTTGGCTAATAAAAGTTTTAAAATGTTCACCATGAAGTTGTTAAGAGCTTAATTTTATTTTTTGACCAACCAGACCTTGGAATGAATGTGTTTATAAAACATGGTGGCAATCCTCTGTGTAGGATAAATAAATATAGACACAGAGACACTCATATAAAAGTGAAGTGTTTAAAATAACACATATTTACATTTTGACACAGAAGAAATACTATCAAAAACAATGAAAAGGCCTAAATTAAAGAAAATCTAACATAAATGAAATAACTACATGTTATAGGAATGACCTATTTTTTATGGCTTAAAAAAAATGATTAGCTGAAAGCTATTTCCTCAACAGCAGTAAGCTGTTTCGAGTAAACTAATTGTCTAGTCACTTCAAGAATATCATGTACCATCTATAATGTAAATTGGTGCAATAATTGCTTCTAGTTTTACATCCCAGATAATTGTTTTACTATAAAAATTACTGATGGCTTCAAGGATGATATATCAAACTATCAAACGGATAATTATCAACTTTAATCATCAAGTAACCGCTAAAAGTTGCAATATAAATTTTAAATATTTATGCATTTTCTTCTCTCTATATTTTAATTATGTACATGTAATTGAATAAATCTGCCATTACAATTTGTTTAAATATAAAATACATAAGCATTTACTGATTATATGTATTTAAATGATTCTTTATAGAATCTATCAGGGCTGATACTCACTATAATGATTTCCTCATAATTAAAAACGAGTTTTGACCATTTTGCAATGCTCAATTCACTTTTTCAAGAGCAATAGGGGATTAAAATAAAGACTGGATTATTGCAATAGAACCGGGATATAATATTCAAGTATATATAATGGATTTCAGGATTATACTCTAAGCTCTTTCTCCCTTCACCCCTGTGTGTACACTTAGAAACTGCACATATACCTACCTTACTACTAAATATAGGTTTGAATGATAATTAAGAATGGAAATAAAATGTGTACACTGTATAGACAATAGGTCATAACAGGCAAAAGTTGCAGGATCTACACCTGATAACCATGTATACACTTAGTGGGCATGATGAGATACATTTACATGTGATTCTAATACAGAGCATGGGTTATAACATTGGGCTATGGTATTTGTTCCTTGCTCTTATCTTCATAACATCAGGATCCCCCATCTTTCAACTGGACAAGAAAAAACATAATCCACTGTTGGAGCAGGTCAAGAAAAATAATGGCACAGATTGGAAATATGGTGTGTTACTAATTCAACTAGAGTTTGATTGATATCAATTTTTTACCCAAAGAAATCATGTGCATCAAACTAATGTAGCATGATACATGCATATTCCATGTAAACTGCATTAAGGACAATAGTCTTACACTTCTTGCAATACAAACAAGAGCTCAGAATCCTCCTATATCTTTTGATATTAAGTCCCTGCATACTAAATACACACATGCTTTTTATCAATTCTTAAATTTATATCTGCAACTTTTTTTAAAAAAAGGTTGCAACTAAATCAAACGCAGTGGAGACCTAAACAAGATTCACATCAGGTTCAAATGTATGATGCATCAACTATAAACAGAATATTTTCACCTGCAGATAGTTTGTGTAAAAGAATTAATGTAACAGCTCTTGATAATTGAAAAATGTGACCATTTCAGAATATTTCATCTTAATTGATCTTTTTTTGATATAGCAAGCTAACAGAAATGAATTGCATCTGATGTTATCAACATTGTAAAACAGTAAATGAGCTATAACTTTAATGCTTACATCAGGTACCTACAATAATATAATATTTGCACTTTATATGTCATGACTTCTCTCTTATAGTTTTGTCAGACCTATACAACTGTTTCAATTTTAATATCTGCCTCAGTAATTCCCTTAGCTGCAAGTTGCAAGCTTTAAGATCTCAGAGTACAATTTTTTTTTAAATCCAGTAAACAAGTTGTTTTATTCTACCTAGGTTACAATGGCATTTTCTATTTGAAAAATTATTACTTAATTGAAAATTTCAATCTAGAAGATTCCAGATGGTTGCAAGATAAAATCATAATTATAATTATACGGTTTGTTAAAAAAATTTATAATAAAAACATGGTAAACACCATGTTCTTACCATAGACCAAAATAATCTAGTTCTATCAGTCAGGCAGAAAAGGTAAATAATGTTGTTTACAAAACTGTTACTGATTTTTCTCCACAACACATATTGCTATATATAAAAAGTACCTTTCTGTATCCAACAATGCAGATTAAATATACATATCACACAGCATTCTTCATATTTGTACCAGTTTCATTATATTCATGTCCAACACAGGAAGCAAGTCAACATTATAAAATTACTCTGTTGCTCCTGCCTTGTGTACAGAAACCAAATCCTACATTTATCAAATCAACCATCAACTTTTATTGTAGGATTAAATTTTATCCATAGCACAAGGCCAATTTAAGCAGGCAGGGGGAGGAATGAAGACAATAATGGCTGTTTGCATGTGGTCTGTGCTGATTCCTAAAAATGAGATTTATATTCTGCCTTTATTAATGATAAATTATTAATTCCTGGAGAAAATATCTTTATTCTTTTGATCTTTGTGATTTAATAACAAGTTATTTAAATATTTTAATGTATCGTTTTGTTTGTCTCATCAATGTCTATTTTTTACTTCTACTGGTCAGAGTTTATCAGAGATATTGGGATGGTTTGTTGTCTATTGCCTGCTGTTAGCAAAGATTGTTAGGGGCCCCGAGTGGCTGAGTGGTCTAAAGCGCTGTCCGTTATGGATCAATGCCATTTCACCTCTGAGTGTGTTCGAGTCTAAGATTTGGCTAATGTAGTTACATGAGAATGCTTGCCCGTAGCTTCTCGTGGGTCAGTGGTTCTTTCCGGGGGTTTTCCAGGTTCTTCCTCCACCATTAATACTGGCCACCATGTATAGCCTATATTGTGCTTAAAAATGGCGTTAAACCATACAAAACAAAACAAGCAAGGTTTGTTATAATTGAGTCTCCTCAATTGCTTAAAGAATTGTCTTGCGGCTTACCACAGTTTAATTCGAAGGTCTAGTTGGTGCTGATTGAAATGATGTTATAAAAATATCCATTATGCCACCACAATGGCCAATCACAAAATTGTCTGGTCCTATCAGGGCTGACTTAAAGTTTGTTTTCAGGATGAAGGGTTTAGAATCCTTGATGGATGGATATATTGACATTGTTCTGCTGTAAGCTATTATGTACTTCTAACAGAGGGCAGTCAGTATAAGGTGAATTGTTTACATTGGCAACAGTGGAGCGAATGTTTGTATGCATCTATGCTACTTTCATTTACTGTGACAAATTTCTTGATATGTGGTCAGTATGAAAGCTATGCATTATCTAAAGCAATCAACAATCAAAATGGCTGCTCTGTGTGCTCCAGAAATGAGCTTCAAACTGGTCCACTAACTTGAGCAATTATTAAAATAAAAGAAATGGATTTTGCCAGATTAGACAATACTTTTGAATATGTAATAATGTCTACAAGTTTATAAAGGTTTTTGGCTTGTATCTTTCTCCTTTAAATTTATCTTTTGAAGTCTAGGAAGTGGAAATGACCAAGTGGAGCTAGCACATTTTCTGGAGGCATACATCTGAAGCCAAGTAAAGCCAAGTTGCGTACTCTGTAACCCAAATTACATACACCAAAGTGAGAGCAATTAAAAGTTTGAGCAGCAGAGAGACTGAACAGACCAATTTTTACAAGCCTCAATTTAGCAAACTGAGGCCTCCCAAAATTGCTGAAATAGGTCTCAATTTAGCAAACTGAGGCTTCCTTGAAAAATACTTATTAATATTTTCATTAAATTTAGTAAATTTATGAAAAATTTTCAGTAAAAAAAACGACGCCGACATTTTCGATATTGTTGTTGGCGTTCACCCTCTGTTCTGCTATGCGCTAACTGAATTAGCTATAGATACGATCTAATCCAATTCGATATCGTGTCCGAGGATCATGTATATTTATCGTTATAAATCCATGTGGGGTAGCTCTTGCACCGCTGAAGAAATTTTGAAATCGATTATAATCCATGTCAGGACACCATGTTTGCCAAATATTTCGTAACGTATGAGTGTCAACACCGTTGAATACGCACAATAGATTACAATTATCCCTGATTACTTTTGGGATTTGTGTATAACGTTGAGTTACATATATCACGTCAGAGTTTTTGTGACGTCCTCGGGAAAATATTCTAGCGGGATTTTTTTGTTGGTCCAACATCACATCGTCATACACGACTAGGTTATTAACGGATCCATCTAAGTCTTCCACAGATGGTGCCTCTTCAATGTCGGTGATAAATTCAATTACGCTTCCGCCGTAAGCTTCTAAAGCGTTTTCGTTATAATCCTTTAACACTTGATAACAATAATGATCGTCTACGCTTGGGGCAATCAAATATAATTTATCCCAGGTTAAATACTTCATTATCATCGTAGGTAACAATTGTGTTTTACCACTTCCTGATGGCCCAATAATTATCATTCTTATCGAGTTTGGTAGCATTGGATGATGTTTTATCGGTTGTTGCTTTTTCAACGCGGAGAAATCGATCACTTCCATTTGTTGATATAACATAAATATAATTATGGATCTATATTGTGTGAAATGTAGAGCGCGTACACCGACTATTGACCCAACGACTGTTACCACAAAAAATAACAGAAGCGCGGTCACCGGCAAGTGTGAAATATGCGGTACAAAAAAATATCGATTTGTGAAAAATCCCTTGAAGGAAAATCCTTTGAAAAAAGGAGGAGATATCGCCGCAAAGTTAGATAAACTCCCAGGGTTACCATGGGCAAAATATCCAGGTGAAAAACATCTCCCCGGGTATAGTTATTGTAGGCCGGGAACGCGATTAGATATAAGACTTGATAGCGCTGATAATCCTAACCCGGGAGAAAATCCTATAAACGCTATAAATGAAGCATGTCGTATACATGATATAGCTTACCGTAGTGGTGATCTACAACAGCGTCATCTCGCAGATGTAGCGTTGATTCACGCGTTGAATGCTATTCCAGATAAATCGTTAAAAGAAAAATTAACATCGACGTTGATAAAATCCGCCATGAAAGGTAAATTAATATTTGGTGCGGGTAATTAATAATATGGAATCTATTTACTATTCTCCGAGAGGATACTGGAGAGGTAAGGCAGCAATAAGTAAACTCGCTAGAGCTGCAAAAGTGAAAAAAACTACAGCGGCGGATTGGTTATCCAAACAGGCGATACGGCAAATTTATCTACCAGCGCCTAAACAAATTAACTTCTCGCATTTTGATGTGACCGTTCCTAATGAAGTTCATCAAGCTGATATACTATTTCTGCCGCATGATCGCGGTTACAAATACGCGTTAACCGTAGTTGATATTGCGAGTCGATACAAACAAGCAGAACCGCTAAGGACAAAATCATCACTTGAAGTAGCTTCTGCATTTGAAAGGATTTATCGACGAGGTCCACTACGCTGGCCAAATCTATTACAAGTTGATCCTGGCAAGGAATTTCAAGGAGCTGTTTTAACAACGATGAAACATCATAATGTCACCATCAGACGAGGGCATACTGCGCTACATCGCGATCAGGCAATTGTTGAACGATTTAATCGGACTCTTGCTGAGCAGTTATTTGGATATCAATACGCGAAAGAATTTATCCAACATAAACGATCCCGTGAATGGGTCAAGAGATTACCAGGTATAGTTACCGCGATCAATAATGAGATTACTAGAACAATTAACATGAAACCTAACAACGCTATTAAAAAGAAGTATATACCCGTACAACAACAAAAAGATTTCCGAGAACTAATTCTTGGTAGTAATGTAACTGTAAGGTACTTATATGAACCAGGAGAGCTTGAGGGTGGTAAAAAAAGAGCTACCGATCCTATTTGGAGTGTCACTACGCATAAGATATCTAGTATAACACGATCAACTGGTGGAAACACTAGCGTTTCTAGACCAGCAATCTATAAACTGGATTCAACTGCTCCTCAGCGAGGATTTACTCGATAACAACTACAGGTAATTCCCGAGGATACTCAATTACCACCGCGTGGTCTTAAATAGCACCAAATGTGCCGGCACCCCGGCGTCTGTTGCACTCAAGACAAGTCAGCATAACGTTATCGTTGGTATGACCTACGCTGCTATTCTTTCTGTCTACGGTAAATTGGCGAGGATCTTTATCCGACCAACTCCAACGCATTATACAATTGCAACTCGCGCAGTGATTATTCTGTTGTTGCTTCAGCGTAATTATTAATTCAGCATCAATGTCAGATTTTCTATTATTTTTTGTATCCTGTTGTTTATAACCAGAGAGTTTTTTTCTGATTATGTCCCCGATGATATCATCGGCGCTGACAATATCACTTATTGTAGTGTCATCATCGTCACTGACATCGTCAACAACAATTCTTCGAAGTTGGTTTATTCTTCGTACTCTGGATACTGCGAGACAAACTAAATTTGACCACTCAATGCGATTATCTACTATCCAAACAATTGTGTCTGTGATAGTTAATCCCTGTGAAGAGTGTATTGTCGCTGCGTAATCTAACATTCATGGGGATTTATCAGCACGCAATGCATCTTCGACGACGCTGATATCAACCAGCACAATATCATTTAACACTAAATTCTGCTTTTCACGTTGTCCAGGAATGTCAACGTCGATATTTTGTCGCCGTATATCCTTGGGTCTATAACACAACGGCACTGGAAGTGTTGCAAATTTTTGTTTATGTAATTCAAATAATTTCATCTGAAGTTTATCTCTGACTATTTTTCTACTTGCTATTATCAAATCGTTTGGTCTCCATGTTTCCCAAAAATCATTCATGGGAGTTTCTGAAATTATTTCACGCGCTATTTCACACTGGATTCTATCCGGTTGTAATCGGATTAGTTGTTTAAACTCGCGTAATTGTTCATCTAACGATCTATGGTCGGTATTAATCTCTTCGTAATAGTCTACATGATTCTTCAACCAATCATGTGGGGATGCACCGACAAATGGTGGTGGCTGACCTTGATCGCCGCACATAATAATTTTTGTATTTTTCGTTGACAGCCATTCGAGAAATGTTTTTAATACTTGTAACGGTACTGTACAAATTTCATCCCAAATTATCACCTGTGGAATATATTTATTTCCCATTCTTTCAGGGGTCCACTTATCACCGCTCCATCGAAAGAAACTATGATAAGTACAAGCATTTACCCCACGCTGTATCATCTCTCTTGCAAGTTTATGAGTTGGTGTTAGCACAATCATATTTGTGAAATTTGTAGACTTTTCCTTAGGGGTTTCCTTAGGGGTTTCCATTAGGGTTTCCTTAAGGGTTTCCGTAGAATTTTCCCCTAAGATTTGTCGTATGATTTCTGGAGACTCTTCGTGTAGAATTTGTTGTATGATTTCTTGTATTTGTTTTTGATCATCTGTAGGTTTTTCAATTGGTTTTTCAACGGATTTTTCAATTGGTTTTCTTTTCCTATGAAATAAATTAATTACTCGTGTTGTCTTTCCTGATCCTCCACAACCATTCAAATAAACGATTTTATATCGCGTAACAGGATCTGATATCGGTGGTGCATTTGAAAATTCTGAACACTGGTTGCTTTTCAAGTATTTATCGTCGTTGGTAACATCTGCCGATTCACAATACTCGTGTAGCGTCTCCTTTTTAAATCGCCAATATCCCCACGCTTCCTCCGGGGATGTGAATTTAGCTACATCTGATCTGTATTTGTTGTGTATATACATCGAATCAGTGGCTACTCTAACCGCGGTATCTGGAAATCTATTTATCATCGAAAATAGATTAATAGAAGCATAAGCTAGCATAGAACTTCTCAAATGTGTATACTGACAACTATATCCATCACAGTAGGTAACAACCGTACCTGATTTCTCACCATTGGATAGAAAAACATCCCTACGGGATACAAGTTTTCCCCGTTTCGTTTAATCCGCTATGATAAAATCGTATTCTGCGTTGTCTATGATCAACCTCGAAGAGTATTTTGTATTGTCATATCTTCCACCTTGAGTGAATTTACCAATTATTTTTCGTCCGAAATCTTTGGCTTCTTTGTTTTTAATTTCAAATAACTTCCTAGACAATTTCATGATTTCTTCCTCGCTGAAATCTGGAAAATGCTCTCGGTGTTCGCGTATTATAATATCTAGATCAGGTTTTGGTAACCAAACATCATTCTGCGCGTGATAGCATATAATAGCTTCACCGACGATCAACGATTGTAACATCTCACAATCAATCATATACCGCAATAACACAATTGGCATCCAATGTTTCACAGATAGGTGTCTACCAAGCCAAAGATAACTACACGGATGTAACCCTGCAGCGAATTCAAATGATATCACACGAGCGAATCCGTTAAATCAAAATCGGGTAATGGCCCATTAATCGCAACACGAGTCATTTCATGCGTGGGGTGTCCAAATCGTTTAAAATACTCAGCGCATTCTCCATACCCGAGAAAACTTCCAGGTTATATCAATTGAAATCATACCATCACGTGAGTATTTTGTATTCCACAATCCTCCATGACCAAATCCGACGCAACTCTATTTAACGTCCTCGAGAAAATCACTTTGTGTTGGACGCCATGAGTTTTTTTCCTCTTGCGAAGTGAGCTACCACTGATGGAATAGTAAAACTATTCGTGAGTAGTTTTTCATGGTTACTCTCCGGTGAAAATTCATTAGCGATTTTTCTCATTCTGTTATCTAATTCTTCAACGCGATATAATTCTCCATTCGGTCTTACAAACTGATCAAATCCGGAATCTTCAGCGCTGCGAAGTAGCCACACTGACACAGGATCAATATTTACACAATGCAACAATAGCATCAAATAATTTCTCTTCGTGAAACACATCCTTACAAAATTCCCCGGGGATATATCTCACGATTCGTTCTCGTGGAAATGTATTTACTGCAGGTGTCCATGCGTGTTTGTTATGATCAATAATTTCAATTGGAGCTCCTCGCGATTGATATTTCGGTTCGTATAATACTTCTCCGGTTATCGTCGCTACCGATATTGGAAATTTTAATGATGTTTCTAATTTAGCTATATCGGAAATCATTGCCCCGCGCTGTTTCACTGTCAGTTCCCATTCGGTTATTTTCTTTTCGTCGTTGTTCAGTTAATTTGTTTCCTCGGGATGCATTCGTGAAGTGTTCCATTACCCGTGTTGCTACACAATTCAACGTCGACGATGTTTTCATAGGTGCTAGTTTTGCAATACTTGGCTTATCATTTATCGGGTATATTTCGTAAACAACCACTGTTACAGGATAATCTTTCTCGTAGTATGGTTTGTCAATTCCAGTTAGAATTCCTGGTTTGGAATCTCTACTCACAATAATAGTTTTTTATCCTTGAGGATTGGTTCAAATTTATCTCTGATAATCCATTCACCTTCGTCCTCGATAATGAATTTTATTCTAAAAAAAATACCTCCTTTGAAATCCCTTGGATTTCCCGCCAAGGTGTGAAATTATCTCAGCTGCTCTTGTATCATTCATGGTAGCATCGATTACGGGTATATTGACATCTTCATCAGTAATTCGAAATGTCGACCACGCATGAGATGCCCCATCGCGCTTAAACTCATTAAAACAGTCGCTGATTTTACTCAATATGGTTTTGTCATCTATTAGACTTTTTGGTATATCAGAAATTCTATCGAGATTAAACCTAGTATTTTTCCAAGCCGTAATTTTCGATAATCTCTTGAATTCCTTCATATTATAATTAAAACAAGTATTTAAATAAAAAGCTTTTTATATAATGAATCATTGCAAATGGCTCATGATTGGATCAAAGACTCCGTGTAACAAATCATGCAGAAATGAATTCTGTGGGTATCATATGCAAAGTGTGAGAAACGGTTCAAAAGGTCCTCTTCCGTGCCTGTATTGTGGGGTAGGTGTAAGAGGCAAATCGCAGTTATGCATTAGTTGCTGTGGTAAGCGTTATATAGAGTTGAAGCGTTATTATGACAAAAAAAAATTAAAAACTCCTGACGTTGTCAATGACGTCAGCGACGTTGCCAACGGCAAAATCATAAAAACTGCTCAGGACTACATAGAAAGATTTCTCAGTGTTATAATTCAGCCAATTAACGAATTAGACAAATAAAGTATTATGTATATAAATGAGCCAAGAATTTCAAAGACATCCTGTTATTGCAAACTATGAAGCCTCTCGTGATGGTGTTGTTAGACACTGTAGACTCAAGAAATCTGTTGGGTTGGACAATGGTATGGGGTATTTGAGGTTTACCGCTGGAGGAAAAAAATATTTCAATCATCGTTTCGTCTTCGAGGTATATAACGGATTGATCAAGGATGGTTTTGTTATTGATCACATTGACTCTAATTCTAGGAACAATTCTTTATCGAATCTACAAGCTATTTCACAACGTGAAAACACCAAACGAGGTGGGACTGGGAAATACTCGAAAAAAGCTAGACCAGTAAAGTCGTTTAATACTGAAAATAACGAAAAAATAATATTTCAATCTTTGTATTCAGCTGGTAAGTATTTTGGTATTTGCCCCCCCCCCCTCAGTACGACTTGTTGCAGAGGGAATAACCAATACAGTCTTTTCAAAGCGTTTTAAAAACAGCATTCGGTTTACTTATATATAAGTCATAATCTTGCATTGTTCAAAGGGAATAACTCCCTTAGGTAACGCGCGTGCGACAAATCACCAATGACAGAGTTACCGTTGGTGAACGCGGAAGTAGTTTTTGATTGGCTGTTATAATTGTTATGAATCTCAATAACACATAATCAATTTAGTCTTTTTTCGAGTATTAACAGAACTGTTTTATACACACGTCGTATTTAATTCTTTTTTTAGTGTGTTTTTCAAGTATTATGTGTTACTTCAACGTTATCAGTGATTATTATTGAACACAACAAGGAATTACAAGCACACATCTCTTTATCTACGTACGTTGTAATGAGTGGTTATATACAATTCCGACTGTTATATATTTGGGCTTTAGCTCGAAATTCAAGTTCAAAATCAAATCACACCGTCACACGTGGTGTGAATGTTATTATTGACATTCAAACCGGGTTTTGATTTTGAGGTTTGGTTTTTGAACTTGAATGTAGAATAGCCCGCGTCATCCATTGTCACTGAATCAATTCATTGTACATACCATTGCCATTGAATCAATTCATTCATTGGTCACCCTATAATCGTTTGTTGTGCCGTCGTCATTCATTGGTCACCCTATAATCGTTTGTTGTGCCGTCGTCATTCATTGTCATTGAATCAATTCATTGTATATAACCATAATCACCTATTTGTTATGTGTTTGTCCGTGTCCACGTACCAAACGTATCCTCTTGTAGGTATAACCCGCTATCCGAGTTAGACTCTACTCGTGGGGAATACGCTTCGTGATTATATGTAACCGTTGAGCGCCGCTTGATGTATATATACACCAAGGGGGTTCAAAACGGTGATGTGGCGTAATTGTGCCGTCGTATATGTATCATACAAACTCCTACAAACTAGATCATGGGGTTGTAATGTGCCGTCGTCATCCATTGTATCACCTATAATCGCGCTAAGCTTCTGGATATGCTAAAATGACCAACACCTTAGCGTGTCCAGAATTCATTTTGTGGGTTTCCGTCGTAAATGGAAAATCGAAGATTTTCACTTGCAATTTCAAAAGAGTTTCCACTCACAATTAAACAAATATACTTTTTCATATATATGAATTCTGAAAATCTCAAATGTATTATTTCGGAAATCAACAAACTCAAATTTCAAAATATTAAACTATGTTCAGGGTTAGATTGTGATCAAATCATGACCGATTTTGACGATATAGAATTTGCACAAAAAAATGGAAAATATGTACTCGCTAAGCAGAATTATTTAATTAAGCACGTACAAAAACTTATCCGTGAAAGTTTAGTTAATACCGAAGACGTTAATGTGTTTGTACCATTATGTAAGATAGTAGAGGATGTTAGGAAGCAATTAAGTGGAGAGTATGAACAAAGGAAACTTATTAATTGTAAGGTTAGACAGTTAAAAGCGTTAATCGATCAGGTTGATTCCCACGCGTAGAGAGCCTCCTTTGTTGTATAACGGGTACACAGGTAATATGAATGCGTCTCCGATTACTGAACAAATTTGTAAAACCTGTGTCAACAACAGGGAAGTAAAATTGTCATGTATAATACCTGTTAGTGTGTGTGTGACAACAGGGAAGCATAAAAGTTCACGTAGTGATTTTTTTTAGCTGAAAATTCTTTAGTGAAATTCTTTGAATTTCCATTTCAAAATCGAAGATTTTCAACAAAGCAATTTTCATTTCATGAACAATTTTATAAAATATGTAAGATTTTTTTAAGATTTTGCACGGATAAGCATGAATGGGCGTATTGCATTATTTGATCACGGGTTAATCTCATCATGGTTATAACGTTTTGCTGAAGATTTAACAGTTGATAATCAGTCAATAGAAACTTTTCATCGCCGAGGTTATCTATGACTATATCTACGTAAAAATCTGAAGGATTTTCAAATTCACTTGTTGTGTTGCCCCCGAATACCTCTCTGATAGCGTCCACAAGAAGTTCTTTGTCATGGATAGATACTAGCACGTGTTGATACATTATTAAAACTGTTTTTGAAATTCTAAAAGAATTTCCATGGAAATTCTGAAAGAATTTCACTAAAGGATTTTTTATTTACGACGAAAGTCCTTTTAGGACCTGAAAGTTATTTAAGAACTTTTCACATCTAGCGTTATTTGTAGTGTTTCCCCGCGAAGGTCAATTAGGTTAAATTCTTGGTCGGTTATTGAAAAATTCATCCTGGACAGAAATGGATTAACAGGTTCAAGATAAGTCAAATTAGGTGGATTTTTCACTATAAGACTCCCCGGGGATACGTCTGGTGAGAACGTGTACATGATATATCCTTGGTTGGCGCTATTTGATTTTGAAGTATCAACTGCGAAACTTCCCAAGATACCATCACATATAACGTGTATTGCAATCACCGACGATATATCAACGTTGCCGGGAGATCTGTGTTTGTTGTTGCGGTACACTGAATTCGTTGATGTTAAAATTGCTTCTGGTGGAATTAGTTTAAACCATAACGCGTGAATCTGTGGGAAGAAATCATTGATGAGTTTTCTCGTTGATGCTTTCATCGCTGGTACATCATACCCGGGAAATTTATAATCAAGTTCAGTTTTATCCGTTAGCGAAAACACTTTTTGAAAATCTTTTAAGAATCTATTGTGAAGTGCCGCATCAAGTAATTTTTTATTTAATGAATTCATATCAGCGATAATTTGATTTAATTGTCGTTGATGTTGTTTGATTAAATTACGTGTAATTGTTACATCTGAAAAGTTTAAATAATTTCCGAGAGATCCTTGAATAAGATTTCGAAGTTGTTGTTGGTGAGTTTGATATAATCGCTTCATGTTGTTGAATCTCGCAGATATAGTATTGTATGTCACGGTGAAACTTTTCCCGGTAGACTGTGATGTAAATGTCAACGTGATTGGACCATCTCTGATATACTCGGAACTTTGGTCGTTTGTTATTATATGATAGTTTATTATATCTGCCGTTGATACCGTACGAAAAAAACCATCATCGGAGTAATCTAATTGTGAACCACTAAGTGTATCATCGATAAAGTCAGCATATTTAGGTTCTGACTATCTAACCATGCTTGGTGAATCCGTGGGAGGAATTCGTCGATGGTGTCACTGAGTTTTTTAATCATCCATGGTACGTTATATCCTTTAAACTTAAATTTTAAATATCCTTCAGCGGTGAGTTTATTAGCCTTCATAAATTATGTTCTACGATTAGGATATTTAGTTTGATCAATATGATCATTAATTCTATCATTATAAACATCCATTTGGTAGATAATTTCATTACAGACTTCGTAGTATTTAATGACGTCGTTGCGACGTGGTGGAATTTCACTTATTGCGGTTATTAAATAACCTAGAAATCGATTAAAATCATCGTTCATTAATTTAAAATTGTTTTCAACAACGCTAGAATCTACAAATTCAGGTATTGAAGTCAGTAATTCATATGTTAATTTAGGTATATCATCAACATTACTATAAAAACCATGAGAACTCTTTTGCGTGGAAAATCAGACTTTAATGGTTCCGGTGGTAAATCCTTTATGTCGACGGTGCCTGGAATAAATTCAGGATAACCCAATAAGGTTCTAATTGAGCTGTTGTATATATCTACGGAGTAATCTGGTGAGTTAACTTCGATGACCGTTGACAACAGCGGCTCGTGTCCTTTTATTTCAATGGGATATTTATCAGGTTCATCTTTGATGTCGATTTTATTCGGTCCTGTGATTGCTTGGATGGCTTCTATGATTGCTTCATTGATATCTTCGATGTCATATACACCCGTTGGTAGATGTATTGTATGTGTGACGGGTTCGGATTTTGTACCATCCGGGTTAGTTTTTCTATACGTGAACGTAAAACTGTTATTGGGGGGTTTACCATTGAACGGTGCTGATCATACATTAGGCCAACTATAATAACATCTTAATTGCGTTAACGCGATTGCAGATACCGCCAACGGAGGATTAAATTCAACGCTGAATTCTGGTGTTTTCGTTACCACCGAGATTAACCTTGTTTTTGTGTTGGCGGTATTTGTTGCTATTTGTTGAAGGATTTCTTGCGACATTATTATTGTTACTGTGCTCCAATTTTGAAATAGTTGAATCATATAACCGGACCATCTTCGAGAATTCTTCTTCGGTGATTATTTGGTCGTCAATCGCCGATGATATCAACACTGATAACTCCGAATACGCGTTTGACGCAGTAATAAGTTTAACAGCGTAATCGTGTAATTTCTGTTGAGAACACGATGATATTTTTTTTGTTATCGTGGTAAATATTCCAGTGATTGTTGCCGCCGCGGATATACAAATTGGTACAACAACTGGAGCTATCATTACCACCGAAGATAGTATTATTCCAGCGCCGGCAATTACACCTGATACCGAGTAAACAGTTACATCTAACACGGTGATTCTACGCTGGTATTTTTTCTTTTTATTGCTATACTCGGCGATTAACGCTTCAAGTTTGTTTTGAAATTCTTTAACGGTGTTATAACGATATTCAAATGCTGTTGGTGCCAATGACATCGTTGACGATTTCATCGTTGACATTTTATCTATTAATGACGTCAATAATTCCTTGAAATCTTTTCAATTGAAACTTTCAATTTAACTGTTTACTTAAATCAGCTACAAATTCAACATACCATGTCATTGAAACCCTAGCTAGGTTATTATCGGTGGATGTAATCGTGAATTGTTCAATCATATCCTTGTCGATGATTGTTGATATCGTATTATTGACTCCAGATGAACTCGATGATGATAACGTAAACAACGTTGGTGTCACTAACGTTAATCGATAAATACCCTTAACGGTTGCAGTAATGTGTAAAATATTATTTGTAGGTGTCCACGTATATGATCCATGTTGAATCGTGTATACTACGTTGTTGATGATAGATTTATCATGAGGGATTTTTGTTTTTTCGATGATTGATATCATCCTTGTTGCATCCAATACGATGTTATTGGTGGTCGTTTTAAGATCATCGATAGATGTTTTAATATCAGGAAGTTTTATTCGAGTTTATCAAATGTAGATCCGAGAAATTTATCAACGATATTTCTACGAAACACTGAAAACTGTTTTACATGTTCTTCATATTTAGATTGAAGTGTTGTTAGTTCCAACATAGAATCTTTTATCGTTGTAAGCTTCGGTGCAGTCACACGCGGAACACCAAAGAAATTATTTATGGGAGCTTCAATGGTGTCAATGATATTCTGTTGGAGCTGATTAAACCTGGTTATATGATCGTTATAATCGTCACGTAGTTTTTTCATATCGCTGACGGAGTTACCAGCAGTGACTTTAATGTCATCGATGGTTTTTTGTAATTGTGTGTTAGCGCTTATTTGATCATGTATTTTTTTTAATTCATCTAAGTTTGCTATCGCGGAGATAGCTTTGTTGATTATTTTTTTTTACCTGTGTGATAGTAACCGATTCGGGAACACGTGGTACTGATCTTCCAAAAATATCTGACATTGTTATATATATATATATATATTTGTTTGTTAAAATCATCGATGATGAATCATCGTGTACTCGTGGATGGCCTTGTGAGGTAATTTAGGATTTGCCGAGATAACCATCAACGCGTTAAGAGTTTCTTGTCCACATATTGGAGGATCTGTTAATGTTTGTGTCGGCAACGTTGAATACCAAATTGGAATCCTTTGGATTCTTGGGATTTTTTTTTAAATCGAATTACTTCGTAATTCAGACACGTATTTGACAAATTCAATCGGAGGTGGTAATCCATATGAGTCAAAATAAATAATTGATGTTTTATATATCGCGTAACAAACCCAATGAGTTCCAGGTCCAGTTTTATCATCAAGATTAATTATTCCAGTTTCTGGTATTTGTGGTTTTGCTGGTAATTGATCTTTCATGAATACACCTCTGAAATGCTTTATTGGGAGTTTTTTTTACTGCGTCGAGTAAATCAAAATTTGACATGGGAAATTCCTTCGAAATTTCGTTGTTGAAAATCATCGATGATCCATTCACTAACTGGTTTTGTAATATCGCGTGAATCGACTTCCTGGTAGTCTGAATCCCTTTCCCTTTTTTTTTCTTGTTGATTTTAGACCTTTACCCATTATCTTATTGACAATACCAGAAGCAAGTGCTCCAGCTGCACCAGTTCCTGACGCTCCAAGAAGTGCTGGAGCCGCTGATGCAATCAATCCTGGAATTGCAGCTAGCAGCGGAAATATTCCACCGGTTTTTACCATGTTGGCGATTGCTGACGCCGATAACGTAATTTGAACTCCTTTTTTTGCTTTGATTGCACTATTGAAATGTTTAATTTGTGTGTTTGTCAGCGATAATTTATTTGGCCCGGTATTCATCTGAGCTGGTTTTAGCGTAATCGTAGTTCCGCATTGTTTAGCTGAACTAGATTGAAGTTTTTTTTATCTGGGAGGGTGTCAACGTGACATTAATAGTGTTATACGACATTTTTATATAACACCGATTGATTCAATTACAGGTTTTCCACTGGTGCATCAATAACTCTCATTCTTCCACCACCACCTTCAAGTATCATATTTTTATCACTGAGAAGAACAGCAACTGCTCTAAATCCTCCATGAGCATCACGGATACGAGTTTGGAATTTCACATCAACGGGAGAGTGTTTAGATAAATCAAGATGTTGCAACGAAAAGTAATAAATCGGATACAATTCTTTAAAATCTACCTGTGATATCTGAAGTCCAGTATCGATGTTTTGATCACGACCCATAAATGACCACAATCGGTGATAAACCCGTCCTATTTGATTATTATCGTAGTCGATGATAAGATTTTCTGCGGGTTCTTGTTGATTACTTATTCGCAATGATACTTCACTGACATCACATTTATCAAATATCATATGAGATCTCAATTGTATACTATCATTTGCAACACCGGCTTTTTTTTTAGTTCTATTCGAGTTCTGCAACACAACAAAAGCATGTCTTGGTGCGGAAACATTTTTCGTCAATGCAAGTTGCCAAGTAAAAACTCCAGTACCTGTACCGGATGTTGTAGCTGTTGTAACATCACACCAACTCACCATTGAGTTTCCTCCTTGGTCCATAAATGATAACAACCGAGTTTTAACAGACAACGATGGAGTCATAACAGGCATCCACAACGCTAACTTTGTTAATGTTACAGTACCATCTCGTACAGGATCAGGACCGTGCCAAAGAGCGTAATCATCAGTTGATCTTCGTGTGAGTGTTACAGTATGACTAGAACCAAATATCACTCGCCGGACATCTCTGCAAAATCCAAATATATGCGACAACGGAATCGTACATGAAAATCTACCAAGTTTACCTATGTTTGCTTTTCGTGATGCAAATCCTGCGTTGTAATTAGAATTACTACCTACAACAATAGATTCAACATCAGCATTATCAGCAGCAGCTGTATGCTTTTTCGGTCGTCTTATAGTAAATTGACGATGATCAGCATGATTGGTAGTATCTTTTGCAAACATCATCGAATGACCAGCAGATTTAATAAAATCATCAGAATATCTAGCTAAACCTATAATTGTGGTTGCAACATCAACATCATTTTCGATAGATTCAATCTTACTAGAACCAATTGTATACTGGGCGTTGTTAAATAACGCCATTATTCTATTGTTGACAAATCCAATCGGAATATTTTCGAGATTATCAGCATCTACAAATTCAGTTTTATCACCTTTCCGCAGTTGTCCTTCTACTTCGATGTATGCTTCACACGGCAAAAAGTATTTAGATGTGTCATCGAATCTAAGTTCAATTCGTGATCTTGTATCTGGATCATGAGCTTGATATGAAAAATACTGATAATCACGTATAGAATTATTTCTTCCTACGGGATCATCTACTTTAAAAGCATCATCGATTTCGTCCTTGAACATTTTATATTAACGTAGTTGATCTAAATGTTTAACCGCGCCAACCCGGAACCAGCAATTTTTCTTAACCGTGCAACTGCAATTTTATTAATCGCGCTACTTATTTTAGGGGGCATTTGTTCCGTAGACTGTAATTGAAACTTTCTTCGTTGAAATCCATTTCCACTTTTCTTTGAATTTCTATTTCCACGTTTTGCCAACGACATAAGTTTTTCTTTCGCGGTACCTAACATATCAAATGCGCTATCACCGATAACTTTACCATCTCGGTCTCCGAAAACCCCAATAGCTTTTGACGCTATTTCTTTACCAACAGGTAAAATCTTTGGAGCAATTCTAGTAAATAATCCAGTGACAATATCACTAAGTCCATTTCCATACGTAAGTTTATAAACCGGTAGTCGCGAGTTTACAACATAAACAGGTCTTGCTCTGTTCATACTACGATGTACTATCATTTTTATTTAGATACTATATATCTAATCGCTGTAATAATCATCGGTAAGTTCATCTATGAAACTTCGATATAGTCCGATATCCATTACACGTCCTTGAAATAACCGTTGACAAATTTCAGTTGCCTCGTTAATTATTTCCGGAGAATTATTTCCAGCTCGTTTTCCTCCAATGAGAACTTCTAATCGTGATATATCATCGAGGACACTTCTTGAACAGGGTATATTACCACCGCGATAACCACTACCGGATTTTTCTTCTTGAGGTTCTTCTCTAAATATATCAAACTCAGGTTCTTCTTGTTGAGGTTCTTCAATAACAGGTTCTGGTTGTTTTCGTGGTCGTCCTCGTTTTTGTGGAGTTGATTTTGTGCGTTTTCGTTCTTCTGCTCGTTCTTGTTTTAATCGTTCTCGTTCCTCTTTCTCTCGTTGTTTTTGTTCGGTTTTTAGTCGTTGTTGTTCACTTACTAATAAACCTCTTTTTTCCTGATTTTCGAGATATTCTCGTTCAACAGCAGTCAAATATGCCTGATATATGGGATCATCATTATTAATTTGTGGTAGTTGATTTTCAATTTTGTAAACTGCTTAAGCAAAATCACCTACGTTTTTATATAACCTTTATGGGTAGGTTTTAAATAATTTTCTTTAGTGTAATATCCCAGCGCAGCAAACTTTACTAAATCAGTTATATCATCTTTATCAATCCTTGCTAAAGCTTCTTCAGTAAATTTATCTCGTAGCGTTTGAAATTTAACATCATCCGACTTTTTAAGTTTTTCCTCAGGTACAACTGTAGGTTGTGATTCTTTTATAGCTGTTACAACTTCCTTAGTTGCCGTAGTTATAGGCTTAAATAATTCTTTAGTGTCAGTGGTAAAATCTTCCTTTGCTTGTTGACGCGCTTGAAAATTATGCCAGTGATACTTAACTTGTGATCATGATACATATATACCAAGGTCCATTATAATCTCTCTATACTTGAACATCAAGACCATAATTACAATCACTGATTTTTGGACTATCCTGTAGCCCCCAAACCTTTGATTTTGAATCTTTCCACATTTATACAGTGGTCACCTGGCAATAGGATTAGGTAATATTATTTTGGTTGTATATTATATTTAGCTTGTGCTGCCAACTAGCAGGACATGTTCTGATAATTATTGTCCAATTTATAAATTCCTGACACCTGCCAACAAGTAAAGTAAGGATTAAAATACTGCTTCTACATCCTAATCCATTCTTATAAACATTAAGTTTTATCCATTCAAAATCAAACAATATCCATTCAAAATCAAACAATATCCATTCCAAATCAAACAATATCTATTCAAAATCAAACAATTGATTTGCACTATTAATCTTCTTGAATGTAATAGAAATGTTTTAAAGCAATAGATTAAAAAGCTAGTTATAAATACTAAAAATTATTACAGTATCCATAAAATCAATTATAAACATATCAATACAAAATGAAATGGTAATGAAATATTTTGGCATACATGAAAGGCTCTGATTATAAACATTATCATAAACAATTCATTTCAATACTGTTAATATTAAATAAACATCTTCATTGTTTTGCTGGGTTCTGATGCAATGTGAATTTCAACTGATGCAATGTGTATTTCAACTTCCAAACACCATATTAACTCAACAGTAAATATGCCAGCTGATAGTGTCATTAGGGAATATTTTAGAAAACAGTGTATAAACAATAATACTCGTCTTTAAATCTGTTTGTAAATGCAACAGCATCATTAAATGCCTGGTGTCAAGATCAAATTGTAGAAAAAGTAGGGTTTATATTGACATGTGTATTAATTTTAATTTACATAAACATGACAAATTTGATAGTAACAAAAGACCAAGTCCAAAACTTTCTTCTTTTTTTTTGTTAACATACGCAATCTGATGATATGTAGGACTGTAATAACATTGTCCTGTGTAACAATTATGTGTCAAAAATAAACCATTTAAAATCGGACATTTTTCAAAAAGCAACATGTTTTGTGTGCATGTGATTTGGATTTTTAAGGTAGCTGTAACAATTGTTCAGTCATATCGCAATGATGTTTGCAGTTTATTGTGACTGAGGCGTAATTCTGCAGACATGTAGCATGATGTCTGACCAAGTCACATTATCCTGACACCCTGCTGACCACTTAAACCTCTGTTAGTACAATTTTTATAAGATTTTGGTATGACTTGGTAAAGTTGTGACCTCCCGTGTCCGAGGTGAATACTCTAACCACTTAGGCTATCAGAGTGGTCTATGTTGAGAACATAAAAGCAAGACACACTTACTCCATGTTGTAAAACTTCACTCTGTTCTGAACACTTCTAGTTTCTGATCAGGATCTTTACAATCTTTATGCCAGGTAGAACACGTATTGCTCTTAGACAATTATGGGTGTGCCATGTACACTTGCTGGTGCCAAGCTGATTGTTCTGGAAGTAGTGTTTATCACCAGGATATGTGAGAGTGACCAACAGTCAAAATCATCCCAGCTTACATTACACGTTTTTTGTATGACAGTGAGGAATCACAACAGCACAGCTGGCATTGCATCAGACTTGAAAAACTATCAATCCAACCTGTCTAGTAGTAGTGATCCACTTTCATACCCTCACCCACCCCATGTTTGTTGGCATTTTCCAAACAATTTCTACTATCCTTCACTAGGAAGATGGAATTATTGGAGAATGGCCAGTATATCTTACCCAAAAAATTTGATTTAACACTGAGCACCTTGCAAGGCAGCTGTAATCAGAAAGATTCAAATACACAAAGAATGAAGAAAACTAATAATAATCATACAAAACAAATTTCTCCAATCAGGAATCATGGTAAACACCTTCCACCACCTCAATGAGTTCAAGCAGCATTAAAGAGAAAATTAGAATTCAATGTCTTGTATAAAGAATTGAAGTAATCTTCCAAAACATGTAGCTCTGCAAAAACGTCTTTAATTTTAAATATGCGATCCCTTGAAAAGAAAACTAAAATAGTTTCAACTCTGTATTGCAACAATAAATATAACAGGTTTACTTAAAAAAATGGTTTTAATCTATTTGGGGCAAAAATAATGAAATATGCATACAGCCAACAACTTTAAAGCATTAAATGGCAAATATATCATTTGTTTTCTTTGAATGAAACTCTTTTTAAATAAAAAATTTACACAAGGCATATTTTCTTTGAATTAGTTGTTTAAACCAGCAGTTTCCTGTACTGATTAATAGTGGCTTTGGTATGAATGATTTAATCACAAGATAACCATCCTATATTTGTATACATGTGATATGGCCAGGTCTAGTTTGCACCTTGTACAAATTTGTTTACTGAATTTTTTAAAGAATTATTTTGCATTTCAGAAACATTACAAAGACCAATATTTTATCATCAAAATATCATTTGAATAGTAGAATAATATCTATCTTGAAAGACCAATGCTATGAGACCATATTCTCAATGCACTGATATATTGATTATATAGAGTTATTACCTGTTATGAGACAATTATTCTTTTGCAGGAGGGGTGGTCTTTTGACACAGGTTCTACTGTATCAGATACTGAAAATCAGTTTTTAACTTCGTCTTTTGAACCATGTGAATATAAACTTAATGTTTTCAAAAATGAACTCTTAAAAACTGAATGAGGAAAGGTACATTTCAAAATGAATTATTTCTTTAACCTAGTTTGTGATTTTTGTTAATTGTTAATTATGTCACGAATTACAACTAAATATCTAGATTAAATCATCTAAAAATGTTGTTTACACAATGTTTTTCTCATTCAAGATTTGGCTCAAATTTAAAAAACTTTAACAAGAATACATTTGTTTTTGTAAAAATAAATCAAAATGAAATATGTTTTTCTAACAGTAATTGAACATATATCTACAAATTTCACTAGACCACAACACTTTCTTAATTACAGCTTTAAATAAATATTTACATGAGTGTCTACAACACACTGAAACAAAACAAAAGTACATTCAAACAATTTTCTTCTAATTTTCTTATATCTTCTTTCATACATATTCTATTACCATTTCCAATGCCTTGTCCTAAGACGGTACATTATGAAACAATCACACCTTTGTGACATGGTATATATATATATATAGATATATATTCTTTCTTTTCCTTTCTATAAAAAACAACGCAATATTTTTAAAAAATCTTAGATTATAAAGCCATGAATATATCAACACACATTTTATTACTACCGCTGCTTAAAGAGAAATATTCAACCATGTAATGTGCATGTCTGGTGAATTCGGTCATATAAAGAAAACAAGTATGTTGAAGGGACTGACTCTAGTGGCCCTAAAGAAAACTAAGATTTGCTCTTTTTAAAAGCAGAGTGCTGAGATTTCTTTGAACACAGTGAATGTCAGATCAACTAAACATCATAAAAAAATCTTTTTGTGTAAACATGTTGACATGGCCATCACAATTGTCATTATACTGAAATTATACATTAAATTTAGTCATTTGGGAAGACCCCATGTCGCTATGGTTACCATTCAAAAGGAGATATGATTTTAACGTTGTTCATCACTAAGTAGCCCTAATGGAGGTCAGATTATCATTTGAGCTTTTCAACACGATGTCCATATCAGATTAGTATCTAGTTCATTTGAGCTTTTCAACATGATGTCCAAATCAGATTAGTATCAATTATATTTGGACCAATGGAAGGTTCTTTTTTTAAATGAAATCACCATGACCATGTGTTCAAAAGGAATTGTAAAAGCAATATTTAATTTCGGATTGGCACCATTTTCATTGGAAAAAGTATTTCAGCATAAAACCCATGTGAATGTGATCATTCATTGGAGATTTTGGCTAACAAAAGTTTTAAAATGTTCACTATGAAGTTGTTAAGAGCTTAATTTTATTTTTGGACCAACCAGACCTTGGAATGAATGTTTTTGTACAACATGGTGGCAATCCTCTGTGTAGTTTACAATCAGTAGTGATATTAAGCTCAGGGGATAAAGAAATATAGACACAGAGACACTCATATAAAAGTGAAGTGTTTAAAATAATACATATTTACATTTTGACACAGAAGAAAAAACAATCAAAAACAATGAAAAGGCCTAAATTAAAGAAAATCTAACATAAATGAAATAACTACATGTTATAGGAATGACCTATTTTTTATGGCTTAAAAAACATGATTAGCTGAAAGCTATTTCATCAACAGCAGTAAGCTGTTTGGAGTAAACTAATTGTCTACGTCACTTCAAGAATATCATGTACCATCTATAATGTAAATTGGTGCATTAATTGCTTCTAGTTTTACATCCCATATAATTGTTTTACTAAAAGAATTACTGATGGCCTCAAGGATGATAGACCAAACGGATAAATATCAACTTTAATCATCAAGTAACCGCTAAAAGTTGCAATATAAATTTTAAATATTTATGTATTTTTTTTTCTCTCTATATTTTAATTATGTACATGTAATTGATTAAATCTGCCATTACAATTTGTTTAAATTATAAAATACATAAGCATTTACTGCTTATATGTATTTAAACAATGATTCTTTATAGAATCTATCAGGGCTGATACTCACTATAATCATTTCCTCATAATTAAAAATGAGTTTTGACAATTTGCAATGCTCAATTCACTTTTTCAAGACCAATAGGGGATTAAAATAAAGACTGGCATTATATTCTCCTTTACCTATGTTATTTAAGAAAGTGATTTGAATGCTTGGGATACAATTAGGGATGGAGTGATGGGTGGTTGGGGAAAGATTTTTTTTAAAAATTCTTACAAAATTTATTGACTGTAAACCGAGATCTGAAAATTGGATTATTGCAATAGATTGGGATATAATATACATTCAAGTATATATAATGGAATTCAGGATTATACTCTAAGCTCTTTCGCCCTTCACCCCTGTGTGTACACTTAGAGACTGCATAAATATCTACCTTACTACCAAATACAGGTTTGAATGATAATTAAAAATGGAAATAAAATGTGTACACTGTATAGACAATAGGCCATAACAATGAAATGTTGCAGGATCCACACCTGATAACCATGCATACACTTAATGGGCATGATGGGCATTTACATGTGATTCTAATACAGAGCATGGGTTATAACATTGGGCTATGGTATTTGTCCCTTGCTCTTATCTTCATAACATCAGGATCCCCCATCTTTCAACTGGACATGAAAAGACATAATTCACTGTTGGAGCAGGTCAAGAAAAATAATGGCACAGATTAGAAATATGGTGTGTTACTAATTCAACTAGAGTTTGATTGATATCAATTTTTTACCCAAAGAAATCATGTGCATCAAACAAATGTAGCATGATACATGCATATTCCATGTAAAATGCATTAAGGACAATAGTCTTGCACTTGTTTCAATACACACAAAAGCTCATAATCCTCGTATATCTTTTGATATTAAGTCCCTGCATACCAAATCCACACATGCTTTCTATCAATTCTTAAATTTATATCTGCAATGTTTTTAAAAGAAAGGTTGCAACTAAATCAAACGCAGTGGAGACCTAAACAAGATGCACATCATGTATGATGCATCAACTATAAACAGAATATTTTCACCTGCAGATAGTTTGTGTAAAATAATTATGGTAACAACTCTTGATAATTGAAAAATGTGACTATTTCGGAATATTTCATCTGAATTGATCTTTTTTTATATAGCAAGCTAACAGAAATGGCAGTTGTGTGTCTGTGTTGTTTTAAAATCTGACCATGGGAATCATAAATTAATGGCATCTGATGTTATCAACACTGTATAACAGTAAATAAGCTATAACTTAATGCTTACATCAGGTACCTGCTTTTAAAAATAATATAATACACTTGCACTTTATATGTCATGACTTCTCTCTTCTAGTTTTGTCAGACCTATAAAGCTGTATCAAGTTTAATATCTGCCTCAGTAATTCCCTTAGCTGCAAGTTGCTCCTGAACTCTCTTCAGGTAACCAGAATCTGGATATCCATACCTATAATAAAAATATACACGTAAAATATTACTCAAATTAAAGTACAAGCCTTCTTTTGGGCAAAGTATATAATAGGTGTATGTGTGATTTTGATTGTTCACGTAGCTTTAACAATTTTTCAGTCATATCAATATGATGTTGGCAGTTTGTAGTGATAACTAGCACTGGGGCATGATGTCCCACCCAGTCACATTCTCCTGACACCAGGCTGACCAGTCCTAGCACTAGCCTAAATTTTGAGTGCCTAGCAAGATGGAAGTATTGGAGAGTGGCCTGTATATCTTGTTCCAAAAACCATGATTTATCATCTGATACTACAAACAAGAACATATTCAATGATTTAGAGTGGAAGTCTTTTGATCCAAACTACTCAGCATTTACCCATTTGTAGATAGAGTGGGTCTTTTGATCCAAACTACTCAGCATTTACCCATTTGTAGATAGAGTGGGTCTTTTGATCCAAACTACTCTGCATTTACCCATTTGTAGATAGAGTGGATCTTTTGATCCAAACTACTCAGCATTTACCCATTTGTAGATAGAGTGGGTCTTTTGATCCAAACTACTCAGCATTTACCCATTTGTAGATAGAGTGGGTCTTTTGATCCAAACTACTCAGCATTTACCCATTTGTAGATAGAGTGGGTCTTTTGATCCAAACTACTCAGCATTTACCCATTTGTAGATAAAGTGGAAGTCTTTTGATCCAAACTACTCAGCATTTACCCATTTGTAGATAGAGTGGGTCTTTTGATCCAAACTACTCAGCATTTACATATTTGTAGATAAAGTGGAAGTCTTTTGATCCAAACTACTCAGCATTTACCCATTTGTAGATAGAGTGGAAGTCTTTTGATCCAAACTACTCAGCATTTACCCATTTGTAGATAGAGTGGGTCTTTTGATCCAAACTACTCAGCATTTACCCATTTGTAGATAGAGTGGGTCTTTTGATCCAAACTACTCAGCATTTACCCATTTGTAGATAGAGTGGGTCTTTTGATCCAAACTACTCAGCATTTACCCATTTGTAGATAGAGTGGGTCTTTTGATCCAAACTACTCAGCATTTACCCATTTGTAGATAAAGTGGAAGTCTTTTGATCCAAACTACTCAGCATTTACCCATTTGTAGATAGAGTGGAAGTCTTTTGATCCAAACTACTCAGCATTTACCCATGTGTAGATAGAGTGGGTCTTTTGATCCAAACTACTCAGCATTTACCCATTTGTAGATAGAGTGGAAGTCTTTTGATCCAAACTACTCAGCATTTACCCATTTGTAGAGGTATGTGCATATTGGGATTTGCCAATATTGCTATGTACATTACCTTACTGTTAAAACAGAATAGTAAAAAGTAACTACACACTTGCCCAATATTATAAAAAGGTTTTCATGTAGGCACTAGTAGAACATGCTCTGCAATAATATCTAGGATTGTACTTCCTGACAGAAGGAGTAAGGCTGTCATTTGTATATGTGTAGACATGATTATTTCATCTTAGCCCATGTAATAAATTTGTTTTCCATTTAAATGATGAATAAAGTCCTGGTCCTATTCAAAATGGCTGAGAGTATGCAGTAGCAAATGATATCCAGTTTGAAAGTACATGTATGTCACAATCATTGACGTTGGTGACAACCAGAAAGCTAAATATAACAACTTATATGTTCTACAGAGATTTCTCACAATGGAGTTATCACAAGTGAGTGTGTGGTTTCTAGAGAAAAAATCTACTTATCCAACAACCCATTATCAGGTCACCAATGGTAACCATGAAGCAGCGAAGCAGCAGCAATCCACTATAAAATTAGCTATCATGTGCATATGACCTGTCATCACACAGTATTGAGGGGAAGGTATTTAAAAGTTTGTACCAGATTTTAAAACCCCTTGTACAAACTGCCAAGGAAAATACCAATTTTCCAAATATGTTCTTGTCTGCTATGAAATTTTATTATGGGGTAAATTTTTCATAATAAATGCATTAGTGATAACTGATTTCCGTTTTTCTGGACTGATCATGAACGTTCTGACAGAGAATAAAGAAAATGTAATCGTTTGCTTGTACATTCTAGGTGATTGAATTTGTAAATTTCTGTATTCAGTCTATGAGGTGATATTGTGGTGGGCATGACATGTTTTAATGGCATAATCATCAAATGCACCTTTTGGTCTAAACAATCAAACTTATGCTTATATAAACGTATGTTCCAAGAGAGATTCTATTCAGGTAAATATACAATTATAAGTTTGATTTTTGCTTATTCATTCTTAAAATACAATTTAACACTACATGAGTTGATGTGCTGTTAATTACCAACAAACTGACCAAACGCAAGATAGGACCCTAGACTCCAGGGCTAAACAGCTATGAAATTTATCAAAAGATGAACAGATTATAGTGTTCAAAACACATTTCTTTATCTGTTGTTTGGACCAATTGATCTTTGAGCTGCCTAGCCTAACATCTGATTTTTATTCTTCCCATAACAATCCATATTGCTTGGTATCATTATAAGCTTTGTAATCAAAGATATTTTAAAGAACTTTTTTTATTGTTCATGTTACAGTTATCCCCAAAAAATCAAAATGTGGCCAAGGTGCATGCAACAAGGATATCATATGGTGCAGAAACCCGATTTTTCCTCTCTGCATCACTTGTCTTTTTGAACATAACATAATTGTTCCTTATCAATAAACCTGCTAAAAAAAAATTAAGACACGATCTCATCAGGAATCAAGTTTATTTCAAGAAGACCATTTTCTTCTTTACGCCACTGTGAAACTTTGATGTTACTTAGTTGTTATTATAAAGTTAAACTGACAATTATTTGACCGACAGTTGAACTACACTGATTTGTTATAATAATCATAAACTGACAAATATTTGTATGAAGATTTCTTTTATATCTAATAGTTATCAACACAGGTTTTTTATCAACAGCTAAAATTGAGACACTTTATTACTAAAAGCACTTGCTAATTGAAACAAAATTGATATGAACGAAAACATCTATGCTTTTTCCCATCCACTAATCTGAAGCAATCAAAACAAATCAAATCAATTTAAAAACTACAACAGTAGATAAAGAAAGAAATACATGTCAAGCATTGTTTTGTTATAGGGTTAACGCCATTTTTTAGCACACGATAGCCTATCCAATGGGACCAGTATTATTTCTGGAGGAAGAACCGAACAAAACCTCAGAAAGAGCAGCTATCACCACCACCCCAGCTGTGATAGCTTGTCCCATATGTGATACATTTGGTGTATGACTTTCTTTGCTGACAATCATTACCCACTATATACTCCACTGGATGTATGTGCGACTTGAACAATACCAAGATTCCATCCAGAACAGTGCCCAAATTGCCCTGATCATCATTTCTTTGTATAAATGCATAGTTTTCATACACATGTACATGCTTTTTCATCATTCATTTGACTATAGATTTTAGAAACTAGATAACAAACATTCAGACATGTTACTGAAACCACTAAAGCTCTTCTTCCTCAACTTGACAAAATAGCGGAAAAAAACATCAAGACCTTTACAAGATCTTCCTGGTCGAATGCTTTCACCAGCAAAACAAACTAAAGAACTACATAGAAACCACCTGTTTTATGTATTCATCTGTCTTTCTGTCAGTTCAGCCACACAGCATTCAGGTATTTGGTTTTTGTAGTTTAGCATGTGAAAAAAGGACACCAACAATTTAAATAAAATCAACAAATAATTTATTTTCCCAAGTTAAAAGGGAAAATTTGAAAGTAATGATAATTAAATATAAAATAATTCTAAATGTCCTATCAAAAATGTTCCAAATTAATTTTGATTAATCTTGAATATCCCCATGAATTTAAATAAATAAGTAAAAAATAGATAATTTTTCTCAAATTATACCTGAACACAACTTTAAACTCTGATCAGTATTCTCAATAATGCATATTTTACTGTGTGTGTGTGTGTGTGTGTGTGTGTGTATCAAATAACATTTTCTATGCAGAAAGGCAGGTCTTGAAATAAACATCTAGTTTTTGTCTTAGAATCATGATAAAAATGAGGTTTGCACAACTCTCAATCATGAACACAATATAGATATAGATAAATGTCCCCTTTTAAAGAAAAGTGAAGATTTATCCAATTAAGCATTCTTTTATTAAAACTCAATCTCCACAACAGAGAGGGCAAAAAGGCCTTTTTGCTGGAATGCCATTTTTTAAAAATAAAGCTTGCTAAAATATGAAAAAAAATACAAGGTTAACAGCGCCAAACTGAAGCTTCAAACACACATTTCTGTTTTTATTTAGCTTTTTTTAATACTGTAACTTTTTGTCTCTTTTACAAATTTGTATGCATGTGCTTTACCCACTGGATGTTTCATTTAGGTCGTACCCTCTGCTGCTGTAATTAAATCTATTATATATCAATAATATGGCACCAGCTATGAATTTAATATAGCTAGAGTAGCTCAAAAGAGAGAGAGAGAGAGAGAGAGAGAGAGAGAGAGAGAGAGAGAGAGAGAGAGAGAGAGAGAGCAACTAGAAGCAATCACAAAATATCTTCCAGTTCATGATTCTGTCAGACAAAAATTATAAGAACATCAGGAATCTCTGGAGGATTTTGCAGAAAGTTCTCAACAATCATTCACCTAATTTTGCCCTTCAATTTAATTCCTTGAAATTTGAACCCAATCAATACATTATCAGTCTAATTACATTGAAGATTCAGGTAGGTAGCTACAATTCTTTATATGTGGTAATTAATCAAGCTTGAAATACTGCTTAATCTACCTGCCGGACACCCCACTCCCTAGTAAATTACTGTATGATAACTTCAGGTGCATTAGTACAATATGAATCTGCCATGCTCATCCCAAGTTAATTGACAAATTATGAAATTAAGTTTTAAATCACACCTGCTGGTTCCTTAAGATACATAATTGTGTATCCTAGGAGACAACCAAAGTAAATTAGATTATTAATGTTTTGCATGAAACTGTACATTGATTTAGATTTCATACAGTAACCATACCAATACAAGAGGTGGATTGTTCTCTAAATGATACATGAACTATACAAGTTACTTTAATATTCAGCAGTCACACATATTTATTAGTGATCTACCTTTTATATTCTTTAAATTCTGATTTCATCTGAGATAGATGTCACAGGGATGAGTAATCCTTTTGGGTGAGTAAATAAGAAAAACCTATGATCATACATTCATCATTCACTTTCAACAAATTAACACAAGGTCACTTCCAATTCCATGCTTATGCCAACTTAATTTACTCATCATTTAATAACCACTTTTATGTAAAGTTACTCTGCTGTTTCATATATTGTTGGGTCTAATTTGATAGCTATAATTCCAATGTCGTGCAGTGAAAAATCGTACAGTGATATCTAACACACATGAAGTATCGGCAACACAAAAGTAACTTCGTGCAAAACAGGTTATTAAATCATTTGTAAGGTGCTCTGTTTCTCTATGCTGAGATCTTTAATCAGTGATTTAACATACTAATGGTTAAAACAAATTAGCACAGAATCAGAAATGGAGCACATTTCAAATTTCATTAGTTTGTCACTTTGCTTAAAGTTTAAAAATATTTCAGATGAATGGATGCTGCCAATAGTATTTTATCATCACTAACAAAAACAAGCACCTGTGGCCATGGCAGTTGTTTGGCATCTGCTGGAAGTGCAAAGTGATAATTTTGTTGGTATGTGTATTCATCCCCACTCCAACACCCAGACTTGTTCTATAGGTGATTGTCAAGGAAATTTCACTATATTTTCTGCTTTGAAGATAGGACTGTAATGTCAGTACTGCAGGGCAGCATCCAGGGTGGTAGAAGGAGAGGTAGACAAAGAAAAAAAAGACTAAAAACATCACAGAATGGACCAGGAAGAGTTTTGTGGAGACACAGACATTGGCACATGATCGAGACAAGTGGAATGAACTGGTCAGATGTTCAGCAGCACAGTGCCTCAATGACCAGACTAGGTCAAGAGACTAATAATGAGTGTAATAGTATAAATGCTAACATAAATCCACTAACACAGTATTCTCACAAACAAAATGTAAATCAACACAAGCAAAACTCTTAAAACTCTTGTCATAATCCCACCCCATGTTTAATAGTTCTCAATTTAGATCACTGATATTTTGTGTAAATCATATTTCATTTTCTCAGTCAGGGTCACCATTACCTTTGACCTTTTATCCCCATGTCTGACAGTCTTCTTCCAAGCCATCCATAAAATGTCTCTGTTGAATGAACGTAAATGTGCGGAAACCATTTTCCTTCTTTCAACTAATGTGAGCTTGACTCTGGCCTCAAATTCAACAGACTTCTTTCATACCCAAAGTTATAGCCATGGTCTAGGTATAGAATCAATGTTATTGACCTTGATATTTGAGCTTATGGCATATTGTTCCGTAAGTCCGTAATCTTAGTGTCTTTTTCGTAAGATTTGCGGCAAAATCATAAGAGGTGATGACCATAAGATTAGCCAAGTTTCACTTCAATCTATCAAAAACTGGGAGAGGGGGGCAATTGTGCAAACTGTGTTATACTCTATATTAAACAACAAGACAATATAGGCAATAACTCCTACAATAAGAGACAAATAGCTGCTGTGGATATAAAATTAGCACAGTTTTAATGTAGAACATTGTGATATGACCATCCATTTAGAAAAGAGTTGCAATAACAGGACTTTGAAGATGGCTGCTGTGGTGACCATAGTGGATGTCAAATCAGCACTGTTTTCATTTACAACCAAGTAAGCATCATAACACTCTGGTGAAAACCTTACGCCAATATGACCATCCAGATAGGTGGAGCAGCAACAAGTAGAGCTTGAAATTGACCACCATGATGGTCATATCGGAAGTCAGTTTGGCAGAATGTCAGCAGCTAGATATCATACAAAGTACAAGTGTAATTATTGCTAATATAGTGGCCAAAAAGTGTTTGTTTGTTTGTTTGTTTTTATGGTTTAACGCCATTTTTCAGCACAAGATAGGCTATACATGGTGGCCAGTATTAATGGTGGAGGATGAACCCGGAAAGAAGCACCAACCCACGAGAAGATACTGGCAAGCTTTCTCACATACCCACATTGGCCGAACCTGAGACTCGAACCCATGCAGGCAGAGGTGAGATGGCAGTGATCCGTAACAGAGAGCGCTTTAGACCACTTCAGGCCCCACCAAAAAGTATAATCTATATTCATACTTACAGTACATTGTACTACTAACCAGGTTCTACAGCTGGTCAAAATTCTTGACACAAAGGGTATAATATCCATATGGATTAAACCAGAACACAAATGCAAAATAAAAATTATTTTTGTTCAGCATTCACGTGGATTAGAACCAAAATACAAACACAAAAAGCGCATTCACAAATTATTTATATTCAACACTCACTTGTCTGCTAGTCTACATGTTTAACTTCAAAGTTTAAGCAATACCCCTATCTGCTAAAAGTTTCTTAAACTGGGATAGATGGGTTTTCTTTTGACCGTGTGCATAAATGACAAAGAAATATGACATGCATGGATAGACATGTACTTATGGACACCAAAGTTATTACTATACCAAGCTTCCATCAAGGCTGGCTCAAAAAAAATAACAATTAGAAAGAAGCCTATGAAACAAAGCTCCCATTAAGCTCACACTGTATACAACAGATACAGTTACATGTACTTACTGTTCACCAAAGGGTGCTGTCTTGTGATGAATATCATTCCATGTCAGAACATGATGACCCACACGCCATGAAGATCTACCAAATGTAAAGATCAGTCTTCTTTCAAATGCAACTCTCAGTAACTTACAAATTGTCCTTCCCTCTCTTGTATCTGGTAGATATGCTACATAGTATATACTGTCAAACCCTTTCCCTGGCTCTGGATGATTTGGCTTCAAGAAGAATATGTTATAATTAAAAAAAACAGTGAAACTTTAAAGAAGATGACAAACGATTCTTCATATTTTATATGATAAAACACAAGAAGAAGACTGTTTATTTGGCAAACAATGTAGAAACAATATCCTTGCCAAATATTTTATTATTCCACAAGGGTAGAGAGAAAGTGCTAAGAAATGTTAAATATATCATGATCAACTATAATTGCATTCTGTAATTGGACACATTCTTGAAATTTGTAATATGCAACAATTTTGATTGAAAAACACCTTATACCACCTGCATGATGATGGTTGGTTACTCTTAAGTATATCTCTATTCCGTGTTTCTTTTTTCTTCATGTTTATAGATTGTAGGGTCATTTAGTAAGCAACATATTAAATAGCTCATTTTGTCCATGACTCTGGGTTAGCATTTTTAAGACAATGTCATTTGGAAATTATAGAGTCTACCTTTTTTCTAATTGGTTAGCTGGTAAAAATTCAATGAAAGACAAGTTTACAAGCTGAAATGTTTTGGAAATGAACTTGTGACCTCATGATTATCTGCACTGGAATTACAAAGTGAACATATACTAGTTTGGAAGTACTGTGAATTCATTTAAATAAATTTTGGATTATATCTTTGTGATGTACAAGACTGTCAGCATATCAACACTTTAAAATGCTACTGGCACATCAGTACAATATTTTAGACTTCATTCAGAACTCATTTGGAATACTGTATACTCATTATAGAATGTTTAGAACCATATAAGATTTAATTCATATTCTGTAAGTTCCTTTCAAATTCTTCACCTTGTATTTTAGGGGAAATAAATTAATAGCTGAATTTCACAAAACTTGATGACTTTCACATTTTTTGTTACATAGTTTCAGACCATAGACCTGTAATGAGGGTTCTTTCAAACAAATTTCCTTAAGATATTTCTGAGAAATTACAGTTGCTTCTAAATTTTAAATTCACTTTCATACTTTACTTAGTTCCTGATATTTTAATTTCACATATTAAGAGATCTTTTGTTAAACGAACAAGCTTTCACAGTCATCTACAAAGCAGAAATGGTTCGAATCTTTGAAAAAGGACAAGTTGCATTTGCATGCCACACAGTACGATCTTTCTGAAGCAAAGGCTTCTTTAACAAAGCAAGAGATGCATAATATTTTTGTTTCTTATTTTGTGGAAAAGAGTTTTCTGGATAACTGTGTTTGGGTTTGATCAGTAAGTCTAATTGGTTTGGAAAGAAAATTAAAAGAATTAGAGTTAAACCAACAGATCAATTTAGAGTTAAGAAGGTTCCAGCTTCTAAAATGAAATTCCAATGCAGAGAGGAGAGAGAAATCAGAAATTAAAAAGGACAATTGAAATTGTGTGGAGAGAGAGAGAGAGAGAGAGAGAGAGAGAGAGAGAGAGAGAGAGAGAGAGAGAGAGAGAGAGAGAGAGAGAGAGAGAGAGAGAGAGAGAGAGAGAGAGAAAGAGAGAGAGAGAAGTGGAAAGGACTTTTCCCCTTTAGACACAAGTTCTGGTTTAGATGTTGCCATAAATATAAGGTTAGTAACCCCTTTTAATGAAAAAGAAATCAATGAGAATATGCTATGGCTTCAAGAGCATTGGACTTTATTAGGACATTTATTTGTTAAGTCTAAATTTCACTTTTGTCAAAACAAAGTAATTCTGATTTTAGTTAAGGAATGTATCTTGAGGCATATCAGATGTTTTGGAACTGTAGAAAATAATCTGGACAGACTCGTATCAAATTTGAATGCGAAAAGTACTATTTGATAAGTAATAATAATAATGCTTTATTTATAGAGGGTGACTCGTTATTCAAGGACTATTCTCCCTTGAGGCCCTCTTAATGAGAGTATAACAAATGCACATTGTATGAAGATAGCAATAATTAGTGTTTATTTTAGCATGTTTAGTATTAAAATACTAAATTCCATTATCTATTAGAAACACATGCATGCTCATGATATCTCTTCTTAAATACTCTAATATTTTCAACCGATTTTACATGTAGTGGAAGCTTATTTCACAGAACTGTACCAGAGTATTGAAAACTTTTTGAATTGCTCTGTTCTTGGTTTTGGTACTAGAAGGTTTCAATGTGAGATTGATCTCAACTGGTATTGTGTTGAAAAAGGCCTGAATAAGTCCTGAAGATACTCTGGTGCAGTTCCTTGGAGACATTTATATAAAAGAACTGCCTTGTGAAAATCTATCCTGTCATATATTGTGAACCATCTGAGTTCTGTAAATAATGCTTTTGAGGGATGATCAACAGATATATCTAAAATTACACGTGCTGCTCATTTCTGGAGTTTATAAATCCTGTCAAGCTCAGATTTAGCAGTTTCCCTATACATTAGAACAGTAATCCATTGTTGGAAGAATATATGACTTATAGATTGTGAGTTTCCATACGTAAATATTTCTTGATTCTGCTGAGAAGGGCAATTTTGGATGACAATGTATTACAAAGCTTATCAATATGGTCAATCCATAATTAATTATTATCTATGGACACACCTACAAGCCTTTCATGTTTGACATTTTCTAATGGATGATTATTTATTACAAGAGATAGTTTTGGGTTCCCTGACTTGTGTAGCTTTTGTGTCTTCCCCAGAATCATACGTTTTGTTTTACCTTCATTAATTACCATCCTATTTTGTTGTGCCCAGTTTTGGACTCTAATAAGGTCTGAGTTTAATCTTGTTTGGATAACTTCAGTATCAGAACTAGATGTATACAAGGTTGCATCATCCTCAAACAAATCTGTATTTGTGGATTCATCATTTAATGGTAGATCATTGATATAGATAAGGAAGAGGAGAGAGCCCAAAACTGAGCCTTGAGGGACTCCTGAATGAATAGTGTGAGTTTGAGAGCTAATATTGCCAATGCTTACTTGTTGAGACCTTTGGTTTATGTATGATCTAAACCATTTTAAAGAAGGATTGTCATACTTGTAACAGTTCAACTTTGGCAGCAGAATTTCATGATCAACAAGATCAAAAACTTTCTTGAAGTCAAGGAAAACAATCCCAGTCATATGTCCATTATCCATTTCCTTTTTCCAAAGATCAATTAATTTGGTAAGTTCTGTTTGGCATGAGTGATACTTTCTAAATCCTGATTATGCTTTATGAAATAGAGAGTTTGTTTCAAAAAATTTATAGACCTAAATGACTACATGCTTTTCAAACAGTTTTGACAATACAGGTAGAATTAATATTGGTCTGTAATTTCCTGGATCCTCCTTTTCTTCTTTCTTAAACATAGGTGTAACCTTATCACATTTCAGTGTTTCCGGAAAATTACCACTCATTATACTTAAATGTATGATATGCATTAGCGACTCTGTTATTACTGGTGCAGCAATTTTAAGAATTCGTGGACCAATACCATCCAATCCAGAGGATTTACTAATATTCAACTTAATTAGCATACCAATAACATCAGCTTCACTAACATTAGCTATTGAAAAATAATTATCATCAAGAATTTTAGTTCTTATAAAAAACTGTAGAGCATTAAGTTCAATTAGGATGGTGTTACTGGAGATTCTTATGAAGAAATTGTTGAACATTTCCACAATATCTTGTACAGATGTTGCTATATCATCATTTTGCTTAAGTCTAGGGAGACAACAACTGTTCTTGTGTGAGTTCAGCTCTTTTAGATGCTTCCACAATGTTTTGGTACTCTTACTTTCATTAATAGCCTGTTTAAAGTAGTTCTCATTTGCCTTTTCTATAAGGTGCTTAGTTTTATTCCTCCACATTCTATAGTTTTTCATGTCTTTATTCTTGTGGAAATTATCTCTTAGGTGCCTAGCCTCATTGATCTCAGGGTAATCCACAAGGGTGTAATTTGGTGTTTAACCCTTTTTGTAATAATTGGGGCATGCTTGTCTAATGCTGCATTGAACATCTGATACCATTTGTCTAAAGCAGTGTTGACATCAGCTATATTGCAGACTTATGATCCTTATTCATTGTTGAAAGGTTATTTATCACTTTGCCAAATCTATCATATTAAAATATTAAGAGACACAGGAGCTTTTTAGTCTTTTAGTATCAGGTACTGGGAGCAAAAAAGTAGCCTCATCAAAAGATTGACCAATAAATGTGTCAGTTAATGAAAAAAATTAACTGGTCAACACAGTTCTTGAGAGCTCACTTTGCCATTGCACAAAATTGGTGCAATGAAGTCATGGATTTCAGTTTCAATTGATCAACTCACTGAACCCAAAAGGGGGCCCCTGAGTGGTCTAAAGCACTCACCATTATGAATCACTACCATCACACCCCTGTCTGTGTGGGTTTGGACTTGGATGATATGGGTATGTGAGAAAGATTGCTGGCAGCTTCTGATGGGTTAGTGTTTCTTTCCAGGGTTTCATGGGTTCTTCCTCCACTGCCAGCAATGTATAGCATATCTTGTTCTAAAAAGGCATCAAACCTTATAACAACAACTGATCCCAACAAGGCTTGTTGCTTACTTGATTATCAATATCCTTATCTCTAGCTAGGTCATAGGTAAATAATGAATACCCTAAGTGGGTAAAGATTTAAATGACCTGACAGTCATGGTTGCTAAGACTAATTCTGATTTAAACAATTAACAGAATGGAATATTGACAAAGCCACACACTGCTCCCTGAATAAGAACACTTTCACTAGAAGAAGACTTCTCAGGCAAAGGCCCTGATAATAAAAGATTGATGGTTTTTTTATACACCGTTTGGCTTTCCCAAGTCTCTTCGAATCTGATCAAATGTCAAATTTTATGCATGGAATAATCCTGCAAGTTATGCATGAATCAGGCATCAAGCAGTTTAGATTTTCTGCCTATTACCTCAAAAGTCAAGAAGCATTTAAAAGATTTCATCAAACTTTGAAGAATATTATTCAGTCATTTTACTTTGATACAGGAAAAGATTGGGCCAAGGTTCATTTGTTCTTGCTTGCTGTTAGGAAATCAGTTAGATAATAATCTTCAGGTTTTAGTCCATTACTGAAGTTATTAAAAGAGGAACTTCTAACCAAACATTCATAAATTAATCTTTGTCTATGATTTCAAATGTAAGCTGTCAAAGGCTTGTGAAGTCTGAACTTAAATTTATTCAGTCACAATTTAAATTAAGTTAAGAGATACAAAGGAAGGTTTATTTCCACCCTGTTGATAAAGTTCTGGTTCTCTTGCACATAGCTCAAAATACTCTTATGAACATTTTTATTTATTTATTAGAACCTGAAGATTTAGAATACAGATCATTAGGAAATAGGCTGTAAACTTTAGTCACCATTTTATCAAATGATCAGGATTCCTCCTAATCTGCCTAATTAACCAATAGTTGAGAAGGAGTAAGTGACCAGAATACAGGGTTAACCACAATAGCCTGCTGTGAGTCAAACTTTCTTCAACAATGACAAAAATGACATTTTTATCCTGCACTCTCTCATGGGAGGAAGACTATGTGACCTAGTGTCTCTGCTTTGAGGGAGACTTGGTGGGACGATAAACTTGAACTGGAAACTCCTCAGCCATGTTGGTTTGGCTGAGGGGGACCGCCCTTCCTCCCCCAATTAATAGAAAAAAACATCTTCCGTTTCGCCATCAAATAATGTATCTGCTATGGGGACCGAACACGTAGTTGATAGATCTATGTTTACAAGACAAACACGATACCATTACACCACGAACAGTCATACAGAATAGAGATTTTTTAATATATATATATATCTGATATACTTAACAATAAGAGATTTTTAAAATAGACAATTTTATGCTGCAACAATGAGAAATATTTTAAACAAAATAATACAGTTGTTTCATAAAACAGCGTTTTTATACTCTGTTATAATTCTCTAGATAAAATACATTCACATACAAGGAATTTTAACCACGCCCACCTACTTCAATGAATAGGAAACACTCGCGTTCTGGCTGAGCGAACATAGGTAATGCGTTAGATTATAAAGAATTTTTGTACTGAAAAGAACGAGTTAGCTGTCTGCTTTACTGCTAGTCCACCCACCCCCACACATGAGATATGTAGATAAATAAAAATAATAATGCAGTTTTAGCCCACAAGCGACAATAAAAAGTTTTATTCTCTATCGAAAACTCATGCATTATATCTCCATTACATTCACGTGGGCGCGCCTAGTCAAGGTATACAGGTAATATAGCAGGCGACAAATTGTGAATTGTAGTGCGGATTTATCCATAAAGGATTTATCTCCCTTAAATAGTTTCAGTGTATACGAACTTTATTTTATGACCATTTTTTCTAGACAGAGATGTTTTAATGATTTTTTCAGCAACAAATCGAATTGAAGTACTACAAATATCGAAATATTTTCCAGCCGCATTTATCGACTGAAAGCTTCTCTCTTCATTATTTTCTAAATCAAACGATTTCACACCCTTGGGATGTTTTGCGTGCTTACCAGCGTTGCTTTTTAAAAGGTTATCGCGCTGCGAGACGGCTTGAAGATTCCCAAGACAATTATCAGTCTTCACGCCATTTATGTGATCAATCACAAGGCCGTCTTCGATTAATCCGTAAAATGCTTCATAGATGGCTCTGTGACAGAGATACTTCTTCCTCCCAGCTGAAAACATCAAATATCCCATATTATTCAGATATCCAACCGGTTCTTTGAGTCTGCGGTGCCTGACAACACCATCACTAGAAGCTTCGTAATTAGCAAGCACTGGGTGAGGTCTGAAATCTTGGCTCATTTGTATAATAATACTACTTGTCTAATTTATTATCTGCTTTAATTATAAATCTCTGGATATAATCTTGAAGGGTTTTTATGACTTTGTCCTTGATTTTATCAAGGATGACGGAGTCATTGATTCGTTTGCCATAGTAGCGTTTTAGTTCCCTGTATCGTTTACCCCCACAAGCAAGACACAACTGCGATTTTCCTCTAACACCCACCCCACATTGGAGGCATGGGAGAGGGCCTTTTGAACCGTTTCTCACGCTTTGCATATGATACCCACAGAATTCACTTCTGCATGATTTGTTACACGGGGTTGTAGATCCAATCATTAGCCACTTGCAGTGATTCATTATACTATATTTTTCTATTTAAATACTTGTTTTAATTATAACATGGAGGAGTTCAAGAGATTATCGAAAATTAAGCCCTGGAAAAATACTAAATTCAATCTTGATAGGGAGTTCCAAAGATTATCGAAAATCAAACCTTGGAAAAATACTAAATTCAATCTTGACAGGGAGTTCCAAAGATTATCGAAAATCAAACCTTGGAAAAATACTAAATTCAATCTTGATAGGGAGTTCCAAAGATTATCGAAAATTAAGCCTTGGAGAAATACTAAATTCAATCTCGATAGAGTCTCTGATACACCAAAACGTCTAATCGGTGATAGAACTATACTCGGTAAAATCAGGGAGTGTTTTAATGAATTCTACCGAGACGGTGCAGCATACTGTTGGTCGACATTTCGAATTATTGATGAAGATGTCAATGTACCCATCATCGATGCTACTATGAACGATAAAAGAGCAGCTGAGATAATTTCACACCTTGGTGAAATTGCAAAGCAATTTCCATCCAAAGGATTTCAAGCAAAGCAATTTCCATCCAATTGATTGATTGTTTAGGATTTTTAACGTAGCTTTAACAATTTTTCAGTCATATCGCTACGATGTCTGCAGTGAGGCAGTTTATAGTGATGTCTAGCACTGGGGCATCATGCCGCAGACATGTAGCATGATGTCCCACCTAGTCACATTATCCTGACACCAGGCCGACCAGTCCTAACATTAACCTCTTAATGCTGAACGTCAAGCGAGGCAGCTGTTAGTACCATTTTTGTAAGTCTTTGGTATGACTCGGCCGGGGATCGAACCCACGACCTCCCGCTTCCGCGGCGGACGCTCTAACCACTAAGCCACCGGAGCGGTAATTTCCATCCAAAGGTGGAAAATCCAAAGGTGGAAATCCAAAGGATTTCAAGCAAAGCAATTCCAATCAGAAGTATTTTTTCAGAATAAAATTCATTATCGAAGTCGAAGGCAAATGGATTATTAGGGATAAATTTGAACCAATCCTCAAGGATAAAAAAACTGTCATTGTAAGTAAAGATTCCAAACCAGGAATTCTAACTGGAATTGACAAACCATACTACGAAAGATCTTATCCCGTAACAGCAATGGTTTATGGGATATATCCGTTAAATGATAAACCCGATATTGCAAAACTAGCTCCTATGAAATATTCACCGTTGACTTCGTCAAGGCTCAATTGTGTAGCAACACGGGTAATGGAACACTTCCCAAATGCATCCCGAGGAAATAAACTAACTGATCTGCGACGTAGGAAAATAACCGAATGGGAACTGAGAGTGAAACAGCACGGTGCAAAGATTTCTGATATAGCTAAATTAGAAGCATCATTAAAATTCCCAATATCAGTAACAACAATAACCGGAGAAGTATTATACGAACCGAAATATCAATCGCGAGGGGCTCCAATACAAATTATTGATCATAACGAACACGCGTGGACACCTGCAGTAACAATATTTCCACGAGATAGAACCGTGAGATATATCCCCCGGAAATTTTCCGGGGAATTTTCCGGGGATGTTTTCTATGAAGAGAAATTATTTGATGCTATTCATGCGTTGTGTAAAGATGATCCTGTGTCAGTGTGGTTACTTAGTAGTGCTGGTTCCGAATCAGGATTTGATCAATTTGTAAGACCAAATGGTGAATTATATCGCGTTGAAGAATTAGATAACAGAATGAGAAAAATCGCTAATGATTTTTCACCGGAGAGTTCCCATGAAAAACTATTGACTGATAGTTTTACTATTCCATCAGTGGTAGCTCACTTCGCAAGAGAAAAAAACTCATGGCGTCCAACACGAAGTGATTTTCTCAAGCACGTTAAATTGAGTTGCATCGAATTTGGTCATGGAGGACTGTGGAATACAAAATACCATCGTGACGGTATGATTTCAATTGATATATCCGCGTGTTATCCTGGAAGTTTTCTCGGGTATGGGGAATGCGCTGAATACTTCAAACGATTTGGACACCCCACGCATGAAATGACTCGTGTTGCGATTAATGGACCATTGCCTGATTTTGATTTAACCGGATTCGCTCGTGTGATATCATTTGAACTCGCTACAGGGTTACATCCGTGTAGTTATGTTTGGCTCGGTAGACACCTATCTGAAAAACACTGGATGCCAATAGTGCTATTGAGATATATGATTGATTGTGGCATGCTGATATCGTTGATTGTTTCCGAAGCTATTATATGCTATCGAGCTCAAAAAGAAGTTTGGCTACCACAACCCGATCTAGATCGTATAATTAGCGAACTACGAAAACAGTTTCCAGAAGAACAAATCATGAATTGGTCTAAGAAGTTATTTGAAATTAAAAAAGAACAAGCAAAAGATCTCGGAAGAAGAATAATCGGTAAATTTACCCAGGGTGGACGATACGACAACGCAAAATACTCTTCGCGGTTGATCATAGATGTCGCTGAATACGATTTTATTGTAGCGGATTTAATGAAACAGGGAAAACTTGTATCCCGTAAGGATGCTTTTCTATCCAATGGTGAGAAATTAGGTACGGTTGTTACCTACTGTGATGGATATAATTCCCAGTACACACATTTGAGAAGTTCAATGCTAGCCTATGCTTGCATTAATCTATTTTCGATGATAAATAGATTTCCTAATACCGCGGTTAGAGTGGCCACTGATTCGATGTATATACACAATAAGTACAAATCAGCTGTAGCGGCATTCACAGATCCGGAGGAAGCGTGGGGGCGTTGGCGATTTAAAAAGGAGATGCTACATGAGTATTGTGAATCCGCAGACGTTGCCATGGATGATAAATATCTTTGTTGTAACCGTATTGAAATTCAATCAGAATTTTCTAATGCACCACCGGTATCTGATCCAATATGTAGATACAAGACAGTTTATTTAAACGGTTGTGGTGGGTCAGGAAAGACAACTCGTGCAATTGAATTATATCGTCGTGGAAACGCTAGCGTTTCTAACATGATTGTGCTAACACCGACTCACAGACTCGCCAGAGAGATGATACAACGAGTGGTAAATGCTTGCACTTACCATAGTTTTTTTTCGATGGAAAGGTGTCAAATGGACTCCTGAGCGTATGGGTGATAAATTCATTCCTGAAATCATAATTTGGGATGAAATATGCACAGTGTCATTAGATGTATTAAAAACATTTCTTGAGTGGTTGTTAAACAAAAACACAAAAGTCGTCATGTGCGGGGATCACGGCCAACCACCACCATTTGTCGGTGGATCTCCACATGAATGGCTAAAGGGTTCTGTAGACTATTATGAAGAAATTAATACCGACCATAGATCACTTGATGAACAATTACGCGAGTTCAAAGCACTGATTAGATTACAACCGGATAAAATCCAATGCGAAATAGCACGTGAAATAATTTCAGAAACTCCCATGAATGATTTCTGGGAAACGTGGAGACCAAATGATTTGATAGTAGCAAGTAGAAAAATAGTCAGAGACACACTTCAGATGAAGTTATTTGAAACGCATAAAGAAAAATTTGCAACACTTCCAGTACCGTTGTGTTATAGGCCTTCGGATACACGAAAGCAGAATATTGAAGTTGATATTCCAGGACAGAGTGAAAAACAAATTCTCGTATTAAATGATATTGTGCTGGTTGATATCGGCGTCGTGGAAAATGCATTGCGTGCTAATAAATCCCCATAGACGCTAGGATACGCAGCAACAATACACTCTTCACAGGGATTGACTATATCGAATACAATTGTTTGGATGGTGGATAATCACATCGAATGGTCGAATTTAGTCTATCTCGCAGTATCCAGAGTACGAAGAATAAATCAGCTTCGAAGAATTGTCCTGACAGAGTCAGGCGATGATAATGACACAACAATAAGTGATATTGATGTTAGCATCATTAATAAAAAACTCTCCGGTTACAAACAACAGGACAAAAAAAAACAACGAGAATTTGATATTGATGCTAAATTAATAATCACTTTGAAGAAACAACAGAATAATCACTGCGCGAGTTGCAATTGTATAATGCGTTGGCAGTATTCGGATAAGGATCCTCGCCAATTCACCGTAGACAGAAAAAATAACAATCTCGGTCATGTCAGAAATAATGTGATGTTGACTTGTCTTGAGTGCAATAGACGCAACGGCGCTAGTTAAGACCATGCGGTGGCAACTGAGTATCCTCGGGAATCACTTGTAGTTGTTGTCGAGTAAATCCTCGCTGAGGAGCAGTTGAATCCAGTTTATAGATTGCTGGTCTACCAGTTGATCGTGTTATACTAGATATCTTATGCGTAGTGACGCTCCAAATAGGATCAGTAGCCCTTTTTCTACCCCCTTCAAGCTCTCCTGGTTCGTATAAGTACCTAACAGTGACATTACTACCAAGAATTGGCTGGGAAACGCTAGCGTTTCTAGGGAAATCTTTTTGTGGTTGTACGGGTATTGACTTCTTTTTAATCGCGTTGATAGGTTTCATGTTGATTGTTCTAGTAATCTCGTTATTCAGTGCGGTAATCACAGCTGGTAACCTTTTGACCCATTCACGGGATCGCTTTTCTTGAATGAATTCTTTTGCGTATTGATATCCAAATAACCGCTCAGCATTCGTCCGATTAAATCGTTCGACAATGGCCTGATCGCGATGTAGCGCAGTATGCCCTCGTCGTATGGTGACATTATGATTTTTCATTGTAGATAGAACCGCACCCTGAAATTCCTTGCCAGGATCAACCTGCAATAGATTCGGCCAGTGCAGAGGACCTCGTCGATAAATCCTTTCAAATGCAGAAGCCACTTCAGTGGCTGATTTTGTTTTTAACGGTTCTGCTTCTTTGTATCGACTCGCAACATCAACTACGGTTAGCGCGTATTTGTAACCACGATCATGTGGCAGAAATAATATATCAGCCTGATGAACTTCATTAGGAGCAGTCACATCAAAATGCGAGAATTGAATTTGTTTAGGTGGTGGTAGATAAGTTTGCCATAGTGCCTGTTTGGATAACCAATCCGCCGCTGTAGTTTATTTCACTTTTGCAGCGCTAGCGAGTTTATGGATTGCTGATTTACCTCTCCAGTATCCTCTTGGGGAATAATAAATTGATTCCATATTATTAATTACCAGCACCCATCATCAATTTGCCTTTCATAGCTGATTTTACCAACCACGAAGCCAACTTTTCTTTAAAAGATTTATCAGGAATAGCATTTAACGCATGAATTAATTTCACATCCGCGAGATGCCTGTTTTGCAGATTGCTGCTTTTATATGCAACATCATGAGCATGACACGCCTTATCAATAGCGTTTATCGGATACTCGCCGGATCGGGGTTGATTTTGATCATCAAGTCTGATATCTAATCGTGTTCCGGGACCACAGTAGCTATATCCTGGAAGGTGCTTTTCTCCGGGGTACTTTGCCCATGGGGTTCCAGGGAGCTTTGCCAATTTGGCTGCGATATCACCTCCTCGTTTTTTTTTAAAACATCTCCGGATTGTAAAATCTTTGATTTTGTAGAAATAAATCTAAACTTTTTTATACCACATGTTGCACATCTACCAGTTAGTGCTGATCTGTTATTTTTAGTTGTAACCGTCGTCACATCATTTGTGCTAGTACGCGTTTTACACTTCACACAATATAGATCCATAATTTATGTATAGAGATATGAATATAATTGATTTTCAGCGACTAAAATAAGAGAACCAGTTAAGCATCATGCAGTGCTACCAAACTCTATCCGTGCAATTATAATCGGGCCATCTGGATCCGGTAAAACGCAATTGTTGCTCAATGTAATAATGAGATGGATGAAGTGGGATAAGTTGTATTTAATTGCCCCTAGCGTAGATGATCAACGATGTTATGAAGTGTTAAAAGATTTTAACGAGAATGCATCAGAAATTAAAGGTGAGAACGCCATTGATTTTATAACTGATATTGACGAGGCGCCATCCGTGGATGACCTTGATGGGAGTATTAACAATTTAGTCGTATACGACGATGTGATGTTAGACAATCAAAAAAACCCAGCTAGAATATTTTCCCGGGGGCGTCACAAAAACACTGATGTGAAATATGTCACTCAACGCTACACTCAGATTCCAAAAGTGATCAGAGATAACTGTAATATTCTTGCTGTGTTTAACGGCGTTGATACACATACGCTACGAAATATTTGGCAGACATGGTGTTCCGATATGGACTTCAATCAATTTAAAAATTTCTTTAGTCATGCTCAGTCAACCCCGCATGGATTTGTAACAATAAATTTACATGATCCTCAGACGCGATATCGTATCGGACTCGATCAAATATTTGGTTGAAATCATTTATTATTTTTGTTAACCCAGAACTGAAATCACTAAGCAGCAGAGAGGGTGGATGACCACATCGTTGCGACCAAAATTGATTAAAAAATCGTAAAGTCTCCGTTTGCTAAATGGAGACTTATTTTTTTTGGTTAAAATAAGGTTTCGTAGGAAGCATTATTTTTGCTTGAAATCGTGGTCTGTTCACCCTCTCTGCTGCTTACTCTAATGTTGAGATTTGCTTATCCACAGTTGAGTAATTATTTTTGAACAGATAGTTTTGTTATGTCAGTGTCAGAGAGCTAATGAATAGTGAAACATTCTCCTTAGAGCCGTTATTGATAAATTTTCTTTTGCTTATCATCATCTATATTATGTGTCCCTGTTGTTATTACTGTGTTGTTATGAATGATATAAAATAGTATTATTATTATTAGTAGTAACAGTAGTAGTAGTAGTATCTGAAAAAACAAATAGTTGGCATTTGAATTTTGTTTTTATTCTGAATAAAATCTTAAAATATAACTAATTATTGTTTTGAAAGAGAGAGACAGAGAGAAACCCATTGCAATCTGCGGTCAATCTATAAAGAATTAAGCTTCATGAATTTTTTGTTTTTAAAAAAAGGAAAAAGAAATCAAATAATAACATCACACAAGAGGTAAAATGTGGTTTTCCATGACAGATACTGGCATCAAGACATCATCAGAGGCGGTTACTTGTCTTGTTTTCGGTCTTGAGCCTGGTTTACGAATCTAAATCGGGATATAGCATGGTCAGATTTAATTTACCATTTTATCAATGCAGTCATTAAATCATGATATTTGAAATTTTGTGGTGACACTGTTACCTTTTCTCTAGTCAGTGTACATATAAAAGTATTTGGTTTTGGCACTAGAAGATGAACCTCAATTATTTTACTCAGTTCAATAAAATCATTCTCTGAAAATTATTGAATTTCCTTTTGCAAACATTCCTTTTTTAGAAGATTTATCATCGTCCAGCCGTCCCAGCATGGTGACCTTATTGATTTAACAGGCCAACCAGCTACGATTTACAGGGATTTTAGTGACAAATCCGTCCGTCCGGCTGTACCGCTGTACCAGCATGGGGACTTTTTTAATACAGCGGTCCAACCAGATATAATTTACGGTGGATTTTAGTGATATATCCGTCCGTCCATCTGTACTGCCGGTAGCATACCAATACTATGACGGAGATGTTATTGAGAAATCTATCGTTCCAATCAGACCATTGGAGCGCCCGGTGCCGGTGATAGCCGGATTGTCGCCGACATTCCGGCCGACCAAATGCCAGACAAACTAGCCGGCATTGACGGCCGTCCATCGGTTCACGGCTTATCCATAAGGGAGAGTTAATGACATTATCAGAGATGACAGAATTGCGTCATCTATGCCACCTGGTATGCACTATCCAGATATGGAAGCTTTACCACAACAGGACTCAGCACACAGTGAGTGTGACGAATTGCCTGCAAATCAGCAGTACACAGATCCAACCATGGAACAGACTGAGTTTAGCTTCAAGGCCGCAGTGGAGGAAATTTATATGGTGTTGGCAATTTCAGAATGCCCTCCACCTCCTTCCACCACTCAAGACTACAAAGTTAGAGTGTCTGTAGATCTGGACGCGGAGGAAGAGACTCCGTCCTTCGGTCTCCTTCCCCAGTCAGCAAAAATTAAGGAGATTAATGATCGGCTGTCGGGACGAATCAGGGATCCAGGGAATGCTAAGGCGTTCTTTTCAGAAAGCCAAGTACCAGCGTCGTTTTCAGGTCACTGGTACAAAACTCACTCCGACGCCTTCAGTACTGATCTCCCAGCTCTGGATAAAAATATGTCAGCAGTTCACATGTCTGCTCCACTGTTTTATAAAGTGGACAAAAATGTGTTCCATACCACGTCAAAGCTAGTCCGAAACGTAGTCGCTACGTCTTCACTGTTAGATTTAGCCTCACTAGCCATTTTCTGGATCGCCGAAAATCTGGCAATGACCACGCTTGGGAATCGATGGCCCGGATCACTAGGGTTCTTAACAGGGCAGCTCACTATTCCATGGCCAATGCGTTGACTGCTTCTGCCAACTAAGACCTGATAAGACGTGATGCATGTCTGCTGTTCATGTCTCTCAAGCCCCATCATACTCTGGCTGTACGGATGATTCCGTTTGGGTCACCTTTACTATTTGGAGGAAAAATTAAAGAAATTCAGAGGCAGGCAGCTCAGGAATTGCCCCTCCAACTCGCTGACCAGCCCTCGCAGGCATTTCGAAAGAATCAGCCCCTGCCACAGCGGAGGGATGCTAGGCGGACCGGGGACAAGAGATCCTTACAAACAAATATGCATAATGCCGGGTGACAACAGTCTGAACAAGCTAGGAGGCGACCATACAGGGGCGACAACAAACCAAGTTTCTCCGCCTTCAAGCCTCCTAACTCTAGATGTTGACTTACCCTCCCCACTGCCCGGGGACAGCCTACCTGTGGGCGGCCGCCTCCTGCATTTTCAGAACCACTGGACCACCTTATTTCCTCAGAACAATTGGGTGATCCAGGTAATTTCGGAGGGGCTTTGGATTTCATTTATCCAAACCCCTCCCCTGTCATCCTCTCCCCTCTTCACGGATGTACCGTAAGATCAGGAAAAGGATGCCTTTCTACAACAGGAGATACGGTTCCTCATAGTAAAAAGGGCGGTGGAGATTGTAAAAAAAAAAACACAATCCCCAGGGTTTTATTCCAGGCTGTTTCTTATCCAAAAGGCGAACGGCAAGTTGAGACTGATCATCGACCTGAGTTGCCTCAACCAATACATTTTACTACCGAAATTCAAGATGGAGACGGTGAGATAAATCCGCCTGTCCATTCGACGGAACGAGTATGCCATCAGTCTAGATATGGCCGACGCATATTTTCACATCCCTATCCACCACTCGTCACGGAAATTTCTCAAGTTTGCTTACCGCGACACGGTTTATCAGTTCCAGGTCCTACCCTTTGGCCTCAATATCAGCCCTTGGGCTTTTACCAAGGTTATGGGTTGCGTCGTCACCTTGTTCCGCTCGACTTCATCTACAGGGACGGCAGTGTACCTGGACGACATCCACCAGAAACATATGGTAAGTTCTGCTCTGCTCAAAGGCAGAAACGATCTTCTATCTCTTTTAGATCATCTCAGCTCTCTGGCGAACTGGGAAAAGTACGATCTCCATCCCTCCCAGCGTTTTGTCCATCTTGGTATGGAGTTTCTCACCGATCTGAATCTGGTACGGCTTCCCCGCATTCGAGTCCTCTGGATCATCGAATTCATAGAGTACGTTTCAAATAGGACGTGGGTTTCAGCGAGAATGTTCTTGCAACTCCTCGGATTATTCAGTGCGGTAGCGGACTTGATCCCCCTCGGCCGTCTTTTAATGCGCCCCTTACAAATGATGTTACTAGCACAATGGCGCCCCTTTTCAAGTCCCCTCAATCAAGCAATAATGATCACGCCCGAGATACGATCATTCCTGCGTCAGTGGCACAACCCCAGTTGGCTGTGCAAGGGGATTACTCTGGAAATTCCCCAAGCGGAGTTAACGGTATGTACCGATGCCAGTACCTACGGTTGGGGTGCACACTTGTTGCCGGACTTCGCTACAGTCAGCGGCACGTGGGAGAGCTAGGGGAGAGGCCTCTCCACATCAACCTTTTAGAAATGAAGGCTGTCATCAATGCATTTCATTTCTGGAAGGATCAACTCTTAGGAAAATCTGTCCTCATTATGTCAGACAACTTTGTGGTGGTGTCTTACCTCCTCAAACAAGGGGGCACCAAATCACCAGACTTGTGCATTCCGATCTGGCAGTTTCTCTGTTGGTGCGAAAACCTCCACATCAACATACAAATCAGACACATGCCCGGCACACTCAATGTCTTGCCCGACACTTTATCCAGGAAAGGTCAAGTCATTCACATGGAATGGTCACTCCATCCATTGGTCTTTCTTCAGTTTTGCACACTTTGGGGGCGTCCGATAATCGATCTTTTTGTGACAAGGTGGAACCGCAAGTTGCCCACCTTCCTCTCTCCGGTTCCAGACCCAGAGGCTTGGGCCGTGGACGCTTTGTCAATCGTTGGGAGGAAATGTGGGCATACGCCTACCCTCCCACGGTCTTGGTACCGAAAATAATCCAGAGATTAAGGGGTCAGAACTGTCAGATGATTCTGATTGACCCTCTCAGCTGGAACATTTCCTGGGTCACCGATCTACTCGATCTAGCGATAGATCTACCCAGGAAGATCCCAGTGACCCCAAATCTTCTCAAGCAACCGCGGTCACGGGTGTTCCACCCCTGCCCAGGCCATCTTCTTCTTCACGCTTGGCTCTTGTCCGGACAGCCTTGCGAGACAAACAATTTAAACCTTCGATTGTGGAGAGAATTGCGATAGCAAGACGACCCTCCACTCTGAAAGCTTACAAGGGAAAGTGGAGGGTTTTTAGGGACTGGTGCTATATCAATAACATCGTCCCTTTGAGTGTCTCAATCCCTCAACTGGCCGACTTTTTTCTCTGGCTTTTTGAGGAGAAACAGTTGGCTCCAATTACTATCAAAGGCTACTGCTTTATGATATCAGACACATTCCGCCATCTTGGTCGATGTGATATAGGGCAGGACAAAGATCTGTCAAATCTTTTAGCCAATTTTGATTTCAATCGCCCCAAATCACACATCCTATTTCCAAAATGGAATCTGTCCTGGGTTTTAACATGGATCAATTCAGACAAATTTGAGCCTTTAGCCTACACTTCGCTAAAGCTACTATCATACAGAACATGTTTATTGATAGCCTTAGCTTCAGCATGCAGGGTGAGCGAGTTGCATGCCCTTTCCAGTGACCCGAACTATCTTCAGTTCAGATCAGATGGTTTGGTGGTTTTCCTGACGCAACCAGGATTTGTCGCCAAAACTAGGTTGCCATCCATGGGCAGAGAGTCGTCATTCGCTCGCTCTCTTCTATAGATAAGTCGAGAGAAGCAGCCATGCAAGATCCTGTTCGGGCACTCAGGCACTATTTAAAACGCACAGAGGCAAGTCGGGACACACGCACATGCCTCTTTCTTCCAGTGAAAGTTGGGAAACGGGATATCACCCCTCAAGCCCTGGCTTCATGGCTGAAGTGGGTTATTCGCTCAGCGTACTCTGAGATCTCACAAGATCAGAGTAGACTCATGAAGATTACCGCTCATCAGATTAGAGCAATTTCGGCAAGCCTTGCATTTGACCGCAATGTTTCGATCCGAGATATAATAGACGCGGTTGGCTGGCATGCAGAGTCAACCTTCTCCAGTTTTTATCTCAGATTTGACCTCACAGAGGCAAACCTTGAATCTGGTAGGTCCTGTGTCGGCGGCCCAGATGCCCACCAGACCCATTTAAAAGCAGCACAGCCTCTCAGCTTCGCTGGATTCGCCAGTGTGTGCTGTGTTGCTGATGATCTTAGGAGAACGGGTTATCGTTCACATGGGGGAATCCAGCCATCATTCCCTAGAGGATACCCGGGATGGAGGTCGGATGCTCCGCATTCCCTCCTCCTATTACCTATTCTCCTAACGTAATGTGATCGGGGAATGTATTCAAAGGAGAAAGCAAATTTTTTAGTAAATTATTTAGTAAATTATGTTTCTCCGAGAATACTTACCCGATCACATTACTAAAAAAACCACCCCGCCATGCGAGCATCCTCGTATATTATATACCGCTCCACTAAAAATCTGGCGACTCCTAGTGGTAGCAAGGGGAGGTAAGGGGCAAGAGTTATTGCCCTTTGTCTATATGAGATAGAAAAGATGATTTTTCGTCTTTTAGGAGGGCTGGATTTGCGAGGTAGCAGGCTTATATCTCTAACATAATGTGATCGGGTAAGAATTCTCTGAGAAACATAATTTACTAAAAATTTACTATTTTGGAATGTGATGTCTGTAATCAATCTTTTATAGTACATGCAATGGTACACTAGTTTCTCATATAGAAGTCTCTGTGAGACAAAGAAAAAGGAGGCAGAAGTTAGACTGGAGGGAATTGGACTACCAGTCCAGAGAAAGATCATACAGATGAGTAGGAACACAGGACAGGAGGGAAATCTATTACATTAAGTCAGATGATAAAATAGGCCATAACTTGGTTGAGTTAAAGACAAGTGATACTGATGGGGTTTTAATTTGAATTTCATTTGAGAGATAACTGTTATTTAATGATTCTCTCTATCACTACTTCAATTCCTCACAAAAACAAGCCAGGGGGTGGGGGAATGGGGCGAGGGAGGGTGTCTTTTGTAATAATTTAAATAATATTGGGAGCACTCCACCCACCCTAAATAACACGGCAAACCTCTATATATGCCATAATTATTCTTAGATGATATCCTTCAGTTTTTTTATGCCTGACAGTACTCTTGTAGTAAAGTTATGTCTGTACATGCACATTTTTACTTATATAAGTTTAGTACATTTCATAATATATAGCAATTAGTTTAACAGTGTATGCAGTTTTGTACATTCATCTGTGTATTCATGTAAAGGGTGTAATTATCTCTATGATAAATGAATACATTTTTTAAAAAATGAAAATTTGATGCTTTTAATTGGTGCCAAGTATATTTGATTTAGTTGTAATAAGACGGCTGATGATGCACATATGTGATGTAAGCATTTAAGGTTGCTTTTGATGAACTAGTATTTTAGTCTGAAAACCTTATTCTGTTTCCAGAGTCATTTTGTTTTTCATTTAATTGAAGTTAATTAGCAGTATATTTACAAGCTAATCTGTATTCATGAAACACTGCAACAAGTTTTGCTTTCTCAACTCAATATAATATGCGTTATTTATCATTTAACTTAATGTGTGACTGCATATGCACGATTAAAATCATGTTCACCAGTGTACTTTTGTTCTTTACATCCTTTGTATCCCAAGACAATGCTAGTCAACTTCAATTCCTATGTTTTTAATAGTCTCCTCACAGTTGCTTTCAAAACATAGCCATACATATAATCATTCTTTAGTGGGTAGGTAGCTAAAAAAAAGTTTTAATTTGTTCATGCAAAATAAAAATTACATACTACAAAATAAATGCTTTATGTAACTTAAAATCACCATAAATTATATTATTCACAGATCATAGCATTGGATAGATCACCCAAGTCTTCCTTGAGTAAAGCCATGGTACTGGGTAAAATTATTTATCCATTATACGCCATACACAACAACTTGAAATTATGTCTGTTGCCAGTACTTAGGTATCCATTAGGTCCATAAAATAAACTGCCTATTATGAGTATGTGTTTTCCCCGGTTGTAATCATTATCTTCTTCTGCTGCCAGGACATCTTGCATTTACCTCTGTGCAACAAAGAGCACGACTTCATCTAAAACAACCAGGTCAGATTCCTGCAGAATTTTTTTTTAAAAATTGTCAGTAAAAAAAAATTCCAAATAAAATAAATGCATTAAATGTTATGTGGGAAAATAGTAATGTTTGTGTTATGCAATGAAGCAAACGTGTAAATGTACAAGCAAATGTGCAAATCAAAATCGACTATCGGATATGTGAGCGTGAGGTGGTAATGCAAATGCACAAGTAAATTAACTTTATTCTGAGCCTAAGAATCGAGTCAAAAGTAAAAAAATCTTAGGTTGTATGCCATTAATTTATTCTGTTTGTAATATAAACTTTCATATATAAAACTTTAATGTATTCTGTTTGTAATACATGTATAAACTATATTATTTTATTTCTTACATGTAGGATCTTTTATAATAGAAATCTGAAAAATTATCAATCTTTGTAAATTATTTATTTTTCTATAAAACTTATAGTTTATTTACTTTTCTATCAAACCTTTTAAATTTAATTTTATAGCACAAAAAGTTTAAAATTTAAAAAAGATTGGTTGAGTGAAAAGACCATTTCAACCTCTCTTTGTCGACACCAGCGGACTGGAAATGGAAGAATCCTATTTGAACCCACTAGTCTAGTAGGGGTGCTGGAAGTTCGAAGACGAGTCCATCTTAATTTGAGCTCATGCATGACACGCGTGAAGCTACTTTAAACATCATTAAATAAATTGTAAGCAATCAAAAAATTAAGTGGAACTTTTATTTAAAGTTGCACATTTTGATGTGACATCACATTTCTTAAACACCCCCTCCTCCCCATAGGTGGGTGACGTCATTTATGGATGGCTCCATATTCATAATTATTATTAAACTACATGATTATAGTAGATGTTGTGTCATAAGTGCATCGTGAATGGAGGTGTCAGATAGACGTCTGGAAGATTCATGAGAATAACCATACATTAATAAATTTGACATTTTATAAAGAATATCATTGGAGCTGTATTTTCTCTATAAATCAGTGACTAATTAATAACTGAAATAGACGACATAAGACATTTATAATAGAAAGACAGTTTAGAATTTATTGATGCACTATATATATATAATACTAAATATTGACTTCTGACAGCTGGGTGAAACTGTCAAGAGACTGAATGGTGTCTGTAAATCAGTTAAGACAATTGGACCTTTATATGAAAGTGACTGGAATGGAACTGGCTTCAACATATTCCTAAAAATAAACTAATTACATACTGTAAAGAGGCATTTATGGTAATTATTAAACGTTTTTAGCATTATGATACACATAGATACAAAGTGAAACCTTATTGATGATATTATAAAATAAAGATATGTTATTTTGAGCTGAATGGCATAAATTTTACAAATGCAGACTACCTTAATACATGATTTTCTAACAAAATGTCCTTTGTATTCAATTCATTCCCCATTCAAGTTTCATCATCCTGATCTGCATTACAGAAATTGCCAGAGGAAGACACTGATGTACCTGGTAGTTGTCCATCTGCAACCAATTTGTCGGAAGTGGACCAAGACGACTCTGTAGTTTGTATTATTCTACTCCAGACTTATTTTCCATTCATGACTTTGATCAGTTGTATTTTAACAGATATTATCTTAGTTTTATTTTCATTTGATGTTAATGACAAAAATATATACTGACAGGAAGAATAAAAACTTTTACTGTAGTTTGTGTGAGATTTTGCAGTCATAAATCTGCCTACCTAATGACTAGTAATTTCACCTGGTTTTGCATATATCAGTATTGACCATTGAAAACCCACTTTGTAATTAATTTATTTGTCATATGAACAGCATACCGGTAATTTTTATTATGTTCTTCATGTGATGTTGATAACAAAAACTTTGGACATTTTTACCTTTCACAGATAAGTATAATTGCAAAACTAGAGATGAAGGAACAAATGATAATAGGTGAAAACCTCTGGCTTTTTAACCTGATATAATAATATGATATATACTCACATATAAGCCTACTTCAATCTACAGAGACCAGTGTCATTAATGCCAAGATAGAACCTTTCAACATTTCCTATGAATCTTTTAAAGAGATCTTTGAAAGTCTTGCGCTGAAAATCGCCATCTAGCTGTTGTATGGAAAAGACATACCTTTAGTTTACCCGATTGCTTTTCTACAACAACCATTAAATTTACCCATGCAGTATGTCTGTAACCATGGCAATGATATTTTCATTTTCCATGTGATCTATTTCAGATTTTGACTGTCTTAAAGACATGCACAACACGCGTGAAGCTACTTTAGGGTTAAAGTGCAACAGATACTCACCGCAGAGGGTGATCAACAGGTGAAACTTTGGAGTTGATGTGTATGGTACATGTCCCTGTGAAAAGACCTATGCCATTGAAAAAGTCAGCATATTCTTTGAGAACAAATGCCTTAGCGTTACATTGTAAATTTGACATCCATATCTGAACAGAGTATGTAAATTTGACTAAGCCTAACTCCATACTCCATACAAGATTGGAAACCAAGTATAGGTGGTACTTCTTTTAACAATCTGGAACTCAAGTTCCTGCTTATGCTCAGTGCGTTTACATGTGAGATTAACTGTACCCATTGTACTTGATACTTTGCCATCATCTGCGGATAATCTGTTTAATGGAATGCTTAATGCCTCTATTTTTGAATGTATGCAAGGGTATGATGTTCACTTGAAGCCAGTATCCAATCAATAGAAATTAAACTTTTATCACTGCATTTGGCATTTATATCCCCATTTACACTGTCAATATATACAAATCCTTGTTAATCACACTAACCATTTTTGATCTATAGAGTTTATGACACTAACATTATTTGTGACCACAGTTTCCACAGGTTGTCTTGATGTTCAGTCTGAAAGACTGTCCCTTTCTTCTTTGGCTATAGTTCTTTTGTCTTGGCATTTCATTGAATAATCACATGTACTTCAGGTCTAGCTGATGCAGATATGGCCTGGAGCTGCTGATTCATGGCTTTGACCGATGCTAATAGCCCTTTTCAAGGTCAACTATCTTTAATGATGATACTCTGAAAACAATTATATCATGCATCAAGTTGTCTTTGTCTGTGAAGAGACAGTTTTTGACCAAGAGTTTCAATGAACTCATATTGGTCTCTTGTCCTGGAGCTTTGAATTTTATTGTTATACTTGAATCTGGCAAAGACCAAATATAATTTTGGTAGCACATAATGTTTTGAATTTTTTAAAGAGTATTGATTGGTCCTTTTTCTCGTTATCCATCAGTCCATGTGTTAAAAATATCTCAACCTTTATGCTCAGAGTAGAATGTAGTTGGCTTTGACTGCATCACTTCTACGCATCAGTCCATTAAATATTAATTAACAGTGTTGGTGGAATTTAGCCCATGATGTAAGGTTGGAATTGTCCCAGTCCAAGGTCACGGTTAACATGCTGGAAAGATCCATTTCAAGGGTATTAAGTTCAATCGATGAAATTTTTAAGTTTTTGAGGTTCAGAATTCGTGCAAAATCTTATTTTAGTTAATGAGTGGGCAAAATGATTCAAAGTATTGCCTAAATTGCATTGATATAATTATTATTATTAAGAGAGTAATTTATCATTTAGAGGCCAACAGTTGGCAAATACGAAGCCAAAATGTTTGCTTTTTGTTTCGGCCGAAACTGATATTGACTTTTGGTCATCAGCAGAAGATCTATTTTAACTTTCAGAAAGCAACACTAGTGCTGTGTCTATTACTCTGTTTGTTGGCCGGTCAGTCGGCGCTAGTTAATTTGACATTTAGCGAAGTCCTCTTACTACAGGCTCTGAATGATTACTTCTAGATTCATTTTTAATTAGTGTAGCATTGCATCATGACCCAGGTCTATTTAATAAATCTTGTGTTCGGAAACTTCGGTTTATCTTTTGGTTTCGGCCGAAGATGTAGTTAAACTTTCGGTTTTGGCTTCGGCAGAAAGTCAATTTATAACTTTAATTCTGGTTTCGTTTTAGGAAGAAACCAGAAAATTAGTTTTTGTTGGCCTCTAATATCGTTACTCTTATCACTGGCTTAAGGAGAACTACTCAAAACATTATATTATGAGGTTTATTTTTTTAATTATTCCCCTAGGGTGACAAACCTAGTGACCTTGATTACTACAAACACACCCTACCACTGAACTTGCAAATCAATAGTTTGTTGGGAATTAAAGCTGGGTCCTCATAGGTAAGGTATGGCAACCATGTTGTGTACTTTCATGGTTTCTGTTTTTGTTGTTGTTGTTGTAGGGTTTAACGCCATTTTTCAGCACAGGATAGGCTATACATGGCGGCCAGTATTATTGTGGAGGAAGAACCCGGAAAACCCCTGAAAAAACCACCAACCCAGAAGAAGCTACCTTCAAGCTTTCTTTTATTTTTTTTACTATTACTATTATTTATTTATTATTATTATTATTATTATTATTATTATTATTATTATTATTATTATTATTATTATTATTATAAGCATGCATGTGGTTTTAAAGGATATTGAGTTGGAGGCACTAGTCAGTTTGACCAGAAAAACTTAAGGGGTGATCATTCAACTATTCTTAGTCATCCATTAGCACATGTTTGCTATCACTACTCCTCCTAAACTACTCAGAGAATTCCCATGCAACAATCCACACACAACATTCATCCCTTTGTCTAGTTGTCCTAATTGAAAATTGTGCCACAGCAGCCATCTTGATTATCTTGTTATCACTATTCACTTTAAATGGATGGTCTTATCAACATGGGATTTTAAAATAAAAACAATTCATATGATGTCTCATTGTACTAAATGAAAATGGTACCACTTGTGTATCTAATATATCAACCAAAGAATGGATGGTTATATTACCATGGTTTTTCTTATAATGTCTATTTGATCTTAAATGAAAATGAGATCCAGTATGGCCAACATAACAGCCATTTTCTTTTGTTATTTCTACTTCTTATGATGTCACACTGATTCTAATAAAAAAAAAAATTATGGTGCTGGTTTGGTGTCCGATATGGCTGTCACAATGGAGATCTTGAAAATCATGTTATTATTACCCTTTTCAACGACAAGCTACACTTACATTGGGTGGGGGGAGGCTTCTACATTTCCAAAACTACATGCAGGATTACCAGTAACTTTACAACACATTCATCCCATGGTCAAATTGATGGTACTTCTCAGGCATCCAGTATGGCTACCACTGTTGCCATCTTGAAAATCTTCTGACTGCTAATCCAGAATGGCTGGTCATATAACATTGGTGGTCTTAATTAAAAGACTTGTGACATCTAGGTTGCCTGAAATAAAGATAAAGACAATTTATTGCCCAATATAGCAACAACAGCAACCAACTGGAAACAAATTGTATTGCTGTTCCTCCTGAGTGAAACGTCAGATTATATAGATTTTGTTACCACAATATTTTAGCACAAGTTTGTTATCTCTAAACAGCTTGAAGATTACCATGAAACTTACACACATTTATGCCTTGGTTGTTGATGAAATGGTGCTGCATGGATATCCATTATGGCCACTACAGCAGCCATCTTGAAATCCTTGTTATTGCTACTTCTCCTGAATTACTGGTCACGTTGACATGGGGTTTTCGCAAACAATTTCTCTGTAATGTTTAGTTAGTCCTACTTGAAAATGGTGCTATACCTAATCTCCAATATGTCCACTACACCAGCCATCTGGATAAACGTGTTATAAACAAAACATCACATTGATGCAGCAGCTTCATTGAAGAAATTGTCACATTTTTAATTCCAGGAAATTATTTTTCGTCCAGTAGATTTATAAAACTTGTCAATCCATTTGGTTTTGTTTTTACCCTTGATACAATTTATGTACTTCAGGTTTACATAGAGTGCAAGATAGAAGTCGCGGAGGATATTTTGAACAGCATCAAGATCACCTATGGACAGCAAGGAATTGATTCTCTCATATCTGAATTGGATAAGCTTGCTAAAGTTGACACTCAAAAAGACAGGATTCTTGTCTTTTGTGATTATAAAGATGCAGAGAATGTTCAGAAATGTGTGAGAAATCATTACAACAAAGTAAATGAGGAAAGAAAAATGAAAGAGGAAAATAAGCATTTAATTCATGGAGAAAATGAAAATCTTAAGGAGTGGCTTCAATTTGCTTATGGCCATACCAGTTGGAGCAAGAATTTACAACTTGAAGGAGGCAAGTTGTATTTGACTGGGACTTTGCAAATGAAAAGAGAAGTTGAGAAAGCAGTTCATTCCATGAATTACTGGTACAAAGAGGAGTTTACACTCAATTCTGAAGAACAACAGAAAGCAGATGAAGTTGTAGCTGTCATTAAAAGTGAACTTCCAACAATATTTATCAAACAAACAAAGGATATAATGATAGTCTTGTCAGATAATAGAGATAACTTTGAAAGGGCATGCTTCAAAGTGAAAGTAGCACTTGGTAGAATCAAAGTCACCGCCAGAGGAAGAAGACATAGAGATCCACTGTCTTACGATGAATCTTATTCAGGACTGTCTAAGAATGAGAAGATGGACGCAGAACCCTATTGATGTCAGACTCAATATCTCAAAGATTAAAGTCACTGTAACTGAGTTTTCACAGTTAACAGTCTTTAAAGAGTGTATGAGTGTAAATTGGGGGTAAGGATGAACTCAATTTTAGGCTCAAAAGGTGAAAGGTTTAGGCCAATGTGATTGATAGAAGTAAAGTTGTTTTCACATTGAGTTCTCCATCAACTACATTTACCAAACCTTGTGATGAATTTTTTTATGTTTCTAATTGTATTGTGTTTGTTTTGTTTTTTGTAGTCCTATCATAATTGATGTTGTAAAATGCTTAGAGCTTCTAATGATTAGATGCTATACAAAGTCATTATTATTATTAATATTATTATTATTATTATTATTATTATTATTATTATTATTATTATAACAGTCATTTTTCAAGATAGATTTTTCAGTATTCACCTTTTTCAGAGACATATACAACACATGTTAAATTTTTGTCACTTTTGTGTACAATTATCTTGGTTTAAACATTTGTTAATACAGTTGGTGTATTTGGTGAATGGTGCTAGTCAGGAACTTTCTAGTCTTGCAGAAGTTTCTTTGAATCATGCTGTTGAAAAATATTTATCTAGCCAGAAAGTACACATATTTTTATGTATTTTGTACTTTATTTTAATATTTTAAGCTTATATCCATTTAATTGTGAAATTAAAATGCATAATCAAACTATAAAAAGTTTTAGATTTTGAAATACAACTGATTTTTAAGCTAATTGTTAATAAAACAATTAAAATGCCTACCTTTTTTCAAAATCCTATGCTATGACATCAATTTGTTTCTGTTGACAAATCCATCTGTTATATGCGCAATAAGTTTGGTTGAAGATTTTGTGATCACACTTTGTGAATGACTTGCATTTGGAATAGGAAAAAAACTTGCTGCTTGCAGTCAAAAGGTCAGGTCATTGCCTCAAGCAAGATATTGGCTTTTGCACCAAAAAATTAGTGTTAGAAATTTTAGATGTCTTTCTCTTGAGGTAAGAATGAAATTTGTTGATTCTGTTTTAAAATGTCAAATGTCATGGTAACTTTGATGCATAGAAGAAAAATGGTTTCCAACAAATAACTTACAATCAAGATTACATACTAAATTTCTGTGCTTGGTTGTATGTCATGTAAGGGAAAACATATTAATCTTGATGTAAAGGTACAAGGTTCTTGTGAGTGTGGGTCTGAAAATCAAAAATGATTTTTATTTAACATTAATGATGTTAATCACAGGGATTGGAAACTCAAAAAGACTACCAGATTTTACCCCATTAATTTTTAAACAAGTAAATGACAGTCCCTACGGTCAGTTGAGCAGTAGGATCAGAGGCACTAAAGGGGTTAATTTGCTATCAGACTTGAATATCAGACTTAAGTGCCAGACTTGAATATAGCACCTTAAATATCAGACTTGAATATCAGACTTAAATATCAGACTTGAATATCAGACTTAAATATCAGACTTGAATATATCACCTAGGTAGAAGTTTATTCTGATAGTGTTCAGTTTGAAAGCTGCTTTTTTTGTTTTAAGATTTAAAAAATTTCTGTACCAAAAGAAACTTCAACTTTTATCCTTGGTTCAGATATATTTTGTACATGTCCACTATTCTGATGGACTGTATTATGCAATGATCTTTCTTGTCTATGTGTCCTTCGTTGTTTCTTTTTTGTGCAATAACTTTAATGCTAGCTATAGCATATGAGTAATGAAATCTCCCAACAGTTTGGGAATCACACATTGGTTAACACCACTTTGATTATAAAAAAGATATTGTTTTATTAACAATAACTCAGCCAAATGACTATTGATATGTTGGAATTTTCTGCCACCTGGAGAAACCCAGATTCTTGAAGCATGGAGCCTGTTTCAGCAATGTATTTGTTGATAAATACCAATTTTTCATTTGAAAACCTAAATTTAAAATTACAACAAAGTGCCAAGAGTATATTTTGTTGCAGCACTAAGCTTTTCAAACTCAAAATTTCAATTTCTACCTTTGCCATATTGGAATCTGCTCCACTATCTGCCTTGGTAATCTTGTTATCATCACTATCTGTCGTGGTAATCTTGTTATCTTCACTATCTGCCATGGTAAACTTCTTATCTTCACAAGGCAACTTCTGTTACCATAAATTAGACCAGTCTATCTGCAATATGGATTAAAATCTATCAATAACAGTTGGGTCCACTTAATGCAGGGGTCTCAAACTCAAATTATATGGGGGCCGCAGGAGGCAGAGTCTGGGTGAGACTGGGCCGCATCAAGTATTCCACAAAAAAGCGATTACAAATTCAATAAAGTACAACTGTTACAATCTGCTCAACCTTTATTAATAACATTAAGGGTTCTCAAGAACATAGGCTTCACTTACTTCCTCCTACTCCTTGTTGCCAGAGACCTGGCAGCACTTCTTCTTACACAGCTGAGCAACATTTGGCTTGAGTGAGGAAGCAACTGAGACCCTCAGTATAGCTTAAAGATGCTCATCAGTAAGTTTGGCCCTGAACTTTGACTGGTTAAAGATCATATTGGAAAAGAGCTTTTCACACAGATAGGTACTCCCAAAAAGGCACATGATCCACTTGAACAACCTGGAAATCTCAGGGAAGGTGGAGGGCAAAATCTCATAAATTGTCCAAGCTTGTCTGTTTTTCCATTCACCTCCCTGAACTGAGCCTTGAGTTCAGAACTGCACTGAAGATCAATCAGCTCCATTTGAAGTGCAGAGGAGGGGGGGGGGGGCATCTTCCACATTGAAGGAGAAAGGGTCAGCAAAAATTTGAAAAGTGGCTCTGTGTGTTTTGAAGTCTGCAAACCTGTGATCAAATTCTTCCTGTAGCTTTGCAATGGCATCAGTATAATTACTACTGAATGGTGTGCCCGAGTCCATGAGTACTTTGCATGTTGGGAAATGGCAGAGGTTTCTCTGAGAAAGCTGGGCTTTCCATAACACAAGTTTTGTGCAGAATGCCCTGATAGTGTCATAGGCAACACTTACAAGGTGCCTCTGACCTTGTAACTTCTTGTTGAGTACATTCAGCTCCTGTGTAATGTCAACAAGAAAAGCCAAGTCCATAAGCAATTTGGGATCACTTAGTACAGGAACAACCACCCCATCCTTCTCCATGAAGGCTTTGATTTCTGCTCTGAACTCAAAAACACCTTTTCAAGACGCTTCCCCTACTAAGCCAACGTACCTCGGTGAAGTAGACAACATCCTCATATGCTGACTCTATTTCCTCTAAAAAGGCAAGGAACTGCCGGTGCTTCAAACCCCTGGATCTGATATGGTTGATGCATTTCACAACGTCAGACATCACATTGTCAAACTTCAGGCATTTGCTGCAAAGGCCCTGCTGATGGATAATGCAGTGTAGAGCAACGGCCTCTTCCACACCCTCCTCTTCCAGTTTTCTTTGAACATGTGCCACGAGTCCATTTATTTTCCCTGTCATTAATGGCGCTCCGTCGGTTGTTATTCCTGCAAAAATTTTCCACGGTAAACTGGCATCCACAATGGCATCACACAGCTGGCGGAATATCTCCTGAGCAGTGGTCTGGTCATGCATTGAAATCACTTTGAGCAACTCCTCCATCACTTCAAAATTATCATCAACACCACGGACATATATTGCGAGCTGTGCAGTGTCAGTAACGTCTGTGCTCTCATCAAGAGCGACTGAGTATGCATGAAAATGTTTACCTTTCTCACACAGTTGATCATAAATGTTACCTGACAGCTCAGAAATGCGCTCTGCGGCTCAAAGACTGGTGTTGCTAAACCGACCTGTCTTTTCCGGACAGACTATACTTGCAGCTTGTAACATGCAATTTTGATGAACTTGCCTTCTTTGAATGACTTTCCTGCCTTAGCAATCATCTCACTCACCACGTAACTAGCTTCAACTGCTGCATCACTTTCTTTGTTTGCTTTCTTGAAAAGATCTTGCTGCCTCAGTAGACATGTTTTAAGTTTAGCGACCCGGGCCTCTCTCATCTCCCTGGTATTTTGCATACACCTCAGCATGTCTGGTTAAATAATGACGTCTGATGTTGTACTCCTTGTGCACCGCAACTTTCTCGGTGCATATAAGGCACGTCGGAATGTCCCTGTGCTCAACAAAACAGTAGTCCGTCTCCCACTTCTCCTGGAATTGTCTGTGCTCATCGCCAACCTTTATCTTCACAGCGGGTTTTGAGAAAGACATGACTGGGGTCGGGTGACAAAAAACGTATTTGCACTGTGTGATAAAATATATTTTCCCTCCACTTGGTAACATTCCCGAATCACGTATCACGAGACTTTGTTCTTAGGGAGATTTAGAAACCAACATAAGAAATGAGGCTGCAGTAGTCAGAGAGTGAATTCACGAATTATAACGTAATTTCTGACGTATGAAATATATATTGCTCGACAATTTAAAATAATAATGTAATATGTGATCCTCCACGATGGTTTCAGTTGTATGTCACCAAAGCTAGTTTTGCGCTAGCGTGGAAAAAAGACGGTTGGTAACAATGACCTTTTGGCTGATATTGAATCAACAAACATTTTTCTACAATTTTAGTTACAGTAGATAAATCTACATTAATTTTCGAAGCGTGTTTTCTCAAAACCGCACTTTGGCCATATTTGTCTCATAAAGTGCTATAAAATAAAAACTTTTAGTCCGATTTTAAAACGGGTTTTACCATTATAATCATCGTCCAAACCTATACAAACATAATAAAAATCAGAATTAGACTAGTCGGTGAGATTCGAGTGAAACCGTCGCGGAGGGTCACATTATAGATATGAGAATGGGGAAAACACGCGGGCCGCATTAACACTAAACTTTGCTGTCAGGTAGCGGGCCGCAAAATATCGTCTCGCGGGCCTCAAATGGCCCGCAGGCCGCGAGTTTGAGACCCCTGACTTAATGGCATATCACTTAATTGCATCGATCGCTTAAGTGCATAGATCGCTAAACTGCATAGATCTCTTAATTTCTTAGATCACTTAAGTGCATAGCAATAGTATAGTCCAATTTTTCCTTCATTAATATACATAGTAATCAATATCAGATAACTGCATATTGGTTAAATGCATAAAGTGTTTAATTGCATACAATTTGCTGGTCTCAACCACTGACTTTATTCGAATTTGACACCGCTTAATTGCATAAACATGGTGCACACATATAAAGTGGAGGTCAAGGCTGTATACATTGAGACTGCTATCCCCAAGATCGTAGAAAATTCTAGAATACTGTCTCCGCTAACCTTTGCACTCATCAGCTAAGGCGTTATTAAAATCTAAAATGGCTAAGCGCTCAAGTAAGAAATTATCATTAGAGAATTGTGTGGAGGTGAAAAAGAAATTAAAGAATAAAAAAAAGATACACACTTAAAATAATTTTGGCAATAACAGTTTATAACGTTTATCTGACTTTACATATATTTTGGAATTAAATGCATATGTAGATGGTTAATACACAGATGAAGAGCTATTGACCATTGTGAAAAAGTGCAAAATGAAATGGTATGGACATGTCACACGATCAACAGGGCTTGCTAAGACAATCATGCAAGGTACTGTGCAGGGAGGGCGAAGGAGAGGAAGACAGAGGAAAAGATGGGAGGATAACATCTCAGAGTGGACAGGACAGAAGCTGAGTGACACAGTGAGAGTATCAGAGAACAGATTGGAATGGAGGAAGCTGGTTGTCAGGTCATCAGTGGTGCCCCAATGGTCGGCAAGACTAAGAGATATTTGTTTGAATGATTTTCCATTTTACAAGTACATTATAAATATACATGGATTCTGCTTAAATACATACTCTGTTTTTATGCAATGCTTAGGTCTTGTCCCGAGGCTATGCATATAAGCAGCGCTGACTGTAAAGGTAAATTATTTTTGTGTTTCCATATACTATGATTGAAAGTAATTGAATTTACCAGCAACAACTTTTTTTATGACAAAAGGTCAACACTATCTTCTTTAATCAACCTTTAAGTACCACATTATGAAATAATACAAAATAAAATGTTCATTGAAAATATATTGAAGTCTTTATGAGATTATCATACAAAATAAAATGTTCATTGAAAATATATGTTAAAACAACATATTGTAAACACTGAACACTACTAACCCCTAACCATTTTCCTATTTTGGATTTTGAAAATCACTCACACCAGCGTTACCTTGGACAGACTAATAAGTTAATATACATAAAAAATAAATCCATGAGAAATTCATGTGTGGTAACAATTCACTGTGGAAAGTCCTTGGGGATGAGTAATACAATATATGTTTCTGGATATATATATATGGATATATATATATATATATATATATATATATATATATATATATATATATATATTTATATATATATATATATATATATATATATATATATATATATATATATATATATATATATAATGAGAATACATTTTATTAAATGATGATATAATACAGGTCTATGTTTTAAATTTTAATTGCCATATATGATTAGTTAAATACATGCTAAGTTCTTGTATAATATCATTATGTTATCATATATAGGTGACAGTCAAAATTAGACTGAATGGCAATACAAATAATTATATTTCTTACAATTTATAGATTTATAAACTCATTTTTATTACATAACCATTTAATTTTAATCTCATGTCTGATCAAAGAAGAGCTCACTTGGTATGACTAATAAAAATAGTTTGACCTGACAGTATCCATAGGCCATAATAAATTTCGAAAAACAGAATAAAACATGTTTGCAATTTTGTGTATGACTCATGCCTACTGTACTAATGAATAAAGTTATTTATCTAAGACTGTACTGCCTACTGTACTCATGAAGAAAGTTACTTATCTAAGACTACTGTCTACTGTACTCATGAATAAATTTATTTATCTAAGACTGTACTGCCTAATGTACTGATGAATAGTTATTTATCTAAGACTACTGCCTACTGTACTCATGAAGAAAGTTATTTATCTAAGACTGTACTGCCTACTGTACTGAGGAATACAGTTATTTATCTAAGACTACTGCCTACTGTACTCATGAATAATGTCATTTATCTAAGTTATGAAACATTTCATTTCCGATATTAATTATATCATAATTATAGTACTCATATTTTATTGATAAAACATTAAACATATACTGACCAATTTTGGTATAGGACAGGTATTTCTTTATCCAAATGCAAGCTATCCAAAATACTAAGAATGACAGTAAGAAACAATAATCCTTTAAAGGTGACTGATGTTCCACTGACTGAAATTCAAGATAAGAACATTTCTTCTTTATAAATGAAAAGAGCTGGAACCATCTCCAATATTTCTTCAGTGATAAAAACAGGGTTCCCGCAGGTCATGGAATCCTGGAAAAGTTTTGGAATTTAAAAAATAAATTTCAAGGGCCTTGAAAAGTAATAGAATTTGTCAAAACCTTGCAAAGTTTTAGAAAAGTCATGGAATTTCTGACAAGGAAGTTAATGAAATTGATTACTTCAAATGTTTTACAGCACAGAGCACCAGTTAAATAAAACACGATAAGAAAGATATGACGATAGATAAACTTTGGACAAACTTTAGTGAATGTACGAAAAGAAAACTAGTTATTGGTCATAATAATAGTCTTCGTTTTCTATTAGGTCCTCCAAGGTGGAACAGTGCCTCCAACATGTTTGTTAACTATAATATGTTCAGTTTTGATGAAATGATGAGAAAGTGTGTATTCTCAATGTTGACAAGAATATCTAATACTAAGAACTGTATTTTGAAATCTCTTTGGAACTATGACATTCACATAAATTCTCATATTATTAGTAGATGGAACAGATTACTCTTTAAATGTGTCATTTAATTTTTATTTTTAATAATGAATGATGCAGTTAATAGTTGTAGATGTTGCTGTATATATATATATATATATATATATATATATATATATATATATATATATATATATATATATATATATATATATATATATGTGTGTGTGTACTTTTGTGTTTAATATAATTTTTTTTTTTTTTAATGTAATGGTATGGACTTTGTAGTCTGAAATAAAAAATTCTTATCTTAAGGTGGCGCTCTACAGTTTCGTACTTTGCATAGGCTTAGAATTTTAAAGAAAAATAATTTTCTGGGATTTCTTCACTGGTTATACTGGCAATATAATAAAAACTTTGTATATCTTAGGTGTTGGGAGATGAACTTTCAATTCCCTTTATTTTGATGTATGATTGATGGGTGTACTTTAGGTTCTAGAGCATACAGCTTAGGCTAACTTAAGATGTGCTCAAATAAAAAAACTGCTAGCTACGCATGGTCATTTCCTGGACTTCAGAGGTAAATTGTAGAAAAGTGATCCGATAACTCTTTTTTTTTACTTTTCAGATGTTTTGTAATTTGTTCATTGCACTTTCAGAAGCTGCTATTACCTACTTCAGCAAAATTCGTTTTGCCTACTTTAATAACTGCTAAAGTTAGTGTACTTTTGATTAATTCTGGCTAATTTTTCAAGCACATGGGAGCATCCATTTTGTTATACCATGTGCTTAGATCATGTACAATTTCCACAAGTGCAGTATCCAAAGAAATATCAGCCACATTACATCAAAGTAGCATTGAGATATGCCAACATTATCTCCATTGTGCATGTTGCAAATGCAAACAACTTCACCTCACATACGTCACTATCTGAAAAGTACATTCAAACTGGTGAGCGCCCCCATACAGAGCATTCGGGTGTATACCCATGTATTTATATTTATTGCTGTTTAAATTAATATTGGCTCATTTAGTTTAAATTCACTGCAGTTTAGAACTTAAATGTCTTTTCATTCCAAATTCTGCTTTAATTAAGCGGCTGTAGGTGGGCTTCAGAAGAGTTATGTCCCTTGTTATTGTACGCAATACGACATAGACTAGTGGCAATTAGAAACCTCTGTGTGTCATTGTTTTTATAAATATTTCATTAATTTCACATTTCTCAAGGAAGATGCTATCAGTTCTTTGAACGGGTAATAATTTGGATTTTTTCCCCTGTTTTTTTCATTGTCAAATTAAACTATTAAGAGAAATTTTATTTCCATATTTCTTGGAGTTAAATAATTTTGTATTGACGGATAAAAAAATTCTATAGTATCATATGGTCATGGTTTATTAAGCTAACTTAAAGTCAGAAATATTTCAAACTAAATTAACAATTCAAGAATTAACGACATATAAAAGAGCTTCAACTCAACATACACAAGTCTGCAGCAAGTGTCACATTTGGACAGGCTCTCATGAACAACATGGTTATGGAATAATTTATGTAACCTTTTGTGGGAAAAGAAAGATTGCTTTGGCTCACCGACTAAGGTTCTATGTTGAAACTATGGTAAATTCACTACCATATCAGTGTGAGGTATCACATAGATGCCATACAAAAACATGATCATTTATCACTTGAACCAAAAAGAGTAAATATGGCTAAAAAATCATGTAAAGCCTATGGTGAATGCCAAGGCAATATGGGCTAGGGGGAGTGGTGTATACTGTGATAGTCAGGTACATTTAATAATTGTTACATGCATTCATTTAAAGGATTTAAAGTGTATGGATGTTCATTAGGTACAAAATTATTTATTGAATTGGCAAACGTTGAATTTTGTACAAGTTTTCTGTTGCTTTTTGTTTGCGTTTGATGTAGCATACGTACTTGTACTGAAGACTTGATTTCCTCTCCCTATCTTTTACTGTTCTCTGATCTCATTCTACTATGAGCTGAAATACTGGATCAGATTGAGTAGAACAATTCCACGAGACTTGGTCAGTGGGAGTGTAAAGTTTTCTGTACCATACTCAGAGCTATGAGGGGATGAATGACATAATGCATCAAAATTTCTGCTCCATACTGATATTTTAGGTGCATAGATAAAAATGATATTGTGCAAGCTCTAGCACTTATTTGTGTTTAGAAAGTGTGAAATTTTATTTAGCTTGACATCTAAGACAAAATTTCTTAGTAAATATTCAAGCTTTTTAATATAAGAAAGATTTAAATGTTTCCCATATAGCAGAAATTTTGAGTAATAGGATGCTAAATGGGCAAGTCAGTCACTCCAACTATGGCCTTGTAGCAAGAAAGTGCCAACATCGCATTTAAATTTCCTGTGCCTATGCCTCACTTTCTATGTCCTTGGCACTTTTCTGGAAAGGCAGTCTGTTCTGCTTCCTGCAGATTGCAGTTTGTACATTTAACTGTTAAAAAGGCACACAGTCCTTGAGTTTTGCTTTTATACATCGGTGGATTATATCGCTTGCAATTTCCAGCTCAGTCATGCATTATGCACAATGTTTCCAATATCCTAGTTAGTTTTGGTATGTTCATCATTACATTTCCATTGATGTTGACAACACACTGCAACATGTGGCCCAACAATTAAGTTTTCTTCATTTTTTTCTTTCTCCAATTCAGGGCAAAGCTTGGGTGCACTTTATGTGGGACACAGGAAGATAGTGATTCTTCATATACATCAATTCTTGGGCGCTTTATTTGTGGAGATGTAGAACCAGATTGCAACCTGAATAGGTTGGTCACTCTTGGATACTCGTAATCCATAGTCCTATGGTTGACTGTGTTGTATGAACTCTTGTGGACAAATAGCTATTTTCTTAGCTCTTCCTTTAGCCATGTTTTCTTAGATAGTGGCTAATGTGGGTTGATGTAGTATTAGTGACATCATGGTTACCAGTTGTTCCTGGTTGCGATGAATCTTAGTATGTAACATCATAATCAGGCTGGGGCTTGAAATTGTTGGAAAACACACCTACCCCCTATTTTGGCATACATGTCTGCATGTTTTGGTTTTATAATTAATTTGACCATATAAAGCAGTCAACGCATTTGATTGTCATTGTAATCAATTATGTATGTAATCATCAATCACATTCCTGGTCCATGGAATGGTCTCGCCAGGAGTTAATTCCCCTTGACTTTTCATTTCAATTCTTTGGCATACAAGCATTAGTGCAGATTCAAATTAGATTACTAGTGCCGGGGAAAAAAGTAATTATTTACAAACAAAATATATATTTATGTCTACTGTTATGAATTTATAGCATCAAGGACTTTTTTTCTTAATCCAATGCTGGACAATTTTTGCACTATTACCTCAAACTTTATGGAATTTTCCTCACTTTTCTCACTTGATTTACAAGTATACATGACCAAAGTATAGTTTGCAGCTTGGGAAATGATCAAAATACATTATTTAATGTTTGGATTGAAAAATAAAACAAATACTTCATATGCATTTATTCTTGAATGTCTTTCTTTAATGTCAAAATAATAACATTTCCCAGTGACGTTAAAATACAGTTTTGATGTCATGAAGCTACACTTAAGTTACTTCAGAGGGGTATAGTAAATTAACTATGTGTTTGTAATTTTGGAAGTAAATACCATGCATGATATATCAATATGTTTGAAATTGACTGCAGAATATGACAAGTTTTTCAATAAGTTGAAAACACATCTTCAGTGGTTCTTTAACAACAACCTCAATAGATTTCAGGAGTATCTTAAGTTAAAGGAGTCACTGTGACAGATCTTGTTCAAGAAACACCAGTGTGGTTATCTCAATAGATTTCAGGAGGATCTTACAGCTAAAGGAGCCACTATAACAGATCTTGTACAAGGAACACTACCCTAGTGTAGATCTGTCCATAATATATTAGAAGTTATGAGGAATATTTTGTGACCAACAAAACTCGCAAAGCACAAGTACAAGTGTATTCTTTTAACTTCAACAAACAATTTGACTAAAAAGGATTCAGATGTGTTTTTCTTAAATAATTTTAATGTGAATTACTGGACATGTCTTGCATGATAGGTTATATTCATAACCAACTGCTTCTGTTTTGGGGTTTGTGTATTTTAATACTTACTGTACATACTAAATTTTTAAAGCATGCATTTTTTCTTGGACATCAGGCTTATACTAGTAATGGAAAGGAGCTAATTTTTGTTTGATTTCAAATTTTGTGTAAAATCAAGTATGTAGTATATATGTTCGTTTTAAATTATATTTACTGTTTTACAGTGTTGATAATATAATTTATATGTCTCTGAAGACTATGATATTGAAAGATGCCATTCATTTGTGATTTCATTGCCAATTTTTAAACACACACACACACACACACATTTATATATTCTTGCTAATATAAAAAATATTAAATTTGACAAAATATTCCTATGGTGACATTTTTTAGTTATCAAGAGATAACACAATAATTATTACATAAAATGGCTACAAATATACAAATATGGTGTGTGTTTGTATATATATATATATATATATATATATATATATATATATATATATACACACACTTAGTGGAGCTACACTTATTGGTTGTGTGTGTGTGTGTGTGTGTGTGTGTGTGTGTGTAATAGAGTATCTTAAGGTTTTTAATATCTAAGGACATATTTTCAAATTGTTATTATTCCTGGCTATAAAAGAAATCAATAAGCAATAACACTAAAATTATTTATATTTATTCAAAATAATTTTGAGCTGTACATTAATGCCATTTATTAGGACCATTGTTCTGTCTTTTAACAAATGATGTGCAATGGCATATGATTTGACAACAAAGTGGATGAAGCACATTTTTAGATAATAATCATAGTATGCAACAAGTATGGGATGCTTGCATACATCCTGAAAAAGATCACCCATTACTGGGGCCTAAAATGGCTTTTTCTATTCATCCCTCTTTCGAGGTACGTGTGTAGGTGTGAGATGATTGAAATGTGATTAGTAGAGTTGCTGAAATATATGATTTGTAGAGTTGCTGAAATATGTGATTTGTAGAGTTGCTGAAATATGTGATTTGTAGAGTTGCTGAAATATGTGATTAGTAGAGTTGCTGAAATATGTATAAAAGATGGTTGCATACAAGCTAACAAAATCACTCATTGGTGGGGCCTGTAATGATTTTTATTATTCATCCCTCTTTCTATGTACTTGTGTAGGTGTGTGATGATTGAAATATGTGATTAGTAGAGTTGCTGAAATATGTGATTAGTAGAGTTGTCTTTCCTCAATAAAATACTTACCTGTTACAAATTTTCACCTTCTTTGGGCACCTTTGGTCAATTATGTATGTATGCTAAATATTTCAGTTTTGTACAATTCAAGTAAAATCAAGAAAGTGTCCATTTATCCTGTATTCTATCTTCACACGCAATATAGCCATTTATAATTCTTTCTGTTGATTCTGGCTGCTACTTAATTTGAAATATTGATGATGTTATTTCATCTTATACAAAACCTCATAGTGTACAAATATTGTAGTCGTGTTTACCAATATATCCAGTCATTGGCATATCATGTTTTTAATTGTTTTATTAGTGTTTTTTAATCAAGCATTCAGATGCTGTTGACACATCTGCAAAAACTATATTTATTATTTTATTACTGTTATTTATGCTGCTATGTATATTTAATCTACATTATGTTTTTTTAATTTATTTATTTTACAGGTATTTTTTTTTCTCCGTTACATGCTATTGAGTTTATTTTTGCTTGACCTGAAATGACTTTTTTCTTCTGTGTAAACAGTTAAATTCTCTATGGATTCAAAATCAGTATTATTATTAATAGAAGTTAATGTGTTTATTTGGTTCTAGGTTTAGGTTTTAGAATTTCCTTATTGCATTTTATGTAGTCCAGGTTATGGTTTTTATTTTTGTGAAGATCAGGATCATTCTAGAAGGGTTTTTTCTTTAGGTAGTAGTTTTTATTTTTTGTAGAAACAGCTAATTGTTGACCTGAGGTCAAGTTGAAAACTATACAGTCTTATAACAGAGAGGACTTTTCTGACTTCAGACTTTTCCTTAAAATTTAGCAATTTCAAGTCGTATTATATGTTGTGTCCAGTTGGTTTGAATTTTATTTCCTCAGATTATTGAATTCAAGTGATTATTTTCTCATGAAAATACGGATGTCTGCCATCTCACCTCTGTCTGCATTGGTTCAAGTCTAATATTCAGCTAATTTAGTTATGTGAGAAATCTTGCTGATACAATTCTTGGATAGAGACATTGCTGGAATTTATAGTGAAGTCAAATCTGGAATTATATTACTGTGATTCAACAAAAGACTGTTGACACATCAACACTCTATAAGCTACCACAGACATCGCTTATTTTAAAATATTTATTCTGGACTTCTGTTAAATTTTATTTAGGACTTTAAATTACTAAGATATCTGTCTGTAATTCTTGAACTAGTTTGGGATTTAATTCTCAATACCATAAGTTTTTTCTCCTCATTTTCACTTCGTATTCAAAGGAGATAAATTATTTGTTGAATTTTGCAATTTTTTTGCTTTTCACTCTTTTCTGTTACTTATCTGAAGAACACAGACTCATAACAACACATTAATTAAAAATTTCCATGATCTCATTATCAATAATTACAGGACTATTATAACTAGGGATATTATATAGATGCATTACATTGGCTTCACTTACTACAATTTCTTGCTTGAGATTTAAACAGATGATTTTGAGGTTACAAACATTTGTATCAAACATTAATTAACCATAATAATATATATAATTTAATATAATTTTTTTTAATTGATTTAATCATCTATATTTCTAGCAATCGAATTCATGCAAGAGTTTGAGAATTTAAAACAGCACATGGATTTTGTTTGAAATTCAAGATTCCTGGCATTGCCAGATTGCGGAGACCAAACTTAAATGAAACTGGATCAATAATAGAGGGTGTAAGGAGTTCCACAGAGTGCTGGCAGCAGAAAGTGTCCAGACAGTTTGGCAAACTTTTGTAGTAAAGAGAAAATGACTTGACCAAATCTTGCATTAATTCTGGCAAAATATGATTTAATTCCAGCTTATAATGAAATCAAAACAAATGGATGAAAAGAAAATTATAATATTTGACATTACATCATTTAATAATATTGTAGTCTGTTAAATCATGGAATTGTCTAGGATACATGTAAGTTGCTGCTTTCTTATGGTACTGGTGGTGAGAGGTGTTTTGTTTTATTGTTTTCTTCTCAACATATGCCCAATCTAATAAAGGATCTTTTTAATAAAGCTTTAAAAATTTATTTCAACTTTATCTTTCCTTTACCACCATCTTGTTTTGTTCACCCAAATGGCTTCCAGGTCTTTTTTCCTTTGCATTACATGGAGCCACATCATATGCAATATTGTTTCATCTATTTTTTTAAAATAAATTTTCACTGCTAAATGTTTGCTATGTAATGTAGCATATATTGTCAACTGATCATTATGCTGCCATGCAGTAAATATTTGGATTGGCTTCCTTTGTCCATGCATCATGTTTGTCAATATTTAGATTAGCTCCCTTTGTCCATACATCATGTTTATCAAGATTTGGGCAATGATGATGCTTTCTGTCTCATTATTTTTGTTTCCTGTTTCAGAACAAAAGGTTCTGACCTATACGTCGATGATGAGTTTAAGTCAAATTCACTAATTTGGTCAATTTTCCATCCTTCGTCCATATATAAGATGATTCAGTATAAGATGAGGCCAGGTCAATAACTTGGTTTCAGTTTTTACACTATTGACTTCCAGTTTCATGAATATTAATGGTATCACTGTATGATATTCCATATTACTGGCAGTCATGAAATTGCAACACTGATGCTAACATGTTTGTGATTTTACTCCCATACGGGGCAGTGCTATATTCTGTTATCAATTGACACATCTAAATAAACAGTCCATACTTGTTTTAATTATGATATATATTGCAATAAGAGCCATATGGCTGTGCATTCTATGTACATTTTAATTAAAAGTCTAAAGTGTTAACCTGATTATTCCAGTTGAAGCCAGTCTTGAGTGCAACATTCAGCAGATGAGATAAACTCAGTGAGACTAACAATAGATAAATGAGGCAATTCACAGGGAAATCAGAAATGTGAAGAAACTTAAGAGCCAGAAAACAGAAAATTTACAAATAAAAAATAAATAAAGTACTTTTTATTATTCTTTAATATATCTGTGAAATGCAATATCAAATTTACACAGATGAACAGTTTTATAATTCATAATATTTAAATTTTTGCTTTGAGAATATGGCCTCTCAAGACAGGTGGTCTCACATAGATGTGATATTTTAAGACAGTTTTCACTGTATTACTTGCAAAAGAACTCATACACATCAAAACTCCTAGATTTCATTAATGTTTGCAAACTTCAGCAGTCGTTTTAGACTGGATTCTTCATAAAACAGATGACAATATTCTATGATCAACCCTTGCATCTCACATAGCCAGCCTCTAGATGAGTTATGTAATGATACCCAGCCTCTAGATGAGTTATATACTGGTAGCCAGCCTCTAGATGAGTTAGTTATTGATAGCCAGCCTCTAGAGGAGTTATTGATAGCCAGCCTCTAGACACGATATGTCTAGATATGATATGTTGGACAGGGACCACTGTATCTTTTGTGTCTAATTTCAATGGCCAATTCGTTCCACGTCGCCGGGCCCTGGTGTGCAAACGAACGTTGTCCATATGACTTTGTTTTCACCTTGGGAACAATGAGTATACGATTATCAGAAGAAGAGCGTAAGGATCTAGCTGGTTTATACACATGGGTGAGGTTGGATAGGTATGTTGGACTGAAGTCTGTCATTGAAACATAGCACAGAGAAAAAATTTGTGTTTGATTCTGTATCGAATTGATAGACAATGTAGGGTACAGAGCAGTGGTGAGGTGAGCTCTGATCGAGGTACTCTAAAGCTGATCCATGCAGCTGTGTTTTGAACTTTTTGAAGTTTCTGGAGTAAATATTGTAATGAACCAGACAGAATTGAGTTACAATAGTCCAGTCTTGAAAGTACTAATGAACACACAAGTGTTTTAGTGGCATCAACTGAAAGATATTTACGAATTTAACTGATGCGTCTCAATTCAAGATATGCAGTCTTGCATATGTTCATGACATGTTGGTGCAATGGGAGAGTACTGTCTAGAGTAACGCCTAGGTTCCGTACTGACCGTTAGAAATTAATGTTGGTGTTGCTGATATTTATTGTCTGAGGTAAAGGATGTGAATGAGAAAGTCTTTGTGTTGTGATCAGAATAGCCTCAGTTTTATCATCATTCATCTGCAGCTTGTTACATGTCATCCATGATTTCACATCAGAAATGCATCTATCTACTCCATGGATATCAGCATCAACTTCAGCTGGGTGGCTAGACTTGTATATTTGGGTGTCATCAGCGTACAATTGGTGTAACACTGGGTGATGATCTATGCCACTTGAGAGCGGCTGAGTGTACAGAATGAAGAGAACAGGTTCAAGAACAGATCCCTGTGGAACACCACAACATACATCAACTGCGCTGGAGTTTATTCCATTTGCAGATACAATTTGTGTCCTGTTTACTAAGTAGGACTTGAATCACTATAAGGCTATATTCTGAATGCCAAATACATGCCGGAGACGGTGAAGTAATATACCATGATCGATTGTGTCAAATGCTGCAGATAATTCCAGGAGAGTGAGGACTGTAATATTTCCACTATCCAAAGCAGAGAGTAAATACTTTCAGAAGTGTAGTTTCCGTACTATGGCAAGGGCGATATGCAGACTGTACATTGCTAAAAAGACTGTTTGAATTCAAATGAGATACAAGTTGAGTTAGAACAACCTTTTCTATGATTTTTGATATGAATGGGAGATTGGAAACTAGGGGGTAGTTCTTTAAATCATTATGGTCCAGTGTTGGTTTTTTCAGCAGTGGCTTTACAATGGCAGTTTTGAAAAATGATGGGAATTCCCCTGATGAGAGAGAGATATTAATAACATCAGTTAGTGAAGGCAATATTGGGTCTAAGCACTCAAGGAGCAGTGATGTCGGAATTGGATCAGGTTCACAAGACTTTGGTGCACTTTTCATCATGATTGTCCGTACTAAATCAATAAAAACAGGTTAAAATGCTCCTAACGGTTGTCGCTGAAATTCTGCATCATGACTGTATGGTGACGAATCAGTTGAAATTGTGCTGTCAAGCGAATCTCTAATGGTTTTTACTTGGTCATCGAAGAAATTTGCAAATTGGTCTGGTAGGTCTAGTGGAGAGAAGGTTGTTGGAAGTGGTGAACATTTGTTCCTTGACATTAGTTTGTTAGTTATCTCTAAGAGCTCTTTGCAGCTGGAACTCTCCGTGATCTTAGTACTGTAGTGGGATGATTTGGCTAAATGGACTATGTTTGTGACGTTCTTGTTAGCGGCTTCGTAGATTTGTTTATGAATAGTGAGTCTCGTGGAAAGCCAAAGCCTCTCTGCTTTTCGGTGATGTCTTTTAGCAGTGCGAAGCTGGTCCCTAACACTGCTATACCATGGAGAACACTTTTTTATTGATACTCTGCATTTGGTGGCTGGGGCATGTTTTTCAAGCAATGAACGCAGGCAGTTATCAAGTTGTTCCGCTGTTGGATGTAAGAAAGTTGTTAGGTTTTCTTGTATGTCATGCATGAATTTGGTTCTATTTATCATACGGAGGTTTCTCTTAGTAGCAAATAGAGGTTGAGGGTTAGGGACTGATACGTCGAGATGGCATACAATGCAGAGGTGATCTGATGCAAGTTCGTGGGATACAAGGGTGGATTGTAGAATATTATCATCAGATCTATAAAGAAACCAGTCTAAAATGTGACCAAGTGTATGGGTAGGCTGGTTAACTGACTGTTTAAGATTGAAAACATGAATGGAATATAGGAGTTTTGACATGTATGGTTGACCAGGACAGTCAAAGTGAAAGTCAAAATCTCCAAGAATAATTAGGTTGCCACCTATCGAATTTCCATACTCTAGAAGATTTGGAAACTGCTCCAAAAAGAGAGATTCAGTCAGCTTGTTTTTTCTACTAGGATGAGGACGGTAGAGACAGAAAAAATAGACAGACCTTTGTTCCAGTGTGAGCGTTGTCTGGACTAGTTCAAACGATGTGTGGCAGAAATTGAAGGTTGTGTTGTACTTAAGGCATTTGATCATGGAATTCTTTGTAATTACAGCAATTCCACCTCTACGAGAGTTGCGGGGGAAGGACTTGATGGAGTAATCGCTGGGTGTTAAATCCGCACACTTATTTTCATCACCTGCGGAATGTAACCAAGTTTCTATTAGGAAGAAGACGTCAATATTCTGGTCGTTGATAAAATTAACAATTTCTGTGCGCTTTTCCGGTGATCCTACTGATTGAGCGTTGAAAAATGCAATACGTAGTGGTATCCCAGGGACAGTTGACACAACTGTTGACGATTTAAGAGGAATTTGAACCAGGTTATTAAAATTAACGGCAGAATTTTTAAGTTGTTTATCCGTTACGAGCGAAAGGGAGATAACTGGAATTTTTCTTCCTGTTCTACGCCGGCCAGCTTTGAAAGAACGTCTCTTTTTTCGCTTCCGTTTATATTTAAGAAATGATGAATGTATTCCCAGTTCGTTTAACTTTGAGCACAATGTAGTATCTAGAACCAAGATGTGGTCATTTAATCCAATTAATGAGGGCCCGTCATAATGTAAGCGGTCACGTGACGGCGGTTTATTAAAGCCAGTGCATGATGAAACACAGTAATTTAGACGATGATAGAGAACAAGCACACATATCATAAATATAGCACAAAATCGGAATCGATTCAACCACCTGCCGCATCTGGGGCGGATGCTCTAACCAGCAGGCTACTGGAGCGGTCGAAGTTTTTTTTAATGATATTGAGCTTCAAGTTTAGTTTTTGGTTGCGGCTGAATATAATTTACTGATCGTATAGAGATAGTTTTGATAGGAGGCAAGCAATTCGGAATGGGTGTATATTTGTGAAAGCTGTCGCTATGAAACTAATTGACTAAAAGCACCAGAGACACCGGTTACTATCGATATAGTTCTGGCAATAATATATATTGGTACACCTACAATGGTTGAAGTGGTTGTGAGAACAGTCAGACAATGACCAACATTTGCTGCTGCAGCAAGACTGCAAATAGTATCTACGATCATAGTCCGAATTTCCTCTGACCCTTGCCACTCCATGTTTGATATTTGGACATGTATATCAAAAATGATGTGGCAAGGGTCAGAGGAAACTCGGGCCACTACGATCAAACTCGTGCATTTGTATTTGAAAATCAGCGCTATATTATTGGTAATTCCATCTCGCAACTATTGCTCTGCTTCGATTTTTTTAAACCTCGGTATGACTGCAGGTCTGTCGTAGTTTAAAAGTTAAAAAAATAGTAATGCAATCGCCTATTTGAATTGGCCGACTGGCTGAACTTGTCCAGTCTCATAAACACGCGCAGGAGCAATATGCATACACACCTCTAACCAGATAATACTTTTTACTGGCTAAATTGTCATATAATTATAAAACAGTTTTACCTAGGGAATGCTTAAATCTCTGGCGATTGTGCATTATGGGCATCACACAAAACAACTATTACGCCAGAACCTTTGACATATAACATTATGATCGTCTTAACCCAATAACTATTAGCCGACAAATATGTCCTTGACGAATGACAGCCAAGACCTTACTTTTCTTATTTGAGTCAGTGTTGGTTTAAATATTTGATTGTGAATATAACTGGAGTGGATACATAGATGAATGCCACTTCGCCATTGTAGAAACAATTTCGGTGTGTTTTTGCACCTTCCGCTGAAAGTAACGCTTCGACGTGTTCACGTGAATATGCGATGATTCATAACTGTCCTCGAGCTGGCTTAGGTAAATCAGGGTGAACCCAATGCCAATTTCGATTTGAACCTTAACAAAATTATATGACGGTTCATATGAGAGTTTGGTAACACCACTTTGATGTAGATATTCCTCGAGAAGTGGAGCAAATTTGTTACAAGTGTTGACATCCGCTGCCTGCGGATCCAACATCTAGTCGGTCAATGTATCAACCACATCACCACAGTCAGATTCCATTACTTATATAAAATGACAGAAATCTAATCTTAACAGAAAAACTAGACACTTAAGTACCCGTCATGATAAACACCGACTAATTCCAACTAAATTTCATCTCCTGCGACTTGCGATGCTGACAATGCAATTGTGAAAAATGTATAAACTTCGTTATCTGACCTGGAAACTAATGATATTGGCTTTAAATATCAGCAATCAAAATGCCGCTAATTACTTTTGAAAATTCCTATTCGATCCCACGTACATTTAGTTCCAGTTATGATAAACAAGTATGATTGCATACCTTTAAGCTGTGACTTTTTGTTCCATTAAAACCCTTTGCAAAGAGATGTTAATATAAAAGGGCCGTTTGTGAAGATTCACGTTTTAATCTTTCTCCTTCTTTGAATAATATTAATTTTTAAAAAATATAAAACAATACTGCATGTGGTGGGGCGGGCACTTACCGATTTGATGATCCACGTATTGTCTCGTAACCTCAGCATCAATATATGCTTCGATATGAGCAAAGATCACAACGCTGTCTCAGATTCCTCCATTGTCAGTGAGGTAAGCCCGATTTTTTTACGACAGAGTGACGTTTTATCTTGACAAAAATATCTTTAAAGTGTACGTTTGACGTTCATAGTTTACCAGTTTGGTCTTCAAAATCTCAAACTTAAACGGATCGATACCACTAACAACACGATTAGTAAACTCGACAAATCTGATTTGGTGGCAACTCGGCTCTGATATATAACACATCAGTACCGTGTTGTCAAGCTGAGTAACGTCTGTAAATGTTAATAGACATAGAATAATACGCGTACTTTAATATGAAATCAATACCTGTGCTCCAGTGCAACAAGAAGATGACCATATATGAGACCATCACAACGTGTTTGTATTGGCATTATCAAATAAGGGTATTAGATGACGGCACCTGATAATCGAGTGAATCTTCCATTTTTACATGGCCACACACGCTATTGTTAAACCATTCATGATGCAAATGGCCCCATAACGCTGCAGCTCTTACAACCGCTGGAGACGCTGCTGCTGGTAATGCTGGAATCGCTGCAAGGAATTGAAATATTCCACCAGTCTTTTGCATGTATGTGACTTGGATAATTTTAATGTTGCTGAGGTGTTTCTGTATTTGACCGTATTAAACTGGATCAACCGCACGGTGACACATCCAGTTAATTTTGCTGTAGAAAGTTTCAGTGTGACTCCACAATTGATTTTGGTTGCTTGTTTTTTTTTCACAAATTAATATTCAGTACGGACACTTCACCTACTAATGTCCTTATATGTATACTTTAGAAGCTTTTGGGGACCATAGAGAATTACCCAATACAGTAGTCCGAGTCTCTGGGAGACAGAAGAGAGAAGGAGGAACGAAGGGAGACAAATGAAAAGAGAAGGAAGAAACATACAGATGAGTAGGAACTCAGGACAGGAGGGAAATTTCACATACTAATTCAAACGATGAACTAGGCCGTCGCTTGGTCGAGCGATAGGGTTTAGTTAAAATATATTTGAGAGATGACTGTATGAAATATATTGAATTGTTGTTATTTGAATTTCACAATTTTTGTATTTATTAGCTTAACTGTCGGCACCGCTGACTGAAGGGGAGTGGGGTGGGGGCTCGACCGACACATTGTGCCCCACCCCCCCACCGCCACGTAATTTAACACACACACACACACACACACACACACACACACACACACACCTCGAGTTTGCATGTTCTGTAAACATTGTGTAGCCAATATACGAAAATTTGCAAGTCCGTCATGTTTTGATGACTTGCCGCCCCATCCCACCCCACGCCAACTTTGAGAAAAGTTGAAATGACGTATCTTCCCCTTCCAAGAAACTGCAAGTTACAATGAAAACAACGGTGAGAAAACTTTTGTTCATTTTTTTAAAATTATGATTTAAGAAAATAGGCAAAATCAGCATGATATACGGTTTAAGAGATATTATGTTTCCGACTACAAGCAGTGCCGTATTAACCAATGGCAGGGCCCCTAGGCTTCGAACTTCTTTGGGCCCCTCGACATCCACCCACAAAATTCTCGCTCTTTAATTAATTTAACTTACCAAAAATGATATAGAAAGGTGGAATTTAGCAGCAGTCTGGTTGTTGTGGCATGGAGGAGGAAATTTTAAATGTAGAATCGTCCATTACGCAGCATTGCCATGGCATGGCTAAAAGTTGCATGGACCCCTGCTCTTGGTGGGCCCCTAGGCTTCAGCCTAGTCAGCCTTATGGATAATACGGCCCTGACTACAAGCCTGCTTTGTGAAATAGTGAAGCCTTTCCCCTTGAGAAAAATAAATAAATAATTGGAATGACGTATCTTCCCCTTCCAAGCGACTGCAAGTTACGAAGAAAAAAATGGTGAGATAAAACTTGTGTACTGTTTTATTATGATTTACGAAAATAGGCAAAATTAGCATGATGTTCGGTTTGAGAGATAGTATGTTTCCGACTACAAGCCTGCTTTGTGAAATAGTGAAGCAAGTGAGGGGTGTCAGATATTAATATTTTATTTTCCATTTTGTATTTTTTCTTTTTCTTCCTCTAGCGCAAGCACATTTTAAGTATAACGTAACCAATATCGCACATTGTGTCAGTAGAAGTAATACTATTAATGTGTTCCTGCTTAATATGTATTTTTAAAAATCTTATTCTTAAAAATAAGCGACAAGACTCAGCTTTTGTTATATGAAGATGAATAGTTTTCCAGTTTATACATAAATGTGATTGGAATTACGGAGAATTCTTACTTTTACACATATAACTAAAGTACATGGTCCCTGGTTTAAGTCAAAGTGTATCTACATGATCTATTCATATTGATCTGGTGATGAAAAGGACTCTTCTATTTGGAGGTAGTTTTTGTCGATCACATGACATTTACTCTACTTTCTTTTTCGGATGCACGGTATGATGGCGTGCGGGCTGTTAACCGCTATTTATTTTATTGTAGACATTGCATGCTGTAGAGGTGAAGAACTGCGAAGAGGCTCATTAAACGGCGGGCCGTGTTACCCGTAAAAATGCCGGAATTTGGGAGGTCGTAACGATTTCAGTCATTTTTACTGACCTTTATTCCCGCATAGTAACTGATTAACTTAGTAAGTCGAATCAGTCTTTTATCGATTGATCGTCTCACGTTTTCACTCACTCATTGTATATGATAATTCTTTCTGAACGAACGATATCGAATGGTGGTCGAATTTAGTTTATCTCGCGGTGTCTAGGATATCTCCGCGTTATATTTATATTCAGTATTGATCATTTGCGGGGTGGGTGGGGGTTGTGGTAATATACGGCATTAACATTCTGTTGCTACAAAAGATCTAACAGTTACAGGTCACCTGAATTCAGACTCTCACTCAGTTGTAACCCTTTATGTCTTATGAATGTTTTTCTCTGGTTTAGTCAGTTGTAATCTTGCCATATTTAAACAGTATAATATGGTCACATTTGTGCTAATGGGTCATAAAATATTACTGAAGTATAACCACTGGCTGGTCTAAGTGCTTAGGGTTTCCACCTCTGATGTGGGAGGTCAACGTTTTTATCCAGTTCAAATTCTCTTTCTTCCCTTACTCCACATATTTCCACACATTTTATTCCCATGTATTACGAGAGAGAGAGAGAGAGAGAGAGAGAGAGAGAGAGAGAGAGAGAGAGAGAGAGAGAGAGAGAGAGAGAGAGATAGTGCACCAAGCAGCCAGTATTTAGATGAAATTGTGTAAATTGTTTAATTTATTTAGAAAATGGGGATTATTGATTTTTTTTCAAATTATTTTTTTGTAAAGAAAATTAAAGATAAATAAACTGAAATTCACCCTTGATAAAAGAAATTGTAGATCAACAGTTTACTATTGAAAAAATTTCTGTGTGTATTAATACACTAAGGTTGAATCACAATTTGATATACTGTCCTTTAGATTGCTATATTCCTGCATGTTAAAAACATGCTAATTTTTTTAATGGATATAATATAGCATGCAGTATCACTTGGGGTCACAGTGCTTTTTAAAAAATATCGACTATGATCCCAGGTTTTGTTGCTATTGATGTGGCATCATTGGAAAATTTGCGATTTCTCACTCTCTTAGTTCTTAGCTGATGGATTATTTGGTAGATGTGAGTCATGTTGACTTAAAAAGTCATATATACAAATAATGGAAGTCCCAAACATCACTAATCTACCAGAATATTAATAGTATTTACACCATCCTTATATTCTGTTCTGAATGTTTTCAGTGGCAGTGTTTTAATTTTCTTTATTGTTGTGACCAGATGACAGATGCATACTCCAAATGAGGTCTTTATATATTTAAACACAGAGAAAGGAAATTTTTCTCATCAACTGTTATGTATGTAAATAATTTGACTATCTGAGCTTGTTTGATATGGCTACCTTTTTAAATCTCATGTTCACAGTGACTACCTTTTTAAATCCCAAGTTCACTATGGCTATCTTTTTAAATCCCATGTTCACTATGACTACCTTTTTAAATCCCATTTTTACTATGGCTACATTTTTAAATCCAATGTTCACTATGGCTACCTTTTTAAATCCCATGTTCACTATGGCTATCTAATTAAAACCCATTTTTACTATGGCTACCTTTTTAAATCCCATGTTCACTACGACTACCTTTTTAAATCCCATTTTTACTATGGCTATCTTTTTAAATCCCATGTTCACTATGGCTACCTTTTTAAATCCCATTTTTACTATGACTACCTTTTTAAATCCAACGTTCACTATGACTATCTTTTTAAATCCCTTGTACATTAAACTTTACTCAGGCCTAGGGTCCATTGTATTTCATATGAAATTTAAGAAAAAGCAAAGTAAACTTTATATAGCTTGTGCAATGTGCATGTTTCCTTTCAAAGTCTTATCCTAATATTTTTGTAACAGATCATATAAGGGAATAGTGTGTACTAATACATTGTGCTTAATATAACCTAATAAATCAGAAATGACCTATGTTAAGCATGGGCTTTTCATGTCATGAAGCATGGGTTTATCATGGGGCATGGGCTTATATCAGATAAATATGGTAAGTTACTTCAGTTCCTGAGAATCTGCCGACTTTAAATATTCCAAATATGTATTATTTTAGAAACATTATATGCTTACTGTTTCATATCATCTTTATTTTACAGATCCCAGTCAGAACTAAATTTTGGAGATTTGTGGTACAATGGCAGAAGGTGAGAGAGGTAAAAACTTAAGGTTTTCATATAGAATTATTGACTGGTGATAAACTGTCTAAGTTTGACATCATTATGTCCTAATAAAAAACTCCTGTTCAAACTTAATTGTAACTTTGATATAGATATTTATCTCATCCTGTAGGATATTGTACATTGCAGGAAGTGTAAATTTGCCTTAGGGCTTCTGTGAATTATATAGCTTTACCTGTCAGGTAACCATTTACATGTCTCAGCTATATTAGGGTATAGACCATTTGAGAATGCAAGAAAAGATGGCACTCTAACATAAGTGTTGTCATATACTAAATGACAAGCAAGAATAAATAAAATAATCCCTATATGAATAAACAATAATTATGAAATAAATAAATAAAATAATTATTTATTAAATACAAATATAAATGTTGGCTTCATACTAAATATACATATACATGTAAAAGGGAGTAGCATATTTAATTGTAACAGTATACCCCTCCACTTTAAATGGCTCCAGCAAACAACATTTTAAAACTTCTGGTTGACAGATTTTTACTTTGTGAAATACAGCAGTTAAATGGAGCATCTTATTCCTTGCACATTCAATAAATACCAAATTGATAAAATTGTTATGGAGTGTACAGAATATGTCAACATTGCAACATCTCCCAGCAAGTGGACAATGCATGATTCTGTCCTCAAAGTAACCAACATGTTTAAAACAAAATCATTGACATAGCAAGTCAAAAGAGCACTTCAGCTATTATGCAGTTTTGTTGCTGTGCACAATATGTAACTTGCAAATCATTGTTGTAGTTGTGACTATTTGACATTTAAATATGTATGTATCGGGAGGATGATATTTAACCGTTAAGTCTACCAGCTATGTTCTTTTGTAACTTTGTTACGTTCCTCAAAGAATACAATTATGTTATTTTCTTTTATTCAGGTTTAAATACAGTAATTTTCTAGAAGCTTGCTTAAATAGATGACATATTCTTTAATTGTGTGATCTCTTTTTTGTTTCACATGTTACATACTCATTTTTGCACTTTATACAAATCAGAAAAATAATTTTTCTTTCTTTCTTCTTGCAGACTATTCATTTAGTATCACATGTATGTATTTCAATAGTAACTTTATATTTGAATATATTTTTATATATTTATATTAGGATGTTTGAAGTATATAACACCTCGACACTCTAGTTCACATAAGAAAGATGTGCAAATTTTCACAGGCCAGTGATTGTAATTGTAAGGAAATAAAAAAAAGGTGCCATCTAAAGGTAGTTCTCAAACTTGTTTATTTCTCATCTTCAAAGCTTCATTTAAAGCCTATACAGAACAATGGTACATTGAAGATGAAACAGAGAATTGCGTCACAATCTTAGAGTTCACCAGTTTCAGAGACACTAGTAACATCTCTTTGTCATTTTTCAAACCCTAAATTCTGTTTTAATTATTTAGAAAAATGTGATCCACTTTGACAAAATAATAATAATAATAATAATAATAATAATAATAATAATACTAATGTTGTAGTACAGCATCTGATCTTTAGAAATTCCAAGTGCTTTACAGTATTAGATAATTGAAAAACATCTACAATGACATGATTACAAAAACATACACCATGATGTTACAAAACAAAAACATGCTGACAATATTTAATTAAGTGTAAATTAAAAATGTTATGAGTATTCAGTGGGTTTTATATTTAGCAAACCATTAAGGACATGGAAATATTATGCTCAACATTACTAGCTTTTTATCTGTCAATTTTAATAATCATGGCAAATTACCAACTAGATCACCTTTGTTAAAGCTGGACAATGTTTGCAGTTGTAATTGAATAATGGGAAAACCTGGGACTGCAATAGAGAATAAATAACTTAAAAATAAAGAAATCTGCTATATAATGGTCTTATGTATATTTAAATTAATTGTTTGTCTATTTTTAAATATTTCTTATTCCATTATAAGTTATTGTAATGTAATACTGTTTACTGGACTTGATGTTTGTAAAATAGTATTAAGCTCAGTTATGTTTGACTGGATTTATTTTTTTAATACTTCATTTATGTTAATACTTAATAGAAATATTGTACCTAGTTGCTGACCTTAAATCAGTGATAGTTTGGTAAACCACTTTTTAAAAAAAATCTTTCTCAGAGTAAGAACGATAAAGATGAGTCAAGGACACATACCTTGACTACGTGATGTGAGGCATGTGTTAATTTGTAGACAAATCTCTTTTATTCCCGAAATATGACCTCTTGACCCCCATCAGAGAATCTGTTTTGCATTTTTGATAATCTTAATACTGATGTGAGATTAATTTTGTCAGTTGTGCCTTAACACTTGAGAAGTCAAGTTCCTTTATGTTGTGTCCGGATTGGGGCTAAAATTTTATTTTCTTCAAATTATTCAATTTGAAGTGATTATTTTCCCTGAAAATACTAAAGTGCTTTGATAATTATTGGACATTGATATATACTGGAATTTATACAAGATTCAAAAATTGGAGTAATATTTTTGTATGAGTCAACAAGAGACTGTTTACAAATCAGTACAATGGTGACTATAGCATATGTCACTGCCTTCCATTTTGGAACCTCATCAGGATTTGAACTGTGATTCAATTAGAAATTTTCATTGATTGGACTTGTGTTTCTTTAATTCTTGGATTACAATTTGGATTTAATTCACAATACCAGAAGTTCCTTGTTTTTGACTTCGTAATTTAGGAGAATAAATTATTTGCTTATTTTTACCAAGCTTGTTGTCCTTACTCTTTTCTGTTACTTATGTTTAGAGCATTAACTCATAACAAAGCCAGAGAAAGACAAAAGGTACAGACGTTAAGAGCTACAGAAACATTGCAAGGATTTATTACTGTTATTATTATTATTATTATTATTATTGTTATTGTTTGACATAATTGCTTAGCAAAACAAAATCTCTCACTATATTTGGTCTCTGTTAAGAGTTGCTCTCCAATGTGTTAACAGTAGTAATCATTGGCCTCTCACATGATTAAGTAATGATCAGCGAGTTGCATTTATTAAGTATATATTCAAGAGATGCAAATATACTCTTTCTTGGCTAATAAGAAGATTTGTCAAAACCATGTTGATTGATGGCTTATGTAAGTGTAGGTATATCCTTTTGGTCCAAAGTTTGAACCAATCATGCAGCATATATTTGTGCAATTGCTATTGAGTGGAGTTGAGCAATTTTCATGCTGTAGCAGTGCAGTTGCTATTGAGTGGAGTAAAGCAATTTTCATGCTGTAGCAGTGCTTTTTTTGAACATCCCTATTTTTATTCATTAATAACTGCATTACATAGCATCCTGATTAAACCATAGGACTGATGGGGTGTATGAGGTGTCCTGAGAGGTGTTAACACCTCTGGTTGGCTAAGCATTCATACTCCTTCAGGGGTAGCTTGTCCACTTGGCACTAAGCTCTCACCTGTGGCTCTAAGACGCTGTGGCATGCACAGTGGTCACTTCTCGGAAAACGGCCTCGACTGGCATTCTAAACTAGGCTGAGGGTATGGTTGTTCAACCCTTGGTGAGTTAGGCTTTGTCTACTTAGCATGTGAAGACTGGATTTGGCAGCCTAGATGGAGGAACCTCCAGCTGGTCAGCAGGCAGAAAGGCGATTCCCAGCAAAGTGTTGTGAAGCAGTATGAGCTCGATGAGACACGTAAGACATCCTGGTCATCCACTGCACTCACCTCCGTCTCCGGCTATCTTGATATTATTGTGCTGCTGGACTCATTATGTGGAGCGAGAGAGTTAGGTCAACAAACTATGCATTTTTTCCTCTCTTAAAACAAAGTCACCGAGCAGTCATTCTTTTCATCCACCCATCCCATTTAATCACCCACTAAAGTCCCATGGCAACATACAAGTGACGAAGTGGCAAGTGTGGGTACACTAGCATCCGAAGCCATACCTGTATACAGGTTCAGGCCGTTAGGGTCTTTCAGACAGATATGGAGCAGAAGTGGAGTAAGGCAGTTACCTGAGCGACTGAGCAGCTCTCTTCAGGAATGCACTGCTTAGAGGCTAGAAAATCTGCCCTCCCTAGCCAGCATACTGTGGCTGGTGTAGAGCCTACTCTAGCAGTCAAAATACAAAAAAAAATAATTGAGGATTGTTCCTCTCACACTTGGCGCATGGAATGTATGCACCGTATTGGACAGGGACAATGCGGAAAGACCCCAGAGGAAAACTGCCCTAGTAGGAAAGGAACTCGCCAGATACAGTGTGAACATTGCTGCCCTGAGTGATACCCAGTTTGCAGGAGAAGGTAAACTCTGTGAAAGGGGATCCAGATACATTTTCTTTTGGAGGAGGTGAGGAAGTGAACAGCACCGCGAGGCTGGTGTCAGCTTTGCAGTGAAAACACCACTGATTATCAAATTGGCTGGACTTTCCAAGGGAGTAAACGACAGACTCATGTCATGAAACTCCCTCTCATTTATGGAAAAAGTACCTTAACATCATCAGTTGCTATACTCCAACCATGACCATCTTAGATGAAGTGATTGTCAATTTTTATAAGGATCTTCACTCTGTCATTGCAGATGTTCCAGTGGCAGATAAGCTTATAATTCTTGGCAATTTCAGTAGGGTAGGCCGTGGTCACGATGCCTGGAATAGAGTGCTAGGAAAGCATGAAGTGGGTCACTGTAACAGCAATGATCTCTCTTTGCTCCAGTCTTGCCCCGAGATTAATTGCTGACAACCAATACAGTATTCTGCCTCCCTACCCAAAACTGGATGTCATTGATGCACCTTCGCTCTAAGCACTGGCATGTCATCGACAACATCATTGTCAGGAAGAGGGACAGGCAGGATGTGCGTGTGAGCAAGTCCTTGTGTGGCACTGACTGCTGGGCGGACCATAGTCTCATCATCATCAAGTTCGATATCAGTCTCCCCCAATTATCCATCAATGAAGCACTAGATGACCTCCATCCCACGTCTGCAATCCTGTGGCAAAGCACCTGGTTCAGACTCCATCCCAGCTGAAGTCTACAAGGTTGAAGGCACAGCCCTGATAAAAAGGCTCCATCAACTGTTTTTACTGATGTGGCAGTAAGAGACTATTGCCCAGGAATTTAAGCACTCTTCCATAATCCACCTGTATAAGTGAAAAGAGAACTGCCAAGCCTGAAACAACCACCAGTGTATATCCTTACTCGCAATTGCAGAAAAGATACTCGACAGTATCCTACTGAACCACCTGACTACACACCTTGACGAGGGACTACTTTCAGAAAGCCAGTGTAGATTCCGAAAAGAACATGGGACCATCAACATGGTGTTTGCTGTGAGGCCACTACAAGAGAAATTTTAAGATGAAAGCACTGACCTTTTCTCCATCTACGTTGACTTGACAAAGGCCTTTGATACTGTCAGCAGAGAAGGTTTTTGGAAGGTAATGGCCAAGTATGGATGCCCAAGAAAATGTATAACCTTTTTGCAGCATTTCCATGATTGCATGAGTCAAGGACAATTGAGAGAAATCTGTGCCATTCCCAGTAACCAATATCATCAAGAATGGATGTTTTTCGCTATGCTGACTAATGTTTTCAGAGATGGAGAGGTTTGAGTCAGCATCAGGTACCGTACAGATGGAAGTCCATTCAATCCCAGGAGGCTTCAAGCAAAAACCTAACTTATGACAGACATCATCAGGAATTTTTTTTTTGCTGATGAGTGTGCCCTCAAGGCTGGTTCAGAAGCTGACCTGCAATGCAGTGTTGGCACGTTCTCCAGCTCCTGCAGAAGCTTTTTGCTCACCATCAGTACCATGAAGATACCAAGAAGACTGAAGTCCTGCATCAGCCATTGCCTGGAAAACCCTATGTTGAGCCCAACTTCACCATCAATGTCCAAAATCTCAATGTAGTGAACCGCTTCACGTACCTTGGCAGCTAACTGTCACAGGGTGTCACTATTAGCAGCAGAGAGGGTGAACCTCACAACTTTCCGAGCGTCGATTCGGAAATCTGAGGCTTCCACCAAATAGTAAAAAAAATGGCGTCTATTCGATAAAATAAGATTTCCTTATATACGCCAACGTCGTTGTCATCCACCCTCTCTGCTGCTGGAACTTTCAGTTCTGGGTTAACAAAAAATAATAAATGATTTCAACCGAATATTTGATCGAGTCTTTAGGACGAAAATCATTTGAAATTGCAAAGCAATTTAGGATTTTACAAACAAACTAATCGCTAACACCTCTTCTTGTAAATCAATCAGATTATTTGACTGGTCGGTGAGTTTGAAATTAATTCTCGTTAACGAATTATTATGGCATCGCATGTAGACAGGATTAATTGGGTTTTCAATAATTAGGAATCCTGGAGGAGCTGTTGGTGCAAACGAATAAAGAATATATCCCTGCTGAGCTTGATTTGATTGCTCTAGATTAATTTGATAGCTTCCTTCAATTGCATCACATACTAAATTGAGCGCAATCACCGTTGAAATATTCACATTATGAGGGGCAATATGCCTACCGCCACCATCTGGATCATTATTAAACCTGAAGAGGACAGCTGAATCTGATTTTTGTAGCGCCTTGATATCGGTTTTAACAATTCTTGCTAGTTCATCAGCGTTGTATTTGGGAAACTTGAAATTACGCAGATTGTCCTCTGTGATATTGTAATCGGTTAAGAATCGTTGTTTATTGTCGCTGTTGTCATTAATTATTGTTTGAATAATTAGTTCATAGATATATTTCATGTCCGATATAAGCTGATTTATTATTTCAACGTGTTTTTGCGATTTTGTTTTCCGTAGTTGTTCTAGTTGTGTGTCATATAATTGTTTAATCTCATTAAAATAACCACGGACGTCAGTTAGCGTAAATGAAATAGTAACAGATGAGTCGGTTGTTCTTTTAATGATAAAATCCCATTGCAATGTTTCTTTGTTGGTAAATATAAATCTATCGGCGATTCTTCCTTTTCTTATATCAGATAAATTATCTCGATAACTGGGATTGATTTCATGATATGATTGTATGTCCGTGGTTAAGTCGGTGGCGGATTTTTCCGGTGGTTTTTCAGGCCATCCTAACACTGTTCTTAACGAGCTGTTATATATATCTACAATGTATCCCTCTGTGCTTATTTCGATCGACGACGAGAGTGTCGGTTGATGAAGATTAATAGCTATTTTTGATTCTTTTCCAGTGATTGATTTTATTCTACGCTGAATTTCAGCATTGATTTGCTTAATTTGGTACGACCCAGTTGGTAACGAAACTGTTTCCCACTCTGGAGTACCATCGGGTTTATTCTTATACGAGAACACCAGTGTGTTATTGGGTTGCTGACCACTAAATGCAACCGATCTGATATTAGGCCAACTGTGATACACTCGTAGTTTTGCTAGCGCTATCTCCTTCACTGGGACCGGAGAGGGGAAATTCACACTGAATTCTGGATTCGTTGATGTTATTGATATCATACTCGTTTGTACTGGGTTCGTGTTCTCCACTATTCGTTGAAGTAATTCCATCGGTGTCGTCATCGTTGCTATACTCATGATTTATTTCTAATTTTGGTATCGAGGAATCATAAATACTGACCATCACTGAGAACTCACAATCTGGTAATGTTGATATTATTGAGATCATTTTTTGTTTTTTTGGGTTCGTGTTTTCTGATTCCATCGGTGTTGTCATTGTTATTATATTCATGTTGTCGCTCTAATTTCGATATCGCGGAATCAAAAATACTGACCATCGCTGAGAATTCACTATCTGATATAATCGTATTATCGAGTGACGACGATATCATCAATGATAATTGCGAGTATGCGGTTGATGCAATATGAAATTGAAGTAAGTAATTCTGCAGTTTACTCTGGCTGCATGATGATATCTTTTTTGCTATCCCGGTTAATATACCCCCGATTGTAGCCATCGCAGAAATGCAAATTGGAACTACGACCGGGGCAATCATTGTAACCGATGCAAGTATTATTCCGGCACCAGTGAGAACGCTTGACACCGAGTAGATAGTAACATCAATTGCGGTGATTCTTCGTCGGTATTTTTTTATTTTTATTTGATACTCCTCAGTGAGGGTTTTGAGTCTATTCTGAAATTCTCTGACCTGATCATAGCGACATTGCGTCGATGACAAAGTCATTGTTGTTATTTTAAATCCGCTAGTGTTTTCAATTATTTGTCATCGTTAGCGGGAATTGCTAGTACTTCAGTCGGAAAAATGAGCTACGAGTTCTAAACACCAGGCTATTTTTGATCTAATGGTGGAGCTATCAACCGCGACGACATTAAAGTTTTTTTTGCGACCATCCATAATTAACGTCGCGGTGCCACCAGAGTAGGTTTTACCGTCCGCGATCATATTAAATTGATCGATAGAGATCCACGTTAGCCTGTAAATACCATCGACCCATGTTGGCTTGTAGTCAGGGCCCACTATACCGGGGAGACCCAAGATACCGATGGATAATGTAGTATAACCGTCTCTTATCCAATCCATGGTTCCATGATTAACCGTATACACGATATTTTTAACGCCCGTGTAGTGATGTGGAATCTTTACCTTTTCAGATATTCTTTTCAGGTTAAAAAGATCGTCGAAAATATCGAGATAATTTACCCTGATTTTGGTAGGATCTATTGTTTTTCCACTCTCCTCCCTGTTAGAGAAGAATAATGAAACCAGAAGGTCTTCAACTTTAAGCTCTGCTTGGGTTTTAATATGGTTGTCGATGTTAGAAAATTTCGTCGTGATATCTTGGAGGCTACTGCCCTCAAAGAACTTATTAACAATATCGCTGGTGTGCTTTTGTTTGTCAATAGCGCTTTTAATTTCCGCGAGAGTCATGCCTGTCAACGATGTGGTTTCAGACACAGGTGTTCTCCCTAAAAATTTATCCACGATGGTATTAAGTGTTGTTTGTCTCACCATAAACATATTAATATCTTTGAGAGTCATTGTAGATGTAGCCGGGACACCAAAGAAATTATTAGCGATGTAGGCATTGTGAGTGTGCTTGCCGATAAACTCACTGATTTCAGCGAGAGTCATGCCAGCCACAAGCGGGGTTCCAAAGAACCTACCAACAATGTCGTTTGTGAGTTTTTGATCTTCGCTTACTTTAAAAATCTCGAGATAATTTGTCTTGATTTCTGAAGCAGTCATCATCCTTCCAGCTTCCTTGTTAGCGAAGAATGAATTCAACAAGTCTTTAATTTCAGCGAGAGTCATGCCAACCACAAGCGGGGTTCCAAAAAATTTATGTACGACATTTTTGCGAAAAGCATTATAACCTCGTATAAAATCATTCAGCTCACGTTCGTTGGTAGCAATCTTGTTGTCATGGGTGGTAATCATGTTGTCATGGGTGGTAATCATGTTGTCGTGGGCGGCGATCTTGTTGTCGTGGGTAGCAATCGCGTCGGTGATCGTAGACACAAGTGCGCCTGGTTTAAGTTGTCCATCGTTGGAATACAGTGCAATAGAGTTTTCAGCGGCAGCGCGATGCCGTATCAAAATGTCATTCACGGATATATTACTGCTTTTCAATTTACCCTGGCGATCTTGAAATACAACTATTTCGTTCGGGTCAACACTTGTTAAATTTAACGTCTCAGCGATTTCATCTTCTATTATTTTTTTTACATCCTCGATAGAACCCGCAGATGTTTCCTCGGTGGGTTCCAACATTGACAGAGATTGTCCCCAAATATCGATCATTATTGTTAGCGTAACTTGTGTTTTCAATTTATTGATCCTTGTAATTTCCCACTCGTGTATTCGTTTACAATAATATGAGGTGGTTTCCACGGAGATCCAAAGGATTTTAATGAAATCTCCGCGAGGACATTTAATACTTCACGGCCGCATATCGGTGGATCATTTAATTGTTGTGTTGGCAGCGTAGAATAAAAAATCGGAAACCCTTTGAGTTTCATCGAGGAATTTATATACCGCATAAACTCGCTTGGCGGAGCTAACCCATATGAATCGAAATAGACAATCCCACGTGGATCAATCGCGTATGCAACCCAGTGAGTTCCCGATCCGCTGCTGTTATCAAGATTGATGATACCGGTTTCAACGTTATTTGGTTTTCTCGGTAATTGATCTCTCATAAAAACACCTCTGAAATTTTTAATCGCTAGTTTTTTAGCAGCATCAATTAAATCAAAATTGGACATAGGAACCATAGGTTCCTCAACCATAGGTTCGGAAATCGAAGATTTTTCAATTAATAAACCGTTCCTGGTATTCTTCTTAGACCCGATCCGTTCACGGATTTCCCGCTGTACCATGAATACGGGGTTCCTGGTAGGTACAACCCCTTTCCCTTTTTTTTATATCCTTTCCCAGTTGCCTTTTTCAACGCCATCCCTGCCGCGGTACCAACGGCTCCCAACGCTGCCGCCTTCGCCACCGCTGGGGCAGCCGCTGCAATCAATGCTGGTATTGCGGCTAACAATGGAAATATACCACCTGATTTTATCATGTTGGCGACTGCGGCTTTCGAAAATTCTATTTGAACTCCTCGCTTATTTTTCATTGCATCATTGAAATGTTTTATTTGACGATCCGTTAATGATATTTTATGTGTACCTCCGGACATCTGCGCTGGTTTTAACGTTATTGTTGTTCCACATTCCTTAGCGGATTTTGATTTTAATTTCTTGACCTGACCATCAGTCAGCTTGACACTAACAACACTATATGGCATTTTATTGTAAAACATATTTATTCTTTCAATTGATCTAATTGGGGAAATCCTATGGAAACTTTTCAAGTTTCATTTACAGATTTTCCACTGGTGCATCAACAAGTCTCATTCGTCCGCCAACCCCTTCTAACAACATTGATTTGTCGCTGAGAATGACAGCAACCGCTCTATAATTAACACCACCAGGAGCTGCTATACGAGCCCTAAAATGTATGTCAACAACGGATTGTCTCATTAAATCAAGATGTTCCAGCGAAAAGTAATAAATCGGATACAATTTCTTAAAATCGAGTTGAGATATTTGCAAACCAGTATCAACGTTTTGATCACGACCCATATATGACAGCATCCGATGATATACACGTGCTATATGATTTTCTGTGTAATTAAGTTGTATATCCTCGGTTGGTTCTTGTTGTCCGTTTATTCTCAGCGAGACTTCTCTAACACCTAACTGATCAAATATCATATGGCTGCGTTGTTGATTACCAACTCGCTCATTATTCTGTAACGCTATAAATATATGACGTGGAGCTGAAACGCCTTGTTTTGATGCCAGGTGCCATGTGAATATATCATCGACATTATCCTGTTTGACATCAGTCGTTGTTGTTAGCCAACTTAGCAATGATTTGCCACCTGTTTCCATAAATGAGAGTAGCCGCTCTTCTCTGGTAATTGATGGGGTCATTACTGGCATCCACAATACCAATTTAGTTATTTTAACTTTACCCTCAGCGGCACCAGTACGCCAAATTGCATCGTTGTCATTGCCTTTTCGCACTAACGCGATTGTGTGTTTGGCTCCATAGATGACTTTTCTGACATTTCTGCAGAATCCAAATATGTGATGGAGTGGAATTGCACACGAAAACTTTTTCTCTTGTCCTTCCAATGCTAATTTTCGTGTTGCAAACCCTAGATTGAAATTACCATTAACGCCTCCGAGAATATCAAACGCAGCTCCGGGTCTAGCTCGACGTTCTGGATTAGTTGCTTCTCTTTGATTATCAACTGAAGTGTCTTGCGGTGTTAACACTTTAATGTATTGAATGTGGTCAGCGTTATCAGTAGTATCCTTTGCAAACATCATAGACGGACCAGCCGATCTTGTATAATCATCGGAATATCTTGCTAGTCCGATTATTGTTGTTGCAACATCAACCTCGCGTTCTATTGATTCAATTTCTTTTCCATCAATGAGATATCTTGCACTTTCAAATAACGCCATTATGCCATTGTTAACGAACCCAACTCGGATATTTGGGTCATCTGCATATGGGGTATCCTCTGCAACATTTGTTACGAGTTTTCCTTCGATTTCGATAAATGCTTCACACGGCAAAAAGTATTTACTTGTATCTTGAACTTGAAGTTCAACTCGCGATCGTAGGTCGGGTTGTATTGCATGATAGGAATAGTATTGATAATCGCGGACGGAATCATCTTTTCGCATTGGGGCTTCCATATCAAGCGCGGGATCAGCTGTTCGTTTAAACATTTATAACATACTAGTGTTTTCAATTGGTGAATTGCAAAGCAATTTCATCTTTGTAATCATCGTCGTTGAAAATTCCTCGAATTTCTTTTTAGTTTCAAACCACTTCCTGCTATCGCGTTCATGATAGCGTTATCTGTTACTGGCGAAGCTGTCAATTGTGACGAAGTCAATTGCGCTAGTTTTTCTTCCACTGCGTTATTTATTACTTTGCTGATTTTTGCAGGCATCACTGTAGTTGATGGCAGCACCACTGACGAAGTCATTCGTGGTTTCTTTCGCACCAATGATGCTATTTTATCTTTCGCAGCAGAAAATGCCTTTCCAGCAAGATTTCCAACGAAATTGATTCCCTTATCACGAATGATATCAATGGCTTTCATTGATAATTGTTTAGCTAACGGCGCCACCTTGGGAGCCATTCTTGTAAATAACCCCGCAATGGTATTGCCGAAACCATCTCCGTACCACGCGCGATAAACAGGCAATCGTGAGTTCACCACGTAGACGCTTACGGGTTTATCATGGTTGTAGTGTATAATCATCTTATTATAAAACTAGTAGTTTTTCAATTAGTGGTCAATCGCTTACATCCATAAGATTTTCATCGTTGTGATTTTCAACTAATTCAGCAATAAGTTCTCGATATACATTAATGTCCATGATACCACCAGCAAATAATCGTCTACAGATATCAGCGGCCTCGTTAATTATCTCGACGGAGTTATTTCCGGCTCGTTTTCCTCCGATGAGAACCTCTAACCGTGATATATCACTGAGAATATTACCAGGACATGTCACGGTAGAGTCAAATACATCCTTTGGATTTTTAATCGAATATCCCTTTCCGCTTGTTTCCTCAGTTGTACCAGTTGCGCCCTGACTATCATCAAGTAATTGCCTTTGTCGGCCTCGACTTTGTTTTTCTCGTTCTTGTTGTTTTTGTATACCATAACTATCAACTCCTACTTTAAAAGATCTATACTCAATTGTATCCTTTTTCAAATTACCAATAATCCCCTTATTCGTTTTATACAACCAATTAACCCATTCATCTCGGCTTATTCTACTGTTTTTATACTCGTCTTTTAAAAAATCCTTTCTAGAATCAAAGCTTTTGGCGGCGAAATCACCAAAAGTCGTATAATCCTGGTGTTTTATTAATTCAGGTTTTTTTATTTTTGTTATAGCTTCTTCGGTGAGTTTGTCTATAAAGGAAACACCTCTTGGGGTGACGACATCAACAAGTTGTGGTTCAGGTGTGGAATCATCAATATCAGCTAATCGTTCATACTCACGCTGAGTTTTTATATCACTGGATAACTGTTGTATCCCTGCGCGTGTTTGTCCGGTCTCTGCTGCTACCTTTTCAAGCACACCAAGAACAGGCACTTCGCTTGCCTTCCTTAGGAATATCTCCGTATATTGCTCGTTCAGTTGCTGTTTTCACATCGCTGGTCGCCTTAGTTACCGGGGCGAACAGTTGTTCACTTGACACAGAAAAGTCAGTCTGCGCTTGTTGTCGTTGTTGAAGTTGATCGCGAAGTCTGTCTCGAACCGGTATAAACTTTTTAATTGCTGCTAGCCGCTCTCGGGCTAATCTAGTTGTAAGCGATTCACCAACCATATATTGTTTGTGAACTAAATTTTCAAATGTGAAATCCGGAGGGTTTCCATCATAATTAAAAGCTTAGTTATTTAATAACTTAGTTATTAAATAATGTACCATCAAGCTAACGTATTCATCTTCGACAGGGTTAAACTGTACGACGCTATTCGCGAGTGTTTCAGAAATAACATCGCTGGGGATTTCAGAATTGTAATATCTGAGAATGGCGATGAACGATTTGTGTTAACGACGCGGCAACAAGAACAATTACGTGAAAATGGAGGCGTCGCGGTGATTACTTGCTACTACGACCAGATCATCCATTATGCACATAACTGCATGAGCAAGTCAAAACTGATGAGTATCCTTTCAGGAGAAAATCCTATGTAACAAGTGTTACAAAAAACGCTAAAAAAAAAATAAATAAATTATTTAAATTATTTACGAAAGCCTATATTATTTTTTAGTAACACTCACGTGGTTAAGATACGGGTCGCTCCTCGTTTAACATTTTTCTAAGATCACGAACTTTAGAACCAATTTCAGCTCGTTTTTGATATTCTTGGCCAAGCTTTTGACGTATTGCTTCAACGGTGCTAAATAGCGTTATAAATAAATTAATGTCGTTACCGTACAAACAACCATTAATGGATTTTTGAATTCCTTTCACGAGCCTGTACATCCTAGGTAAAACATAACGACCCTTACTAGACAGATATTCAATATCTTCATATTCCGAGGTAATCTTGTCAACGTCGAGACTTTCAGATAATAATACCCCTTTATTATTTAAATTTGAGATTTCAGCAATTATAGCATTTACATCATTGATATCCATTATTTATATTTTTATATAAATAAATTTATTTATAAATATAGTATACTGTATCTCTAATTAATAAAAATAAAACATATATGACAACACATCTTTGGAACTCCTTGGGTGCCTTCGCATCCAAGTAAGCCCAAGGGGACCCGAAACATACATCTCCGGAAGGGAGGCCTAAGGTGGCAAACGCCATCTTAGACCGCCCAGAAGATATGCTTGAGGTATAACGTCACAACATGGACGGCACAATGCCATATATTTCCGCTCGAGTGTTGCGGCAAATTTTAGGCATAACATATACTTAATTAACATAATTAAGGATGGATTATAATTCAATGGAACGATGATGGTATGATATATTTCCGCTCGAGTGTTGCGGCAAATTTTAGGCATAACATATACTTAATTAACATAATTAAGGATGGATTATAATTCAATGGAACGATGATGGTATGATGTGGGCGTGGTAAACCAAACCAACATGGCAACCCATGAAATCTCATTCATGGTTGCATGAGTTGGAAAAAAACACCAACCCACGCTACCGAGAATGCGATAGCATGGGTTGCCATGTTGGTTTGGCTGAGGGGGACCGCCCCACCCCCCCCAATTAATAGAAAAAAACATCTTCCGTTCGCCATCAAATAATGTGTCTGCTATGGGGACCGAACACGTAGTAGTTGATAGCTATGTTTACAAGACAAACACGATACCATTACACCACGAACAGTCATACAGAATAGAGATTTTTTAATATATATATATATATCTGATATACTTAACAATAAGAGATTTTTAAAATAGACAATTTTATGCTGCAACAATGAGAAATATTTTAAACAAAATAATACAGTTGTTTAATAAAACAGCGTTTTTATACTCTGTTATAATTCTCTAGACAAAATACATTCACATACAAGGAATTTTAACCACGCCCACCTACTTCAATGAATAGGAAACACTCGCGTTCCGGCTGAGCGAACATAGGTAATGCGTGGATTATAAAGAACGTCTGTACTGAAAAGAACGAGTTAGCTGTCTGCTTTACTGCTAGTCCACCCACCCCACACATGAGATATGTAGATAAATAAAAATAATAATGCAGTTTTAGCCCGCAAGTGACAATAAAAAGTTTTATTCTCTATCGAAAACTCATGCATTATATCTCCATTACAGTCACGTGGGCGCACCTAGTCAAGTACAGGTAATATAGCAGGCGACAAATTCCTTTGACGTCATGATACAAGGGAACTTAGTAGGTAGGGTGTGAATTGTAGTGCGGATTTATCCATAAAGGATTTATCTCCTTTAAATAGTTTCAGTGTATACGAACTTTATTTTATGACCATTTTTTTTAGACAGAGATGTTTTAATGATTTTTTCAGCAACAAATCGAATGGAAGTACTGCAAATATCGAAATATTTTCCAGCCGCATTTATCGACTGAAAGCTTCTCTCTTCATTATTTTCTAAATCAAACGATTTCACACCCTTGGGATGTTTCGCGTGCTTACCAGCGTTGCTTTTTAAAAGGTTATCGCGCTGCGAGACGGCTTGAAGATTCCCAAGACAATTATCAGTCTTCACGCCATTTATGTGATCAATCACAAGACCGTCTTCGATTAATCCGTAAAATGCTTCATAGATGGCTCTGTGACAGAGATACTTCTTCCTCCCAGCTGAAAACATCAAATAGCCCATATTATTCAGATACCCAACAGGTTCTTTGAGTCTGCGGTGCCTGACAACACCATCACTAGAGGCTTCGTAATTAGCAAGCACTGGGTGAGGTCTGAAATCTTGGCTCATTTGTATAATAATACTACTTGTCTAATTTATTATCTGCTTTAATTATAAATCTCTGGATATAATCTTGAGGGGTTTTTATTACTTTGTCCTTGATTTTATCAAGGATGACGGAGTCAATGATTCGTTTGTCATAGTAGCGTTTTAGTTCCCTGTATCGTTTACCCCCACAAGCAAGGCATAATTGCGATTTTCCTCTAACACCCACCCCACATTGGAGGCATGCGAGAGGGCCTTTTGAACCGTTTCTCACGCTTTGCATATGATACCCACAGAATTCGCTTCTGCATGATTTGTTACACGGGGTTGTAGATCCAATCATTAGCCACTTGCAGTGATTCATTATACTATATTTTTCTATTTAAATACTTGTTTTAATTATAACATGGAGGAGTTCAAGAGATTATCGAAAATTAAGCCTTGGAAAAATACTAAATTCAATCTTGATAGGGAGTTCCAAAGATTATCGAAAATCAAACCTTGGAAAAATACTAAATTCAATCTTGATAGGGAGTTCCAAAGATTATCGAAAATCAAACCTTGGAAAAATACTAAATTCAATCTTGATAGGGAGTTCCAAAGATTATCGAAAATCAAACCTTGGAAAAATACTAAATTCAATCTTGATAGGGAGTTCCAAAGATTATCGAAAATCAAACCTTGGAAAAATACTAAATTCAATCTTGATAGAGTCTCTGATACACCAAAACGTCTAATCGGTGATAGAACTATACTCGGTAAAATCAGGGAGTGTTTTAATGAATTCTACCGAGACGGTGCAGCATACTGTTGGTCGACATTTCGAATTATTGATGAAGATGTCAATGTACCCATCATCGATGCTACTATGAACGATAAAAGAGCAGCTGAGATAATTTCACATTTTGGCACGAAGAGGTATTTTTTCAGAATAAAATTCATTATCTACGACGAAGGTGAATGGATTATCAGGGATAAATTTGAACCAATCCTCAAGGATAAAAAAACTGTTATTGTGAGTAGAGATTCCAAACCAGGAATTCTAACTGGAATTGACAAACCATACTACGAGAGATCTTATCCCGTAACAGCAATCGTTTATGGGATATATCCGTTAAATGATAAACCCGATATTGCAAAACTAGCTCCTATGAAATATTCACCATTGACTTCGTCAAGGCTCAATTGTGTAGCAACACGGGTAATGGAACACTTCACAAATGCATCCCGAGGAAATAAACTAACTGATCTGCGACGTAGGAAAATAACAGAATGGGAACTGACAGTGAAACAGCACGGTGCAAAGATTTCTGATATAGCTAAATTAGAAACATCATTAAGATTCCCAATAACCGTTATGACGATAACCGGAGAAGTATTACACGAACCGAAATATAAATTACAAGGAGCGCCAATACAAATTATTGATCATAACGAACACGCGTGGACACCTGCAGTAACAATATTTCCACGAGATAGAACCGTGAAATATATCCCCCCGGAATTTTCCGGGGATGTTTTCTATGAAGAGAAATTATTTGATGCTATTCATGCGTTGTGTAAAGATGATCCTGTGTCAGTGTGGTTACTTAGTAGTGCTGGTTCCGAATCAGGATTTGATCAATTTGTAAGACCAAATGGTGAATTATATCGCGTTGAAGAATTAGATAACAGAATGAGAAAAATCGCTAGTGATTTTTCACCGGAGAGTTTCCATGAAAAACTACTCACGGATAGTTTTACTATTCCATCAGTGGTAGCTCACTTCGCAAGAGAAAAAAACTCATGGCGTCCAACACGAAGTGATTTTCTCGAGGACGTTAAATTGAGTTGCATCGAATTTGGTCATGGAGGACTGTGGAATACAAAATACCATCGTGACGGTATGATTTCAATTGATATATCCGCGTGTTATCCTGGAAGTTTTCTCGGGTATGGGGAATGCGCTGAGTACTTCAAACGATTTGGACACCCCACGCATGAAATGACTCGTGTTGCGATTAATGGACCATTACCTGATTTTGATTTAACCGGATTCGCTCGTGTGATATCATTTGAACTCGCTACAGGGTTACATCCGTGTAGTTATGTTTGGCTGGGTAGACACCTATCTGAAAAGGCCTGGATGCCAATAGTGTTACTACGATATATGATTGATTGTGGCATGCTGATATCGTTGATTGTTTCCGAAGCTATTATATGCTATCGAGCTCAAAAAGAAGTTTGGCTACCACAACCCGATCTAGATAGAATAATCAACGAACTACGAAAACAGTGTCCAGAAGAACAAATCATGAATTGGTCTAAGAAGTTATTTGAAAGTAAAAAAGAACAAGCAAAGGATTTTGGACGAAAAATAATCGGTAAATTTACCCAGGGTGGAAGATACGACAATGCAAAATTTTCCTCGCGGTTGATCATAGACGTCGCTGAATGCGATTTTCTTGTAACGGATTTAACGAAACAGGGAAAACTTGTATCCCGTAAGGATGCTTTTCTATCCAATGGTGAGAAATTAGGTACGGTTGTTACCTACTGTGATGGATATAATTCCCAGTACACACATTTGAGAAGTTCTATGCTAGCTTATGCTTCTATCAATTTATTTTCGATGATAAATAGATTTCCTAATACCGCGGTTAGAGTAGCCACTGATTCGATGTATATACACAATAAGTACAAATCAGCTGTAGCGGCATTCACAGATCCGGAGGAAGCGTGGGGGCGTTGGCGATTTAAAAAGGAGATGCTACATGAGTATTGTGAATCCGCAGACGTTGCCATGGATGAAAAGTACTTAAAATGTGATGAGATTCAATCAGAATTTTCTAATGCACCACCGGTATCTGATCCAATATGTAGATACAAGACAGTTTATTTAAACGGTTGTGGTGGGTCAGGAAAGACAACTCGTGCAATTGAATTATATCGTGGTGGTGGAAATACTTGTATTCCTACTAACATGATTGTGTTAACACCGACTCACAGACTCGCCAGAGAGATGATACAGCGAGGGGTAAATGCTTGCACTTACCATAGTTTTTTTCGATGGAAAGGTGACAAATGGACTCCTGAGCGTATGGGTGATAAATTCATTCCTGAAATCATAATTTGGGATGAAATATGCACAGTGTCATTAGATGTATTAAAAACATTTCTTGAGTGGTTGTTAAACAAAAACACAAAAGTCGTCATGTGCGGTGATCACGGCCAACCACCACCATTTGTCGGTGGATCTCCACATGAATGGCTAAAGGGTTCTGTAGACTATTATGAAGAAATTAATACCGACCATAGATCACTTGATGAACAATTACGCGAGTTCAAAGCACTGCTTAGATTACAACCGGATAAAATCCAATGCGAAATAGCGCGTGAAATAATTTCAGAAACTCCTATGAATGATTTCTGGGAAACGTGGAGACCAAATGATTTGATAGTAGCAAGTAGAAAAATAGTCAGAGACACACTTCAGATGAAGTTATTTGAATTGCATAAAGAAAAATTTGCAACGCTTCCAGTACCGTTGTGTTATAGGCCTTCGGATACACGAAAGCAGAATATAGAAGTTGATATTCCAAGCCTGACAAAGTCAGGAAGTGAAAAGCAGATTCTCGTGTTAAATGATATTGTGCTGGTTGATATCAATGTCGTTGAAGATGCATTGCGTGCTAATAAATCCCCATGGACGCTAGGATACGCAGCAACAATACACTCTTCACAGGGATTGACTATATCGGATACAATTGTTTGGATGGTAGATAATCGCATCGAATGGTCGAATTTAGTCTATCTCGCAGTATCCAGAGTACGAAGAATAAATCAGCTTCGAAGAATTGTCGTCATGACAGAGTCAGGTGGCGATGATGAAATCATTGGTGATGATAATGACACAACAATAAGTGATATTGATGTTAGCATCATTAATAAAAAACTCTCCGGTTACAAACAACAGGACAAAAAAAAACAACGAGAATTTGATATTGATGCTAAATTAATAATCACTTTGAAGAAACAACAGAATAATCACTGCGCGAGTTGCAATTGTATAATGCGTTGGCAGTATTCGGATAAGGATCCTCGCCAATTCACCGTAGACAGAAAAAATAACAATCTCGGTCATGTCAGAAATAATGTGATGTTGACTTGTCTTGAGTGCAATAGACGCCGGGGTGAAAGCACAATGCCTCTGGCATCGGGTGCTAATTAAGACCATGCGGTGGCAATTGAGTATCCTCGGGAATCACTTGCAGTTGTTGTCGAGTAAATCCTCGCTGAGGAGCAGTTGAATCCAGTTTATAGATTGCTGGTCTACCAGTTGATCGTGTTATACTAGATATCTTATGCGTAGTGACGCTCCAAATAGGATCAGTAGCCCTTTTTCTACCCCCTTCAAGCTCTCCTGGTTCGTATAAGTACCTAACAGTGACATTACTACCAAGAATTGGTTGGGAAACGCTAGCGTTTCTAGGGAAATCTTTTTGTGGTTGTACGGGTATAGACTTCTTTTTAATCGCGTTGATAGGTTTCATGTTGATTGTTCTAGTAATCTCGTTATTCAGTGCAGTAATCACAGCTGGTAACCTTTTGACCCATTCACGGGATCGCTTTTCTTGAATGAATTCTTTTGCGTATTGATATCCAAATAACCGCTCAGCAATCGTCCGATTAAATCGTTCGACAATGGCCTGATCGCGATGTAGCGCAGTATGCCCTCGTCGTATGGTGACATTATGATTTTTCATTGTAGATAGAACCGCACCCTGAAATTCCTTGCCAGGATCAACCTGCAATAGATTCGGCCAGTGCAGAGGACCTCGTCGATAAATCCTTTCAAATGCAGAAGCAACTTCAGTGGCTGATTTTGTTTTTAACGGTTCTGCTTCTTTGTATCGACTTGCAATATCAACTACGGTTAACGCGTATTTGTAACCACGATCATGTGGCAGAAATAATATATCAGCCTGATGAACTTCATTAGGAGCGGTCACATCAAAATGCGAGAATTGAATTTGTTTAGGTGGTGGTAGATAAATTTGCCATAGTGCCTGTTTGGATAACCAATCCGCCGCTGTAGTTTTTTTCACTTTTGCAGCGCTAGCGAGTTTATGGACTGCTGATTTACCCCTCCAGTATCCTCTTGGGGAATAATAAATTGATTCCATATTAAAATGCTAGCATTTTCAATTACCAGCACCCATCATCAATTTGCCTTTCATAGCTGATTTTACCAACCACGAAGCCAACTTTTCTTTAAAAGATTTATCAGGAATAGCATTTAACGCATGAATTAATTTCACATCCGCGAGATGCCTGTTTTGCAGATTGCTGCTTTTATATGCAACATCATGAAGGTGACAGGCCTTATCAATGGCGTTTATTGGTTCTTCACCGGGTCGGGGTTGATTTTGATCATCAAGTCTGATATCTAATCGTGTTCCGGGACCACAATAGCTATATCCTGGAAGGTGCTTTTCTCCGGGGTACTTTGCCCACGGTGTTCCTGGGAGTTTTGTCAATTTGGCTGCGATATCACCTCCTCGTTTTTTTTTAAAACATCTCCGGATTGTAAAATCTTTGATTTTGTAGAAATAAATCTAAACTTTTTTATACCACATGTTGCACATCTACCAGTTAGTGCTGATCTGTTATTTTTAGTTGTAACCGTCGTCACATCATTTGTGCTAGTACGCGTTTTACACTTCACACAATATAGATCCATAATTTATGTATAGAGATATGAATATAATTGATTTTTCAGCGACTAAAATAAGAGAACCAGTTAAGCATCATGCAGCGCTACCAAACTCTATCCGTGCAATTATAATCGGGCCATCTGGATCCGGTAAAACGCAACTGTTGCTCAATTTAATAATGAGATGGATGAAGTGGGATAAGTTGTATTTAATTGCCCCTAGCGTAGATGATCAACGATGCTATGAAGTGTTAAAGGATTTTAACGAGAATGCATCAGAAATTAAAGGTGAGAATACCATTGATTTTATAACTGATATTGACGAGGCGCCATCCGTGGATGACCTTGATGGGAGCATTAACAATTTAGTCGTATACGACGATGTGATGTTAGACAATCAAAAAAACCCAGCTAGAATATTTTCCCGGGGGCGTCACAAAAACACTGATGTGATATATGTCACTCAACGCTACACTCAGATTCCAAAAGTGATCAGAGATAACTGTAATATTCTTGCTGTGTTTAACGGCGTTGATACACATACGCTACGAAATATTTGGCAGACATGGTGTTCCGATATGGACTTCAATCAATTTAAAAATTTCTTTAGTCATGCTCAGTCAACCCCGCATGGATTTGTAACAATAAATTTACATGATCCTCGGACTCGATATCGTATCGGACTCGATCAAATATTCGGTTGAAATCATTTATTATTTTTTGTTAACCCAGAACTGAAAGTTCCAGCAGCAGAGAGGGTGGATGACAACGACGTTGGCGTATATAAGGAAATCTTATTTTATCGAATAGACGCCATTTTTTTTACTATTTGGTGGAAGCCTCAGATTTCCGAATCGACGCTCGGAAAGTTGTGAGGTTCACCCTCTCTGCTGCTCTATTGACAACAAAGTGAACCTTCGCATTGCCAGAGCCAGTGCATCTTTAGAAGAGGCATCAGTATCGAGACCAAGCTAAAAGTCTACATGGTAGTTGTGATCCCCAGGAAGCTAAACCACTTTCACACAACAAGTCTCAGGATAATCCTCAATATTAAGTGACAGGACAAGATTCCAGAAACTGAGGTACTCGTCCAAGCAGGTCTCCCCAGCATCCACACTGTGCTGATGCAGTTCTAGCTATGCTGGGCAGGGTATGTTGTACACATTCCAGTCCACTGGCTGCTTAAGTGACTTCTGTGGCAAGCTACAGCAAGGACAGCGATCCCATGGAGGTCAAAATAAATCATTTAAAGACAGTCTGAAAGCTGCATTGAAATCGTTCAACATAAACCCTGATTCCTGGGAGCAAACAGCAAGCGATTGAGTAACTTGGCATTCTGCTGTGCACAAAGGCTCCAAGTTATGTGAATCTAGTAGGACAGCAGCTGCAGAGCTGATGAGGCAAGCCAGAAAAGCATGTGCCATCAACCCTTCTGGAGATGTAGTGCTCCCCTGTCCCATATGCAAACAAATATTCCATGCAAGGGTTGGCCTCATCAGCCACCTGTGCATGCATATAACAGATCCAACCCTTCCAACCCTCAGATGACTACCGTAGAGAGGTTCTCGCCGAATTGATGGATTAACAACAACACCATAGGCATTTGATAAGAGCTGCTGCTTGTTATGATCCTGTGTGCATTATATATCTTCCACTGTGTACCCATCAACAACTAATTCTGTCACTTTACCAGAACACCCTAATCTATTTGAGACCAAGCTTGGCAAAGGCATAAATGGATACATGAAGAAGTCTTTCAAGTTTATATAGAGATAATACCAATACACCATCAAATATTGAACTATTACTAATAATAGACAAATCTTTAAATGACTTCAAATTTGAAAATTATAAGGGCATTTCAGACTTGTGAAAGTGATGCTGATTTACCATCAAATAATGGTCGTCATTGCAAGAAAAAAACTTTTTATATAATCTTCAGTATAAATGACAAACGGAAGCTACTCTTACAGATTAACTCCCTGTACTACCCAGCATATTAGAGATTGTTTTTGATGGGTGTTGCTGATTTCAGAGCAACGATCTAGCTACCTGTTGTTAGGCAGAAAAATCCATAAAAATTCAGGTCTGAGTATAAATAAATAAATGAAGAAAAAATGCCTGCAATACAATTTTTTTAACGGAAGCTACCCTTACAGATTATCCCAGCATATTAGAGATTGTTTTTGATGGGTCTGAGTATAAATAAATAAATAAAGAAAAAATGCCTGCAATACAGTTTTTTTAATGAGTTCAGTCCCTTAAAGTATTTAGGCAAGAAAGGAATATTTTGATAATGTTTACACAAATAAATCTAATAACCTGTTTCAAAAGAAAAACTATTGTTTAATTTTTAAGTTTAGTCCCTATTAAATCTGTCTGTCTGTCTGTCTGTCTCTTTCATTGTTAAAAGTCTAGGTATTTCCAGAACCCTTATACATGTGTATCTATCCATATACCTCAATCTGTAATGTATATGTATGTCTTAATACCCAACTGACTATATATACATTTCAAACCCTTCTATTTTTTGGTGGGATGGGATGGGGGCTTGCTTAGACCCCCAAGAGATAAATTTTCCAGTATTATGTCTGAGTCAGGCTGAATGATATTTAAAAACATTAAAGTCTTCATGCTCAATTTAAAATAAAATGATTTTAGTATATCTTGTTCTTCTCCAGTGAAGTTACCAAGTTTTTCAGCTACATAAGAAGGGGAGCAAGTGTTTTAGTTTACTATATGAACAGATAACAATGTTCTCATATTTATAATTTAATTATTTTCTTGAGAGTTTTTCATTTTGTTTCTCTTATTTATAAGGTCTATAAATTGCAGAAATTTATTTCTTTTCATGAGATTTTTTCATTTTTTTTCCCTCTTATTTATAAGGTCTCATCATAGCAGAAATTTATTTTCATGAGATTTTTTCATTTTATTTCTCTTATTTATAAGGTCTCATCATAGCAGAAATTTATTTCTGTTCATGAGATTTTTTCATCTTTTTCTGCTTTATCATTTTTCAAGACTTTACCACATAAATAAAAGTAATATTTGATTTTAGTCAGTACTTTTGGAATTTTCGTAAAGGTGGATTGAGAAAAGCATGACAGGAATGCATACAAGCAGTTCTTTATTTTCAGAAGGCAACATGCAAGTAGGTGATGAAGGAATTAGCAACACTGTGGAGGTTAGAGGCTTTTCAAAGAAGACGAGCCAGGAACTTATGGAGATGTACTTTGAGAATTCACGGCGATCTGGAGGCGGCGATCTCGGGGAGGTCAAGATCAGCGATGAGGTTGCTTACATAACTTTTAAGGAGGCTGAAGGTGCATATCTGTGAACATTTAATTTTCTATTTCATGGTATTTCCTAATTTTGACCCTTCTTTTGCAATGAAAGTATGGCCATTCTTCATAATTTAAAAACATCAAGAAGTTGGATCTTAAATTTGTTATGGTGCTAAGTTTCAAAATTGATGACATTTCTGCCACAGAAAAGGAAGGTGGCTATGTTAATAATCATGATTGATATATATTGATATTTCCTCAGAGAGCCTGCAAATTAGTCGTCCATCAAAGAAGACTAATCCAAGGCTGTCCTTGCAAAGTAATCAATCTCTTCAGTCATTATTTTCTCACATTTTATAGGCTTGAGATTCCAAAAGCTTAGATTTTCGAGTTTGCACTGATGGTTTTACTTGTTATCAATGAAATTGACATCAAACTTATTCACAGAGATACATAGCCAGCGCACACAAGTGAACAAATTGCACAAACGTTGTGCAGTTTTACACGCTTGGAGAAAAGTTACATGTAAGAACGACTGTCAAATTGGGTAAATTTGTTCATAGTAAAATGAACTCTGTGCATTATGTAATTTTTTTAATGTAACTATTAATCTTTGAAAAGATTGTTGACACATATGTCATTCTGCCAGTAGAGGTCTCATAATGCTTGTTGCAACATAAATGAGAAGCTGTTTACACATCTGTGATACTTCAGCTTCACATGAACAGTTGTTAAAGTAAATTTGATTGGCATTCTTTTGTAGTCTTTACCTTTCATTTATTATGGAACTTTACATATGTTTGTTTAAAATATGGATTACCAACAAAATACCAGTGGCTGGAAATAAGAAACTAAGAAACTTGATTTAATGAAGGGTGCGTGTGTTGTTGAAATCACTTCTAAAGAACAAATTTGGAGGACCAAACTAAAGCACATTTGTTATTCTAGTGGTAATAATAATAATTGTAGAATATTGATTAAGACAGAATTTGTTTTTCATTTGCTTACCATTTGCACAGAACAATTGGTGCTTGCAAGGTAATCAGTTATCTTTGAAGTTTCAGCAAATCTATTTTTCCTGGGTAAATTTGAAGAAGAAATTAGCCATAATTTGGTCAATTGTAGTCATTCCTGTTCCTGCCTTCAACGGTTGGTCAGTTGTAGCTAGTCCAGCAGCAGCATCCAGTACTCATGCCAGATGTCAGCTTAAGCAGATTATAATATAACAATGCACCATTAACATGGTTTGTCAATATGAACAGAGAATTTGTTTATGTAACAATATTTAGATTCCAGTGCTTATGAAATGTTTGGAGCCACTACATAATTGTGTTATCTATGAATTTGACATATAATGTAGTGTGCTATAACAGGATCACAGTGTATTTAAGTGTTAGCTTAATTATAGTTTCCCCCTACAGTTTTCTCCCGCTCCTCCCATTGTTTGGTGACAAGGAAAACTCCCTCTTCAGATAAATTCTGGTTAGTATCTCTGTATTTTTTGCTAAGAATTAAAAATCAGAATCAGTAAGTATTTTATTTTCAATATAGCTGTTTGTTTAGTAAAAGCATTTGTTTTCTTCCCTGTGTTCCAGCGAGTATAATTGTTAAAGAATTAATGAATAATTATGTTCTTGTAGTTGCCCAGAGAGTAGCTTCCCGCAGTACCCATCAGGTGGATGGCCATACATTGACTGTGACACTGTTCCATTCATTGCCACCAAAGCCATGCTATCAAAACAGAGTCCTGATCCAGGGGGTTAATAATGCTATAACAGAAGAATTGCTGAGAAACTTCCTGGAGACAAAGACGAAAGCAGAAGTTACTGAATTCTTGTATGGGGAGGAGGATGGGAACATTGTTGTGACATTTTCAGATAATATTGGTAATTGTCATATGTTTTAATTATCAGATAATATTGGTAATGTTCATATGTTTTAATTATTAGTTTGCTGCTTGACAAAACTGTGTATAAAGTATTCATGTTGCCTGTAACTGATCTACCAGTTTTCTTAAATACATTGAATTCCACAGTATTACTTTATAAGTTATGTTTGGATTTCATTTGTTTTGCCATCTTTATACCCATAGTCAATTCACTATAATGCCCACATTGTCAATTTATAAATGGATATTTGGGTTTTATTTTGTCCATCAAGCTGTTCTTCCATCTGTCAATTGTTGGTTCACATATTTCTTTTGCATCACTCCTAAGATGTGTTTTTGTGATATACTACATGTATATATATGGGGTGGGCTCCCAATATTTTATTGAAGTTATTATAGATGTCAAACTCAGGTTCTGTTTCATTGGAAGTTAAATTTAGTGAAAGATGTAAAGATCCAAGCCCCCAATCAACAATGCTGATGGTTAGATGGTTAAAAATACAAAAAGCTTGAAATTCAACGAATAACAAATTAATGACAATTCAATAATCAAATGGCTCAAATTCTCAATTACACTCGTTCTGCTCGACCCTTTAATAAGCCTACTGCATTGCTAGATTAGCAGTGTGAGATTGATATCCACTTGTCATTGTATTTTTACTCATCTTTTATATCCTTTCTCTCTCCTATTTCTCCAAATTACTTCTCTTCCTCCCCAACCTTTCTCCAAATTCCTTCCCTTCCTTGACTTCCTCTAGATCTCTTATCCTCCTCCTCAACTTTCTCCCCCATGACTACACTTCTGTTTCGGCTACAGTCTCAATTTCGTCTGCAACTCTTGAACACTTTGGACCCAACGGAACAGGAAGTTCTCTGCTCCCAAAAAAGCTTCCTATGAAAATGCAAGGACAATAAAGTCTTTATCCTTAGCCCTCTCATCTCACACTACACACAGTCTATCATCATATAACAGCTATTAACTTTCATCATTTAAATCAAGATTCTTTCTTCAGCCATGCATTCATTCACATCGAGATTCTTGTAAATTCTGTTATGGTAAACCAAACATAATACAACAAGGTATCAATTACATTTTATACAAGCATCAGTACATTTTCCTAATACCGTTATACTAAACAATATCATGATAATTAGAGGCATTTCTTTACCTTACAACTCAAAGTACGCAATCTTTCGAATATCCATGCTCTGATATATGAATATGTCCATATTAACTAATCTTACATTCCGTATTTTCCAGCCTTTAAATCAATGCAGAGTACAAGTCGAATTCACTAATTTTATAAATTTTCCATCCTTTGTCCATATACAAGTTGATTTGGAGTATAGGACAAAGTCATATCAATAACTTGGTGTCATATTTTACACTAGTAACTTCCGATTTTATGAATATTAATGTTATCATTGTATGATATTCCATATTACCGGCAATCATGAAATTGTATCACCAAAACTAACATGCTTGTGATTTTACTACTATACAAGACACTGCTATATTCTGTTATCAATTGACATAGCTAAATAAACAGTCCATGCTTGTTTTAATTAGGATATCCATTGCAACAAGAGACACATGGCTGTGCATGCTATGTACATATTAATTAAAAGTCTAAAGTGTTAACATGATTACTCCAGTTGAAGCCAGTCTTGAGTGCAAGATTCAACAGGTGAGATAAATTCAGTGAGGCTAACAATATGGAAATGAGGCTATGCATAGGGAAGTGAGAAATGTAAAGAAAACAGAAAAGTTCCTGACCTATCTCCAGATCATTAAATTCATTTTTAGATGTGATTATAGATTTTATAGATGGTGTTTTAACTCAGCACATCTTTACCTACGATTGTTAGGTTAAGCTGGATTTGTTTGGTAAATTATGACACAACATCACCTGTAGGTTATTTAATGCTATGGCAATTGGAGCAAAGTTAATTGCCCAAAAGACACATTCAGAATGTTAATATGCTGCATAAAATATAGATGAGATCTTAAATGAGTTAGCTTGTATGCATTGTGAATCCTCATTTCTTTTAGATATAACGCCTTATTTTATATATATATATATATATATATATATATATATATATATATATATATATATATATATTTACAAATGTAGTTTGTGAAATAGAACTTTACAAAATATAATTTTATTTTAAGCAGATTTAGTTTTCAATGCAAATTCTTATAATTTGATAAACCCTTAGGTGTACTTGATTTACAGCATTATTTGTAATCATTTAGTTGAGTTATTGGCCCTTGTTTATGAGCCTTTCTATATATAAAAAATTGTAGTAATGCTCAATCAGGAATAATTGGGATAGAATCATACTGCTTTATATTAATAAAATATAAAAATAGATTGAATACATGTGTTGTACCCTTCATTGAATAGAGTAATAATGACTTGTAGGTTTCAATCTCTAATATTACATGGTATTAGCATCACATATTTACTAAGGAATAATGGGCTTTAGTGAAAATCAGTAAACACATTTGTACAAATTAATTGCTTCAAATATTTAATTAATTTTCAGCTGCCTGTCATTGATTACTGGAATTCAATTCCGTATTTTTTGTTCTTTCACACTTTTGTTTCAGCAGCATAAAGCAACCAAGGATATTTGTTACAAGATTTAGCTTTGATATTGCCATAAGATTGGCATCAACAATTTATTAACGTTTAGTAAGGGGTGTCATATAGTTCTTATTGCTACGGTTTCAAACTTAGGTTTATATAGCATCAGAGTACCACGGATTACTTTATTTCAAGTTAAATTTGTCTAAAGTTATATGTTTACTGGAATTTCATCAGAACCTGGAATAATTACCAGTGAATGTTGGATATGCCAGTAATAACTTTTGTCCTGACATGTTTTCCCTGTTTAAGACCTTGCTAACAAAATTTTTAAGCAGTCTAGCTCTTTTGTGATACATTGATTCTTTAATTTTATGTACGTTCTATATTCAATTTCTTCCAGATATTGTTTAACTTGGGAAAATATTTCAAGAAAGTAGCATTCAAAGAGTTTTCCTTAAGGCTGCAAGAGTTGCCATTTCTAACTGCATCCTTGTACAGAACTTACATCCTTCAACATCGCATGATGTTATTTTGTACTACTTTGAGAACAAGAGAAGAAGTGGTGGTGGAGGTGTTGAAAGGGTAGAAATGAAGACAGAAGAGAGATACTGTCTGATTTATTTTGAGGATCCTAGTGGTACTTACACACACATATACTTTGTATGCCTTATAAATTTTAATAAAGTTAACCATCACTGTAAAAGCATTGTTTGATACCAAATGTTTATTTTCCATGTGTAGAAGTAGAACTTTTTACAAAAGGATGGATGGAGTTTACAACACTGTACACCCACACATATATGTACATGTTTTTGCATATATAACGGAACCTTATTAATCCAGATACCTTCATTTTCAGTGAATATGGATTGATTAATGAATTTTCAGGATATTTGAATCATTCACATTTTTATTTTATTGTCAAAATATTGTATACATGTGCTGCATAAATACACATATTTACTAGGTATACATATACTGAAATATTTTTTTTTGTAGAAGTAGGACTTTTTACCTTAGGATTGAAGGAGTTTACAAGGCGATACTCCCATCCATACATATATGTATGTGTTTTGCATATACAATGGAACCTTGTTAATCCAGACACCTTTATTTCAGTGAACATGGCTTGTTTAATGAATTTTCAGGATATTTGAATCATTCACATTTTCATTTTATTGTCAACATATTGTGTTGACAATAAATATATATATAATATGTATAAATATATATATACGTATTTACTAGGTATACATATACTGAAATCTGTCAGCTTTATTTACCTGGATTCTTTGTCGGATTGATCTACAATGATTCTTTACAGTGTTATGTATATTTAATTTAATTGTTTGTTAGGTTGAATGTTTTAAAATTCCATTACATGCTGTTGTCATGTAACATTGCTTATTGGACTTGACCTGTCCAGAATTGAGTAAACAAAACATTGTATTTGGTTGCTGACGTTGTTCTAAAGTCAATTCCACTTTTGGGACACAAGTTTTTATTTTTTTATAATTATCTTTCTTAGAGTAAGAAACCGTAAGTTGAGGCAAGGTCATACCTAGACTATGTGGCATTAGGCATTTCTCAATTGGTAAACAAACTTCTATTTTTTATCAGAAGGATGAACATTTGACCCACCATCCAGCAACCTGTTTTGTGTCTTAATTAGGTTTATGACTGATGTTCTGATAAAAGAATTATCAACCAGTCTTTAACATTTTACATGTTAAGCTGTATTATGATGTTTTTATTTTTCTTCAAACTATTTAAATCGAGTGATTGCTTTCCTGGAAATACAAAAGTGCTTTGATAATTCTCAAACAAAGACATTTACTGGAATTTATACGGAATTAAAAACCTTAAATATTTTCTCAACAAGAGATCATCATCAGTACAATGCTGATTATTACAGACGGCATCGCCTTCCATATTGAATTTCATCAGGATTTGAACTGAGGTTCACTTAGATCTTTTCACTAATAGGACTTGCCTTTTTTAATTCTTGGATTACAATTTGAATTTAATTTGTAAAACTAAGTTCATTTTCACATTGTTCACTTTGTAGTCTAAGGTCAAAGTAATTATTTTTTAAATTGTACAATGCTTGTTGTCGTCACTCTTTTCTGTTCCTTTTTTTAAGAGCAAAGACTCGTAAAAACAGTGTCCATAGATTTTATGTTGGCTGGTATCACGACTCTTCTATGCTTGTTTGATAGTATTGCGATAATAATGTTGGCTGGTATCACGACTCTTCTATGCTTGTTTGATATATGCAGTCTTTGTTGTCATTAGTTGACAGGTCTGGCTTTAGAAGGTAATGCAGGTGTCATTAGGTTCATCTTTGCCTTCATTAGTGACAGCATGGTACTTTTGTTCAAACTCCTACTTGCATTCTCTGAATGAATCCCGGTCAGAATGGAGGTTATCTGAGTTAGCATTGCATCTCTAGAGATAAAAGAACTGATCATATCGTTGAAGGAGAATGGGATATTTTTCAAGCCTAATGGAACTTAGAGGTATTACAGAAGTAATAAATGCTTCTGTCCAGTATGGGTGTTAATGCAATCTCGTTATCAACACAAATCAGTTCTGTAAACAACAGCATGTGCTTATTTATTATTACCTTTCAATCAATACCTTATGGCTAAAATCATCCTTAAAAGTATTGGTCAATTAACAGTTGCTACTTTTTCAAGATTTAGATAACAAGTGATACTAAAGAGAACTAATTAAGTACATTGATTATATTATGTTTGTCCTGATGTTTTACATAGGTGGCTTTGCTTTTGTTTTATGAATTATATGTTTTATTTGTTTTTTTTTTGAAAACAAATATTTTGATCATTTAAAAGAAACTTACATTTAAACAGAGATTTAATGATGTATATCGTTTTATGTAAAGGAACATTTTGATTCTGAATTCTCTATTAGGTTATGTAAGTCTAAACTGTTTTTCAGTTATTGATAGAGTTCTTGGCCAGTCACACAATGTGGATGGTGTTGATTTTGAAATCCATCTCCACCATGAGTGTTTGGGACGAAAATCTTCAAGGAAAAAATCTGATCTGTACCTCAGATTGTCCAGTCCAGGAAATAAAGGTAGGCCTATTCTCTAATAGATACCTGAGAAATAGGAAATGAATTGAATTACTAAGTTTTACATTAAACATAATCTGAATACTGCATAATACATCAATGGAACACACAAATATATTATATAATTTTTGTTTACATTTGTTGGAAAAAGTACAAATGTATTGTTTACATGTTAACATGTCTTGGCCTGACAACCTTTATGTACTCCATATCATTCAGGTTCATCCTATATCTGAAAAATTTACATATATGTAAATATATATATATATATATATATATATATATATATATATATATATATATATATATATATATATATATATATATATATATATATATATATATATATACATACATGCATACATGCATACAGTATGATCCCGCTATAACAGTAGTTGAGTACATATAACCAAACCATGTTATTGACAAACATTGTCATAGGTCAGTTACCTAAAGAAAATGATGTGTATACCAAGAAAGATGGTGTGGTGGAGGTGGCAATAAAAGTAGGTGCACAAACATGTGCTTTTGTTTAAGTAAAGATAAAACTAGTCTTCAATTACACTTGTAATGATCGATACTTCAAAGATAATCAGTTTCTTTTAAGTTTCATCTAATTTTTGGGGTGGTAGATTATTTAAAATTTAACCATTGCTTGGTTGATTGTTGTTGTTCCTGTTCCTAGTCGACGGTTAGTTGATTGTAGCCAGTTTGATAGCATGACTGTTTGAGTGTGTCAGCAGCATACAATGCGCAGGCCAGATATCGGTGTAAGAGGATTATGATGTAACAATGCACTGTTACGATAATTTGTCAATGTGAACAAAGGATTCGTTTACATAACAATATATTCCATTACATTTTATATCCATGTTTGCAGCTTCCATTCATGATGCATTTGAATTTCTCCACTCCAAACCCAAGATTGCAAAGACAAATTCAAACGGTTAACAATGTTGTCACAGGAAAAATGATGTTAAGTTTTGTTGCCATTAGGACAAAAAAGGCAGTTTACAAAATTGGCAGAGCCCAGAGTGATCCCTTAATGAACTTTTCAAATGTTATTCTTCATGCTTTTAAGAAGAAACAAGTATTTTTTCCATGTGCAAGAGAAATACAGCATCGATAATATTAGTAGCTGTGACAAAATTGTTTAATGTTAGAATTTGCATAATTACGATGTCTTCCTTAAATTGATTTTAAAAAAATTACATTATTTTTCATACTTTTTAGAAGACAACTAGTGTTTGTTGTGTACAAGGAAAATGATGCATGATATAGTGAGGCCACTATTTATATATGTATGTGTATATATATGTATGTATGTATTGTATATCCCATTATCCCATTTTCTACTGGTTTATATTATGTACCATTTAGGTGATGTATGTATTGTATATCCATTATCCCATTTTCTACTGGTTTATATTATGCACCATTTAGGTGATGTATGTATTGTATATCCCATTATCCCATTTTCTACTGGTTTATATTATTCACCATTTAGGTGATGCATGTATTGTATATCCCATTATCCCATTTTCTACTGGTTTATATTATGCACCATTTAGGTGATGTATGTATTGTATATCCCATTATCCCATTTTCTACTGGTTTATATTATGTACCATTTAGGTGATGTATGTATTGTATATCCCATTATCCCATTTTCTACTGGTTTATATTATGTACCATTTAGGTGATGTATTGTATATCCCATTATCCCATTTTCTACTGGTTTATATTATGTACCATTTAGGTGATGTATGTATTGTATATCCATTATCCCATTTTCTACTGGTTTATATTATGCACCATTTAGGTGATGTATGTATTGTATATCCCATTATCCCATTTTTTACTGGTTTATATTATTCACCATTTAGGTGATGCATGTATTGTATATCCCATTATCCCATTTTCTACTGGTTTATATTATGTACCATTTAGGTGATGTATGTATTGTATATCCCATTATCCCATTTTCTACTGGTTTATATTATGCACCATTTAGGTGATGTATGTATTGTATATCCCATTATCCCATTTTCTACTGGTTTATATTATGTACCATTTAGGTGATGTATGTATTGTATATCCCATTATCCCATTTTCTGTTGGTTTATATTATTTACCATTTAGGTGATGTATGTATTGTATATCCCATTATCCCATTTTGTACTGGTTTATATTATTCACCATTTAGGTGATGTATGTATTGTATATCCCATTATCACATTTTGTACTGGTTTATATTATGTCTCAGGTAGGTGATGTATCATTTTCTTGATTTGGGTTCAGAGTATGCCATTTGAATCTATTTAGCATTGTTTTTACTGTATTAATATGACGGACTTGAAAGAATTCAGTGTACACTGAAATCTATATAAATTAATAGAATAAACTGCATTAATAGAATAAACTGGTACTAATGTCATGACATTGACTCATTGAGAGAATAAACTGGTACTAATGTCATGTCATTGACTCATTGAGAGAATAAACTGGTACTAATGTCATGTCATTGACTCATTGAGAGAATAAACTGGTACTAATGTCATGTCATTGACTCATTGAGAGAATAAACGGTACTAATGTCATGTCATTGACTCATTGAGAGAATACACTGGTATTAATGTTATGTCATTGACTCATTGATAGAATAAACTGGTATTAATGTCATGTCATTGACTATTGCTTTGCTGTTTTGATGAATGAAACGTTTTCTAACTCGGACCATGATAGGTTTATCTAATTATGCAAAAGAATTCAAACTTTTAAAACTAGTTGATTGCTGAATACCATTCAGTCTTTTGGTACTACAAAACTACAAGAGACCATATTAATTAGAATTTATATTCTAGACTGAATAATGGGGAATATTACAGAAATCTTTTGTGTAATGTACTTTTCATTTTGTCAATAACGTTATATAGTTGTATTGTAGATGATAGTTAATTAAGTAATTAAGTAATGCTTTGCTTTACAGATAGTGCAACTCTTGAAGATGAAAACGCAGATAACCAAGCAAATGATAAGACCTCAAGTAGTGTTGCCAGTAATCTTGAAAAAGAAAGTGACATTGTTGAAGTACAAGAATGGCATTCAAATGATGGTAAATTTCCAATTCAGTATGCTTGTTTAAGTGGTTTGGTATATCTGTTAATTAACAAGAGGGATTTTGCTTGATAAACTAGTGCCTGGCAAAATTTATTAGAAAATAAGACACATGAGATGGCAGTCATGGTTCTATTACATGGTTAATTCTTATTTGCCATTAGGATGTTTCACTAGAGAAATTTTCAATTTTTTATATCCAAGAAAAATCCACGAAGTTTTCACCAATTAATCAAAATGAACATGGTGATGTATTTTTTTTATATATTTGTCAAAGTCTTTTACAACTTATTAATACACTATTTACGACATTAATATGATCGCTACAGTCTGTGAGAACAGCAAGAACTTTATCATCATTGCTAATCATCCTCTTCTTCTGATGACTCGGTCTCAGAAATTTCGATGTCTGAATCTAAATCTGGCAAAATATCCAACTGCCAAACATTTTTCCTTTCCTTGCCCAATATTTTCTGATTAAATCTGAGAAACTCCTGATTTTTGCTTTCACTGCCATAAATTCTATCTGCCATCATTTATGATTTTTGCATGAACAGAACATGTGTAGTGAAACTGCCTTCCATTTGTAACCATTGGTTTCTGAACAATTCACATTTGCACAAAAAAAGGTAAAATAATTTCTGATTGGTTAATGTTGGTCTGATTCTTGCAAAAAAACCATTTGTAACCAATCAGAGACATTGTATCTGACACACATAAAAAGCGACAAAAGACAAGATCGGCCATTGAATGCAGCCAACAAACTTTGACTTTTTGCGGGATCAGATCATGCATATTGACAGGATCAGGTCTGAATGAATTAAGACCTATAGAAGAAAATGTGCAATGATACTGAAATACACTGACGTGAACTACTAACCTTTAGGAAGTAAAACACTTGGTCCATTATATGTTTGAGCTGTCAAGATTCACTGGTTTCTCCTTTGTGGATTCTTTTCACCTCTTTGAAATTTTAACTCTAAAGACAGTTCATTCCTATGGTTATAATCAACTGTTTGTATGCTTGTGATTTTCCTGTATAAAACTGATATCAAAACTCACTCCTTATTTTAAATTTGGCATCATGGGTCACAGATTTAGATGATATGGGTTGATTATTGTGTTTGTTTTTTTATAGTTTCTCAGATGTTCATAAATTAATTTTATATTCAGTAAATACTTGGGATTTTAATTTAGTATGAAGCAAATGAGTTCATTCTGTGACATAATTTATCACTTATTTGAAATCAAGGTCACAGACATGGAAAATATGAGGTTAAATAAAGTTAGGTTATAAAAATACTTGTTGTGTGTACTTGTTTTGCATGATTCAGATTTGCTTAATTCAGAAAATGTATCAAGATAGCTGTGGAAACTGTTGTATTCTGACTGTTTATACGATGTAAACTTGCTGAAAGATTCTTTTTATTTTGAAAAACATGATTAAAAAATGTTTGGTTGTACCAATTTTTGTCGATTCCATGGCTTGTAGAAATCGTGAATTTAAAGATCCAGCAAAACAAATATCAAGCTTTGATACTATCTGTAAAAACTTAATCACCTTGCAAGGCAATTAATTTATGTACAAACAAGAATCTTATTTTTAGACAATGCCCATGGTACCCATCAACATACTGAATTCTCTAAACTTATTTTCAGGAAACAATTGTACACTTCCACTGTGCATCAAGTATAAGAGGGCTTCAGATAAGAAGATTATCAAATGTATGAAAAATATACCATGCAGCTGGAACTTTCATCTATATTGGAACTTTTACACAAAAACAGAACCTGGAAAACAGATGTTGGATGAAATTCTTAATAAGTACAATTGTTCAGTGGTTGTGTTTACTGAAGATGAAGATGTGTTTATATTTCAAATCTCTGAAGAGGTTTTTGAACAAGAATCCGATGTAGTACAATTAATTCATGTTGTCTTGGACAGTGTCCACAAATGTGCACAAGAATTTTTGTATTTGGATAACATTTTGGTTGATCAACGAATACAAGGAGATGTACTTCAGGTAGTGAGACAGAGAAAATAATTGGATATTGCCAGATTTGAATTAATGGGACAGCAAGACTTTGATGCATTATGTGTCATATGTACAGAGAAAGACCAAACCTTGGTGCGTGATGTGCTTACTGAAATAATACACATGGTTAAGGAATGTTTTGAAAATCATGAAGAAATCATTGATGTGGACCATAAATGGCAAAAAGGGATGAAAACGTTTGGATATCTGCAGAAACTGTGTGAAAAATATCCAAATGTAACAATAATATCTGATAAAACTCAAGCTGCCATTATGCTAAAAGGTCCAAAAGACCAATCAAAACCTGCTGCAGATCACTTTTTGGAGCTCTTAGGAACTGCATCTTCTGAAGTCCAGGAAGAGATTTTCTCTCCAGGATGCCAATTTGAAATTTTCACTTATTCAGAAATGTGTGGCTATATTGACAATATCACCATGGAACTTTCCATTGTTTGGATACCAAACCACCAAACAAAGAAAATACATCTCTTTTTTAAAAAGTCTGAAAAAATAAAGGGTGTAGATAAATTCATCAGAGGATGCATCCAAGAAAGACTATACCCACTGACAAAACATCAGACAGTATTTTCCACCAAAATTATTAGATCCTTAGAGGAATTGAAAAAGATGTACACAGGGAAAATGGTGTTCAGTTCATCTCACAAAGGGTTACTTTTGACTGCTACAGATGACATCTTTGAGAGTATTGATGATGCAGTGCAGGAGATTATCTGCAAAGAAACAGGTAAGGCTCAGCATTCTGAGAATTCTGATCAGGAGATAATAAATCTCAGGTGAGCCTAATATTAAGATTTCACTCTCAGTCAGAAGAATTCCATTTTAATCCGCATATTATTAATTGACACAAAATCTGACACTCTCACTTTTTGAGAGCAAGAATTTTGCTGAAGGATTCTATGATCTCCAAGCCTGTTGACATACAGGAAGAATCAGTCACAAAGTATGAGGTTTATGCTATTGAAATCAAAGGTAAATATAATTTCATATCACATTTGGAAACTCCACAAAAGATTCAAACTTTTCAAAGCTTATTGTAAGGAGGAAAAGCAGATCAGTCAAGGTTAAGGTCATTCAAGGTTATTGCATAGTTTATTGTCTGTTATCCCACTGTTAATTTGTGCATGTGAACAAAATAATTGGTTATGTCATTGTGTGTCACATGAAGAAAATTATATTTGATGCCAACAGTTGTTTTTAAAAACATGATTTTTTAAAAATTGTATAAATAAATCTGAAGAGAGTGTGGGATAGAGACAATTATGTGAAACTATGATAAGCTTGTAAAATGTAGCTTGAATCTAGAGTAAACGAAATCATGATTTGCATAGCTTTACTGCTCATGAGATGATATATACAATTAGCTATCAGAGTGGCAATTAAAAAGAGATGAGTGAGAGAGTGAGGAAGAGAGACAGAGAGATCGATTTACTGCCTCATTTCCATGGAAGAAAATAATTAGATTTTGAGTTGGTCGTGCAGCACTACATGCATATTCTCAAAGTTTTAGGGGTTGGTACTGCACCTCCATCAAGTTAAGCTAGAAGTTGAGGTTGATGGGGCTCTTTATATCTTTATTATTTTTTGTATTGAAGTGGATGATCGAGTATAATTCAGGGGCATAAATATCATTATAGGTTATATGGTGTGGGGCAGGCATGTAATTCTAAATGATATACATGTTACTACCATCCTTGAGCCCCTCTCCAATGTCAAAAATAGTACTCCATCAGCATCAAGTTTTTCACCTAAGGTGAAATACAGTTGAGTGGAATGTACTGGACAAGACATATAGCTATTATGAAGTACGAGAACGAAGACCTCAGCTGTGTCATGTGTAGATGGTGAACATGACAAAAGAGAAAATGACCTGGAAGACTTGAAAAAGGCTAACTCTTGAAAGAGTTGCAACCATCAATCACCTTGAACATATTCTAACAAATCTATGATGGCAGGATCCATTTTGTTGCAGGCTGCAATTTGGTTGAGTTATTTGCCAAATACATTTTATGTTAGTGCATACAATAGAGTTCATCAAGTGCAATGTCTGTAAGACCATCCTAAAGACCAAAAGAAATGAACGAAGGACTGAATGATGACAGATAGGAGATGTTTTAGAACCTGAGTAAAACAAGTTGATTATGAGTCTGTGTGAGCGGGTACATAGCCATGCCAAATGTCACTGAGAAACCAGTAACCAGAGTCTTTAGCAAAACCTCTGTCACTACAATCGTAACAAGAGAACAAAATGGGTCACACCTGCAGGAGGGTAATCAGTGGCATAAGTTGACTTCAGACATTGTGGACTCTAAACAGCCCCAGTGGCGTTTCAGAGACCACCTGTTATTGGGGCAGCTTCTTGGCAATGGTAGAGTAAGCACATGAAGGAATGATTCATATGGCTTTTACAAGGCCTCACAGTGCTTAGATCTGATGGTGTTTACATAGGTGCAATCCTGACCCTTGCATTCAACTGTAATCTGATCATTTCCTGCCACCATTTCACTTTAACAAACCCAGAGAATAAAAGACTGTCTGCAATGACTCTGGTTAGGCCTCAAATGCACTGTGGCAGGTTTTTTAAATGATTGTCATGCTCATAGACTACAAGGTGACTGAAGCTATCATCTCCTATAGAAACAAGAGAAAGGTTTGTCTGCTGGATGACAAGGTAATAGGGAAAGTTGGCAAGTTCAAAGCCAGTGATGCAAACAGCTGCAAGCACACAATGCGTCTACTGGATACTGACAAGGGTGAGCTGGCATAGTGAAGCAGTTTCCAGATGTGGCAGCAATGGATATGTCATGTGATTTGCAGTAATGCCATTGCCATTGCCAACACATACAGTGATCATGTTCACATTCTTGATGCCCTGGCAGACCATACAAGTCCTCTCAATTTTACTCATCTAAAAATATTTCTAAACACCCCAAATATTGGCATCATCAGTGTTGACCATCTCAATGCCCTTAATCTTGACATTAATCTCGTTGAAGATGGTGCAACTCAGGTTTTTACATTTGTGCAGTTAGCATTAATTAGTGCTGCTGTGTGAGTACATTGTAATTAGACCTGAAATAATAACCAAAGCAATAAAAATAATACAAAGACATATCTTGTATAAAACTATCTCCCAAAAGCATTGAATTAAAAATGCAGTAAGTTCTCACTTTTACACTGTTATTACATGTGACTTTTATTTCTTTTACTTAAGAGTGCAGTATTTTACAGTGTTATTACATGTGACTTTTATTTCTTTTACTTAAGAGTGCAGTATTGTACAGTGTTATTACATGTGACTTTTATTTCTTTTACTTAAGAGTGCAGTATTTTACTGTTATTACAAGTGACTTGTATTTCTTTTACTTAAGAGTGCAGTATTTTACAGTGTTATTAATGTGACTTATTTCTTCTACTTAAGAGTGCAGTATTTTACAGTGTTATTACATGTGACTTTTATCTCTTTTACTTAAGAGTGCAGTATTTTACAGTGTTATTACATGTGACTTTTATTTCTTTTACTTAAGAGTACAGTATTTTACAGTGTTATTACATGTGACTTTTATTTCTTTTACTTAAGAGTACAGTATTTTACAGTGTTATTACATGTGACTTTAATTTCTTTTACTGAAGAATATCTTTCTTACAAAGCATATGGTTTGTACAAGTATTATTTAGCATGTGGTAGGGAATACTATTCATGATACATAGTTTCAATGTATATTGCAATACAACTTTAAATAATGACTCAATCAAACCTTATGTATACTTATTGTTATATGATTTTTGTTCATGATTTTGCATTCCTGAATTTATCTATGATTGTAAGTCGTAAAGAAGATGATTACTAAATTTTTATGTCATGGCCTAGCAATTTTTACAGTTGAACTAGTTTTCATATTGGTTGCTGTTGTTGTTGTAGTATTTAATGCCATTTATCAGAGCAAAATAGGTATACATGGCGACCAGCATAAATGGTGGAGGATGAACCCAGGAAAACCAAAAATAAACCACCGACCCATGAGAAGCCACTGACAAGCTTCTCACATACCCTCATTAGCCAAATCTGAGACTCGAATTCACACAGACAGAGGTGAGATGGTAGTGATCCGTAATGGTGAGTGCTTTAGACCACTCAGACACTTGGGGCCCTGTTTTCCTATTAGAATGATTCATTTCAGAGAATATTCTTTGGTGTCATTAGTCAAGCGGGAATTTGTATAAATACTGAGTTGTTAAACAAGCATTTCATTCCTGTTTTAGATCAGTCTGGGAATTTGTTGACTTCTCATTTGTGTTGCAAAAACCTGAAATAATTTGAGAAGAATTAATTATTTAACTCATTTATGTGAATTAATACATTGGATTTTTGTCAATTCATTTATTTAAAGTCATATATTTTAGAGTAACTGCATCTTTTGAATTTTCACTTTTGTTATTGGGAGGTAACTTGTTTGTTGAATTTTAAGTAAAGTGTTGGTTCCTTTCTGATACATATTTTAAGTAAAGTGTTGGCTTCACTTCCTTTCTGATAACATATTTTAAGTAACGTGTTAGCTTCTTTCTGATACATATTTTAAGTAAAGTGTTGGCTTCTGTCTGATAACATATTTTTAAGTAAAGTGTTGGCTTCTTTCTGATAACATATTTTAAGTAAAGTGTTGGCTTCTTTCTGATAACATATTTTTTAAGTAAAGTGTTGGCTTCTTTCTGATAACATATTTTAAGTAAAGTGTTAGTTTCCTTTCTGATACATATTTTATGACCTAAACTCATAAGATTTTAAATGTCAAACAATATTTCTCTTTCGAAATTAAAATAATTAGATAAATAAAAAGAAAAAGAAATAAATAAAGATAACAGATTCCATATGCCCATACTTAGAGGTGAATAATAAGCAGTTATTGATTTTTGGTCACAGAAGTCACCTCACAGCACATACAAGTCAACATAAGAAACGTTCACATGTAACCTTGAGAGAGAACATTTTGTAACTAGTACTGTATCTAAAATAAAGCATACTCGTGTCACATTTATTTAGTTATGGTACACTGTATCTCAAATAAAGCATAATGGTGTCACATTTATTTAGTTATGGTACACTGTATCTTAAATAGAGCATACTGGTGTCACATTTATTTAGTTATGGTACACTGTATCTAAAATAAAGCATACTGGTGTCACATTTATTTAGTTATGGTAAACTGTATCTTAAATAAAGCATACTGGTGTCACATTTATTTAGTTATGGTACACTGTATCTAAAATAAAGCATACTGGTGTTACATTTATTTAGTTATGGTACACTGTATCTTAAATAAAGCATACTGGTGTCACATTTATTTAGTTATGGTACATTGTATCTTAAATAAAGCATACTGGTGTCACATTTGTTTTGGATAGATACAATGCCATACACTCATTTCTATTATGGATGTTGTTATGGGAGGTGGGATAGAAGGGGTATACTAATATGAGCTTTCTCGATGCATCTTTATGTATTTATTTTATCTTCATAAGTAAGTTATGTTCATTAGTACCATTGTCTTGATCATTTTTTTTCAGAGCTTGAAATCTCAAGAGTTCATGAGGATGCAGAGGGAGACAGAACTGAATCCACAATTGCAGAAAGAGGCCAGTTTCCTAAACAGTCAAATGAAAATGAAGACCGGGTTGATACCACAGTCAGTATTCTACTTTGTAGTTTTAAGTATATGTGGTAAAACATGTAAATTTTGAGGAGAAAAAGAATAATTTTTTTTATTGTTGGAGTTCTATATATTTGCCTCGCATTAAAATTGGTATAAAACCTCTTTCGATATTATAACATTACTCAAGCAACAATAAAGATTTGTTTGAAGGTTTAATGTGAAGTCCATTACATGTAAGACAGTGCTTATTGGAATTTACTGCTCTCATCATGTGGACACTAGTTGTTTTGCAATTTCTTTATTCATCTCATGCAAAGATGCACAATAAGAGCTTTTGTAATTTTACTAATAGCTGGATGCAATGTAAGACAGACTTTTGTGATATGTATGTCAGCTAATCATTCAGCTAATTTCAGTATGGTTTTATGACTCAGCAAGAAATGTAGGCTACTAGTGTTACAACAGTTGGATTAAAGTGTACTGCCCAAGAATACAGCACTGTAACTTACCAGGGTTGATACATTAGTAGAATTCAAACCACCACATGATTGTTCAATCATCTGTCTGTACTCTTTTTCATTTCAACATAATAACTTCAGTTTTCCATCATTTACCATTTCTGATTTTTTTAAAAGATGAATACCAAATTTGGGGTAAGAAAGTCAGATACACTGATGAAAGAAATTTGCTCTTTACAGCAACATGACCAGTAGTTCTATGTTTCAGATATGGGCCAACCTTGGTGGATGACTTGCACATTGTAAAATAAAAGCCTATCAATTTGGGGGTCAAATATTAAGGTCATGGGCAGGAAGAAGAAAAATGTTCTTTTCTATAATAACTCTTGTTCCTGACCTTGACAAAAGTGTATGGTGCCTATTGATTTGGGGGTCAAAGGTTATGGTCATTTTCCTCATTAAAAAATGGGTTTTGATTAGTACCTTTTGTTCCTAGAAAGATCTTAACCAAAGAACAAAATGATTTTGTGGTCTGAAGGTCAAACATCATAATACAATCAGTTGGATGATAAATTTAGTTTAAGCCTGTATACATTAAACAGAGTTCAAGGTCATTTGCACCAGTTTGTCAACCATGCCTTACTAGTGCCTATACATAGGTTACTATTAAACATATGACAAGTGTATCATGTACCATTCACAGTACTCTTCTTATTTGTATGAGTTCTGATCGTTGTTGGGAAAATTGAAAAGAATGCCATCATAGACTCTTCTTATTTATATCAGAGTCTTGATCGTTGTTGGGAAAATTGAAAAGAATGCCAGCATAAAGTCTTGTGACTGTTTTAAACACAGATTTCACTATATTTAGCCATTAGGCCTTTAAGTCAAAATACCTTTTAAGTATAGCTTTTAAATTTTACTTGTGGCTTATAAATAATAGTTTTGTGAATGTGACAGCCTTCATGTATTGTTGCATGAAAATTTTGGGTAAGGTATCACTAGAGCTCAGTTACTTAAAGAACTATGTTGTTTAAGTCTAAGTTTTGGTCTCACACAATATCTGTTAAGGCTAGTATTAGAACTGACCAATCAAACACTTTTTTACTAGGTCCATACCTCTGGTGAAGTGATTTATCTCTGCCAAATAAGTACAAATTGGGTAGGGGGAGGGGGGAGAGAGTGGTCAAAATTGAAAATGTTTGAAACAATCACTTATGAAAGCCTATCCCTAATCATTTTGGCTCAGTTATATAGAAATCGAAGAAATGTTCATTAAACTGACAATGCATCTTAGCCATTCATTATTCCTAGGTCTAACAGTTGGTAGTTATTTTCATAGTAACTAATGAGGGTGCAAAAAGAGCCAGCTTTGTGCTTGAATGTTCATTATTACTAGATTCTTGGTTAAGTTTTTGTTTTAAATCTAGGTCTTTTCACCACCATTTACATATTGTTATAACTAAAGTTGTAAAACTTAATGAGGTGATGAAACTAGACAAGCACAAGACCACCATTAGCCCAAGTAGAAAGGTTAGAACAGGAACTCTCTGCACTAAAATCAAAGAGTCTACACAGTGTTCCAGTGGCGTAGCTAGGGATTTGGGGGCCTGGGGGGCTTGGCCTCTTTGTGGGCCCCTGCATTTTGACATTCGACATCATGACATGAGATAATGTACTTAATAAATATATAAGTCTAAATTCAAATTGGTACAGTATATCAGTAAAATTAACAAAAAATAATCATTAAGACTCTTTTAATGAATAATACCGTTGTTTATTGGCGAGATAATGCACAAGTGACAAATCTCAATTCATATCGCCTCACGTCGTGCTTTCTGTGCAGCAAAGGCATCTATAACATCATCTAGATCAATGCTGTCTAGTATTTTTGACTCCACTGACATTAAAGCCATGCTGCTAAGTCTTTCTTGCGTCATTGTGCTCCTGAGATAGTTTTTGATTAACCTGAGTTTTGAGAATGATCTCTCACATGATGCAATGGAAGTGGCCTGAGTTAGCAGTATTCGGATGGAGGTTGCAAGGTTTGAGCACACATCATTACCATATGAAGCCAGCTTCCTCAATATGTCAATTGGTGATTGTGGTACTGGTTTGTTGATGAAAAGTGCTTGTGCATCAATGACATCATTGAACAAGCGATTTGCCTGTATTTCATCATACAAACAGGAAAAAGTAACACAGTTTTTCATCAGCGTGTCATCATCCATAGACTCCAAAAGGGGTCTTGGTTCAAGAAGAAACCCAAAGGTGTCCACATGGTTTTCCAGCCTTTGGAATTTGTCCTTCATCTCCATATGAAGTCTGTCCAGCACTTCTATCGAAACTCATTTGAATTGCAGTTCTATTGACAGTCCTACATCAGAACTCAACTCCCCATCAAGTCTTTTCTTTCTTCTGGTTGTTTTGCTTACAGGAAATCCATAGCATTCACTGCCTTCTTTTGCTCTTTTGATGGATTGGGTGATCAGTTTCGTCCGTTTCTCATCATTTTGCAGAAAGTATGAAAGGGTCTTAATCTCTTCAGCAGCTTCCCGTATGTGCAGTCGAGACTTTTGTAGTTTCTTCTGAACTATATTGATTGGGCGCAGGAGATTTGACCAGAATTCCAGATACGCAAAAAATTCATAATTTTCCACTGCATGAAGAAAATTTTGTGCACTGCTTCTAGTGTCCATTCTTTCAGTTGTTGATTCAGAAAGTCTCTCCAAAAGCTTGATGATTTTGTCAAGATGCAAGGAAACTGCCGACGTAGCTTCTTCTCTTGAGAACCACCTTGTACTACTTTCCTTTTTTAGACTCCCGGCTCCAGCTTCTTTCAGTTTGGCCCATCTCTGGGGTGAATTGGAAAAAAAGTTGAACAATTCATGTACAGTTCCAAAAAAGGTGACAATTGCTGGATCTATCTCAGCAGAATGAAGAGCTGCCAGGTTGAGAGAGTGATTATCACAGTTCAGAAATGTTGCCTTTGGATTTATGGCTAAGAGACGTTTCTGCAGGCCAGACAGATGGCCACTCATTGTGGCTGCGTTATCATAGGTTTGACCTCTGCACAGATCAAAGTCCAGTCCAATGTCTTTAAGAGTTTTCAGAACAAGTTCTTCATAATGTTGTGCATCTGGCTTCACAATTTCAAAGTAACCAAGGAATGACTCTTTTATTTCGAAATTCTCGACATCCAAGTAACGAACTATAAGGGATACTTGTTCTTGGTGAGAAACATCTGGAGTTGAATCAAGCATCAGAGAAAAGTAACAAACTTGCTCGACTTTCCCAACAATTGATTCCCTAACTTTATTGCCCATCAAGTTTATGAACTCATTTTGAATTTCTGGTGACAAATAATGTGTCTTCCCAGATTAAATTCTATGTAAGTGGTGTTTCGTAACTTCATCAAATTCTGCAAGAAATTTCAAAGATGCTAGGAAGTTCCCAGGATTGGGAGAATCCAGTTTTTCTTTGTGGGCACGTAAGCTTGAGTTGGTGTTTGCTAAGTACTTGACAGCTGCTGCTACATGCTTCAGAATTTCTCTCCAATACTGCTGATTTTTCAAAATTTGCACATGAAGCATATGTGACAGCTCATCTGGTTCTGCCTTAAGCCTTTATTCTTCTAACTTCCACTTCAAAAAAGCTTGTCTGTGGTGGACTCCTTCTTCATGTTCTTTCAGTCTCTCAGGTTTCTTCCATTTGGGGAAACCAACTCCAGGTTTGCTCAATGCACTAGATGTCTTTTCTGGTGCCTCAGAAAACAGTACACATGCAAAACAAAACAGACATTCCAAGTGTGGAGAGAAGAGGAGCCACCAAGATCGGTTGCAAATTTCTCCTGTTGGAAGCTTTCTAGTGAACCATGATGATGTCAAACTTCGTGATTTATTTTGGGTAAACTCTGTTGGAAACAAGTACTCTTCATGTTTGTTTTGGAAAAATAAGCTACCCTTTAATACAATCTTTGCTCGGAGTTCCTCAGATAAACTTCCAGGCCGGATATATCCGAAGTCTTTGTACTTAATTACAGTTTCTTCAACTTCTGGAGAAAGTGATTTTGGAAGATCATCACTTGACTCATCGTCTGTATCACTTACTTCAGATTTTTCTCTGACTGTGGTAAAAGGTTCCCCCCTGAAGTTTCTTCAGCACTACTTCTCTCATCAAGAGGCATTTCCACTTCTAAAGTCTCTTCGACTGCTGTATCTTTGTATGAATCATCTGAATGGTGATACTTTTCTTCGCCATGTTCATGGTCTCCTTTGTTTTCAGTGCTCTTATCAGGTTTCTTCTTAAAGAACCCTTCAAAAACTTTCCTTGATTTTGCAGCCTCTTGCCTTTCTGCAGCACGCTTTTTCCGTTTTGTAGCCCCACTCTGGTAAACTTGTTCTTTCGGCATGGGTGAAGTTCCCCTATAAAGAATAACATTCTTTTAATTTCACAAATAAAAAAATATACCAAAAATTATATATACTTGTTTCTTCCGCCATGATTGTGAAATTTCGTCAGACGAATAGACATAAACATATGAACTATTACCCTTCTATTTATGTCAATGGACAGATTGATTATAGCATGGACATAAAATAGAAGATACAGATAAAATGCCGTCAAGATAACGTGTTTTACAAAAACTGGAGTTATGCATTGACAGTTTTTAGTAAACTTTTTACCAGTTTTTACACGCGTGTTGATATACGTAATTTTGAAATCCTTAATCTATGTGGAATACATGCAACAGTGTTACTAACTTATATAACAACGTGAATAGCAAGATTACATGGCGGTGGCGTAATATTTAAAATTTAATGTAAAAAAAAATTTCTGACACTCCTTTGGGGGCCCCCCTCAAGTGGGGGCCCGGGGGGACTTTCGAATTTGGACCCCCCTCCCCCTCCCCTAGCTACGTCACTGCAGTGTTCAAATGGATAAAACAGGGGCAACAAAATTGTGCCAGAATACCCAGACAACACAATACACAAACATGTCAAAGGACCGAAACACAAGAGTATGTCAGGGCACTCAAACTATACCAAAACCAGCTATAATAAAAAAATCAGTATACACACAAATAGATGAAACCACACCAATTAAACAAGATGAGTCTCTTCTACAGGTATTAGATGGTCTGAGCCAACAATTAGCTAAAGCACATGTTTACAGCATGTAAATTACAGCACTGACCATCATGTGTCAAACTCACCATCAAATCCAGGTACAGAAGAAACTGTTCTAAAGACAACCTCCAATTACCCACAGCAAAAAGCTAAATTAAATACAAATACTAAATACAGCAGTATTCACCAAACTCTGTCAGTCTAGTAATAATAATAATAATAATAATAATAATAATAATAATGACTTTATTTAAAGAGGGTAACAATTCGCTAAGAGCTGATCTACCTTGAGGCCCTCATACAAAATAATTTATTTATTTGAGCAGCATCTCAGTAGGCTCTGGAAATATTGGGTTTGGAAGATGGAAATAGAGTCGGCATTTCTAATCTCAACTGGAATACTATTCCAGAGCAAAGTTCCAGAGTACTGGAAACTTTTTTGAATAATTCCTTATTTGGTTTGGGAATTTTATACCGTTTTGTAGACATTGATCGCAGGTGGGGTGTATTACCAGGTAGCCTATACTGGAATAGGGATTGTAAATATTCAGAAGCACTATTATTGGATATCCTGTACATTAATTTGGCTTTTCTTCAACAGATTCGGTCTTTAATAGGTAATATTTTTAACTTACCAGCTAAATTTCCTTGCTTTCTTTCTGGTTTGATATTAGCGTAAATGCTCTTTTTTGAAGATTTTCCAACCTTGATATATTTTTATCATTTGAATTACCCCATACTGTATTACAGTAGTCTAAATAGGGTTGTATGTAACTGTTATAAAATAGTTTTCTGTGCCTTTCAGGGAGAAAATGTCTTATCCTACTAGAAGCCATATACTTGAATTGATCTTTTTACTGATATGTTTGATATGATCAGTCAATGATAGGTTATTATCTACCAGAACATCAAGTAGTCTGTCATGACAGACCATTTGATTTTTATCCTTCCATGTCAGACACAGCTCATTGCTATCAAGATTTTTCCTTTGTTTCCTTGTTGAGATAAGTAATATTTTAGTTTTACCAGTATTTACTACCATGCCATTGCATGTGCACCAGTTTTCCAGCTTGTTTAATGCATTCTGTAAAGAAATTTCGAGTTCTTGCTTTGTGTTTTGGATGTCTGACAATGTTGTGTTATCTGCATAGAGATCTGTAGATGATATTGAGTCTCTTAGTAAAAGTGGTAGGTAGTTAATAAATAAAATAAATAGTAACGGACCTAGAATTGAGCTTTGTGGTACTCTATATCTAATTGTTTCAGGTTCAGATAGAACGTTATTTATATAAACATGTTGTGTTCTCTCACTTAAGTATGAAGTAAACCATCTAACTGTTTTTTCATCGCATTGGTAGATTTTCAGTTTCTTCAAAATAAGAAGTTCAAGCAATGCATCTGAACCCCCACTTGTCAGAATCAACAATAAAAGACAGATCTCTTCTCATAGGATCATCAATACTCAAAGGAGTAAGAACAAGAGGGTTATATAAAACTGACGCAAAAACCCATAAAGGTGCAACTGATAACACTATTGCAAAAAACTATTGGAAATGGATATGTCACCATATCATTCTGTAATTCTTCTCATTGGTGGGAATAATTACAGTAATGGCCAATCTTTGAAGGGCATTGAGGATGATTATGAAAGCTTGTTGTATGCCATCAGGCCCAAAAACAAAGTGTAAAATAATCATCTCGGGTCTACCGCCAAGAAGGGATGTACTTATGACTCAGCTAAATGACACCCTAAGTTTGTTGCATGAAAATTTCCAAATACTCTTTGTTCTGCAATACATGACCTTCTTCAAAGACAATCGTGTGAACCAACAATTATACCAGCGAGACCAAATCAACTTGTCCAACAGATGTACTGCCTTGCTCCTTAGGAATTTAGACCAGTACATAAGACTTATAAAAGGTGTTAGGCATGAGTCAGAGCACAGTCATGTAACACAGCAGTGTCTGCATGGAACACAGATTCGTTGCCATCTTTGTAACGAACTAGGACATAAGCAAAAGTTGTGCACATACCAATAGGGAGAAGGCTATGATATACAGGCCAATGCAACACACATCCAGCAACAAAATGCATTAGAATATGTGTATACTTTTCAATGTACTAATTATAATTCTGTAAACAGGTTTCAGGCACTATCTGATTTGTGTACAAAGTGCAGCTTATTAACTTGTAAACAACTATGTGATACTGTTCAAGTTACTTCTCCCTCTGAGGCTCCCCAAGTGTCAATGTCTTCTTGTATACATGTAAATCAGTCTCATATTAAATATTCTCATGTATCCACTACATGTGGTCATTGTATGACAGATGGATCCTGTATGTTATCTTTTTCATGTATGTATGTAAATAATCATGGCAATGTAATGAAATCTGTCAAGTCTAAAAACAATACATGGCATACTGCCTTGTCTGAAAATCAATACTCTGATCAAAATTGTCATGTTTTTGGGCACCTCAAAAGAGGTCTGCAAGTAATCAACTTAAATATTCAACACATCCTCCCTAACCTGAATAAGATAAAGTTAATATTACAGCAAACTAGATCAGTCAATACTCTAGGTCTATGTGAAACTTTTCTTTCCGATGATTCTGATGGTTTGGCTCTCCAAATACAGGCCTTCAACTTTGAAAGAGAAGATAGACTCCATGGGGGGTGGTATTCTTCCCTATGTAGACAGCTCCATTAGTTATAACAGACGTGTCGATCTAGAGACTATTCGGGTAGAGATTATCTGGATCAAAGTAACCCTTGCCCAATCCAAGCCAATACTCTTTATGTTCAGTTTACAGGCCATCTAGTTCCACAGCTGATTGGATTGATAGATTTGAGGCTCATATTCAAAAAGCATTACAAAAGGAAGATTTAGAAACTATCATATTAGGTGATTTTAACATTGACTACATGAAAAATCCACCATTAACATGGATAAGTAACTTTGAAACTTACAACTTTACTCAATTAATTAATACCCCAACTAGACTAACAGATAAAAGTGCTACTATCATTGATCATGTCTGTACTAATAAACCTGAAAACATAAGTGAAATAAATGTGCCAGTGTATGCACTGAGTGACCACTACCCAGTCTGTATAACTAGACATGTACCGAAATCATCTAAAAATGGGCAACACATTGAAATACAATACAGTGACTTTAAACAGTTTGATGAGGAAATGTTCTTAAATGATTTAGTTTGCAAACCCTTTCAATCAGTCTGCAATATAGCTGATGTCAACACGGCTTTAGACAAATGGTATCAGATGTTCAATGCAGCCTTAGACAAACATGCCCCAATTAAAACAAAAAGGGTTAAACACCAAATTACACCCAAGTGGATTACCCCTGAGATCAATGAGGCTAGGCACCTAAGAGATAATTTCCAAAAGAAAAAAGACATGAAAAGCTATAGAAAGTGGCGGAATAAAACTAAACACCTGATAGATAAGGCAAAAGTGAACTACTATAAACAGGCTATTAATGAAAGTAAGAGTACCAAAACATTGTGGAAGCATCTAAAAGAGCTGAACCCACCCAAGAACAGTTGTCTTCCCCCTAGACTTAAGTAAAATGATGATATAGCAACATCTGTACAAGATATTGTGGAAATGTTCAACAATTTCTTCATAAGCATCTCCAGTAACAGTATTCAGAACCAGACTAACATCCCAATTGAACATGATGCTTTACTTTTATTTATAAGAGCTAAAATTCCTGATGATAATTATTTTTCAATAGCTAATGTTAGTGAAGCTGATGTTTTTGATATGCTAATTAAGTTGAATATTAATAAATCCTCTGGGTTGGATGGTATTGGTCCACGAATTCTAACAATTTCTGCACCAGTAATAACAAAGTCACTAACGCATATCATAAATTTAGGTATAATGTGTTGTAATTTTCCAGAAACACTGAAATGTGCAAAGGTTACACCTATCTTTAAGAAAGGAGAAAAGGAGGATCCAGGAAATTACAGACCAATATCAATTCTACCTGTATTGTCAAAACTGTTTGAAAAGCATGTAGCCATTCAGGTCTATAAATTATTTGAAATAAAACTCTCTATTTCATAAAACACAATCAGGATTTAGAAAGTACCACTCGTGCCAAACAGAACTTACCAAATTAATTGATCTTTGGCTGAAGACAATGGATAATGGACATATGACTGGGATTGTTTTCCTTGACTTCAAGAAAGGTTTTGATCTTGTTCATCATGAAATTCTGCTGCAAAAGTTGAACTGTTACATTTTTGACAATCTTTCTTTAAACTGGTTTGGATCATACCTAAACCAAAGGTCTCAACAAGTAAGCATTTGCAATATTAGCTCTCAAACTTGCACTATTCATTCAGGAGTCCCTCAAGGTTCAGTTTTGGGCCCTCTTTTCTTCCTTATCTAAATCAATGATCTACCATAAAATAATGAATCCACAAATATAGATTTGTTTGCAGATGATGCAACCATGTATACATCTAGTTCTGATACTGAAATTATCAAAACAAGATTAAACTCAGATTTTATCAGAGTCCAAAACTGGGCACAACAAAATAGGATGGTAATTAATGAAGGTAAAACAAAATGTATGATTCTGGGAAAGACACAAAAGCTACACAAGACAGGGAACCCAAAACTATCTCTTGCAATAAATAATCATCCATTAGAAAATGTCAAACATGAAAGGCTTGTAGGTGTGTCCATAGGTACTAATTTATTATGGAATGATCATATTGAGAAGCCTTGTAAAACATTGTCATCCAAAATAGCCCTTCTCTGCAGAATCAAGAAATATTTACCTATGGAAACTCACAATCTATACTACAAGTCATATATTCTTCCAACAATGGATTATTGTTTTAATGTATGGGGAAACTGTGCTAAATCTGAGCTTGACAGGATTTATAAACTCCAGAAATGTGCAGCACGTGTAATTTTAGATGCATCTGTTGATCATCCCACAAATACATTATTTACAGAACTCAAATGATTCACGATATATGACAGGATAGATTTTCACAAAGCAGTTCTTTTGAATATATAAATGTCTTCATGGAACTGCACCAGAGTATCTTCAGGACTTATTCAGGCCTTTTTCAACATAATACCAGTTGAGATCAATATCACATGGAAACCTTCTAGTACCAAAACCAATAACAGAGATATTAAAAAAAAGAGTTTTCAATACTCTGGTACATTTCTGTGGAATAACTTCCACTACATGTAAAATCGGCTGAAAATATTAGAGTATTTAAGAAGAGATAACATGAGCATGCATGTGTTTCTAATAGATAAAGGAATTTAGTATTTTAATACTAAACATGCTAAAATAAGCACTAATTATTGCAATCTTCATATAATGTGCATTGTTATACTCTCCTTCAGAGGGCCTCAAGGGAGAATAGTCCTTGACTAATGAGTCACCCTCTATAAATAAAGCATTATTATTATTATTATTATTATTATTATTATTATTATTATTATTATTATCCATTCCATGAAAGTGGGTATGTATTTAAATTCCATTGCAAATAACTCTGTCATACCAAAATTATAGATAATGATGATTACTCTGTACACTAGGGAATTTTGTTTAATTTTTTAGCTGTTTGTTTATTAGCCTCTCAATATCATGGACACTATATCAATGATGAAAGTTGATATCTTGATTAAAGTGGGTCTGCCACACCCAAACTAATTCATTGTGACCATATAATCACACTTTGTGGAATACCATTTGCAAAAAGAGCTAAAACAACATGTTCCCCATTTTCGCTTCTATATTCTGAAGGTCTGGGCCAAGGACATTTTGAGTGGGATTGTCTTTTTGTCTGTTTGCTTAATGCCTTCATACCAATCAGTATTATCCCACTTCACAAAGCAAGAGACTCAACTGCTCATCTGATTTTGATAGGCTCACCCTGGTTTAAAAACATATGGAAATGAGAATGGATGGAGTGAAAGTTTGATGGAAATTGTAATATAGTTGGTAAGTTTATAGGAAAACTGAAAGCTAGAGGACTGGCATTTTGTGACCTCTGCAAGAAAAATCTGTATAAGAATTGCGGCACCTACAATTAATTTTTATAAGAAGAAGACATGTTTACCAAACCCGCCGAAAAAGTTCAACTGGCCTATCAACAGTTTGTGTCTATTGATGAAAACGATAAGTGAAAGTATGGTTTTATTTTGTATATAGTTGATATACTTAAGTGTTTATTTTACAGATTTGTTATGAAAAGAGAGAAATATATTTGCTGCAATAATTGACAAATTATTGTGACTTAATTATGATGGGAACACTGACACAAATTAAATAACTTCATCATCAATAGTATTGGAGAATAAATTCATATGACAATAAATATTGTGAAATTATTGAAAACAGGTGAACAGTTTCGGTAAGTTTATTAGTTTTTCAAATGATTATTTTGGTTTATTTTATGATCATTAGTTGCACCAGTAGCAGTTTTTTATGAGTGTAAAATGCAGTTTTGGCTGGGGGCCTTTGGCCCTCTGGATCCCACATCAACAGCACTGCCACTCAATACCTTATTGGCGGAGGACCTCCAAACCCGCCTTAACAATTTTTCAACTTTTTTAATGGAAGAACAAATTCATGTCTGATATTATTTTAGTCATTATTATTATTTGTCTATGCAAGGTTAATTGCTGTAAAAATATTGCATGAAGAATGACTTTACAGACCATTCACAAAGACTGTTCATGATAAATATGTTGCAGTTAAATTAGAAATGAGATTATATATAAAATAAATCTGAAAAAAATGGAACAAATTTCAACTATTTTTGAAGGAGATTGTTTTGCAAAAAATAACACATACATGTATCTTGAAACAGCTTTCTTTCATGTAAAAAGTTTTAAATTATGTTAAAAAAATATGAACGTTTTATAAAATTCTTTTGCCAATACACATATTAAGCAAGAAAGTACACTAGAGTACTTTTACTATGTGATACAATTACACTACACTAAAATTGTCAACATTCTTGCACACATGATTCTCAAATGAGACCTAACTCAGGCTAGTGTGCATTTTAACATACAAATTAGGTGGAACTCGCACAACCAAGGGAATCTAACAAAGTCTGAAAATTACATGAGTCAAATCATATCCAATGTATTAATTAAGGGAGCATTCCAGAAATTCTCACTGCTACACAGAAAGACAAGCTCTTCAGTCTGAAAATCTCGCATGGCCGTTTTCTTGAATATGTAGGAAAATCTTCACATTTTTGTCTGCATGGCTTCAGAAATGTTTTCACTCCATATTGAAATCCATTCAGATGGTTACATAATCCCTCCGTTCTGTTAAAACTGTATGCTATTTGGTGAAAAACAAGAATTTTAGCCATTAGAATTACACTGAACTACTTCTTTTAAACATATCCTCTCAAAATAAAATCTTTCATCCTCCCCTGCTTCTTGTAGAGTCGGTTACCATCCACTGAAATAAATTACAGCAATGTGTACTTGGTCAAAATAATTGTATATTTACCATTTTGGAAATAGCACATCATTTAAGTTCAACATTAGATAAATGTTTGACAAATTATAAAAACTTTTATAAGTGTTATGCACAAACTGGCCATCCTTTAAAGAGATCCTATATATTAGTTTTACCATCCATTTTGATAGGGATATGACATCTACCAAATGATTGAGATTTTACATCTTTAAGCGAAAGAAAGCAATGAAATTATTCAGTTGATATTTTAAGATTTTTGAAATACTAGTCTCTCTATCTTCCTTTTTTAAAATTAAAATGTAAAAAAGATATATATCAATGCAATGACCCCTGAACTTGTCTCATTTAAAGTTAATTGCAAGTGGGTAATTGCCAAATTTGATATTCGAGAGGAAAAAAGTCCCAAATAAAAACGGAAATTAGATTAAGATGTTTGCAGTTTCATAAACCATCAACCTATTTTCAATAACCAACAACACTGCATTGAAATCTACAGTTTGACAGGTACATCTGTAAATAAAAATGATCTTCAAAGATGTCTCAATGTGAAAGAAGATTGACAAAGTCACCTTTTGATATTAAATGTATTGTAAGCAAACAGTGTGTAATAATGATACCATAATACAGTATTATTAGCCATCAAACATTTTATCTTGTGTGATTTTATTATTTGAATACGTTTATTTAGAAAAGCAGAATTCATGCATCCAAATTATTTATAGAATGCTGGCAGATAGCGATGAGCACTCTCTCTTTATTTCTCTCTCTCTCTCTCTCTCTCTCTCTCTCTCTCTCTCTCTCTCTCTCTCTCAAAAACAATAATTATGTACATTTTAAGCTTTTATTTAGTATGAAAAGAAATGCCAATGATTTGTTTCCAGATAATAATAATAAAATAATAATTAATGATACTATGTCATACTATTCACAAGAACACTTTTCATGCATCTGTACATAATGGAATTTGTTTTAAATTTCTTCTTCTTCTTCTTCTTCTTCTTCTTCTTCTTCTTCTTCTTCTTCTTCTTCTTCTTCACTTTTGATATTTACCACATTAAAAATGTATCAATTTGGTAATATTAAATATAACAAAATGTAATTGCTGGAAATGAATTAATCCACATATTAAATTACTGAGGTCACATTTATCATAACATTTTTTTAATCATTTATTAAATATTTGCTATCTGCATGCAGTTTACATGCATATAGGAGGCAAGGAACATAAATTCTCTAAGACATTGAGTGTAGAAATATGTGGACGCACTTTTTATAAGCCTGCTAGTTGTACAAGCATACAGATGTTGGTAAGAAAATGACCAGAATTGCAGCTTGCACAATCTAACATATTTATTTGCAAGCTTACTTTGATGATATCAAAAAATATCAATATCAATTTCAGTAGAGCTCTAAAAAAGCGGAGTTGGAAGAAAGAGAGACAGACATTAAAGTTTTGAAAAATATTGACCTATGACCATTTTTGCCTCCCTATCCTTGATTCTTTGATACAAAGAGAGGTCTCCCTTAAGATAAAGTCGTGACATCATCTCTCCTTATATTGTACATAGGGAGCATATATGGAGTTTCTCTTTTTTTATGCAGATATTTAACTAGTGAATGAAGGTGTTGATGGAATTAATAAAATTAGCATAGAAAGAGTATGGGAAAGATTTCAAACTGCTCAAGTTTATCACCTTGTGTAAATTAAAAGAAAATTATAGAAATAGGAACGGGTGTAGTCAATAGTTTTCCTTCTTCACTAACAAATACAAGTACCTGTGGCTGCAACAGTCTTTTGCATCTGCATGGAAATGAAATAGATTTGGTTGGTATTCATCTTTATTCCTGTGCCCAAATTACAGTAAAACCAGTTTTGAAACACCACTGCGATGTGAGACCACCTATCTTGAGAGACCATACTCAATGCACAAATTGAATTATTATGTAGCAGTATGACCTGTTAAGACAGACCATCTCTCTTGAGAGGCCATATATTTCTGGCAAAAGTAGTGGTCTCTCAAGACAGGATATACTGTAGTTCTAGATGAGATTTTCTTTGTATGAGGAAATTGATTTAGTTGTAAAGATAAGATAAGATAATATTTACACGAAATTGGTAATCAGATGTTTTCAAATCATTCATGTTGTACAAAACTAAGGGAGTTAAAAAGGAACCACCATTAAATGGCTGAATACGTTGGATAAAACTCACTACCACCAACAGATAGTCTGTTGGAAAGTACTCTTGTAATCTTCTCATTAGTGAGAATTGCATATAAAGAACCTGGTAACAAAGGAGTGAAACTGAAAGAAAGCTTGAAACTGAAATTTTAATTGATCAATATTTGCATCATATACATGTATTGAGAAAATACTTTTCTTCCAAGAAAATCTGACGTGATGATGGGATGATCAAGACTTTTAAGTCCAATTAGGGCTTCATATTTATAATTGGCATCTTCTAAAGTGAGACGAAAGGAAATGAAGCTTCTTTACCTATCTGTTAATTGCTTGGCTGATATTTTAGCTTCCACCATTCTGATGTGGATATACCATACTCATCAGTCCCTTATCAAAAAGGACTTTTTCACGAAGATTACGAGGTTCTGTTAGGGCCAATAGTAGTAAAATAAAATGTAGCCCATGTAGACACCATCTGTCAGTATTCTAGATGTATATGGTAAGGGTCAGTATTCCTTGTTTTTAATTCACCAGTTTGTAGGAACATCAGCCTCCCATCAGAGTGGCATATCCATATATGCTATAGAAACAGGTGATGTATTACAGTAAAACTTGTCTTGAAAGACCACTGTTATGTGAGACCACCTGTCTTGAGAGACCTTATTCTCATTGCACAAATGTATTGATTATATAATGTTATGACATGTTATGAAAGACCACCTGTCATGAGAGACCATACATTTTTGGTAGAAGGGGTGGTCTTTCAAGACAGGTGCTACTGTACTAATATTAAAATGTTTTTAGATTTGGGGTGGGATAAAATTATGTACTACTTACCTGTCCCTATTCCTCAAATTCCCTCATCCCACCCCACAATGATGTTTTTAGGCTACATCCTTGAAAAAATGAGGGCTAGGGCTAAAGATGCATAATATTAATGGTATACTGGTTCTCCATGGTATTCCAGTGGTATGTACCACTATATTTTCATAATAAATGTACAGAAATTTCTGAGTCAGATTGTTATGATTATAATTATATTAACAGCGTGTTGTCATGATCAAATAATTCAGAAAATATCTTTTTTGTTACAAAACTGTTGTTTGTATCACAAATTAATGGTGAATATTACAATTATTAATAATATTTATGATCCTTTTCAATCACAAGTTCAATCACATGTTCAGTAGTACATGTCACATTTGCTAATCTGGTGGAAAAATGAAATGCTGTGTAAGATATTTGTTATAAATCCAACCTTCATAAACAATTCAGGTTTAAAAATTAAAACATCTCATATTTGAGTTTTGTACTAGTGTATGCGAATGTGTTAACATACTTGTATTCTTTTTTAAGACTTGCAAATGATTGTTTGATTTTCAGAAGTACTGTTCTATGGGAACTTTACATCATATATCAAGTCCAATAGGGTTTTCTTTGTGTGTAACAATTGTGTTTTATGTTTACTGGTCCTATCATCATATATCTTGCATGGGTATTGGAATCGCACTCAAAGTGTGTGAGTGCCTCATCTGTCAATAGTATAGCTAAACAATTGTAGACTTTAGTATCTAAAAATCCAATTCTTGTTAATAAGCTCTCAAATGTGAGCATGATGTCTGTCACAGTATCAGCTATAGTGAAGATTGACCACCTCACTTGGGTTACAGTATTTAGATTACAACGTATACAACAATTAACATACATATAGCAAATCTTCCGTGGAGTAGTGACCATTTCATTTTTGTGGGTTTTTAAAATCTTTTTTTTATATCTCAGGATGATAAGTTATTTTCCAAATAATATCATTGAATTCAATATACAATATAGGTGCTATGGTTTATTTTGCAATAAATCCGAGCATGAATTTTTTTCAAGCTATTGACACAAAATTTAAATAAAATAGTGTCAGGCTTCTGCCACAGAACATTGTTGTCCTTAAGATAGTTGTGGTATATCTTGGTTTGGTTTGTATCACAGTACATTCAGAAATATTATGGCACACACATTTTTGTGGTACCTAGCTCTAGCTGGTGCGCATGGGCAGGGTCCATTGGTTAGAATATTGAACTTTTAAAAATGTCACCCTGTGGGAAAATGGATTCTCATCATACAGTCATTGCTATTTTCAATCCAGAAAAAAATAAGCACTCAGTAGCTACTGATACATATTACATCATTAAAATTAGTATACACCACCACCCCGCAAAACAAAATACATGGTCTAGGGTACTAATAAGTGCAATAAATACAGTCATTTTGTTATTATCACAGTTCTAATATTATTTCATGGCTCCAGTAGTTCCCAATATCCATTGCTTTCAAGTTTTATCAGAGTTTAACAAGAAACTTCAGTACCAAGGAATGTAGTCTCATGTGATGTTCATATTGTTGATGTTGTTGGGTTTAACGCCATTTTTCAGCATGCGATAGGCTGGCTATACATGGCAGCCAGTATTATTGGTGGAGGAAGAACCCGGGAAAACCCCTGGAAAGAACCACCGACCTACGAGAAGCTACTGGCAAGCTTTCTCACGTAACTACATTAGCTGAATCTTAGACTCAAACCCACGCAGACAGAGGTGAGATGGCAGTGATCCATAACGGTAAGCATTTAGACCACTCTGCCACTTGGGGCCCCCTGTTCATATTGTATACCTGCAATCTCTGTCACAAATATTACCTCAACCTAGTAAAAATGTGGCTGAAATTTCAGTGAAGTTTCACTGGTATTTCAGAACAATTTCATGAAATTTCAAAGAACATTTTTGTCAAAATATTACTGAAATTTCAGTGAAATATTGTTGAGACTTTACTGGTTTGGGTGAGATTTCACTAAAATTTTGACCAAAGTTTCGCTTACATTTTTGTGAGATTTCAGTAAAATTTCATTTAAGTTTAGGTGACTTTTCACGTTCCTTGCCAAAACTTTCACTATCACTAATGAGGAAAAATGGCTTTTTCATGATAACTTTTGTTATAGATCATGTATTCGTGATGAAAGTACATGGAGGGTTGCGCTTAATTTCTGGGGCTCAAAAGGTAAATGATTATAATAAGGTCACTGTGGCTCCAATATGCAGAATAACATTTTTTCTAGAGTAAGTTCCTTGATGAAACTATCGGGATGATTTGCACTTGAGTAATAATAAAAACCTACGTATTCTATAGTCTAGTTGTCAGAGGTCAGTCATGGTAAGTTTAGTGAGCAAATAATTGTTTCTGTGACCCATAATCTCCAGTGTCAACGATGCTCTACAGTAGGGCCCACATAGTGCTTATCAGACACAGTGGGTTATAATGTACTATTTACTGTACACTTGTTTCAATATTCCAGGTGTTTGAATCTGTTAGCGCAGAGGAGAATGCTGGTTTTCTTACAAGCTGTAGTGACGTTGGCTTTCTGGGTGCATTGATGATAAAGACCAAGGTAAACGTGACTGAAAAAAATGGAGGAGATTTTATAAAAGGAACCATAGACCAGAATCTTTTATCAGAGAAACTGATGTTCTTACCTGAAGAACCAGAAGAGTTGAAAATTAAAAATGGCCACTTTCAAGATGAAGCTAATCCAGCGGATTTAATATTTCCAGCTAGTTCAGATGAATATTTGGCTATTATTCACACCCTTAAGATTGCTGAATCAGGAATAACACAAATGAAGTATAATGAAGGTTGCATCAGAATTACATGTAATAAAAATCGGGTCTCAGAACTCCAAGGAAAAATATCCTCCCAAATTAATAAAGTTCGTAGCTCACATTGGGATGAAATTTATCTCAATCAAGGAGAAGTGATTACTTTAGAACTTCCACAGAATGAATTAGTGCTAGTTTTATATGTTAAAGTAGAAATGAAAGTGATCTTATTTAGCAGCAGTAGAGAACAACGTGACCTTGTCAAACACAAAATTATGGTACAGCTTGGAAGATTATCTCTTAGTGGCTGCAGCAGAAAACAACGTTCACTAAAAACGATTGTGGAATCTGACTCTAGTTTGTTTTACTCTCTAGACTTCAAAACGATACCATCAAAGAACACTTTTCTTACAGAGAAAGGAGTGATAATCAAAGTGTATAGTATGTCAATTACAGAAACTAATGTTGAATGTATAGTCAATGCAACTGATACACAGTTAAGAAATTTAATTGGAGTTTCCAAAGCAATTGCTGCTGCTGCCGGGAAAGATTTCAAAGCTGCCTGCGATGAGCACATCAGATTGCATGGACCCTTGAAGAGAGATGATGCGATTGTTTTTCTTCCAGGTTCTTTGAAGCACAGATGCATTATCAGTATTGCAGTTCCTGCAAAGTTTAAACGGGATGAGATATACATGGCTTTGACAGATTTGGAAAACATTATTGTAGAGAGTTTGAAAGTTGCTGATGGCAGAGGCTTGAAATCCATTGCTTTTCCTTCTGTTGGTGCAGGTATATATTTTTCTTCTTATTTGCACATATCATTATATTACAGTTAATTAAAGTGATACTCTAGACTTGGCTATATAAAGAATCAAGTCTAGTTGCCTATGTAGATGTATGTTTATAACTTCAGTCAGCATGAAAACGAAACTTGATGAATCTTCTCTTTGCATCCCATTCATCACTTTTAACAAAGATCATCTGTCATTTTGTAAAATAAAGTGTCCAGTTCTGATCATTCAGTTTTACATGCTATGCATTTGTATTCCAGTAGAGGAGAAGAGTCTGTAAATCTTCTCCTCGTGCCCATGTATCTGTGCTCCCATTGGATACAAAAAGATCTTGTTAGTACAACTAAGTCAACTTGGTAAATCACTTTGCACCCAAACTGTTTTGAGTTATTGTCTCTTTTGTCTTGTTGTGTGATATAATCTCAGTGTAACTAATTCCCACTTTTAATGGAATAACAAGAGAGTTATTAAATATCATGATTATGATATAAATATGTGCATATTTGACAAATAACTTTTCTCTTTCTGTTGGTGATTTTGAAGGGACTCAAAGACAATAAAATGATTTATGCACATTAACTCAAGCACCTCACAACTTGCAGTTACACCTAGGTCTTTGTGTATGGTTTGCACTTGCAGTAAAGAAGAATTTTATCAATTTTAGAGGTTAAAAGGTCATATTTATTACATCATGTTCTCCAATGTCTATAGTTACCAATTAGTCTTGATGGTTTGCACCAGGGGTAAGTAAGAACCATATCGAAAATGGGATCAAAAGGTCAATGTTACTTTGAAAGGAAAATAAATTATTTCAGCTCAATAACTTGGAGCTTTACACAATCTTCATTTACTAAATTCTGGCTTGCACATGTGATATGGAAGGTCAGAGTCAATTATGGGGTCAAAAACTCAGAGATCAAGGTCACAATGACTTGAAGAACAAAATCGGTTTCTACACAATTACTCGAGTTCTCCACCATCTGTAGTTACCAAACTTTGTGGATGACTTGCACTTCAGGTGTGGCCCCGAGTGGCCAAGTGGTCTAAAGCGCTTTCCGTTATGGATCACTGCCATCTCACGTCTGTCTGCGTGTGTTCGAATCTAAGATTTGCTTAATGTAGTTATGTGAGAAAGCTTGCCAGTAGCTTCTCGTGGGTCAGTGGTTCTTTCCGGGGGTTTTCCTGGGTTCTTCCTCCACCAATAATACTGGCCGCCATGTATAGCCTATCGTGTGTTGTAAAATGGCGTTAAACCCTGCAACAACAGCATTTCAGGTAAGGAAAAACCCAGTTGATTATGGGGTAAACAAATCAGTGGTCAAGTTCAGAGTGACTGAAAAAAGAAATATGGTGTTAACATAATGATATTAGTTCTACATTACCTTTACTGTACTTTGTAGATAACTTGCACTTGGGGTAATTGCAAAATATTAGGGTTTAAAGGTCAGAAGCCAGTGTTATTGAAGTTAAAAGAAGACAAATGGCTTTCACAGTATACAGTTTAGTTAGCAAATCTGGACCAAACATTGTTGAGTACTTGCACTTGTGGTAAAAAAGAAACTATTGTTTTAGAGGTCAAAGGTAAAGGTCACTGTGATGTCTGACATTATGGAGACAGGAGTGGTTTGATCTGGAATGTGTAAATGTTAAAAGAATGGAAGTCCTAAGGAGCTTTAGGCTTAATAGAACTGCCCAAAACTTCGAAACTGTCTTTAAAATAAAAAGTTATAAGATATTAAGCATAGAAGAGAGCTCTCAGTATCAAACTACATTACAAAATCTCTATGAAAAAGATTATGTATCATTTTGGAGTTTACTGATGGCCTACAAGCTAAAGTACTTTGAACATTTTCAAGGTGTATTTAACCCTCCTGGCTCTGACGTATTAACACACCATAAGCCTTGAACATGAGATGATCTTGATGTAAATAATACTGAAGATGACGTAAGGAAAGCAATAAATCAGGGAAAGACTCTAGGATGTAATGGTATAAGTTGTAAAGTTTTTTTGTTAAAACTGAAAATTACACTGTACAATTTCTAACATATTTGTTAAATGCAGTGCTAAATGCCTCCAAAAACTACATTTTGCTCCACTTTTTTAAAAGTAGCCAAAATGACCATATAATTAGAATACTTAGCTGTTGCCAGTAATGAGTGAAGTTTATACAAATATTCTGAATAAAAGAGCTACCGGTAGTGGAATTTAGAGAAGGTTACAGTACTGTAGATAACATGTATGTTCTGAATTCACTTGGTTGCAAATATGCAAGGAACAAAAGGGGAAGATTTAATTTTCCATTTATAGGCTTTGTCATAGCCTTTGATAGATTTTATAGGAAAGATCAATGGTGTAAGCTGAATATGTGTAACTTGGTATAAAGATGCTAACAATGTTGCCAACAAGAGCTTGTGGAATTACCTCAAGTGGATTAAGCGATATCTTTCAGTGTCCAATAGGTGCTAGACAGGGCATTATGTTGTCACTGCTTATTTTCTCACTTTGTCTAAATGACTTGATTGTAACAGTGGTATTGACATGGAAAATGTATTGTAGCATTTTCTTCTACTTTAAGTAGATGATCTTGTAGGACTGGTTAATACAGCTGCTGCATTTGAAAAGCAGTCTTTATTACATAGCCTTCTCCAATACTGTGACAATGGAAAACTTAAGGTAAATCTTGGTAAAAATGAAACAGAGGTTTTCTGAAACAATCGTTATCTATGATGTTATGAAAAACTTTTACAATGGTGTATGTGGACATTATGCCTAGATCACCCCTAGAGAAAATTTGCTTATATCAAGTGATTATTGCATTAGGTCAAAAGAAATAGGTTAGTAGTTGTTTGTTTTATATAAAAATATATTATAATGATTAGTACATGTATATATAATACTCTAAATGTGGCAAAACCAGCACAGTTAAATGCACAAGTCAATTACAGAAATTTTGCTAAACATTTTTTGTTAGTTTTTATTATTTTTTCCCCTTAGGAAACCCGGCAACAATGGTTGGCTGGCAGAAAACATAATTTTATCTTATCCTGCCTTCTACAGTCAATTTAAATCTAAATTTTAAAATATTAATTCCTTAATTTAAATTTTCTTAGCCAGTAACCTTTCGAACCCTTTTAGAATTCAGTTCTTTAAGGGACAAATGAGTTATCTTGGGAATCACCCTTTTTGGGCTTTGCACACTGTCCTACTTTTCATTATGCATCCAAAGTATGGCTAAGTCATTGTGTTAATGAACAACAGCACAAACTGCCTAACATAAAAAGACAGAGGCTGGTGTATTTCTCTCTCTATACAAAGTAGATTGACATAAAATGTTTGCTGAAATTTTGTTGTTGTTATAGTTGCTGTTTCTATAAACAGGTTGTATATTAAATAATGTCTGCATCTTCACTTCTCAGCTGTTATGGCATGTGTCTGCATATTCTCCTCCATAAAAGGTAACAGCAATGAGAAAAACATCTTACTTAGGAGAAAGGCAGGTAAAATGGGTAATTAAGTTGGTTACTTTGTTCATGCACAGAGATATCCTTGTCCTTAGTGCACACTGCATATAACTAGGTGAGTTTAATTAAAATAATTTTTTGTTAGTTTGTTTTTCAGAATAATGACAGTCTGTGGGGTAATGTGGCCTTTGTATTTATGGCGCTCATGAAGCAGTCATTCACTTTATCAGAAACCTAAAATTTAGCACCTTTAAGCAGCAAAGAGAACTGTTTTCTCCCACATTTTCAGAATTGTCAAGTTTTGGAATCATCTTCTTCTTTTGCTTTCTTTGAGGAGTCAGTTGCCTCACCTTTGTAAGGTAGAAGAAGGCTTTGTCTTCACGGCAACATATCCACCACTGGGCGTTGCTTCCTCCCTCTTGGTCGAGTATCAAGGACTCTCATGTTCTTTTACCTAAGTTTACAAACTTGACATGGTCTCTTCACTAACAGAGGCCCTTTTCACATTAGGGTAGACTGCAGGTAGACTTGTTTGTGACCAGATTCAACAACAGACTTCACTTGTCCATTTCTTCTATCACTGACCAGGAGCATCATCAGTGAACACCTTCAGCTTCCATACACATATACCTTCCCACCATTCCATCACATACCTCAAATGTCAGAACTTTTGCTACTTGGATCATTCTCATTGCCCCACTGTAGCCCTATTGATCATGGTTCAGTGAACTAGTCAACCTAGGTCTCTACCTCTTCTGTCGTAAAACTGGGGATCATGCCTCCACAACAGCTCACTTGTCTCTTCTTGAGATCTCTCTGCCAGAACAAGTTTTCACTCCAGATTGCCAGTTGCATGATCAGAAGACACATAGCTATGTTTTTGTTATGATTTTATGGAGACATATAGCTATGTTTTTGTTATGATTTTATGAAGACATATAGCTATGGTTTTGTTATGATTTTATGGAGACACATAGCTATGTTTTTGTTCTGATTTTATGGAGACACATGGCTATGTTTTTGTTATGAATTTATGGAGACACATGGCTATGTTTTTGTTCTGATTTATGGAGACACATGGCTATATCATTATTCTGATTTATTGATTTGATTTCACATCAGTGATTTTCAAAAGTGTCAGTTAAATAGATATTTGGTCTTCTATAAATTTTGTTTTTGCTTTTGTTTGAAACCCAGGTTTGGCATTATTTTTGCCATTTTGGAAGTTAGAGCCTTATCACTGGTATTTATCAGTACTTACCTCTTTTGATCACTTTATCAAGTTGGGACAAGATTTAACCGACTTTCATTTCAGTTCAATATATATATTTTTACATTCATTTGTGTTTGAACACCCTCATTATCTTGCAAGCACTTAATCCCTAATTGTTGAGAACTCTATGCTTTTATAGAAGTCTTTAAAAATGCATAAGAACTCAATTATGTAAGATTTTAATATTGAGATTAAATAAGTTAACTAATTGTAGAAAAATAAGTGGACATTTTCTTTAAGAGTTCAACATTTACATCAGATGTTAGCAAAGAAGAACTTAATCAACTTAATAGCTGCCCTAACATTACATCTGTTTGGTTGTAAATGAATGTTGATATAATTTATGGAAGTTAGAGCCATTGCTACCTCATGGACCAGTATAACTCTTTTGTCTCTGAAGGATGTGATGAAAGCCATATTTTGTCAACTAGTACAACATTCTCATTCCTTGACCTTCTCTCTTTGGCTCTTTAAAGGAAACACATATTTTCTGTGGGGCTCCTAGCATAAAAAGCGTCTTATGCTGATACCATCTGGCATTAGTCTATACTGCAACAGTAATGGTAGTACTGTATATACTCACGTATAAGCCAACAAATTTAGAAAAAATATAAGGCCTGGAAGAAGTTGGCTTATCTGTGGGCCAAGGTCCATGTCGAAATTTTTTAATGCTTTTTTCCCTCGAATTCCAGTATTTTATGATTTCACATGCCTAATGATGCCACATGGCTCATAAGATTTGTCCTGTCGTGAAGAGAAACAAATATTTTTTTTCTAACTTAAGTGGTAGGATAATGAATGAAAAGCAACATTTTAACGTACTTGCCGCCTATTTGACAGATGTCCATCCACCAGAAAATGCAGCCATACGTGTTATTTGAGCCACAGTGGTACATGTATTTTCCAAAAGAACTGGCATATTAGTAATCTCCAGTCAAGTATTTAACCCTCAGCTAATCAGTAATCATTAAACTCTATGGTATCTTACAAATGCACGCTAGCTTATTTCAGTGTAAATATGAAAAGACTCTATGTAAAAATAAAAGAATTACAATACTAAAAGTATATGCGACAAACATTTTGATCGAGAGTAGAAATACATATCTGATAATCTTAAAGGAACAATAGCACAAGGCTCCATAGGGATTTATTGCACGCACACTTAGGAAGGGTAAGTAACAGTGCAATATATGAGTCAGTGTGAATAATTATAAAACAATATAATTTGTGGGATTCTTTGACAGGTGTTTTAGAAGTAATTGGCAGCCATAGTTTTTATACAACTGTTATTTAGTTGTTTGTAAAGCAAAGTGGTTTGTTAGCAGTAGTGTTACCATATGCTTGATCAGTGGTAAATGCCTTGGGGATAATAGGTTTGTTTTGTTGCACAATGCCAATGACTTTACTAATACATGCCGACTCTCAGATGTATTGTTTAATGAGATATGGGAGTGGACATGGTTCCTGCTCAAAGTTATAAACTGTCACATCACTTGACAATGATGACGTATATGATGAAAGCACAACCATAACAGAAGCCAGGTTTCGTGAACTGTTTGGCGAGTCTGATACAGAGTCCAATTTTTATGTTGCTGTAGTGTTTAACGCCATTTTTCAGCACATGATAGGCTATACATGGCGGCGAGTATTATTGGTAGACGAATAACCTGGGATAACTCCCGGAAAAAACCATGACCCACGAGAAGCTACTGGCAAGCTTTCTGACGTAACTGTATTAGCTGAATCTTAGACTCGAACCCAAGCAGACAGAGGGGAGATGGCGGTGTTCTGTAACAGCAAGCGCTTTAGACCACTTGGCCACTCAAGGCCCCTGCCCAAATTTGAAGGATTCTAAAAGTGATTGAACTTTTATAATTCATGATTTTAGAATGAGGATTAATAAAATTTCTATCAAGACTTAACAATTTAGAATTGTTTTTATTTCAACATATAAATTAGCTTTCTTATTTTCATTTCATTAAATAATGTTATTTGCTTAAATAAACATATTCAGAACTCACTTTGTGCATCTTGTGATGTACCGGTAGTCTAGTAATTATGGGTTGGCTTATGCAAGGGTCATGCACTTTATAACAGTTTTACCAATTCAGTTGGGGTGGTGGTGGCTTATATGTGAACGGGCTTATATGCGAGTATATACGGTATTCCTTGTTTATCCTTCACTTTTTTCTGGGATCATCAGCCTCCCACTGAACTGTTACGTTCAATTGCAACAGGTTATGTATTACTGGTGTTGAAGTTTAGCTGAGGTAGGTGGGTAAAACTCAGCAGCTGTTATCGACAGATTCCTGCCTCCTGCCACACTAGTTTAAAGGCTACATTCTGAAAATGAATTAGGACTAGTGTGGATGGGCCAGACTTCATGGATTGGACTTCAGAACATTCTTAGGTCACCCTATGAGATGATTAATTATCATAGGGGCAGTGGTATTTTACACTTGAAAAAGAGCATAAGTGGAAACAAGTAATTATTTATCATTATAATTAGTTTACCCCCCCCCCAAAAAAAAAAAAAAAAAAAAACCTGCACCCCCTCCCTACTAAACATTAAATATAATTTTTTTTTTAGGCAGTGTTATTAGACTGAGAAATATGCTATTTTCTCTGAGTCTTCACTAATCCATCCCATAGAGACTGCCAGGTTATGACTGTATCTTTACAATCCATCAGACTACTGATATTGGACCGCTCCAGTGGCCTAGTGGTTAGAGCATCTGTTGCAGAAGCAGGAAGTCATGGCTTCAATCCCCAGCCAAGTCATACCAAAGACTTAAAAAAATGGTACTAATTTAGCTGCCTCGCTTGGCGCTCTTTGTTGAGAGATTAGTGTTAGGACTGGTTGGCCTGGTGTCAGGATAATGTGACTGGGTGGTACATCATACTACATGTCTGCGGCTGGATTCCCCAGTGCTAGACATCACTATAAATTGCATCACTGCAGACATCATAACGATATGTCTGATTTTTTTTTAAAGCTGCATCAAAAATCCTAATAACACATTACACACTACTGATACTGGCTGGCCTGGTGTCAGGATAATGTAACTGGGTGAGACATCATGCTCCATTTCTGCGGCATGTTGCCATAGTGCTAGACATCACTATAAACTGCCTCACTGCAGACATTGTAGCAATATTACTGAAAAATTGTTAAAGCTACATTACAAATCCTAACTACACATTACACACTGCTGATATTATGAAAACTATTAGTCCAATAGGAAATTTACTAGCGTTAAAGTACCAGACTATATATCACAAATTTTGAGTCCTGTAATGGCATTTGAAGTGTGACACCACTGACATGATATGACCTATTTCTTTACAGGACTTGCTGGTTTAAAAGCTGAATTGTGTGCTCAACAGTATTATAGATCTGTGAATAGATTTGTCCAACAGACCAAAAGTCCACTGAATTTGAAAGAGATCCATTTTGTAGATATCAAAACCAGCATGACACAAATAATACAAGAAACATTTACTAAATATTTCTCACCTCAGACGGCAAATTTATTGAGCAGTTCTATCAAAGAAAGTAGGTCATTTCCAGCATCAGTTCTACCACTGGAGAAAGATGCAGCGGGTCACACAAAAGGTTATAGTATACCCACAGCAGAGACCAATACAGATGGCATGATGTCTTCAGAAAGAGAAATAAAAGATGGAATGTTTTATTATCCATTTGAAAAAAACTACTATCAGACTAGTTAGTGATAACATTTGTGACATTGCCATTGATGCTTTGGTGAGCATAGAAGATGCAAATGGGTCAGGAAATGGTCAGATTGCTAAAGCTCTTTTAGCTGCAGCTGGCAGCAGATACCAGGATGTTGAGCATTCTAAAGTGATGAAGGCAAAAAGATCAATAACTGAAGTTGTTGTAACAGGATCTGGTCGATTAAAATGTGACTTTGTTCTGCATGCTATAGCACCAGAGTGGGGTATTGAAACCACAAGAAAGAATCAAAGTTTCCAAAAAAATGTAGAAAAAACAATGATGAATATTATGGATGCTGCCTTTGAGAAAAAAGTAAAGCGTATTGCAGTTCCCCTGATTGGAATATTCAGTAAGTAAACATAAAATCACATATTTTTTAGCTTTAGCCCACATTTTCATACTTCTTGATTATACTTCAGATATAATGAGGAAATTAACAAAATGAAAAGTAACACTGGAGGTTTGTTTTGAAGGGGTAAAAAGAGATGTCTTGCCATTTTTAAGATGGGTCTGTTGTTGCAATTTCTTTTTTAAATAACTCACCATGAAATCTAATATTGATAATTGTTTGCGTCACTTGGTGAAGATATGAATTTGCTAGCCAAGTAAAATTGCCTGTTTCATTTAGTGTAGTTTCATAAAAATCATTAATCTAGATATTAAATTCTTACAACTAAAATAATTGTTCAAAAGAGAACTAACAAGTAGGTATTTTTATAAATTTAAAAAAAATGTGTAGATTTTTGAAAGATCAAAGAACATCTCATTCTAGAGCTCTAATGATGTCATAGGACTGTGTAAAACGCTGTTTCCCAGGTAGAGCCATTGTTTTATTTTACAATTGCTGCATCTACCTTAACGAGTATTAATTACCAATAATGGCTGATATAATCTCCATGCAGTAAATAATCAGATGCAAAACAACAAAAAAAAATAACAAAGATACCAATAATTGGTTTGTAAACAATAATGGTAACAATTTTTAAAGAACTTGTTTTTAAATAAAAACAAAACATGAATATATAAAATATATCGATGACAAATCATTCAATATTTAAACATAGAGTTGAACCTTGTGGAAGATATTTTTATTTTTTAGGCTTTTCATTAATGCATTAACCTTGTGTTGTATCTTCAGCAGATGGAAAAATGTCTGAAGTACCACTGACTATTTGCTGTGAGGCTATGATTGCTGGTCTCGATATGTGGATACAATCACATTCACAGGAATATCAGTTTAAGGAGGTGATTTTAATCTGCAACAACCCAGTAGCATCCAAGCGTTTTGCAGATCTACTTTCTCCAAATAGAAAGGAAGATATTAAAGGAGGAAGATCAACAAGAGGAATATCATTAACATCATCAGAATTGCAATCCAAATCAGATGCAAGCATTAGAAGCTCATCAAATATCCAGAGCAAAGAGAACTGTATTATTTGCATGGAGTCCATAACAGATCCTAAAGTACTACCCAAATGTGGCCATACCTTTTGCAAGGAATGCATTGATCAACAATTTATGTACAAACCAGCGTGTCCTTTCTGTGGAATGGTGTATGGAAAAATCACTGGTAGTCAGCCAAATGGAACCATGCAAGTTTTCTATGAAAAATATTCTTTACCTGGATTTAAAGGGTATTCAACAATTGTCATCTTCTATGAATTTACTGGTGGTATACAAAAGGTAAGAAGCAATTGTTTGCAATAGACTGTTTAAAAGTATTGTTGTTTATGTGATGGAGGTGTCCTCAAGCTGTTGTGGTGTTTGCAATTTTATGAATGCAACTAGTATACAGATTTTAAAGGAATATATGTATATACTATGGTCATAAATATCTGTTCTGTTGTTTTTGTGGGAGTTATTCTATTTAATTGAACTTGACAGCTTGATATCATGTACCACAATTTTGTGGACAGTTTTGCAGTTTGGTGGCATGCTGCAAAGCTTGTTACATGTTGTGTCCTTTGAGCTTATAACTGGTTGCAATATAACACAACCAAGTGACTGTAACTGTTCGTAACGAGTTTTGTAACCATTTTTGGCAAATGTCCAAACTATAAGTGTGGTGCAAGAATTACTCAAAGTCTGTATAGGCTTGGTGTTTCCGCGATTTAAATAAAATCTTCCCATGTGGGTAGGGAAAGGCAGTGTATGGGACTAAAATAAACAATTTTGTATGATTATGTGCTTTTATGAGCCCAATAGGAAGTGACTGGAAATGTAAATGAATTTGAATTTTTTTCATCTACTATTGATTTGTTGTCAAATATGACCTCTGTTACTGAACATAGTAAACTTTTAAATGACTTTGTCTAAAAAACCACTCAACAGATAATATTTTTAATGAGACAACATTCAGACATACAAGGCATTCAGTTTTTTTCTTGATGAATTCCCACTCTCAAATCTGGCCAGTATTTCTGAAATAAAGGAACCTCAGTTTAAACAACTTTTCAAACACTCCTCGGAGAATTGAACCAAATTTGACACAAGCATCCAAGCACAAAGGGCTTCAGATGTAAAAATGATACCAACCAATTATTCAATATGGCTGCCATTACTAACATTAGACAAAACCTTTAAATGAAATCTGCTCAAAGTTTGCTTTGCAGAAATTTACCAGATATGATGGAAAGGTAAAGCATTTTGGTAATAATTGCTTTCAGATTTATACTAATGATTTAAATAAAATTTGTCCACATAACTAGTACAGCAATTTAAGACACCTACCTGAATTAGCTTTTAGATTGTTGTCTTAAATAATGACTCTGTATAGTGAATTCTGACATACACTAACATTGCAGCAAGAAGCCAAATTGACAGGAGTGTCTCATATACAATTAATGTTTTCCTGTAAGTCACAGTCATAGACTGATGGAATTTACATAATCTGATATATTTTTTCTAATAAATTCAGTTGGCTGGGATATGATGGAGCGGGAAATGCCAAAACTGGATTATTTTGAAATATGTTACTTTAACAAAATGAATAAAAAATATACTAATATTGAGGAAAGTGTTTAGATAGCTCTGTTTCTCTAGAGATTTATCCCCTTTTATCTGATTTCAGTATTCCAGGCATCCATCACATTCCAGACAACTGAAACTTGGTTGATGGAACTTGAAAACATGTCCATTTGTTTGTGTCTGAATTTAAATTTATTAGAAAAAAACATTGGAGTAAGTAAACCAGGCTATACATTTTCTGAGGTTACATTTTTTACCTAAAACCTTGGACATCTGAGGTTTTTCCTAGGTTTTCCATGGAAATATAGAAATATATGGTCTCAGTTGTGTCTGTGCTTGAGATCATAATGATATTAATAACAAATACTTTATTTAGAGAAGGTAATTCAATTAGTTACAGAACTAATCGACCTTGAGGCCTTCTATCTGTTATGTACAATATAAACAGTATATACAACATGTGAACAATCTGGCTTGACACTAAATAATTAAGGGGTTTTAAAAAAATCAAAGTATCAAGCCTGGAACATATACACAAACTGTAAAAATATGAACATATTTAAAACATAAAATATTCTGCAATGAAAAATTCAGCTTTGAAAATGATGCAAAATTCCAGAAAAGCAGGGGGTATTTTTTGTACTAGCACTGTTCAATTTTCTAAAGATTTTTCATTGATTTAAGACATTGATTATGAAAAGAAGGAATGCTAAGAGCCTGCCTTATCTCGCTGGGAATGTTGTTCCATACTACTGGACCAGTATATTGAAAATTTTTTAAGCAAATCCTTCTTTGGCCTTGGTATAATATAATGTTTTCGTCATATGGACCTTCAATCTGGAGTACCATCAGCATCTCTTTGGTGAAAGATGTTGCTTAAATAGACAGGAATTGCTTTTCTGGATACTTTATACATCAATTTTCCTTTTCTAAGGAATTTTCTTTCATTTATTGTTAATACCTTTATATTATTCATTGCATCCTGAAAATTGTCTATACAATGATCTAGAATTAAATGACAAGCCCTCTTTTGGAGCCTTCAAAGTGTTGTTAGGTTTGAATTAGAGGTATTATCCTAAATTACATTACAGTAGTCACTATTGCCAGAAACGCTGTACAAGTACTCTGTGTCTCAAAATAGGATGGTTTATTGTGAATGAATCTATCATGTGGGGGAGAGACTGGGTCTTGTGTTTATTTGAGATCTAGACTTTGGTAACTTTAAATCTATTGCAAGGGTGGAATTTTCTTAATGTGGAAGGTAGTTTCTGTCCTGGAAAGGTTGCAACATGATACCAACAGGTATAAGTACATGTATTAGATAATTCAAATTAGTTTACCCACCCACCCCCTCCACAAAATCCCTGACTTTTGCATTGCATCACATTCAGGTAAATGGTACCATGTGCATAGAACATAGAGATATATAATCTCAAGTTAGCTCATTCATAAGAATGACCCTAAGAGGACTGTTTTCATATGGGACCATGTTGCCATTTCTGTAACAGAATAGGTAGTGTGTCTACTTTTAGCCTCTGATTTCCATCTCAAGTTATAAAGTTCTTTAACCTGTTGAGCCTCTTTAAGCTGCCACCCTGAATTCCCAGGATATCAATGTCCTTTGTTTCCATTAAGTTTCATGAGTCTTTAGAGTTACGCATGTTGCTATAGCCAGTCGATGCCATTGTATTTTCTACAGCTGCCTCCTTCAGTCAGCTGTAGGAGAATATTTTTTGCCTCCTGCTACTTTGCGGATACTTTTGAATTACATTGCCAAAATATCAAAACATATCTCTGGTTCCTCTCCATCCCCATAGGGTTACCACTCTGAACACATCAAAGGTTTTGCTGGAGCACAGTGAAAACCTTTTTGAGGACTAAAGCAGTTCCTGACCATGCAGAATTTAAATGATCAGCAGCACAAATCATTGACTGCAGTTTACACTGACATAGAAATGCCTAGCTCATTTCTAAAGAAGCATGTGCAATGTATTCCTTTATAGTGGAGGTTCCCCCCCCCCGCCCCCCCCCCCCCCCGTTGTGACCTAAATCAGGGTTGTGATGAGATTCTGAAAATTAGCAGATCTAGAGTCACCGAGATTTTATTTAGGGTGGCAAAACCCATGAAAGCATGGAAACTATTGTGAGGCTAAGAAAAAAGTATTTTGGGGCTGTGGCCAAAATAGATATATAGCAATTCTTATGGCAGAAGTGCAGTAAATGTAATATGGGCTAAAATTTGCACATGACTCTTCTAAAGCATTGATGAGTTCTTAAAACAGTTTAATCGAGGAACTCTTAGACAATTTTAGTATCCCTACCACCAGTCCCTTGGATGATGTGGGGGCAAAAGGGGTCAGAAGAGGAAGTTGTGAACCTTAATCCCTTCCATAAGGATGGGCGGAGTCACACACTCACCTTAGCTTCTTCTTTATACATGTAACATCACTATATGTGCCACACTGGCCATGCTTTTACAGGTTTGATCAGACGTTATAGATTGTGCACGGGTACTATTTACCATTAAGGAGAAGGCCCGAAGCAAATAAGCTTCCTAATGAAGAGCATTTGTCAATGAATAAAACTAGCTTAGGGATCAGACTGGGGTCATGTTTTTACTTTTGCTCAAGACTCAGATTGAAGGAGGGATTATTCATTTTGGACTGGACATTTGCTCCAGGAAAAAATAAAACAAAGCTGTAATAGGTAAGAGCTGCATTATGAATCCCTCTCCGCCAAAAAATCTACATTTAACAGAACATGACCAAATTTACAGAAAGAATTTTGGCATGCAGGTCTTTCATGTTTATGTCAGTTATGCCAATCTGACATTAGTAAAAGCTGAGAAACATTTACACAACTTTATATAATAAAAGCTGCTGTTGGACAAATGATGCTGAGATGTCATCAGTAGGAAGATACAGTTACTTTAAAAGTGTTGAAGCAATTGTTTTTGTAGTATTATATACAACAAGATATATTAGAAAAAAATTTCCATATATGCATTCAACTAACCCTAATTGTTAAAGTAAGTGAATTAACCTGTGGTAGGGACTATTTAGAATTACAGGTTTCACTGTTATGCAATCTTCATGCCACTAAATATAATATTACATAAAATATTATTTTGATTGCAAAAGGTATAAATTTCAGCAGAACAAAGTATAAAAATGTAATGAAATAATAATACCAAATGGAATTATTTATGATTTTTCATTTTAACTAAAGAAGATGTGAAATATGATATAACGATCACACTCCAAGATCAAATGAATTTACAAGACTAGCTGTGGAGGCTGCATTTCTGATCTGATTGTGGTCAGATTTTGAAAATTTGAATATCATGATCTTGAATGTGTTCAGTAATGAGCAAAAAATTTATTGTCCCTCTTTCGAGGAGATTCTGGAGGCCATATATCTTATCCAATTTTGATCAAACATGGAATATCTTGGACAAGTTTGGTGAGATGTGTGCATAATTATTATACGCTCATTTTTTCTGTTAACTTTACATTGTCAGAATAATCCATACTGCATTCATGTATGCCCAGTATTAGGAACTACTTTATAAAAAAATCTTGTACACTCTTCATAGTAGATACTTTTTGTTTCTGAATGAACTAAAGCAGATGTTTTGTGGACTGGCACATACCAGTTGCTTTCCCACATCCCAACTTTTTCATATAGTGTTTCATATTTAGGTTAGAGACAGGTCTCATCATCATCATTATTCTGTTGACCTAGTGTGGTCATCGAGGCACTGTGTTGCTAAACATCCAACTAGTTCCCTCCACCTGTCTTGATCATGTGCCAATGCCTGTCTCTGCAAAACTTTTCCTGGTTCATCCTGTGATGTTGTCAGTCCACTATTTTCTCTGTCTATCTCTCCTTCTGCCACCCTGGATGCTGCCCTGCAGTACTGTTGTGGATGAACTGTTGGTTCTAGTGACAGGTCTGGGTCACTACATATAACATGCAAGTGACAAGGCATAAACTAACTTATTTAACTGGTAATAAGAATGGCAAAAAATTATACTTAACAGTTTTACATCCTGACATTCCTGAAAATGTACTTTGTACTGTAAATTCAACTATATTTCAAGTGCAATTTAGCACCGCTATAGTGGCCTAGAGATTAGAGCATCCACTGTGGAAGCGGGAGGTCATGGGTTTGATCCCCGGCTGACTCATACCAATAACATAAAAATGGTACTAACAGCTGCCTCAATTGGCACTCAGCATTAAGAGGTTAGTGTTAGGACTGGTTGGCCTGGTTTCAGGATAATGTGACTGGGTGGGACATCATGCTATATGGCTGTGGCATGATGCCCCAGTGCTCGACATCACTATTAACTCTCTCACTGCAGACATTGTAGCAATATGACTGAAACATTGTTAAAAACTATGTTAAAAATCCTAATCACAAGTGCAATTACATCCTCCTTACTGCACTCAAACTGAAATAAACATATTCCATAGCACCTATTTGATAACTGTAATTGAATTTGAGACTTCATATTTTTCCCACATTATGATTTCAACCATTCAGTTACAAAACAGAAACACATTTGCAGATGTCAACACAGTTCCCTCGCTGCTGAAATCCAATGTTCTTCATTTTAAATAATATTTAACATAATTGACAAAAATACCGAAATCTTTTCTTTCCAGACTAAATGGAAAAGTTGTTGCAATGTGCAATAATTTATAATATAAATCTAAATTTTAATTTTAAATAATACAAAAAGCCATTTTCTTTCGAAAGTTATATCTATCATGCATCTAAGTTCAAATTCATCTGGGCAGAATTCATTGCACATTAATAACGTTTTTTTTGTGTACTGATGAACCTGCACTTGTGTATTTAGTTTGGAATATGGCATTACTTCAGTTACTTTGTATCTTTTAGTTTATATAAATAAGCCTTAGATAGAATAAGAAAATGAGCATACAATGTTACTGCATTTGTGGGGGGGAAATATGAACTTGTTTTGTCAGATGGATATACTCATGCAGTAAATTTTTCATCTTATGGGCTTTCATCATTAAACTCTTCAATAATAAGTGCATATTAATAATGTAATCTTGTATCCGGTTGTCTGTACTTGTTACAACTGAAAGACTTATTTTGTTAAAACTTGGAATATTTGCTTATATCATTAAGATTTGGGATAAGTTTAGTAACATCCATAATTAGGTGTTCTTGCTATTGATTGGCTGAATTTGTTAATTGTTGAAGGTTTAATTTCTGATCCAGTTTTTTTAAACCAAACTTGGAATGTATTTTATATCCGGATTTTGGACCATTTTATTATTTAAGAAGAGCCATGCATATGAATGATCCGATCTTGCATGAAATGGGCTGAGCTTATTGTCACTTTTTGAAACCATAATTGCACTTCAGTTAAGGTCATATTGGCTTATACATACATTAAAACATTATTTGCAAAATTAAAGAGATTAATATTTGTCTATGCTGCCTATTAGTTGACTTTAAAGTCCATAACATTAGGACTATTACTGCATTGACAATGTAAGTTCACCCATGAGAGATGTCCTATTGGGTTAATATTATAAGATATGCCTTCTGGTGATATAACACTATCTTCTCTTCCTTTTACCATTGATCTTTGGCATGCCAGAATAAAGGCATTATTGGATCATAGATTGATGGCACATCATTGGCCAACCCTTCTACTAACCGACAGTAGTGTATACTCCTATGGTAAGGGTAGCTGCAATTATTAATGTACCTGTCTTATCAAGGTCATCAGCCTCCTGCCAAACATTCAGAAGTACAGTAGTAATATATAATATACTGCTGCTTAATTATAGCTTTTGTTGGGTAAAACTAATTTTAATTTTGTAATGATTCCCTTCTCCCACCCAGCTTTATTGTCTTGTACTCAAGTAGTGAAGAAACCCATAATTCCATATGTTGACTAATGGAGTCAGAATGGTTTCTTCTCAGTTCTGGCCTTTCAAGACATATTTTTTTCTAGGAGGGAGCAAATAATAATAATAATGACTTTATTTAAAGAGGGAAACACAATTACAATGGAAATGTTTTCACATACAATACACACACACACACACACACACACACACACACACACACACACACACACACACACATATTTAGTAGCATGTACATGTTTATATTTACTTTCATTCCTGGATACTCAACTATACATATTGAACCCACATGCAAAATGCCATTATTAGCAATTAGATGGGCAATATTTTATTGATGCCTAGAGGCATTCATGAATACAAATACTGTACAATGAAGCCAGTGGATTATTGAGTTTTGATAAAGGAAAGATAGTGGGCATTTCCAATCTCTAAGTGGAACATGATTCCAGAGCAATGTTCCAGAGTAATGGAAACATTTGGGAATAATGCCTTATTGTTTAGTTTGTTGTTGTTTTGGGTTTAATGTATTATTCAGCACAGGAAAGGCTATATATGGTGGCCAGTATTAATGGTGGTGGAAGAACCCGGGAAAATCCCCCAAAAAAACCACCGACCCACGAGAAGCTACTGGCAAGCTTTCTCGCATAACTACATTAGCCGAATCTTAGACTCGAACCTATGCAGACAGACGTGAGATGGCAATGATCCATAACGGAAAGCGCTTTAGACCACTTGGCCACTCAGACTCCAGTCTGTTTGGTAGAAATGGATCACAAATGTATGAAGTATTTCCGGACTGGAACAGTGACTCAGTATATACAAGAGCACTATTACTTGATATCTTGTATATTAACTTGGGTTTCTCAACAGTATTTAATAGATAATAAACTTTTCCCCCTGCTTTCTGTTTACATTGATATTAGCCCAAATGCTCTTTTTTGAAAACGTGTTAATAATAGTAATACCAATAATGATTATAATAATAATAATAATAATGCTTTATTTATAGAGGGTGACTCATTAGTCATGGACTTATCTCCCTTGAGGCCCTCTTATGAAGAGTATAACAATGCACGTTATATGAAGATAGCAATAATTAATGTTTATTTTAACACATTTAGTATTAAAATACTAAATTCCATTATCTATTAGAAACACATGCATGCTCATGATATCTCTTCTTAAATACTCTAATATTGTCAGTCAATTTTACATGTAGAAGAAGCTAATTCTACAGAACTGTACCAGAGTATTGAAAACTTTTTAAATTTGATAGCTTTAATAATAATAATAATAATAATAATAATAATAATAATAATAATAATGACTTTATTTAAAGAGGGTAACACAATTAGCTAAGAACTAATCTACCTTGAGGCCCTCGTACAAAGAAATTTATTTATTTCAGCAGCATCTTAGAAGCCATTGGGTTTTGAAGATGAAATAGAATGGGCATTTCTAATCTGAACTGGAATTCTATTCCAGAGCAAAGTTCCAGAGTATTGGAAACTTTTTTTGAATAATTCCTTATTTTGTTTGGGAGTTTTATACTGTTTTGTAGACATTGATCACAGGTGGGGTGTATTACCAGGTAGCCTATACTGGAATAGGGATTGTAAATATTCAGGAGCACTATTATTGGATATCCTGTACATTAATTTGGCTTTTCTTAAACAGATTCGGTCTTTAATAGGTAATATGCTTTTATCATTTGAATTACACTACTATAAATAGGTTTGTATGTAATTGTTATAAAATAGCTTTCTATGCCTTTGTGGGTGAAAGTGTTTTATCCTGTTGAGACATCTCAGGTGACCTAGTGGTTAGAGCATTCAACTCAGATGTGGGATGTCGTGGGTTCCATCCCCGGCCTAGTCATACCAAAGACTTACAAAAATGGTACTAACAGCTTAGCGTTCAGCACATCATGCTACATGTCTAGACATAACTGTCAACTGCCAAACTGCAGACAATATGACGTAGCAATATGACTGAAAAATTGTTAAAGCGACATTACAAATCCAAATCACACAAAAGTTCACTTATCCTTTTGAGAAGCCATAAATTTGAATTAACTTTTTTACTGATATATTTAATATGGTCAGCTCATGATAGGTTATTATTTACCAAAACATCTATCAAGATGGACATAGTTTAACACTTTCATGGCTTTTTTCCATGTTGAGATAAGTAATATTTAGTTTCATCAGTATTGTCCAGTTTGTTTAGGACATCCTATAAAGAAATTTTCAGTTTCTTTTCTGAATTGAGTTCTATAGATAAACTGTAGTCTCCCATTAATTGTGGTAGGTCATTAATAAATATAATTGGTAATGGACCTAGAATTAAGCCTTGTGGTATACTTCATATTTCATTGTTCAGACAGAACATCTTTTAAATAAACATTAAGTGTTCTCCTATTTAAGTATGAAATAAACCATCTAACACCTTCATTAAATTTTTAGTTTCTTAAAAAAAAATGATTTTATAACCCACAATGTCAAAAGTTTTCCTGAAATCTACAATTACAGATCCTATTATTTTACCTTGGTCAAGTGCTTGAAGACATTTATCAGTTAGGGAGATCAAGGCAGTCTCACATGAATGTTTCTGTCTAAAGCCTGATTGATTAGGGTGTAACATCAGGTGTTTGGTTAAATATGACAGGAATGAGTCATGGACATGTTTTTCAATCAATTTCGACAAGTTTGAGATTGGTTGGTAGTTATCAGCATTATTCTTAGATCCAGATTTTTGAATAGGCATTACTTTTGCAGTTTTCCATATCTTGGGGACAGATGAGTGTCACAGAATTAGGCGAAAATTGAATTTTATTTTTTCTTGAATTACAAACTAATCTCACCATTTTTTTTGTTTCGTCGTACATGCGTTACCTGGGGTGAATAAGTGCTTTTTCAAGGTAAGCGGCGTGTAACGATTTGCATGTGCCTGACTTCGTATCACTTGAAGTCAGGAGCATTAGAATTACGGGGTGCACGGTAATTTTGCCGTGAATTCTGCTCACCTATTTGAGGATATATAAGGCAGAATATTTCTGATAAATATTACGGGACCAAAAGTATCTTATCACAGGAAAGATAGCTCGTCATTCTATCTCCAGCCAAAGGGGTGAGTGTTAAATTTATATTTCGTTTTATTGTGAATTTTATTCAGTTTATCATTTAATGTAATGATGCCTTTATTACAATGCAGATTTAAACGTGGAATATTTGGAATTACTAGTCACTATTAGACTTTAAATGCAATAGTGTAATCTAAGTTGTAGATTGTTTTAGAAAAACTATTGTTAGTTTGGTCTCTTTATTGTAGCTGATATTGTAGCGGAGCATCTCTGATATTGTAGTGGAGCATCTCTGAAATTGTTGCTGATATTGTAGCGGAGCATCTTTGAAATTGTTGCTGATTGTAGCTGAACGTCTCTGAACGTATCTGATTGTAGCTGAACGTCTCTGAATTGTAGCTGAATGTGATTAATTGAGCCATTTGATTATGAGATCAAATTGAGGTATCTGACTGTCTGCCTGTCGGATTGTCTGTCCATCTACATCTGTCGTGATGTGTAAATATCCGGAAATCTAGAAGTCTGAGTGGTCGGAGCTGTCTAGAGGTCTAAACATCCGGGTTGGCATCTAGGTATTTGGGACCGATGGTTCTAGTAGATTGGTCAACCCTTGGTATTCAGGGAAACTGGGTGGCAATTCAACAGTTGGTGAATCGTATGGTTATACAGGGTCGAGACACATGTGTGTTGCAATTGTAGTACAATTGAATACATTGTTATATTTACATAGTTACTTCAAATCACAGTAGTATTTCAAGGGATTACATGAATCTCAATAAAAGTTAGCAACTTGATTAAATACATGTATATGTTCGTGCTAGTTGTCGCAATCCATACGTGCGATAGTATAGTTTGATGTTTGTATTTATTTATCGCAATTTATACTTGCGTTAATATAACTTTTGTAAAGGTTCCTTGGATCTGTGTATAGTCCAAGAGATTCCTTTGTATCTGTGTGTTATTTTGTATTAAATTTATTCATGTATTGTGAATGGTTGTGATTGTAATCGTGGGTTGAATGCATGAGTTATTGTGTTGATACATCATTATTTTTCATTAATAATTTATTTCATAAATTTACATTATCTTTCACACATTGTGTTTGTGTTGTTCATTTAATCCACCATCCACTCGGTAACAATTCTGTTACAATGAGGTTGCAATACTTAATTTTTGATGATGCATGTTTTATGCTACCTGAAAAAGTAGCGTCAGATGTTTTTATGAGTCATGGACTAATCTTATCAAGTCATTTTTCTGTTTATTAAAGTTGTTTTCAATCGCTAGTTCCTTAAACTTTGTGTTAATGTTGATGAAGAAATCATTGAAAATATTTGCAGTGTCTGTATCATCTTAGTGAATTTTATTGGTATGAGCTTTGTGTGTTCCCCCTCTCCCAATTCATTGAAAACTTTCCAAATTGAATTTGAGTTGCCTTTTTTTGGGGGGTGGGGGTGGGGGCAAGCTTTGATTGGTAATAAGGTTTTTAATAGCTTTTTTAAATTTCAAATCATACATGTTATTTTTATTTCTCCATACTTTATATTGTGCATGGTTTCCCATATTCTTGAATTGGTCTTTTGTTTTCATGGCATCATATTTCAGTAGTAAGCCAATTAGGTAGGATTTCAGACTTTACTCAATGTACTTTCAGTGGTGCATGTTTTGAAACTACATCAATAAATCAGTCCACATCCTCAGAGCTTCATGTCATCAAAATGTTGGATTTGATTCTATGGAACTTTGTTTGGTCATCCAGATGTTGTTCTTCATTAAAACATTTGTACAATCTGTAATAGTTTGGTGTGTAACTTGGACTGAAAACTTGGTGTAGTTTGTGCATAGCTTGGACGGAGAACTAGGTGCAATTTGGTGTGTAGCTTGGACTCAGAACTAGGTGTAGTTTGGTGTGTAGCTTGGACTGAGAACTAGGTATAGTTCAAAAGAAAACTAGCACATAAGCAGTAAGTAAGTATTAAATGATTAAAATTAGTTTTACCCCCCTCATTAAAAAAACTATGTTTTATCTTTTTTTTCCTTGAACAGGCAGAACATCCACATCCTGGCAGACCATATAATGGAACAAAACACAAAGCCTATCTTCCAAATAATAAAAGGGGTAAATTGGTTCTAAGGTTGCTGCAAGAAGCATTCAATCGCCGACTTGTCTTTACAATCGGAACATCACGAACAACGGGACAAGAAGATTCAGTTATATGTAATGACATTCATCACAAGACAAATAGAGATGGAGGACCACAAAAGTAGGAATTGATTTTTATTTTATTTTTATCGTTGCCGTAAAATATTTTAGTTGAATATCATTATTTGGCAAGTTATACAAAACCAATAACAGAAATTACTTTGAACAACAGATAATAGTGGTCTGTCTTTTTCTCACAATTACAAATATATACACACCTACAAAACTATGTACTGCTAGATTCAAAATTACATGCACATAATGTTGAACTAAATGGCTAAGCAGTGTTTCCATAATTCATTGTTCCTGGAGGGTTATTTTGATTTGTATTTGAGATGGTGGTAGGAATCCTAGGTTTTATTTCTTAATCAGCTGCATCCTTGTATTCCAATAACTTTACACATCCCCTGGTCAAGTTGGTCTCAATTGGTGCCACTCTGATATTCAAAATACCATAGCTGCCATGGTAGCCATATTGACATTTTTGTTATAACTACTGAATGGAATGACATATTGACATGTAGTTTTTTTTCACCAAATGATTTTTCGTATCTTACTGGTGCTATTTTGGTATCTGTATTTCAAATCTTATCACAGTCTTTAAAAGTTCTTAAATTCAACTCGGTTTTGAAAATTCCTAGGACGTCAACAATGATTTTTATAAACCTTTGAGTTTTACATGATCAGAACTTCTTTCCACAAAATGAATCATATTTGTTTTTAAACAAATCTGTGTCTATTTGGCCTGAAATAAAGAATAACATATTGTTGTCAAAATATGTTAGCATTTTTAATTGTCATAAATTAATGTGATGTACATACCCAGTCACTGTTGCCATTTTTTTTTCTAGGGAGCAGAGTGATGTTCCAAATAGTTAAGAAGAAAATATGATGTAAAAATACAAATGTTCTAATTGGCTGAGATTTTTTTAATAAAAATTCTGACAGAATAAACCATGAAATTTTCTGATTGATAATAAATGACATGCATGAATGTAAATTATGTTGTTTTTTCATGACTTGAAAGTGTTTTCAACTGGAAGTGGTTGTCTGACTATAGTTTGGTCAGAAAAGTAAAGGGCAAAATGTGCTATTTTCATAAGAATGTAGAAGTTGAGGAAATAGTTGAAAGCAGAATGAAATTGCATTAAACAAGCAAAAAAGCACAAAACAACTGTAAAATCTTGGGAATAACAAAATTTTGGCAATTACTTCAATGTGAAAAATAAAATCTGGTTTATTTCCAGTGGAAACTGTAGCATGAATATGCCAAACCAGACTAACATCCCAATTGAACTTGATGCTCTACAGTTATTTTTAAGAGCTAAAATTCCTGAAGATAATTATTTTTCAATAGCTAATGTCAGTGAAGCGGACGTTTTTGATATGCTAATTAAGTTGAATATTAATAAATCCTCTGGATTGGATGGTATTAGTCCACGAATCCTTAAAAATGCTGCACCAGTAATAACAAAGTCATTAACGCATATCATAAATTTAAGTATAATGAGTGGTAATTTTCCAGAAAAATTGAAATGTGCAAAGGTTACACCTATCTTTAAGAAAGGAGAAAAGGAGGATCCAGGAAATTACAGACCAATATCAATTCTACCTGTATTGTCAAAACTGTTTGAAAAGCATGTAGCCATTCAGGTCTATAAATTTTTTGAAACAAACTCTCTATTTCATAAAGCACAATCAGGATTTAGAAAGTACCACTCATGCCAAACAGAACTTACCAAATTAATTGATCTTTGGCTGAAGGAAATGGATAATGGGCATATAACTGGGATTGTTTTTCTTGACTTCAAGAAAGCTTTTGATCTTGTTGATCATGAAATTCTGCTGCAAAGGTTGAACTGTTACAGGTTTGACAATCCTTCTTTAAACTGGTTTAGATCATACCTAAACCAAAGGTCTCAACAAGTAAGCATTGGCAATATTAGCTCTCAAACTTGCACTACGTATTCAGGAGTCCCTCAAGGCTCAGTTTTAGGCCCTCTCCTCTTCCTTATCTATATCAATGATCTACCATTAAATAATGAATCCATCAATACAGAATTGTTTGCAGATGATGCAACCTTGTATACATCTAGTTCTGTTACTGAAGTTATCCAAACAAGATTAAACTCAGATCTTATTAGAGTCCAAAACTGGGCACAACAAAATAGGATGGTAATTAATGAAGGTAAAACAAAATGTATGATTCTGGGGACAACACAAAAGCTACACAAGTCAGGGAACCCAAAACTATCACTTGCAATAAATAATCATCCATTAGAAAATGTCAATCATGAAAGGCTTGTAGGTGTGTCCATAGATAATAATTTATTATGGAATGACCATATTGATAAGCTTTGTAAAACATTGTCATCCAAAATTGCCCTTCTCAGCAGAATCAAGAAATATTTACCTATGGAAACTCGCAATCTATACTACAATACATATATTCTTCCAACAATGGATTACTGTTCTAATGTATGGGGAAACTGTGCTAAATCTGAACTTGACAGGATTTATAAACTCCAGAAACGAGCAGCAAGTGTAATTTTAGATACATATGTTGACCATCCCTCAAAAGCATTATTTACAGAACTCAAATGGTTCACAATATATGACAGGATAGATTTTCACAAGGCAGTTCTTTTATATAAATGTCTACATGGAACTGCACCAGAGTATCTTCAGGACTTAGTCAGGCCTTTTTCAACACAATACCAGTTGAGATCAATCTCACATGGAAACCTTCTAGTACCAAAACCAAGAACAGAGCAATTCAAAAAGAGTTTTCAATACTCTGGTACAGTTCTGTGGAATAAGTTTCCATTACATGTAAAATCGGCTGAAAATATTAGAGTATTTAAGAAGAGATATCAGGAGCATGCATGTGTTTCTAACAGATAATGGAATTTAGTATTTTAATACAAAACATGCTAATATAAGCACTAATTATTGCTTCTTCACACAATGTGCATTTGTTATACTTTCATTAAGGGGGCCTCAAGGGAGAATAGTCCTTGACTAATAAGTCACCCTCTATAAATAAAGCATTATTATTATTATTATTATTATTATTATTATTATTATTAAAGTGTAAATTGGAAGTAAATAAAATGGTAAGTTTATGTGACTCATTTCTATGTACTTTTAACCCCCAACCTTCCACCAGCTGACCCATGCTTTGGCAAAAATCAAAGAAATTACGTTTTCTAATAAACTAAGCATGAAACATGAGGAAAAGGTGATAGGACCAGGACCCAGCATTGTGGAATGAATTGCCCATTGAAATAAGACACAAAGACACGGTGATCCCTTTTAAGAGTGCTCTTAAAACTCACCTTTTTTGACTGCAAAATTTAAAGACCTAGCAATGTTAGTGTCTCTCATTTCCTAAGGCACTGTCTCTACTCTGCCAGTTCTAGAATGAGGGTGCAGTGCCTTAGGACATGAGAGAGACTAACTTCATAACTCTGTACAAAAACAAAGGCGACATAAGTGACTGCATCAACTACAATAGCATATCCCTTCTCAGTTCCATGGGTAAAGAGTTCGCACACATAATCTTGAACATACTCCAGAATCTGATGCTTGCTGGCAGACTGTATCCAGGTTATGCACAGAGAGGTCCAAAATCGACATGATCTTCTCCATCAGGCAGCTGCAGTAGAAATTCAGATAACAACAAAACTCCTCTTCCGGGCCTATATAGACCTCACCAAGGCATTCGATCTGGTCAGCAGAGACAGACTCTTCTTCGCAAGCATGCCTTTGGGATGTCCACAGAATGAATCTACCTGCACATGTGACCAGTTGGCAAACATTTCAGCCTGACATAACTAAGGCAAGGAGATAAATGCATCAAGCAATCATCTGGGACATACTCTTCGCAGACGATTCTGCTCATGCCACTCACACAGAAACTGAGCTACATCACCTGAAGGATGACTTTGCTAAATCAAGTGATGAGTTGGGGACAATCAGCCTAAATTAAACAAATGTGATGGCTCAGAACACAGCCACTTCAAGCATCATTATCAACAACTACAGACAACCTGTCGCTCGATGCTGAGCTCAACAAGCAGATTAAAAAGGCATCAATAACTCTCTCCAGTTTGTCATAGAGAGTGTGGAACAACAGCATTCTGACCCTGAACACTTAAGATCTCCATGTACCATGCCTGTGTGATAAGCACTCTTCTGTATGCCAGTGAAACCTGGACTCTGTACGCATCACAAGAGGAAATAATGAGTGCCTTTCATATGTGACATCTCTGATGCATACATGGGATCACCTGGAGTGATTAAGTAACAAACAACGAGGTGCTTGAATATGCCAAGATCGCCAGCATGGTCACACTCCTCTGTTAATGTCACATCAGATGTCTGGGCCATGTACGTCGGATAGATGATGGACGGATCCTCAAAGACTTTTTTATTTGGAACTTGACTCTGGTAATATGATGCAAGCTGAACATGAAAGCCCTTGACATCAATGTCACCACCTCGGAAGGGTTTGCTCAGAAATGCCCAACTGGTGACATGCTCTGATCACTGTTTTGAAAGCTGGTGAGGACAAGCTACACTTGCAAGCTGATAAAAAGTGATATCGGAGGAAGAAGCAGCAGGTCCAACACAGACCAGATTCAACTTTCAAGTGCAGCAAGGACTGCTACTCCCATATTGGGCTACATAGCCACAACAGACGCTACACAACCACCAACTGGGACATGTCTCATGGGTGTGCTTACATTGTCAATCAAGATTAACGAATACCAACATTTTTATTATAGGGAGAGGATTTTATTTTGGTTTACGTGATATCCATTTTTTACAAAACAGTTTGCTGATAACATAGATTTTTATAATGAAAGGTGTTCAAGAATCTTTTACGAGAAATAGGCACAGATCCTAATTATAAATTTTCATGAAGTATAATCTTGCTCATCACTCATATTCTGAGTGAAGATTCGCTAGTTTTTCTAGACGTTTGTGCATCTCTGAAATTACAGGAACATGGTTATAAACACACTGCGAATTTGTAAAATTACATGCATTCGGTAAATTACATGGTTTTCAATGGCTTTTTATTCTGTTTACAGGTTTGGTTATCCTGATCCAATCTATCTGGATCGTGTAATGGAGGAGTTGGCTGTGAAGGGAATAACGGAGGAAAGCTTGGGATGGATGTGACATTATTCATGTGTACAGATGGTTTTGCAGTCATGTGTTGCTGAACAAGTGCAGTATACAAACTGATTTGATGCATATACAGTATCCGAAGTTAATAATGAACAGATGATTTATACAGAGATGCCAACCATTATGAATTTTATTGCGTTAAAATTTCACATCCTGTATTACATTGACAAAATTCCATAAAATCTAAATGTGGCTGGGGACAAAATCTTTAACAGTTTTCCATGTGCTTGGATTAAAATAACTTTAGCACATGTACCATTATGATATAATGGTTCAGAGTATATTCTTCCACAAAAAGATCACCCGTCATTACTTGCACACACCTCTTACATCATCAAAATTGACATCAGAATCCACCTTATGTGTACTCCAAGTCTGGAGCCCTTGTCAAACTGACCCAAGCATGACATATCTATAGAATCTCCAACTGATATCTTGCTAACAAGACTTGCCATTATTTCTTCCATTTTGGTCAACTGAGGATGTACGATGCACAGCACATCTGCATTTTGCATCCAAATCTGCTATTGCATTGCCATAGTAATCATATTTTCACTTTTGGCAGGATTCTGGAATTGAATGGATACATCAATTTTCATTGAACCTTATTTGTTACATCAATTGTCACTGAACTTCATTTGTTACATCAATTTTCATTGAACTTCATTTGTTACATCAATTGTCATTGAGCCTCATTTGTTACATCAATTTTCATTGAACCTCATTAGTTACATCAATTGTCATTGAACCTCATTTGTTACATCAATTTTCATTTAACCTCATTTGTTACATCAATTGTCATTGAACCTCATTTGTTACATCAATTTTCATTGAACCTCATTTGTTACTACATACAGGTGTGTTTTAGGCAGAGCATTTGACTCATGATCCAAGGGTTGTAGGTTCAATGCCTATCCAAACCAGACTGGATCACCTTCTTCTGTGTCCTTTGGAAATTCACTTTGCTCCAATGTCCTTGATATAATATAGCCAATACTGTATTATAAATGCCATTAAAATCTGCACAAGCAAATCAAACTTGTACGTGAAGTATGATTGTATTGAAGTTTGTTACTTTTAACAATTCTGGATCACCTTCCAGGATTCAAAAAGATAAGCATGCGGATAGGCTGACATTACTGTTTATGTATTAAAATGATGAAACAAGTTAGCCTTATATAAATTGACCTGTAACAATAGTAAAGCTTGAATACAACAAAACAATAGATACATGATTTGTACACATTATATATTAAAAGGAAAACAATATTTGCATACATGTCCTTGTTATTACTTATTTTCATGTAATTGTCAGTTAAAACAAAGGAACACATGTGTTTGTGTGTGTGCTTTTATTAATTTGCACTGAAGTTTGTCTATGGTAGTTTGTTTTCATAGTTGAAATACTTTATTTTCTTGTTTATCATATTAATGCAGGTCTTCCAACTCTTATCATTTGACCATAACTCATGAAAATGACCATTAAAATAGTGACCTTTAGAATAATAATCAAGATAAAAAAACAAATATGATTATTGTGGTCAGACTAGATATTGAGTTGTCCAAGATTAGTCCGTTTCTGACTTTTCACATTATATTCAGACTGACTTTATATTTCTTATGATGCCTCAGTCTGCCGAATACCTTCAAGCTGTTGCTTTTACTTTATTGTATTATCTATGACTGGTGTCCTATAAAAAGACTACACTGAAGGCAAATAGGAATGATTAACCTTGTAAATAATTCAAATCAGCACCAAAGTTTAGAAAGGAATTCTCAGATTTGGAGTCGTGATTGAAAAAAAGCAAGAAAGATAAAAATTACATTTACTGAATTTCTTGTTGTATCAGTGTGAATATTTTATACAGAGGAAGAGATTATTGCAACCATCATGTTAATTTGAAGTAAACAACAAAGATTACATAAAGCTGAGATATCAGTCTAGTAGCTATTAACTTGGGGTTTGGAACTGCAGTTTCTTTAACTTTAACTGAACTGGAGGTCCAAATGGTATTGTAATTTATTAACTTTAAAGTCGAATATAATATTCCCTTTCCTGCATCATATCACACTGCCAACCTTTTCAAAAGGCAAATTTTCCAAGTCAGCAAGAGGTTTAAATGAGACTATGTTCTACTTTACTAAAAATTAGTCAGATTTGGAAAAAACATTTACTTCCTTTCTTAGAAGGTTTTGGTAGGGTTAGTGTATCTGATGATGATGGTTTATTGGATCTAAGCAGAATGATTCCTAACATCCTGCCCCCCACCCACTGGATCTAATCTCTATGCATATTTAGGCTGCATGCACTTTAATAGAGGAGTTGCATTTTTATATTCCTTCTAATTATATAGTGTACAGTGTTCTAATTATATAGTGTACAGTGTTCTAATTATATAGTGTACAGTGTTCCAAGATTTTGGAGACCTTCAATTTTGGAAGGTTAGTTGTTTAGGTTTTTTTTTTTATTTGTGTCGAGCAAATCTTTTGAAATATTAAATATACTGACAGGAGTTGTAATTTGTCTGGGACCTGTATGAACCTAAAGTATATTTTCCATTTTTTATCACATTTTTTATTTGAATAACAATTTCATTTAAGTAAATTAGCCATTATTGCATTCTGCAGTTGTATTTTCTATTGGCTGTAAGATAGCCAGAATTGTCACCAACACTTTTTTTTAAATTACACATTAATTATTCTCTAATGTACATATTACATTCATAATGTCCAAAAGTCTTTGATAAAGATTTTGTTTAATTAGTCTGAATTAAAGAAAGTAATATGTGTGTGTAGAGACAGTTATAAATGTGTCTTTTGTAGTAGATCCAAATTTATTATGGTTGACAGCATAATTATTCGTAAATGAAGCACAATGTAAAACTAAAAATGATGATTGTAAACCATGACAAATTTTAATTAGAACTGTCAGTATGATTTTGAGTAATTCCAGTTTGTTATTCATTGTATCTTAAATATTTTATTTTTCTTTTTAGTTTCAGTGAGAATATTATTATATTGCATGTGAAGGTGCTGCAAAAGAAAATAAAGTAATTTTGCAGTCTTCTTCACATCATCCTTTGGACATTCTGTATTTCCAAATAAATGCTGGAGACTAATGCATTTGTTAACCTTTCTCCAGCATTTCTACAGGATAAACAAAATGTCCAGCAATGTAAAGCCAAGTACCTACTAGTAAATTTGGCAACCTAGAAATGTCTCTTAAAGGCTATTTGTGTGTGTGTGCGTGTGTATATATATATATATATATATATATATATATATATATATATATATATATATATATATATATACATATAGTTCAGGTGGGGTAGGTTAAAAAGAGAATTGTTAATTTTGCTTTGAAACAATAAGCCAGCATTGTAGTTTCAAGCTTATTCTTCCTAGATTATCACAGGAAGTCAATGATTTTTAAATTGATGCATCTTTAGATTCAAAGTTTGAGGTCAATGTTTAGAGCTTGATGACCAAAGAGCTTTATGATCTAAGTCAGGGTCACCACGATTTTCTTTTTATGAGTAGCAAACTGTGGAAACTGAGTTTTGTGACTCAGAAGAAAAAAATGGTTTTTTTTAGGCTTTCAGCCCAGAAGGGCTGGGAACCAGTGTGGAAAATGGTGACACGTGTTGCAAGTCACACTTTCTGTCTTGTTTTCAGATTCACATTGTAACCAGCCATCATTTGAATTAAATGTATCCAGAGTTTATAATATTTTTATATTGTATTACACTTCTTTTTCTTCTGCATTGAAATGCTTTAATCTTAAATGAAAACTATCTGTATTTAGCACACTAAACAAATATCAAAAATGCTTTGAACTTAGTTTTAATGCTGTTTGTTTCTTATGCACCATTTTTAATAAGTAGTGTGTTATTGTGTGATGTTGTCCCTCTGTTACTGATTTTCTCTTTGTAAAATAACTCAGTTCTGCACTGTCTGCAGTTACAATAACCTTTAGGATGGCGTGCTTTTGGGGCAAGGAGAAAGAATATCTATCCTTGATGAGAACATTAAAGAGCTAGGTCACGGAAAGAAGAAAGATGGTTTCTGCAAAATAACAAATTTTACATCATAACCAAATATACTGGATAAAACTTTTAGGATGGCTTGCACTAGAGGTAGAGAAAAAGCTAACTGGTTTTGGGGTCAACAAGTCAGAGGACAGTATAACTGTGAGAACAAGAAAAAAAATTGTTCAATAGCTTGTTCTAAAGCATAGATCTTTGGTACTGTTTGCGGATAGTTTGCACTTGGAGTAAGGTGAGAAGTTGATCCATTGGGGTCAAAAGGTCTAAGGTCATAGTTACTTTAGTTTAAAAAAGAGTGTTTGAAAAATATGTACTGTCACCAAAGTTGGTCAGAAATAAACCTACTTATTTTGGGCCAAAGGGCAATGACTAAACGTCAGAAGAATATGGGGAGGGGGGATAATAACTTCAATTCTTGACCATGTACCTTGACCAAAATTTATAAATGGCGTGCACTTCAGGTAAAAAGATGCCTATTGAATTTAGGCCAGAAGTCACAATGGTTTGAGAACATAGAATGCTTGTTCAAGGCTTAGAAGGCAAGTAGTTTGCTAGGTGCATATTTTCAGGTTATTCATGTTATAGGACTGTGTATATATATATATATATATATATATATATATATATATATATATATATATATATATATATATATATATATAACCAGTTGTACACAATTTTGCATAATATGTTTACTTTATTACAGTATTAACTCTCATTTGTGGGTTCCATTCCAATATTCAATATTCCCAACAATCATTCCTCCAGCAAATATATGGATTTATTTAAGAATTTAGAAGCTGTAATAACATATAACATGTGTAAATTAATACCTATGATGCTGTTTCCTAGTTTTGAAATTTAGTTTTATTATTCGTTTGTTAAACTTGGGAAAAACTTTGCATGGAACCATTGCATCATGCAGATTTTAACAATAAGCAGATAGTTTTAAAAGTTTACATTTATGAAAACATCTGAAGCTAATATAGGTCATTTGTGTTAAGGTTCAGTTTCCTCAAATTCCACATATTTAGTGGTATCCTAAATTGGCATATATAAATCAATAAATATTTCTTTTATTAAAGTTGGAGCACACTACAAAATTAAACTTTGATGAATCGCCTCAAATATAACAATATCTTTTACCTGGTAAATAATTCAGGAATTATTATTTATACACAACATGCTTTGGGGATTTGCAGGAGTGGGAATTTAATGGTCACTTTTATCTTATAAATACCTGTGTGTTATTTTATTTTTCTATAACAGTTTGATTTTGCTGAGCAAGTTTTGTGTGGTTCCAAATACAGTGGTAGTAAACTTATTGAAAACTTGAGGATGAAGTTATTATCAAGCATTAAAATGTAATTGGAGAAATATGGCATCAGTCTTATGTTTATCACATGACTGCTGTTATTTAAATTATTAGAGAGGATATTAGTTTGCTTGTTCCAAGTGACTAATATATATTTCATCAAGAGACTGAAAATACCTAAGTTTTTCAAACAAGATGAAATATATATATTATTGACACTTCGAGCAGGCAAATTTTATTTTTATTTTATACTATAACATATTGGCAAGAAATGTGTATAATAATAGATTGATATGACAGATTTCTTATTTTGTAATTCACAATAATGATGGCAGATTTCTTATTTTGTAATTCACATTTGTAATTTGTAATGTCACCATCTTGTAAGTTACAGTATGCCTTACTTTAGAGAAAATTTATAAATTTCAAAATCTCTCATTTAATATAGTTATTCTGTGTGCTAAAAGTATTGTACAACCTTACATAGAGTACCTGTAATTGTTGGCAAATATTGACACAAAATTGTATGAAAAGTGTGAAATAGTATTCATATGTATTATGTATTATAAATACTCAGTACCATCATATAGAATGGTGAATCATCTTGACACTCCAGGCATACTGTTAAATTTAACATGATTTAAAATAAATTGCATGCCTTGAGAATGTTCATTGGTTTATGTTTACCTTAGTATTATTTATTTTCATGGGTCTCAATTGTTGTGGTTTTTAGAAAGAAAGATATTTTCATTGGAACTTAAATTTGTGGGTTTTGCTTGTTAAAGTTGGAATATCTGTAGATATTTAATTTCTTATTTTAACCTCAATAAATGCATCAAAAGATAATACAATAAATAAAACTATTGAAATAATAAATGATGATCATTTCAGTGACAAACATTTGTGTGTATGGACTGACCTAATTTATGCAATGTTGATTCAGTGTTTTCGTCTGAAAATCAGTGAAGTGTGAGCTTCAGTACTCTGCTGTAATGAGTGTATGTTCATTTGTTTGGACTGCTCCAGTAGGCCCAGTGGTTAGAGTGTCTGCCTCAGATGCAGAAGATCGCAGGTTTGAACCCTGGCCTAGTCATACCAAAGACTTACAAATTGGTACTAGCAGCTGCCTTGCTTGTTACTCAGCATTAACTGGTGTCAGGATAATGTGACTAGATGGGAAAGATGCTAAGTGTATGCTGGATGCTAGACATCGCTAGGTGGGAAAGATGTTAAGTGTATGCTGGATGATGCACCAGTGCTAAACATCGCTATAAACTACCACACTGCAGACATAATATTTTTAACCAGAATTAACACTGATTTATCAAATTGCTTTAGTAATCTCTGCAAATGAAACATAGTTTTAAAAAGGGGTGGGTGTGCTTCTTATCATAAGTGACAACATTTTTATTGGGTCTTTAAATTTGTAGTTCAGGGCAACAGCAAAACCCATGAAAATTGATTGCATCTGAAAATTGGTAGCCCATGAAAATTGATTTTAGTAGAATATATTGTATCTTCCTGCACCAAATATATTGTCCACCATGTATAGTCTGTTTTGTGCTGAAAAATGGTATTAAATGGTTTCTTCCAAGGTTTTTACTTTTTTTAATTACTATAGTTTTTAAAATGTCCAATGGCATATTTACTTTGCTGGAATTCCAATCATCAAGCAGCCAGTAATTTTCTATAAAATCGGTCAAAATAAGTGTGCCCGCTTCATAAGCATAATTTCTATTAATCTTTGGAACCCTAAGTCTAAGGTGGTAGACTGACAGTGGCAGTTCGTGACTACTGATGAAGGAAGTTGATGCATGCTGGATTTTAGAGGATCAGGGGGCCCCAAGTGGCAGAGTGGTCTAAAACAGTCTCCAGTACAGATAATTGCCATATCACCTGTCTTCATAGGTTCGAGTCTCGGATTCACCAGTGTGGGTATGTGAGAAAGCTTGCCAGTAGCTTCTTGCGGGTCAATGGTTCTTTTTGGAGTCTTCTTGGATTCTTCCTCCATCATTAATACTGGTCACCATGTATAGCCTATCTTGTGCTGAAAAATGCATTAAACCCCAAACAACAACAAACTAAGCAATAAGGCATTATTCCCAAAAAGAAGAAGAACAACAGCTGATCAGACAATAGCGTGAAAGGGTCTGAAATTTATTTCTTCTGTTTTCTTTGTGATGCACCAATCTCAAATAGCATTATACAACTATAAAAAGTCATTATGTATACGTTTTAAATTCCTATAAAAAAAAATCTATATGATATTTGCCTGTAACTTTAGAACATGCATGTGCATATAGGAAGTGATGCATTTATTGTTGCAATACAAGATTGGATTTAGATAACTTTCCTATTTGCGCTTCTTGTCAAGTACCATATACACTACACAAATTGTATGTTGTTTAAGTATATGTACTACATGATTGAGAAGTTCAACAACATTTTGTAATGCATACATGTACATTCATAATAAAAATACTGAAATTTTTAACATTTTTATTTGATAGTTTGCTAGTGATCTCTTTAGTTTTTTTAATTGTATAGCACAATACTATATATGTCATTGTATGAGGCACTCAACAGGGTGCATGATATGTGTTCTGTGTTTCAAATGACAAAAAATACTTATCACTCAAAACAAGAAAAGAAAATAGACATGCACATACATATCTAATGTCTCAAAACACATTTTTAAAGCCAAATTTTACAAATTATCAAAACCTGTGATATATTATGTACAAACACCCACATTTGTCTCCCAGATGCCAGTCAAGCAGAAAATTATTCAAAACCCGAGGCAGGATGTTGATATTCATGGAATTTCCCATCAGAACATTACATTTATGTTGAAACTTTTCTAAACAGTTGGAGCACAGTAAGTGCAGATAAAAAAGATTTGTCTATGTTCTAGATGTAGAATGACAATTTATGGACATTTACCTTTGATCTTATTTGTACCTGTTATTCCTGAGTGCAAGATATTATTCATTCTTATTTTTGTTTGTTTGGAAACCCAGGAATTCTCAAGCATAGCATTACATTTATATTGAAAAAGTCAGAAGAGCTGGAGCATGCTAGGTGCAGAGAGAGATGATTTTTTTATGTTCCAGATGCAAAATGATAATTTATGGATGTTTACCTTTGATCACTTATTACAACTCAGTGGTCTTAAAATAAGTAATAGAAATGAGTGAGAAGCATCAAGCTTGGTAAAATTCATTATATTATTTATTTCTCAAGAATACAAAGTGAAAAGGAAAACAAATTTACGGTATTACACATTTAATCTTAAAAAATCCTAGAATTACTAACACAAATTATGATGAGTAATTTTCTGAATAAAACTTGAATGGCATTCAAACCAATTTTCAATGCTGTGCCTGTAGTGGCATTTCTTCAATGAACTATAATATACCTGAACAGAATTGATGTACCAAGTCTTTTATTGAATCAGAGTAAAATAATCTGTGCTGATTCCTAATAATGAGATTTATATTCTGCCTTTATTAATGATAAATTATTAATTCCTGGAGAAAATATCTTTATTCTTTTGGTCTTTGTCATTTAATAACAAGCTATTTAAATATTTAAATGGATCGTTTTGTTTGTCTCATCAATGTCTACTTTTTACTTCTACTGGTCAGAGTCCATAAGAGCTAATGGGATGGTTTGTTGTACATTGCCTGCTATTAGCAAAGTTTGTTATAATTGAGTCTGCTCAATTCCTTGAAGAATTGACTTGCAGCATACCAGTTTAATTCCAAGGTCTAGTTGGTGCTGAATGAAATCATGTTACAAGAATATCCATTATGCCACCACAATGGCCAATCACAAATTTTTTATAAAGCTCCTCCTTAGGATTTTCACTAATTGACTTTTTGTTTCTAGCTGGTCCTGTGATGGCTGACTTAAAGTTTGTTTTCAGGATGAAGGGTCTATTTTGTTTCTAGCTGGTCCTATGAGGGCTGACTTAAAGTTTGTTTTCAGGATGATGGGTCTATTTTGTTTCTAGCTGGTCCTATGAGGGCTGACTTAAAGTTTGTTTTCAGGATGAAGGGTCTATTTTGTTTCTAGCTGGTCCTATGATGGCTGACTTAAAATTTGTTTTCAGGATGAAGGGTCTAGAATCCTTGATGGATGGATATATTGACATTGTTCTGCTATAAGCTATTATGTACTTCTAACATAGGGCAGTCAGTATAAGGTGAATTGTTTACATTGGCAACAGTGGAGCGAATGTTAGTATGCATCTATTCTACTTTCATTTACTGTGACAAATTTCTTGATATGTGGTCAGTATGAAAGCTATGCATTATCTAAAGCAGGCAGCTATCAAAGTGGCTGCTCTGTGTGCTCCAGAAATGAGCTTCAAACTGGTCCACTAACTTGATCAATTATTAAAATAAAAGAAATGGATTTTGCCAGATTAGACAATACTTCTGAATATGTAATAACTTCTACAAGTTTATAAAGGTTTTTGGCTTGTATCTTTCTCCTTTAAATTTATCTTTTGAAGTCTAGGAAGTGGAAATGACCAAGTGGAGCTATCACATTTTCTGCAGGCATACATCTGAAGCCATGTAAAGCCAAGTTGTGTACTCTGTAACCCAAATTACATACACCAAAGTGAGGGCAACTAAAAGTTTGTTTTTAAAAAAACAATAACCAAGGTTCTTTTTAAAATTTACAATGGAAGTAATTTTGTTTAAAAACTGAGAACATATAGTCTATGAAGATTTCCACAAGTTCTAACAGATTGCTTTTACTTTGTAATGGTAAAAAAAATGTTGTTGAATCAAAAATAGAAAACTGTACTGATTTTGCTGCTAATATTTTTTTTAAAACTTTACACCTATCAGTTGAAAAAGGCAGTATTCATTTCTTAATAAATATCTGGATTCCAAATGCTTTATCCTTTTTAACTGTATTCATCGCCGAAAAATTACACTGTAAGAAGATAATATTATGGATAGATAAATAAATACCTGTTTCATTTATTATAATGAAATGATTATTTCACCGGGAGTCAATAAAATACTGATATTGGGATACAATAAGTATTGTCATTAATACGTATTGTCATTAATAAGTATTGTCATTAATAAGTATTGTCATTAATAAGTATTGTCATTAATACGTATTGTCATTAATACGTATTGTCATTAATAAGTATTGTCATTAATAAGTATTGTCATTAATACGTATTGTCATTAATAAGTATTGTCATTAATACGTATTGTCATTAATAAGTATTGTGATTAATAAGTATTGTCATTAATAAGTATTGTCATTATTTTTCGTAAAGTCTTCAGCCTCACATACACACAGCATGTTACTCTGTAATTAGCGGAAACAAGCGCTCTTCAACGAAAAGGAAACTTTTTAATCAGTCACATGTTGTTTCTCCTGATGAATCCTATATAAACGAGCCACCTACACGAGATGTATCATGGTTATTCTGACGTTTATAGCAGAACGGTCAGTTCAAAATAGTCAGTTTAAAATAATAGGTGCGTGTTTAGGTGATGTTGTAGCCAGCTTAGTATGTAGTCCAAGCTATACATGTTATTTGTTATCGTTTCTCTGTTTTTAAGTTGTAATGGCTACTGAAGAGGACGACATATACCCTCTTTAAAGCCGACTTTGAATTTTCTGGTTTTGGGCCTGATGATATTGCAACCTACTGTGAAGCTGAGGCAAGATCCTCAAGAGGAAAAGGAATTATGAAGCCACAAAAACAGAAAAATAGAGACAAAAAATTTAAGTCTGTTGTGAGTAAATTTCAGAAATGGCAAAACGCAAACCTGTTATGGTGACAAAATGAGCAAAAAAAATGTTGGACAGTCGAGGATGTCCAGGTTCATAGACACAAATAAAACTACTTTTGTTTTTTTTTATTGAGAAGAAAGTGGAAAAGATCGATGTTTTTGCCAAGAAGTTCACTGATAGAAAGTATATTAGAGTATGAGAGTTGGCAATATTTAATGGTATGCTTATTAATGAAATCCTGGATGCCCGAATGCACGTAACAGATCTTTGGAACATGATAATCTAAAAGTCCTTAGTAAAAGCAAAAATTTTGATAATTCCATTATCTCCAGAAATTATCCAGGAATTTAATTGGTGACATCTAAATGTTGCAGACAAGACATGATTACGTTTACCATTCAAGCTGATGCATCACTCTCAGGGTCGGGAGCTTGCCGGTATGCACTTATGCACTAGATTAAAACAGATCAAGAGTGAAACCATTTTTTCCCGTAAATTACCTAGAGTTGTTAGCAATTTCTTATGCCTTACAAGCTTTTCATTCAGATCACAGAAATGTCCATATTGAGATTCAGTCTGACAATATATGTGCTATCTCGTTTATTAATAATATGGGTGGAAATGCACCAATTCAATTGGATCAGCTAGCTAAACAGATTTGGGAATGGTGCTTGGAAAGGGAAATATTAATATTTGCAGTTAATGGCAAAGATAATAGACATGTAGATTATCTCAAGAACTTTTCTGACTCCAACGAGTGTATGCTAAAGAAATTTTTCAAAGATTGTGTGAACAGACTTTTGTTCCAGATAGAGATCTTTTTGCATGTAGATTAAACTGTCAGGTAAAGAAGTTTCCAGAATCAGTTGCATTTAAAATTGATGCATTTCTGTTATCTGTCAAATTATCTGTCAAATACTTTTGTTCCAGACAGAGATCTTTTTGCATGTAGATTAAACTGTCAGTAAAAGAAATTTACTTCAAGGTTTCCAGAACCTGGTGCATTTAAAATTGATGCCTTTCTTTTTCCTGGCATGATTCAATCCCATACATTTTTCCCCCTTTTAATCTTGTTTTGAAAATAGTCAATACAATTATTGCTGATAGTGTTAGTAAGCACTCCTAATTGTTCCACATTGGACATCAGGATCCTGGTTTCCTTTACTCTTGTCATGATTAACTTATTTTCCATTTAAACTTCCAAGGCACAAAAATATAATGACACAATGGGAAGACCCTATCGTTAATTGTAGTGACTATCGGGAGATTGCTCCAAAAATGATGACTTCCAACAACAATTCATGGAGATCAGGAACAACTAAACAATATAATCTGGCATGTAAAAAAAGGGAATATTTTGTGTCTGAAGTAACAATTATCAGTAATGGAATGTAGGACAGTGTCTGCAATACAGTGTCATCAATACTCACAAGGTAATGTTACTTACTACTTTGAGAATGTTTGATAATACATGGGGCCTCAATCCTTTGCTGATTAATAGATACTAGAATGGACTGTTTAACAGAAGGCCACCAAAACCAAGATAAGTTGACACTTGAGATGTAAACCTAGTCATAAAATACATGTGTACCCTTTTTCCTATTGAAACTATACATTTAAGGTTATTAACAAAGAAGCTGGCTGCTTAAATTGCATTATCTACAGCACCAAGAGCACAAACTCTAAAACTGATGAATTTACATAACATGACTTTCATGGCAGATAAAATTGTATTCAATTGTTCAGAATTGTTGAAAACTTCAAGACAAGGTAAAAATTTCCAATTGGAACTACTACATTATAAGGATGAGAAGCTTTGTGCAATGCATACTTTGCCGCATTATGCATTATCTTGACAAGACTAAAAATCGTCAGAAATCTGCTCAAATTCTGGTATCTTATTGTTGCTATAGAGCTTTGCCATCTAGTACTAATGCAAGATGGTTAAAAAATGGTTTTAGAACAATCAGAAATTGGTGTGTTTAAATTCAATGCTCATTCTTATAGAATATATTAAAAACAGTAGATTGAACATTAGTAAATGTGTTTAGTAGATGTTTTGTATACATGTGAGGCTGAAAGTTTCCTTTTCTTTGAAGAGTAACTGTGCCAGTTTTCGCTATTAGCAGAGTAACATGCTATGTATATATGCTCAGCCTCCGGCTTTACTCCAATAATGCCCTTCATCCTTCACAAATGCTTGTTTGAGGTGTTCATTTTCTTCTTTCAGTCAGTGACATCAACCTTGGTTCTGTTTATCCTAAAATTGATAGGCTTCTTTCTTCCTTCCCCCAACTGCAAGCTCTTCACAAAGTTTCTAAATGCTGGTGCAGAATGAATAGTTTGTGTGCATAGTGAATGAATGAATAGTTTGTGTAAGTCTTTGGTATGACTCTGCCGGGAATCAAACCCACAACCTCCCGCATCTGAGGTGGATGCTCTGGCCACTGAAGCGGTCATATCAGCTTGAAGGACATCACATTTTAATATGCTCTCAATTATGGTAGGTATATAATTATATTTTCTAACTTGTGATGTTACACACATAATTTTTATGTGTACCAAAGTTAACATTATAAATCTTATTACTTAATGTAATACTAGTAAATGTATTTAAAATCCAAGATGCATTGTAGTTGTACTATAAATTTATTTCTCTTAACCTATTAACCTAATCCACTTTAATGCTATTTATTGTTAAATGTAATTACTTTTCTTCACTGGTTCGCCAGAAAAAAATATTAAGTTTCTTAGGGAATACAATAGGATGCATCTTGTTGGCTAAATTATAGTAGCATTTAGCTCTACTATCTTTGCACACACTTGATATAAGCATATGAACATGGAGTATTAAACCCATAAATTGAAGCTTTCAAAAAACATCTTACAATTTAAATATCTCATTTGTACATCTAGGTGGGATATTCCCTTTTTTAAATGCAGAACATGAAGTTAATGCTTAATATTAATTTTTAATTTTGTTGCAAATATGCATCTTTAGTAAAAAAAAAAAAAATTGCACATATGTACACGAGTTTGTAAAGCTGCGTTTCCTAAAATTTTACTAAACTCTTCATGTACATATAGGACCGTCATGTGTAATTTTTTCAGAAAGGTCAATGCTCTTATCTATTGCCTTTGTATTCACTTTTAAGTCCAATGACCAAGTTCACATAAAGGAATTATTCATATAAATAGCTACACATGTCAAAATTTTCTTGTGTAGAATCATTTTAAATTTGAACTTTTAGGAGGGAAATTAAAACAAGAGAATGATATGTCCATTCTTCACAACAAGATTTGTATAAGGATAAAGTTATTGTGAGACCTTTATTTTGTTATTTGTCTACACTTCTTAGTCAGTCACTTTCCTACATAGCAGTCAAAATGTCTCCAAGGAGTTATTATGTTGACTACAATTTTGCTGCCAGCAGACTACCGGTACTGTAAAGTTTGATCTTTAAGTATCAAATTGTCATTTCACAGGTTATTAGAGCTTCACTTGAAACAAAAATAATTATGCCAGTGATACTTAACTTGTTGTCATGATACATATATACCAAAGTCCATTATAAACCCTCTATACTTGAACATCAAGACCATAATTACAATCACTGATTTCTGGACTATCCTGGAACCCAAACCTTTGATTTTGAATCTGTCCACATTTATACAGTGGTCACCTGGCTACAGGAGTAGGTAACATTATTTTGGTGGAGCTTGTGCTGCGAACTAGCAGGACATGTTCTGATAATTTTTAAAGTTATTGTCCAATTTATAAATTCTTGACACCTGCTAACAAGTAAAGCAAGGATTAAAATACTGCTTCTATTTCCTAATCCATTCTTATAAACATTAAGTTTTATCCATTCAAAATCAAACAATATCCATTCAAAATCAAACAATATCCATTCAAAATCAAACAATATCCATTCAAAATCAAACAATATCCATTCAAAATCAAACAATTGATTTGCATTTTTAATTTTCTTGAATCAGAATGTAATAGATCAAGTGAAAATTTTTAAAACAATTGATTAAAAAGCTAGTTATTAATACTAAAAGACTTATAGTATCCATATAATCAATTATAAACATACCAATACAAAATGAAATGGTAATGAAATATTTTGACATACATGAAAGGCTCTGATTATAAACATTATCATAAACAATTCATTTGAATACCGTTAATATTAAATACACATCTCCATTGTTTTGCTGGGTTCTGATGCAATGTATATTTCAACTTCCAATCACCATATTAACTCAACAGTAAATATGCCAGCTGATAATGTCATTAGGGAATATTTTAGAAAACAGTGTATAAACAATAATACTCGTCTTTAAATCTGTTTGTAAATGCAACAGTATCATTAAATGCCTGGTGTCAAGATCAAATTGTTGAAAAAGTAGGGCTTATGTTGACATGTGCATTAATTTTAATTTACATAAACATGACAAATTTGGTAGTAGCAAAAGGCCAAGTCCAAAACTTTGCTCTTTTTTTTTTGTTAACATACACAATCTGATGATATGTAGGACTGTAATAACATTGTCCTGTGTAACAATTATGTGCCAAAAATAAACCATTTAAAATCAGACATTTTTCAAAAAGCAACATGTTTTGTGTGCATTTTTTGATTTTTAAGGTAGCTTTAACAATTGTTCAGTCATATTGCTATGATGTTTAAAAGTTTATTGTGACTGAGACATAATTCTGCAGACATGTAGCATGATGTCTGACCAAGTCACATTATCCTGAAACCCTGCTGACCTGTCTTTACACTAACCTCTCTTTGTACAATTTTTATACGTTTTTGGTATGACTTGGCAAAGTTGTGACCCTCTGTATCTGAGGGGAATACTTCAACCACTTAGGCCATCAGAGAGGTCTATGTTGAGAACATAAAAACAAAACTCACTTACCCCATGTTGTAAAATTTCACTCTGTTCTGACCACTTTTGGTTTTTGATCAGGATCTTTACAATCTTTATGCTAGGTAGAACAAGCATTGCTCTTAGATAATTATGCGTGTGCTATGTACGCTTGCTGGTGCCAAACTGATTGTTCTGGAAGTAATTTTTCACCAGGATATGTCAGAGTGACCAACACTGGAAATCATCCCAGCTTACATTACATGTTTTTTGTATGACAGTGAGGAATCACAACAGCACAGCTGGAATTGCATCAGACTTGAAAAACTATCAATCCAACCTGTCTAATAGTAGTTATCCACTTTCAAACCCTCACCCACCCCATGTTTGTTGGCATTTCCCAAACAATTTCTACTATCCTTCACTAGCAAGATATAATCATTGGAGAATGGCCAGCATATCTTACCCAAAAAATTTGATTTAACACTGAGCACCTTGGAAGGCAGCTGTTAGTACCATTTTTGTAAGTTTTTGGTATGACTCGGCCAGGGTTTGAACCCATGATCTCCTGCTTCTGAAGTAGATGCTCTAATCACTAGGCCACGTGTTGTGCAACAAGTTTACTTTAAACTGTTATCCCAGCTACATATATTAATGTAAGCTCTACATCATGGCCACTCTCTCAAATGAATATTTCTTGTTTACTTTGTAATTTGTCCAGTTAAATGTACAGGTAAATAATCGAGAGTAATAAAGCTTCTCTTAACACACAATCACATATTAAATATAAACTACAGTATCACAAAAATACATCATGAAATACAAACAAAATACATCTCCAAACTCGGGGAGAAACTAAAATAAACAATAAGAGCTAATTACATTAAATCTAACTTTAATTACTGCAATCAGAAAGATTCAAATATACAAAGAATCAAGAAAACAAATAGTAATCATACAAAACAAATTCCTCCAATTAGGAATCATGGTAAACACCTTCCCCCACCTCAGTGAGTTCAAGCAGCATCAAAGAGAAAATTAGAATTCAATGTCTTGTATAAAGAAATGAAGTAATCTTCCAAAACATGTAGCTCTGCAAAAACGTCTTTAATTTTAAATACGTGATCCCTTGAAAAGAAAACTAAAACAGTTTCAACTCTGTATTGCAACAATAAATATAATAGGTTTACTTCAAAAAATGGCTTTAATCTATTTGGGGCAAAAATAATGAAATATGCATACAGCCAACAACTTTAAAGCCTTAAATGGCAAATATATCATTTGTTTTCTTTGAATGAAACTCTTTTTAAATAAAAAAACTTTATACAAGGCATATTTTCTTTGAATTAGTTGTTTAAACCAGCAGTTTCCTGTAGTGATTAAAAGTGGCTTTGGTATGAATGATTTAATCACAAGATAACCATCCTATATTGGTATACATGTGATATGGCCAGGTCTTGTTTGCACCTTGTACAAATTTGTTTACTGAAGTTTTTAAACAATTATTTTGCATTTCATAAACATTTCAAAGACCAATATTTTATCATCAAAATATCGTTTGATAAGTACAATAATACCTATCATGAAAGACCAATGCTATGAGACCATATTCTCAATGCACTGATATACTGATTATACAGAGTTATTACCTGTTATGAGAGACAATTATTCTTTTACAGGAGGGTTGGTCTTTTGACACAGGTTCTACCGTGTCAGATACTGAAAATCAGGTTTTAACTTCGTCTTATGAACCATGTGAATATAAACTTAATGTTTTCAAAAATGAACTCTTAAAAACTGAATGAGAAAAGATACATTTCAAAATGAATTATTTCTTTAACCTAGTTTGTGATTTTTGTTAATTGTTAATTATGTCATGAATTACAACTAAATATCTAGATTAAATCATCTAAAAATGTTGTTTACACCATGTTTTTCTCATTCAAGATTTGGCTCAAATTTAAAAAACTTTAACAAGAATACATTTGTTTTTGTAAAAATAAATCAAAATGAAATATGTTTATCTAACAGTAATTGAACATATATCTACAAATTTCACTACACCACAGCACTTTCTTAATTACAGCTTTAAAGAAATATTTACATGAGTGTCTAAATTTACACAATGAAACAAAACAAAAGTAAATTCAAACAATTTTCTTCTAATTTTCTTATATCTTCTTTCATACATATTCTATTACCATTTCCAATGCCTTGTCCTAAGACTGTACATTATGAAACAATCACACCTTTGTGAAGGTGTTTTCCTATTAATACATGGTTAATATATATATATATATATATATATATATATATATATATATATATATATATATATATATATATATATATATATATATATATATATATATTCTTTGTTTCCTTTCTATAAAAAAACAACAGAATATTTTAAAAATATCGTAGATTATAAAGCCATGAATATATCAACATACATTTTATTACTACCGCTGCTTAAGGAGAAATATTCAACCATGTAATGTGCATGTCTGGCGAATTCGGTCATATAAAGAAAACAAGTATGTTGAAGGGACTGACTCTGGTGGCCCTAAAGGAAACTAAGATTTGCCCTTTTTAAAAGCAGAGTGCTGAGATTTCTTTGAACACAGTGAATGTCAGATCAACTAGACATCATAAAAAATCTTTTTGTGTAAACATGTTGACATGACCATCACAATTTTCATTATAATGAAATTATACATTAAATTTAGTCATTTGGGAAGACCCCATGTCGCTATGGTTACCATTCAAAAGGAGATAACATGATTTTCATGTTGTTCATTACTAAGTAGCCCTAATGGAGGTCAGAGGTCAGATTATCATTTGAGCTTTTCAACACGATGTCCAAATCAGATTAGCATCTAGTTAATGTGAGCTTTTCAACACGATGTCCAAATCAGATTAGCATCAATTATATTGGACAAATGGAAGATGCTTTTTTTAAATGAAATCACCACGACCATGTGTTCAAAAGGTTTTGTAAAAGCAATATTTAATTTAGGATTGGCACCATTTTCATTGGGAAAAGTATTTCAGCATAAAACCCATGTGAATGCGATCATTCATTGAAGATTTTGGCTAACAAAAGTTTTAAAATGTTCATTATGAAGTTGTTAAGAGCTTAATTTTATTTTTGGACCAACCAGACCTTGGAATGAATGTGTTTGTAAAACATGGTGGCAATCCTCTGTGTAGGATAAAAAAATATAGACACAGAGACACTCATATAAAAGTGAAGTGTTTAAAATAATACATATTTACATTTTGACACAGAAGAAATACCATCAAAAACAATGAAAAGGCCTAAATTAAAGAAAATCTAACATAAATGAAATAACTACATGTTATAGGAACGACCTATTTTTTATGGCTTAAAAAACATGATTAGCTGAAAGCTATTTCATCAACAGCAGTAAGCTGTTTGGAGTGAACTAATTGTCTACGTCACTTCAAGAATATCATGTACCATCTATAATGTAAATTGGTGCATTAATTGCTTCTAGCTTTACATCCCAGATAATTGTTTTACTATAAGAATTACTGATGGCTTCAAGGATGATATATCAAACTATCAAATGGATAAATATCAACTTTAATCATCAAGTAACCGCTAAAAGTTGCAATATAAATTTTAAATATTTATGTATTTTCTTCTCTCTATATTTGAATTATGTACATGTAATTAATTAAATCTGCCATTACAATTTGTTTAAATATAAAATACATAAGCATTTACTGCTTATATGTATTTAAATGATTCTTTATAGAATCTATCAGGGCTGATACTCACTATAATCATTTCCTCATAATTAAAAATGAGTTTTGACCATTTGCAATGCTCAATTCACTTTTTCAAGACCAATAGGGGATTAAAATAAAGACAGGCATAATATTCTCCTTTTCCTATGCTATTTAAGACAGTGATTTGAATGCTTGGGATAAAATTAGGGATGGAGTGATGAATGGTTGGGGAAAGATTTTTTTTTAAAACAAATCTCACAAAATTTATTGACTGTAAACAGAGATCTGAAAATTGGATTATTGTAATAGACTGTGATATAATATACATTCAAGTATATATAATGGATTTCAGGATTATACTCTTAGCTCTTTCTCCCTTCACCTCTGTGTGTACACTTAGAAACTGCACATATACCTACCTTACTACCAAAATATAGGTTTGAATGATAATTAAGAATGGAAATAAAATGTGCACACTGTATAGACAATAGGACATAACAGGGAAAAGTTGCAGGATCCCCACCTGATAACCATGTATACACTTAATGGGCATGAGGAGATACATTTACATGTGATTCTAATACAGAGCATGGGTTATATAACATTGGGCTATGGTATTTGTCCCTTGCTCTTATCTTCATAACATCAGGATCCCCCATCTTTCAACTGGACATGAAAAGACATAATCCACTGTTGGAGCAGGTCAAGAAAAATAATGGCACAGATTGGAAATATGGTGTGTCTTTAATTCAACTAGAGTTTGATTGATATCCATGTTTTACCCAAAGAAATCATGTGCATCAAACTAATTTAGCATGATATATGCATATTTCATGTAAACTGCATTAAGGACAATAGTCTTACACTTGTTGCAATACAAACAAGAGCTCAGAATCCTCCTATATCTTTTGATATTAAGTCCCTGCATACCAAATTCATGCATGCTTTCAATCAATTCTTAAATTTATATCTGCAACTTTTTTTAAAAAGGTTGCAACTAAATCAAATGCAGTGGAGACCTAACCAAGATGCACATCAGGTTCAAATGTATGATGCATCAATTATAAACAGAATATTTTCACCTGCAGATAGTTTGTGTAAAAGAATTACTGTAACAACTCTTGATAATTGAAAAATGTGACCATTTCGGAATATTTCATCTTAATTGATCTCTTTTTGATATAGCAAGATAACAGAAATAGCAGGTGTGTGTCTGTGTTTTTTTAAAATCTGACCATGGGAATCATAAATGAATGGCATCTGATGTTATCAACATTGTATAACAGTAAATGAGCTATAACGTAAATGCTTACATCAGGTACCTGCTTTTAAAGATAATATAATACACTTGCACTTTATATGTCATGACTTCTCTCTTATAGTTTTGTCAGACCTATAAAACTTTTAAAGTTTAATATCTGCCTCAGTAATTCCCTTAGCTGCAAGTTGCTCCTGAACTCTCTTCAGGTAACCAGGATCTGGATATCCATACCTTTAATAAAAAAACATAATTAAAATATTACTCAAATTAAAGTACAAGCCTTCTTTTGGGCAAAGTATATAATAGGTGTATGTGTGATTTGGATTTTTAACGTAGCTTTAACAATTTTTCAGTCATATCGCTATGATGTTTGCAGTTTGTAGTGATAACTAGCACTGGGGCATGATGTCCCATCCAGTCACATTATACTGACACTAGGCTGACCAGTCCTAACACTAACCTAAATTTTGAGTGCCTAGCAAGAGTGGCCTGTAGATCTTGTTCCAAAGACCGTGATTTATCATCTGATACTCCAAACAAGAACATATTAAATGATTTAGAGTGGAAGTCTTTTGATCCAAACTGCTCAGCATTTACCCATTTGTAGAGGTATGTACACCATGGGATTTGCCAATATTGCTATGTACATTAACTTACTGTTAAAACAGAACAGTAAAAAGTAACTACACACTTGCCCAATATTAAAAAAGGTTTCCATGTGGACACTAGTTGTTGTTGTAGGGTTTAATGCCATTTTCAGCACAATATAGGTTATACATGGTGGCCAGTATCAATGGTGAGGAAGAAGCCAGGAAAGCCCCCGGAAAGAACCACCAACCCACAAGAAGCTACTGACAAGCTTTCTCAAATACCCACATTGGCCAAATGTGAGACCCAAACCCAAGCAGACAGGTGAGATGGCAGTGATCCGTAATGGATATCGCTTTAGACCACTGAGCCACTCGGTGCCCCTGTAGGCACTAGTCATACTCTGCAGTAATATCTAGGATTGTACTTCCTGACAGAAGGAGTAAGGTTGTCATTTTTACAAAATCTACTCATCCAACAACCAATTATCACATTTGGATCACCATTGGTAACCCGATGATGTTCACAGGGAAGTACATGTAGCAGCAATGTATTTTAAAATTAGCTATCGTATGCATATTTGACCAGTCATCACTCATGATTGAGGAAGAAGTAATGAAAAATTTGTACCATATTTTAAAACTCCTTGTACAAACTGCCAGGGAAAATAAAAAGTTTCCAAATATGTTCTTGTCTGCTATAACATTTTAGTATAGGGTAAATTTTTAATAAATGCATTAAATGATAACTGATTTCCATTTTTCTGGACTTATCATGAACACTGAAAGAGAATAAAGAAAATGTCTGTAATTGTCTGCTTGTACATTCTAGGTGATTGAATTTAAAATTACTGCATTCAGTCTGTGAGATGATACTGTGGTTGGCTTAACATGTTTATCGGCATAATCATCAAATGCACTGATGCTTACATAAAGGTATGTTCCAAGAGAGATTCTATTCAGGTAAATATACAATTTTAAGTTTGATTCCTTCTTTAATCTTCATTACATTAATGTTATATAAGGAATTTTTAAAGCATTTAAGCAATAAATCAATCCTTATTCTGTAATACACCTCCTCTTGAATTTTTACAATTTAACATTACATGAACTGATGTGCTGTTAACTACCAACAAACTGACCAAAGGCCAGATAAGTCCCTAGACTCCAGGGCTGAACATCTATGAAATTTATCAAAAGATGAACAGATTATAGTGTTCAAAACACATTTCTTGATCTGTTTTTTTTGGACCAATTGATCTTTGAGCTGCCTAGCCTAACATCTGATTTTTATTCTTCCCATAACAATCCATAATGTTTGGTATCATTATAAGCTTTGTAATCAAAGATATTTTAAAGAACTTTTTTTATTGTTCATGTTACAGTTACCCACAAAAAATCAAAATGTGGCCAAGGTGCATGCACCAAGGATAACATATGGTGCAGAAACCTGATTTTTACTCTCTGAATCACTTTTGTCATTTTGAACAGAAATAATATATTTATTCCTTATCACAAGTGTAAAAAAATTAAGACATAATATTATCTGGAATCAAGTTTATTTCAAGAAAATCATTTTCTTCTTTAAGCCACTGTGAAACTTAACTTTGATGTAGTGTCAGTAAAATGCCATCTCACTCTGAAAACATTAACTACATGACCGACAGTTGGACTACATTGATTTGTTATCATAATCATACACTGACAAATATTTGTATCAAGATTTCTTTTATATCTAATAGTTATCAACACGGGTTTTTTACCAACAGCTAAAATTGAGACACTTTATTACTAAAAGCACTTGCTCATTGAAACAAAATTGATATGAAAGAAAAAAATCTATGCTTTTTCCCATCCACTAATCTGAAGCAATCAAAATATATCAATCAATTTTAAATATACAAACAGTAGATAGCTATAAAGAAAGAAAGAAATTGTTTTTGTTATAGGGTTTAACGTCATTTTTTAGCACAAGATAGGCTATACATTGCATCCAGTATTAATGGTGGAGAGCCAAGAAAACCCCCAGAAAGAACAGCAATCTTGTCCAATATGTGATATTTTTGTTTTATGACTTTCTGTGATGACAATCATTACACATTGGATGTATCTGTGACTTAAACAATACCAAGATTCCATCCAGAATAGTGCCCAACTTGCCCTGATCTTCATTTCTTTGTATAAATGTATAGTTTTCATATATAAAAAGTTCAAAATACAGCTGCTCATATCATCTTTTAGAGTACCTCAATCACAGCACACCTCACCACTGCTCTGTACCCTAAACTGGCTATCCATTCCATACAGAATCAAACACAAAATTTGTTCTCTGTGCTACTTTTCACTTACAGACTACAGTCCAACATAACTATTAGAGACCGAATAATGTTTTGTATCTTCTATGTTTTCAGCATGTTTTTATGTTTTCCAATTTCATGGTTTTTGTTATTTGTTTTTCTGTAGTGTAGTCATATCATTATAGATGTTGTAAAGCATTATACAAAGTCCTCATTATTATTATTATGTACATGCTGTTTCTAGTTCATGTCATGCGTTGTTTGGTTTTCTGTACTGTAGAAAATTTACTAAAAAGTTTGCCGAATACAGATCTTATTACATAATGACCTTACATGTTTCTAAGTCTAACTAATTTTGTCAGGCCATGTGCATTCACAAAACCCACCATGTCCTGTTGCAGCTATGGAGAAGTATATTACTTCAAGGAATAAGCCGAGTTGGTGCAAATTCACTTCTTACTTGGACTATGACAGCTCTTTTCTCTCATGTGACAAATTCTCTAATTTTGCCCTTCAATTAATTCCTTGAAATTTGAACCCAATCAATACATTATCAGTGTAATTACATTGCAGATTCAGGTAGGTAGCTACATTTCTTTATATGCGGTAATTAATCAAGCTTAAAATACTGGTAAATCTGCCTGCCAGACACCCCCACTGCTAAATTACTGTACTACTGAATGATCTAAACCTGTGGTTGAACTCCAGATGCATTAGTGTGATATGAATCTGCCACGCTCATCCCAAGTTAATTGATAAATTATGAAATTAAGTTTTAAACCACACCTGCTGATTCATTAAGATACATAACTGAGTAGCATAGGAGACAACCAAAGTAAACTTTATTATTAATGTTTTGCATGAAACTGTACATTGATTTAGGTTTCATCTTATGTAGTTAGCTGATTAGTGAAACCATTCATTGATACATTGATACTTTTGCCATGCCAATACAATTATCAATACAACATCACAGAATGGACCAAGAAAAGTTTTGCGGAGACACAGGCATTGGCACATGATCAAGACAAGTGGAATGAACTGGTCAGATGTTCCGCAGCATAGTGCATCAAAAACTACACTAGGTCAAGAGACTGAAGATGAATATTCGAAGATAATTAGTGTAATAAGAATAAATGCTCAACTAAATTCACTTTAACACAGTATTCTCACATCCAAAATGTAAGACAACCAAGGCAAAACTCTTACAACATGAGTATCATAACCCCACCCCATGTTTAATAGAACAGCTTCTGTGGCAGCTATATTGGATATCAAATTAGGACAATTTTTTAATGTAGGACATTGTGATATGACCGTCCATTTAGAAAGAGTTGCAATAACAGGACTTTCAAGATGGCTGCTGTGGTGACCATAGTGGATGTCAAATCAGCACTGTTTTCATTTACAACCAAGTAATCATCATGACACTCTGGTGAAAACCTTACGCCAATATGACCATGCAGATAGGTGGAGCAGCAACAAGTAGAGCCTAAAATTGACCACCATGGTGGACATATCGGAAGTCAGTTTGGCAGAATGTCAGCAGCTAGATATCATACAAAGTACAATTGTAATTGCTGCTAATATAGTGGCCAAAAAGTGTTTGTTTGTTTTCATGGTTTAATGCCATTTTTCAGCACAAGATAGGCTATACATGGCAGCCAGTATTAATGGTGGAGGATGAACCCAGAAAAACCTGTAAAGAACCACCGATCCACGAGAAGCTACTGGCAAGCTTTCTCACATACCCACATTGGCCAAATTTGAGACTCGAACCCATGCAGGCAGAGATGAGATGGCAGTGATCCGTAAGAAAGTGCTTTAGATGACTCGGTGCCCCAACAAAAAGTATAATCTATATCCATACTTAAAGTACATTGTACTACTAACCAGGTTCTACAGCTGGTCAAAATTCTTGTCACAAAGGGTATAAAATCCATATGGATTAAACCAAAAGACAAATGCAAAATATACTTTAAAATTATTTTTATTCAGCATTCACAAGGATTAGAACCAAAATACAAACACAAAAAGCACATTCACAAATTATTTATATTCAAAACTCACTTGTCTAGTAGTCTACATGTCTAACTTCAAAGTTTAAGAGATACCCCTATCTGCTAAAAGTTTCTGAAAGTGGGGTAGATTGGGCTTTCTTTTGACCATGTGCATAAATGACAAAGAAATATGACATAATGGATGGACATATACTCATGGACACCAAAGTTATCCCTATACCAAGCTTCCATCAAGGCTGGCTCAACAAAACTAAAAATTAGAAAGAAATCTGTGAAACAAAGCTCACCCTTAGCTAACACTGTACACAACAAATATGAAGATACTGTTACATGTACTTACTGTCCAAAAGAGAGTTCTGTCTTGTGATGAATATCATTCCACGTCAGAACATGATGACTCCATGAAGTTCTACGAAAGGTAAAGATCAGTCTTCTTTCAAATGCAACTCTCAGTAAGTTGCAAACTTTCTTTCCCTCTGTTGTATCTGGTAGATATGCTACATGGTATATACTGTCAAATCCTTTCCCTGGCTCTGGGTGATTTGGCTTCAAGAAGGATATTTTATAATTATTAAAAAACAAACAGTGAAACTTTAAAGAAGATGACAAACAATTCTTCGTATTTTATATGATAAAACACAAGAGGAAGACTGTTTACTTGGCAAACAATGTAGAAACAATATCCCTGCCAAATATTTTGTTATTCCACAAGGGTAGAGAGAAAGTGGTAAGAAGACGTTACATATCTCAAATTATGATGATCAACTACTGCATTCTGTAATTGGACACATTCTTGAATTTTGTCCTACGCAACAATTAGGATTGAAAAACACCTTATACCACCTGCATGATGATGGTTGGTATATTAATTATATCTATATTCTGTGTTTCTTTTTTCTTCACGATTATAGATTGTAGGGTCATTTAGTAAGCAACATATTAAATAGCTAATTTGGTCCAGGACTCTGGGTTAGCATTTTTAAAATAATGTCATTTGGTTTGTAAACATGTTTATTTGCAAATTATATAATCTACCTTTTTTCTAATTGGTTAGCTTGTAAACATTCAGTGAAAGACAAGTTTACAAGCTGAAATGTTTTGGAAATGATCTTGTGACCTCACGACTATCTGCACTGGAATTACAAAGTGAACATATAATAGTTTGGAAGTACAGTGAATTCATTTAAAGTCATTTTGGATATATCATTGTGATGCATCAAGACTGTCAGCACATCAACGCTTTTCAAATACTACTGGCACATCAGCACAATATATTAGACTTCATTCAGAACTCATTTGGAATACTGTATACTCATTATAGAATGTTTAGAACCATATAAGATTTCATTCATATTCTGTAAGCTCTTTTTAAATTCTTCACTTTGTATTTTAGGGAAATAAATTAATTGCTGAATTTCACAAAACTTGAAGGCTTTCACTTTTTTTGTTACTTAGTTTAAGACCATGAAACTGTAATGAGGGGTCATTCAAAAAAACAAATTTCCTTAAGATATTTCTGAGAAATTACAGTTGCTTCTGAATTTTAAATTCACTTTGTTTCATACTTAGCTCCTGATATTTTAATTTCACACATTAATCCGAAATTAAAAAACAACAATTTTAATTGTATGGAGAGAGACGGACGGACAGACAAGTGGAAATCACTTTTAGTCTGCATCTTGCTACAGTGGCCCGTGGAGAGGGGGAACAAGTGGAAAGCACTTTTCCCCTTTAGACACAAGTTCTGGTTTAGATGTTGCCATACCTATAAGGTTAGTAACCCCTTTTAACCAAAATGAAATCAATACATGTACTTTTAATGACAAGTTGATGAAAATGTGCCATGGCTTCATGACTTTATTATGACATTTATTTGTGAAACTTGTTAAGTCTAAATTTCATATTCATCAAAACAAATCATATCAGCAGACATTAAGGAACTGTAGAAAAGAATCTGGACAGACTTGTATCAAATTTGTATGGCAAAAAGACTATTTGATAAGTGGCATACAACCAAGATTGATAAATATTATGATAACTCATATTAATTGAAGAGTTCAGGAATTGCTTCCATAGTGACCTACATTGATGAGAAAGAGTTTGAAACTTTAGGAAATGCTGCTAGTATATCTGATAAATATTTCTTGATCCAAAAAACTTCATTTGTCTTCCTCTATTTTGGTGAGACAAAAAACATCCCGGTCTCAATATGGCACAATTCTTTTAGAATCAAACTTCGGATAAGACTGATCCTTCTCTCTTCCTATGTGCACTTATTGTAAGAAGAAGGGGCATCTTAAGTCTAATTGCTACTGGTTGCAAAAAGTAAGCAAAAGAATAATGACAGAGCTATTCCAAATGCTCTTATTTCTACGAGGTCAAGGTCAGTCATGTATTGAAGGCAATACCTTTGTTGGGTCAAACAAATACCATTCTGATTTTGTTATGAAGAATTATGAATCATTCATCATATTATGGTCCTTATTCATTGTTGAAAGGTTATTTATCACTTTGTGGTGATTTTGCCAAGTCTATCACATCAAGAGACACAGGAGCTTTTGAGTCTTTTATTATCAGGTACTGGGAGCAAAAGTTACCTCATCAAAAGACTGACCAATAAATGTGTCAGCTAATGAAATAATTTCCTGATCAACACCGTTCTTGAGAACTCACTTTGCCACTGCACAAGCTTGGTATAAATCATGGATTTCAGTTTCAATTGATCAACTCACTGAACCCAAAAGGGACCCCCTGAGTGGTCTAAAGCACTCACCATTATGAATCACTACCATCTCTCCCCTGTCTGTGTGGGTTCAGGCTTGGCCAATATGGGTATGTGAGAAAGCTTGCTGGCAGCTTCTCGTGGGTCGGTGTCTTCTTCTGGGTTTTCACGGGTTCTTCCTCTACCATTAATAATGCCTGCAACGTACGGCATATCTTGTTTTGAAAAATGTCATCAAATCCTATAACAACAAACTGATCCCAACAAGGCTTTTTGCTTACAAGTGGATTATCCACAACCTTATCTCTAGGTAGATCATAGGTAATTAATGAATGTATTAAGTGGGTAAAGATTTCAATGTTCTGACAGTCATGGTTGCTAATTCTGATAAAAAAACATTGACAAAGCCCAGAATAAGAACACTTTCACTAGAAGAAGACTTCTCAGGCAAAGGCCCTGATAATAAAAGACTGATGCTGTTTTTAATATACCATTTGGCTTTCCCAAATCCCTTCCAATCTGATCAAAGGTCAAATTTTATGCATGGAATTATCCAGCAAGTTATGCATGAATCAAGCATCAAACAGTTTAGATTTTCTGCCTATCACATCGAAAGTCATGGAGCATTTAAAAGATTTAATCAAACTTTGAAGAATATTATTCAGTCATTTTGCTTTGATACAGGAAAAGATCGGGATAAGGTTGTTCATTTGTTCTTGCTTGATATTAGGAAATCAGTTAGATAAAAAAATCTTCTGATTTTAGTCTCTTAAAACTAGTTTTTGAAAATAATGTATATGAATCATTGAAGTTATTAAAAGAGAAACTTCTAACCAAAGATTCAGAAATTAATCTTCGTCTCTGATTTCAAATATAAGCTGTCAAAGCCTTGTGAAGTTGTGAGAACTGAACTTCAATTTATTCAGTCATGATTTAAATTAAGGTAGAACAGAGATACAAAGGAAGGGATTTTCACCCTGTTGATAAAGTTCTGGTTCTTTTTCACATAGCTCAAAATACACTTATAAACATTTTTATTTATTTATTAGAACTTGAAGATTTGGGATACAGATCATTAGGTAATAAGCAGTGACCAGAATGAATGGGTTACCACTATGGCCTGCTGCAAGTCAAACTTGTCTTCAACAATGACAAAAATTAAATTTTTATCCTGCAATCTCTCTTGCGAAGAGGGGACTATGTGACCTAGTGTCTCTGCTGTGAGGGAGACTTGGTGGGAGGAGAAACTTGATCTGGAAACTTCTCCTTTTGAGATAATAAACTGTTTAGAGCAGTGGTCTCTGTAGGTCGGTTTTTGGTTAGTTCGATCCCCCTCACTCTTTTCTTGACTTAAATTCATCAGACAAAGTAGGTCTATGGCCTTAAGACATGACCTCACTACTATATGAGGCCCAGGTCCAAAAGTCTAAGGCTGCATGTAGAGAATAGGCTAATGAGTTTCCTGTGGAAGAATGCTCCAAATCCTGTAGGGATTGAGAGGAATAATAGGAAAGAAGGAATGCCATTCCAATCCACAACCCTAATTCAAATAGAATACTTACCTTTGAAGTCTGTTATTGTAATATGACAAAAGACAAAGATTCAGTGTGAACGTATGATTAGGAGAGCTTTCAGTATCAATAATTGTTAAACTAAAAATGAGAGAGAAGAAAAAGGTCAAGATTCTGTATGAAACTATTGATTTTACACTGTTCATTATATTCTTATAATAAATGATACAAGCTAACCTGCCCATCTGGCCCACTTTACCTAACTGTCAGTGGGTCATGGGACCAGGCTAATTTTGGACTCACTCTGTTGTTAGTTTATGCTTTGTTGCTAATATTTAAAGTGACTTGGTATACAAGGTGTGTATTACAAAACATGAAGATCTCCTACATAGTGTTACAGTTGTAATGCCTCCCATACATTTTATCGAATAAAGCAGTTGTGACTGGAATGTCTCACATTCACAGGTAAGTACTGCAAAGTGATAGGGTGACATTACAGTGCAAATTATATATGGATGCTAGAACTGTTACCATCAAGTAGGACTCACAGCCCCAAGTTAATTTATATATGGATGCTAGTACTGTTACCATCAAGTAGGATTCAAAGCCCCAAGTCAATTATATCTGGATGCGAGAACTGTTACCATCAAGTAGGATTCACAGCCCCAAGTTAAATGATATATGGATGCTAGAACTGTTACCATCAAGTAGGACTCACAGCCGCAAGTTAAATTATATATGGATGCTACAACTGTTACCATTAAATAGGATTCACAGCCACAAGTTTATTATGCTAGAACTGTTACCATCAAGTAGGATTCACAGCCCCACTTTTATTATGCTAGAACTGTTACCATCAAGTAGGATTCACAGCCCCAAGTTAAATGATATATGGATGCTAGAACTGTTATCATCAAGTAGGATTCACAGCCCCAAGTCAAATGATATATGGATGCTAGAACTGTTACCATCAAGTAGGATTTACAGCCCCAAGTTTATTATGCTAGAACTGTTACCATCAAGTAGGATTCACAGCCCCAAGTTAAATGATATATGGATGCTAGAACTGTTACCATCAAGTAGGATTCACAGGACCAAGTTTATTATATATGGATGCTAGAACTGTTACCATCAAGTAGGATTCAAAGCCCCAAGTTAAATGATATATTGATTCTACAACTGTTACCATCAAGTAGGATTCACAGACCCAAGTTTATTATATATGGGTGCTAGAACTGTTACCATCAAGTAGGATTCAAAGCCCCAAGATAAATGATATATGGATGCTAGAACTGTTACCATCAAGTAGGATTCACAGCCCCAAGTTTATTATATACGGATGCTAGGACTGTTACCATCAAGTAGGATTCAAAGCCCCAAGTTAAATGATATATGGATGCTACAACTGTTACCATCAAGTAGGATTCACAGCCCCAAGTTAAATTATATATGGATGCTAGAACTGTTACCATCAAGTAGGATTCACAGCCCCAAGTTAAATGATATATGGATGCTAGAACTGTTACCATCAAGTAGGATTCACAGCCCCAAGTTTATTATATATGGATGCTAGAACTGTTACCATCAAGTAGGATTCAAAGCCCCAAGTTAAATGATATATGGATGCTAGATCTGTTACCATCAAGTAGGATTCACAGCCCCAAGTTAAATGATATATAGATGCTAGAACTGTTACCATCAAGTAGGATTCAAAGCCCCAAGTTAAATTATATATGGATGCTAGAACTGTTATCATCAAGTAGGATTCACAGCCTGAAGTTAAATGATATATGGATGCTAGAACTGTTACCATCAAGTAGAATTCACAGCCCCAAGTAAAATTATATATAGATGCTAGAACTGTTACCATCAAGTAGGATTCACAGCCCCAAGTTAAATATATATGGATGCTAGAACTGTTACCATCAAGTAGGATTCACAGCCGCAAGTTAAATTATATATGGATGCTAGAACTGTTACCATCAACTAGGATTCACAGCCCCAAGTTAAATTATATATGGATGCTAGAACTGTTACCATCAACTAGGATTCACAGCCCCAAGTTAAATTATATACAGATGCTAGAACTGTTACCATCAAGTAGGATTCACAGCCCCAAGAAAATTATATATGGATGCTAGAACTGTTACCATCAAGTAGGATTCACAGCCGCAAGTTAAATTATATATGGATGCTACAACTGTTACCATTAAGTAGGATTCACAGCCACAAGTTTATTATGCTAGAACTGTTACCATCAAGTAGGATTCACAGCCCCACGTTTATTATGCTAGAACTGTTACTATCAAGTAGGATTCACAGCCCCAAGTTAAATGATATATGGATGCTAAAACTGTTATCATCAAGTAGGATTCACAGCCCCAAGTTAAATGATATATGGATGCTAGAACTGTTACCATCAAGTAGGATTCACAGCCCCACGTTTATTATGCTAGAACTGTTACCATCAAGTAGGATTCACAGCCCCAAGTTAAATGATATATGGATGCTAGAACTGTTATCATCAAGTAGGATTCACAGCCCCAAGTTAAATGATATATGGATGCTAGAACTGTTACCATCAAGTAGGATTCACAGCCCCAAGTTTATTACGCTAGAACTGTTACCATCAAGTAAGATTCACAGCCCCAAGTTAAATGCTATATGGTTGCTAGAACTGTTACCATCAAGTAGGATTCACAGCCCCAAGTTAAATGATATATGGATGCTAGAACTGTTACCATCAAGTAGGATTCACAGCCCCAAGTTTATTATATATGGATGCTAGAACTGTTACCATCAAGTAGGATTCAAAGCCCCAAGTTAAATGATATATGGATGCTAGAACTGTTACCATCAAATAGGATTCACAGCCGCAAGTTAAATGATATATGGATGCTAGAACTGTTACGATCAAGTAGGATTCACAGCCCCAAGTTTATTATATATGGATGCTAGAACTGTTACCATCAAGTAGGATTCAAAGCCCCAAGTTAAATGATATATGGATGCTAGAACTGTTACCATCAAGCAGGATTCATAGCCCCAAGTTAAATGATATATAGATGCTAGAACTGTTACCATCAAGTAGGATTCAAAGCCCCAAGTTAAATGATATATTGATTCTACAACTGTTACCATCAAGTAGGATTCAAAGCCCCAAGTAAAATTATATATGGATGCTAGAACTGTTACCATCAAGTAGGATTCACAGCCCACAGTTAAATTATATATGGATGCTAGAACTATTACCATTAAGTAGGATTTACAGCCACAAGTTTATTATGCTAGAACTGTTACCATCAAGTAGGATTCACAGCCCCACATTTATTATGCTGAAACTGTTACCATCAAGTAGGATTCACAGCCCCAAGTTAAATGATATATAGATGCTAGAACTGTTATCATCAAGTATGATTCACAGCCCCAAGTTAAATGATATATGAATGCTAGAACTGTTACCATCAAGTAGGATTCACAGCCCCAAGTTAAATTATATATGGATGCTAGAACTGTTACCATTACGTAGGATTTACAGCCACAAGTTTATTATGCTAGAATTGTTACCATCAAGTAGGATTCACAGCCCCACGTTTATTATGCTAGAACTGTTACCATCAAGTAGGATTCACAGCCCCAAGTTAAATGATATATGTATGCTAGAACTGTTATTATCAAGTAGGATTCACAGGACCAAGTATATTATATATGGATGCTAGAACTGTTACCATCAAGTAGGATTCAAAGCCCCAAGTTAAATGATATATTGATTCTACAACTGTTACCATCAAGTAAGATTCACAGACCCAAGTTTATTATATATGGGTGCTAGAACTGTTACCATCAAGTAGGATTCAAAGCCCCAAGTTAAATGATATATGGATGCTAGAACTGTTACCATCAAGTAGGATTCACAGCCCAAAGTTTATTATATACGGATGCTAGAACTGTTACCATCAAGTAGGATTCAAAGCCCCAAGTTAAATGATATATGGATGCTAGAACTGTTACCATCAAGTAGGATTCACCCCCCAAGTTAAATTATATATGGATGCTAGAACTGTTACCATCAAGTAGGATTCACAGCCCCAAGTTAAATGATATATGGATGCTAGAACTGTTACGATCAAGTAGGATTCACAGCCCCAAGTTTATTATATATGGATGCTAGAACTGTTACCATCAAGCAGGATTCAAAGCCCCAAGTTAAATAATATATGGATGCTAGATCTGTTACCATCAAGTAGGATTCACAGCCCCAAGTTAAATGATATATAGATGCTAGAACTGTTCCCATCAAGTAGGATTCACAGCCCCAAGTTAAATTATATATGGATGCTAGAACTATTATCATCAAGTAGGATTCACAGCCTGAACTTAAATGATATATGGATGCTAGAACTGTTGCCATCAAGTAGAATTCACAGCCCCAAGTTAAATTAAATATACATGCTAGAACTGTTACCATCAAGTAGGATTCACAGCCCCAAGTTAAATGATATATGGAAGCTAGAACTGTTACCATCAAGTAGGATTCACAGGACCAAGTTTATTATATATGGATGCTAGAACTGTTACCATCAAGTAGGATTCAAAGCCCCAAGTTAAATGATATATTGATTATACAACTGTTACCATCAAGTAGGATTCACAGATCCAAGTTTATTATATATGGGTGCTAGAACTGTTACCATCAAGTAAGATTCAAAGCCCCAAGATAAATGATATATGGATGCTAGAACTGTTACCATCAAGTAGGATTCACAGCCCCAAGTTTATTATATACGGATGCTAGAACTGTTACCATCAAGTAGGATTCAAAGCCCCAAGTTAAATGATATATGGATGCTACAACTGTTACCATCAAGTAGGATTCACAGCCCCAAGTTAAATTATATATGGATGCTAGAACTGTTACCATCAAGTAGGATTCACAGCCCCAAGTTAAATGATATATGGATGCTAGAACTGTTACCATCAAGTAGGATTCACAGCCCCAAGTTTATTATATATGGATGCTAGAACTGTTACCATCAAGTAGGATTCAAAGCCCCAAGTTAAATGATATATGGATGCTAGATCTGTTACCATCAAGTAGGATTCACAGCCCCAAGTTAAATGATATATAGATGCTAGAACTGTTACCATCAAGTAGGATTCAAAGCCCCAAGTTAAATTATATATGGATGCTAGAACTGTTATCATCAAGTAGGATTCACAGCCTGAAGTTAAATGATATATGGATGCTAGAACTGTTACCATCAAGTAGAATTCACAGCCCCAAGTAAAATTATATATAGATGCTAGAACTGTTACCATCAAGTAGGATTCACAGCCCCAAGTTAAATATATATGGATGCTAGAACTGTTACCATCAAGTAGGATTCACAGCCGCAAGTTAAATTATATATGGATGCTAGAACTGTTACCATCAACTAGGATTCACAGCCCCAAGTTAAATTATATATGGATGCTAGAACTGTTACCATCAACTAGGATTCACAGCCCCAAGTTAAATTATATACAGATGCTAGAACTGTTACCATCAAGTAGGATTCACAGCCCCAAGAAAATTATATATGGATGCTAGAACTGTTACCATCAAGTAGGATTCACAGCCGCAAGTTAAATTATATATGGATGCTACAACTGTTACCATTAATTAGGATTCACAGCCACAAGTTTATTATGCTAGAACTCTTACCATCAAGTAGGATTCACAGCCCCACGTTTATTATGCTAGAACTGTTACTATCAAGTAGGATTCACAGCCCCAAGTTAAATGATATATGGATGCTAAAACTGTTATCATCAAGTAGGATTCACAGCCCCAAGTTAAATGATATATGGATGCTAGAACTGTTACCATCAAGTAGGATTCACAGCCCACGTTTATTATGCTAGAACTGTTACCATCAAGTTGGATTCACAGCCCCAAGTTAAATGATATATGGATGCTAGAACTGTTATCATCAAGTAGGATTCACAGCCCCAAGTTAAATGATATATGGATGCTAGAACTGTTACCATCAAGTAGGATTCACAGCCCCAAGTTTATTACACTAGAACTGTTACCATCATGTAAGATTCACAGCCCCAAGTTAAATGATATATGGTTGCTAGAACTGTTACCATCAAGTAGGATTCACAGCCCCAAGTTAAATGATATATGGATGCTAGAACTGTTACGATCAAGTAGGATTCACAGCCCCAAGTTTATTATATATGGATGCTAGAACTGTTACCATCAAGTAGGATTCAAAGCCCCAAGTTAAATGATATCTGTATGCTAGAACTGTTACCATCAAATAGGATTCACAGCCCCAAGTTAAATGATATATGGATGCTAGAACTGTTACGATCAAGTAGGATTCACAGCCCCATGTTTATTATATATGGATGCTAGAACTGTTACCATCAAGTAGGATTCAAAGCCCCAAGTTAAATGATATATGGATGCTAGAACTGTTACCATCAAGCAGGATTCACAGCCCCAAGTTAAATGATATATAGATGCTAGAACTGTTACCATCAAGTAGGATTCAAAGCCCCAAGTTAAATGATATATTGATTCTACAACTGTTACCATCAAGTAGGATTCAAAGCCCCAAGTAAAATTACATATGAATGCTAGAACTGTTACCATCAAGTAGGATTCACAGCCAACAGTTAAATTATATATGGATGCTAGAACTATTACCATTAAGTAGGATTTACAGCCACAAGTTTATTATGCTAGAACTGTTACCATCAAGTAGGATTCACAGCCCCACATTTATTATGCTAGAACTGTTACCATCAAGTAGGATTCACAGCCCCAAGTTAAATGATATATGGATGCTAGAACTGTTATCATCAAGTACGATTCACAGCCCCAAGTTAAATGATATATGGATGCTAGAACTGTTACCATCAAGTAGGATTCACAGTCCCAAGTTAAATTATATATGGATGCTAGAACTGTTACCATTAAGTAGGATTTACAGCCACAAGTTTATTATGCTAGAACTGTTACCATCAAGTAGGATTCACAGCCCCACGTTTATTATGCTAGAACTGTTACCATCAAGTAGGATTCACAGCCCCAAGTTAAATGATATATGTATGCTAGAACTGTTATTATCAAGTAGGATTCACAGGACCAAGTTTATTATATATGGATGCTAGAACTGTTACCATCAAGTAGGATTCAAAGCCCCAAGTTAAATGATATATTGATTCTACAACTGTTACCATCAAGTAGGATTCACAGACCCAAGTTTATTATATATGGGTGCTAGAACTGTTACCATCAAGTAGGATTCAAAGCCCCAAGTTAAATGATATATGGATGCTAGAACTGTTACCATCAAGTAGGATTCACAGCCCCAAGTTTATTATATACGGATGCTAGAACTGTTACCATCAAGTAGGATTCAAAGCCCCAAGTTAAATGATATATGGATGCTAGAACTGTTACCATCAAGTAGGATTCACCCCCCAAGTTAAATTATATATGGATGCTAGAACTGTTACCATCAAGTAGGATTCACAGCCCCAAGTTAAATGATATATGGATGCTAGAACTGTTACGATCAAGTAGGATTCACAGCCCCAAGTTTATTATATATGGATGCTAGAACTGTTACCATCAAGCAGGATTCAAAGCCCCAAGTTAAATAATATATGGATGCTAGATCTGTTACCATCAAGTAGGATTCACAGCCCCAAGTTAAATGATATATAGATGCTAGAACTTTTACCATCAAGTAGGATTCACAGCCCCAAGTTAAATTATATATGGATGCTAGAACTTTTATCATCAAGTAGGATTCACAGCCTGAAGTTAAATGATATATAGATGCTAGAACTGTTACGATCAAGTAGGATTCACAGCCCCAAGTTTATTATATATGGATGCTAGAACTGTTACCATCAAGCAGGATTCAAAGCCCCAAGTTAAATAATATATGGATGCTAGATCTGTTACCATCAAGTAGGATTCACAGCCCCAAGTTAAATGATATATAGATGCTAGAACTTTTACCATCAAGTAGGATTCACAGCCCCAAGTTAAATTATATATGGATGCTAGAACTGTTATCATCAAGTAGGATTCACAGCCTGAAGTTAAATGATATATAGATGCTAGAACTGTTACCATCAAGTAGAATTCACAGCCCCAAGTTAAATTATATATAGATGCTAGAACTGTTACCATCAAGTAGGATTCACAGCCCCAAGTTAATTATATATGGATGCTAGAACTGTTACCATCAAGTAGGATTCCCAGCCGCAAGTTAAATTATATATGGATGCTAGAACTGTTACCATCAACTAGGATTCACAGCCCCAAGTTAAATTATATATGGATGCTAGAACTGTTACCATCAACTAGGATTCACAGCCCCAAGTTAAATTATATATAAATGCTAGAACTGTTACCATCAAGTAGGATTCACAGCCCCAAGTTAATTATATATGGATGCTAGAACTGTTACCATCAAGTAGGATTCACAGCCCCAAGTTAATTATATATGGATGCTACAACTGTTACCATTAAGTAGGATTCACAGCCACAAGTTTATTATGCTAGAACTGTTACCATCAAGTAGGATTCATAGCCCCACGTTTATTATGCTAGAACTGTTACCATCAAGTAGGATTCACAGCCCCAAGTTAAATGATATATGGATGCTAGAACTGTTATCATCAAGTAGGATTCACAGCCCCAATTTAAATGATATATGGATGCTAGAACTGTTACCATCAAGTAGGATTCACAGCCCCACGTTTATTATGCTAGAACTGTTACCATCAAGTAGGATTCACAGCCCCAAGTTAAATGATATATGGATGCTAGAACTGTTATCATCAAGTAGGATTCACAGCCCCAAGTTAAATGATATATGGATGCTAGAACTGTTACCATCAAGTAGGATTCACAGCCCGAAGTTTATTACGCTAGAACTGTTACCATCAAGTAAGATTCACAGCCCCAAGTTAAATGATATATGGATGCTAGAACTGTTACCATCAAGTAGGATTCACAGCCCCAAGTTAAATGATATATGGATGCTAGAACTGTTACGATCAAGTAGGATTCACAGCCCCAAGTTTATTATATATGGATGCTAGAACTGTTACCATCAAGTAGGATTCAAAGCCCCAAGTCAAATGATATATGGATGCTAGAACTGTTACCATCAAATAGGATTCACAGCCCCAAGTTAAATGATATATGGATGCTAGAACTGTTACGATCAAGTAGGATTCACAGCCCCAAGTTTATTATATATGGATGCTAGAACTGTTACCATCAAGTAGGATTCACAGCCCCAAGTTAAATGATATATAGATGCTAGAACTGTTACCATCAAGCAGGATTCAAAGCTCCAAGTTAAATGATATATTGATTCTACAACTGTTACCATCAAGTAGGATTCAAAGCACCAAGTAAAATTATATATGGATGCTAGAACTGTTACCATCAAGTAGGATTAACAGCCCCAAGTTAAATTATATATGGATGCTAGAACTGTTACCATTAAGTAGGATTTACAGCCACAAGTTTATTATGCTAGAACTGTTACCATCAAGTAGGATTCACAGCCCCACATTTATTATGCTAGAGTAGGATTCACAGCCCCAAGTTAAATGATATATGGATGCAAGAACTGTTATCATCAAGTAGGATTCACAGCCCCAAGTTAAATGATATATGGATGCTAGAACTGTTACCATCAAGTAGGATTCACAGCCCCAAGTTAAATTATATATGGATGCTAGAACTGTTACCATTAAGTAGGATTTACAGCCACAAGTTTATTATGCTAGAACTGTTACCATCAAGTAGGATTCACAGCCCCACGTTTATTATGCTAGAACTGTTACCATCAAGTAGGATTCACAGCCCCAAGTTAAATGATATATGGATGCTAGAACTGTTATCATCAAGTAGGATTCACAGCCCCAAGTGAAATGATATATGGATGCTAGAACTGTTACCATCAAGTAGGATTCACAGCCCCATGTTTATTATGCTAGAACTGTTACCATCAAGTAGGATTCACAGCCCCAAGTTAAATGATATATGGATGCTAGAACTGTTATCATCAAGTAGGATTCACAGCCCCAAATTTATTATGCTAGAACTGTTACCATCAAGTAGGATTCACAGCCCCAAGTTAAATGATATATGGATGCTAGAGCTGTTACCATCAAGTAGGATTCACAGCCCCAAGTTTATTATATATGGATGCTAGGACTGTTACCATCAAGTAGGATTCAAAGCCCCAAGTTAAATGATATAGTGATTCTACAACTGTTACCATCAAGTAGGATTCACAGCCCCAAGTTTATTATATATGGGTGCTAGAACTGTTATCAAGTCGGATTCAAAGTTCAAGTTAAATGATATATGGATGCTAGAACTGTTACCATCAAGTAGGATTCACAGCCCCAAGTTAATTATATATGGATGCTACAACTGTTACCATCAAGTAGGATTCAAAGCCCCAAGTTAAATTATATATGGATGCTAGAACTGTTACCATCAAGTAGGATTCACAGCCCCAAGTTAAATGATATATGGATGCTAGAACTGTTACGATCAAGTAGGATTCATAGACCCAAGTTTATTATACTAGAACTGTTACCATCAAGTAAGATTCACAGCCTTAATTTTATTATGGGCCATTACCTAAAATCCTTCAGACAAAAGCGGCTAAATATCAGTCATATAGGAGGATGTTGGATATGGCCTTAATAAGGATTGGATAAAACTACAAAACAATGTGATTGAGTGCCAAAGAGTGTAGATGAATAGTGCAGAGTGTAGATGAATAGTGCGGATAGCTTGATGACACTAGTAGTATGTACTCTTATCTGGAGTTATCAACCATGTTTTATTTTCTATGCACTTACACTGTTAGACTGTCCCTTTAAATGGTCATTACTTAAATCAAACTGTCAGTCTAAGTGAAAATATCAAATGCTTGAAGGATAATTTTGAAGAAAACATTTAGAATCAACTGATGGAAACATGCAATGATTACAACATACCCCTTGTTTTCCACTGGGAATCCTGTATTCTATTTTTAAAGTGTCTCTTCTTTCAAACCCCTTCAAACTGTATTTCAAGACAGAGACTTTCATTTCTCCACCTTCTGGCTGGTTCCCATAGATTATTTTATATAAGGCTCCACACGTAGGACATGCTGGCTTTGATTCTACACACTTAATGCAGAATGTATGGCCGCAACTCAATGTTTTGGGGGATTTCGCTTTGTTCAAGCAGATATGGCAATCTTTCTTAGATAGTGCACCTGATACAGGAGTCTTTGGCTTGACCTACATAAAAAATAGAATATCTAATGAGACATCATTGATCATAGGAAAGGTCAAACAGAGATCTATTTTGAGGGTTGGTACTGTGGTTCAACATAAATAAAAAATTCCTACTTTGGAAATCAATTTATCACTTCTAGCCTCAATATTGCCTTAGGATAATTGTGGTTATTTTAAAAACTAATTGGTTCTCTTTTAATCAGTGACTTTGCTTCCTGATCTGCACTTAAAATTAACTTCTTTTAGTAATAATAGCATTTTGAAAGTTATAATATTTGTCACTACCAAAAATCAGGCTATTTTCAATGTCAGTAGCACATATTTTGAAATAAAACTTTAATCATCATGAGAAGAATCTTGATGTACACCTTTTAGCAAGTAATTTCACTACTGTACCATTACAATGCTAGCTAGGCAATGTTAGTTTTGAGCCCTACTGATTCCCTGTACTTCTAGAGGAATACGTATGTTATAAAGAAGGCATGAGATTTTTGCGGATTCAAAACAGTATTTTCAAGAGACTAATGTTCTGCATACCCACAACATAGTCGATTAATATTTTAACACAAGTTTTTCCTTGCAATTATGATTTTTTCCAATTTATTGTTTTGCTTTTGAGAAGATATTTCTCTCCAAACAAATATTATCATAAAAATGAACATAGGTTGCATTTTCTATTTGCTATTGTAACATGTTTGTACCAGATCACATATACAACAGTGTAATGGACTCAAGTAAATTTATACAAAACAAATGATATAATAAACAAACTTTTAGACAAAGAGTCGTTTGCTTATAAGCCAAGAAAATTATAAATGAATATATTATTAACATCTGATATGCATGATTTACTAAATAAGACTAATGTTTCCAGTGAAATGACAGGTATGAAAATGAATGGAGTATATTTCGGAAAAGGTTAAAGTAATTATGTGTCAACACTGATGACTTCTGGATATTTTGTTTTTAATACAGTGACAGATATTTATAATACTGGTAGCCACTCAAAAGAACAAATATTACATGACTTGTCTTGTACAAACAGGCATTATTTTTTTTAATTAAATAACTGAGCGAGCTACACTAAAATTGTATTTACCATATGGAGGAATGAGAAAGCAACTAACTTTGAAAAGCTTGTGATTCAGGTCTAGAAATAAAAGTATTCATCATGGCTGGGTGGATGAGCAAATAAATTAAATTGTAACAAAAAACCCAGAAGAAACAGCAAAAGGCCCATTAATAAAGTCCATTTCCTAGCTAAAACATTTCTAAGTCTACATATCCAAGATAAAATATGACTAATTTCTGAGGTTTTTCCAAGCCAAAAAAAACTAAGTTCTGATGTCCAAAGCTGTGTCAAAGGTATTTTCTAGTTTTTTTTTTAATAGTATGATATAATGTCCAAGGTTTGCTTCTAAAATCTTGAACAAAATATCAGCGTTGTCTAAGGTTTTCCTAGCAAAACCATGGAAAAACCTCGGACATCCAAAGTTTTAGGTAAAAATTCCAATTATAACCTCTGAAAATGTACAGCGAGGTAGACTTGGTGGCAAAATCTAAAAATACATCAGTTACTACTGGAGAAGGAAAGCATCATCTCTTTGGATGTAACTACAGGGATGCCGGGAGGGTACCTTTTCTCATTATGATTGGGTAAGTATATATTCTCAAAGAAAGATTTTATTATTGGATTATTCTTCAAATACTTTATCCAATCATAATACCTTATGAGAAAAGGTAAGTGGTGAAGAGAGGTACATCTCCTTACTCTCCAGATACAATCTTCAGTTCCCAAATGTATGTAAGTGATCTTCTAGGTAGTGTGACTGGAGAGGATCCATCTGTCAGGACACAGCTTCAAAAGGGAAAAATCAACCCTCCTTCTGCAAATTCAATGGAAGTCGTGTACTAGGAAGCTGTCAATCAATCTGGATGTGTGACCTGATTTTTTACAAGTCCTACCAGATTGAATTAGCCCTCTCGAATGACAGATATAGGAGATAAAAGCAAGAGAATGTGAACTCCAATTTCCATCCCCCAGTCAGAATGATGGCAGTTAGCAAACAGTTCTGGCCTGACACTAGGCTGGTGGCAACTGCTCTAACTCTGTAAACTGAAATGAGTAATAAGTTCTTTTGAGCTAGGGTTATTTCCCTATATGCTGAGCAAATGAAATAGGGCCATCATGCCTTAGCAATTCTCCTCAAGAATGGTTGCAAGAATTGTTTAAGCATGAGGGTCTATTTGATATGATCCAGACATGTAGATTTGCTCTGGACATCGATGAAACTACTGTCATGGTTGTTTGAGTAGATGAATGAAAACCTGAATATATGCAGGTTTCTGATGCTAGGTTGATGAGGTCATTGATCCATGACTTCTCTTATCAGATTTTGCAACATGTTGATTCTTTAGCTTTCTGTATCATTTCTGTAAACAGCGGTGTTGGAGGATAGGCATATGCATTCAGGCTGGTCCGATCCAACAATAGGATGTTCACTGCCCAAACTTCATTTCCAAGACAGGAGAGACAAAAGATGGGAGTTTCTCATTCAACGTTGTCGCCAACAGGTCCCCAATCAGTTGGTCCTGTACAGATCTGAGTGAAAACCAAGGAATTGAGCGACCATTCCAGCTGCATTATCATATATTTTTTGTGCATATAACTCACACGTTATACACGTGTTTACAATCAGTGCACCCCCCACTCCTGTGCAGTATATGCGTAAGACCATTATCCAAGGTTTTATTTACAGCATCGATGAATTTCAAGCAACCACCCTAATAAACCGGTGACAATTAATGAAGAATTTCTTTCATACACATACAGTATAAATGAGGTTTATTGAAATCTTTAAGTAGAAAATAAAAAGTTAGAAGCTGACACCATGTTGCGCCGCTTGCACGTCTGTACATTATGGTATGTAATGAATATCTTTTATTTACACAAGGCATACACTAACTTGCATTATAAGAATATATTTCTTATAATTTCTATGTAGGACGAAAACCGATAATCGGTTTAAAATTGGATTTCTACAAACGATAATCGATTTTGGAGAAAAAAAACGATATTAACAACTATACTAGCATCCAGCCAGAAATTAACAGAAACCAGTAAATACAGATAGTTTTATAGCAGTTGCTCTTTTGCTTCTGTTTACGCGAAAAATATTATGACATGGCATTTACGACTGTACTGGTAATTATTACGAGCAGAAAGGGATAAAGGCGCTGGCGTTAAATCACTGGATGGCGAGCGAGAGACGATAAACAGCCTCGTAACGCGTATCAGATGAGGCACCTCTGGCCTGTGTTGGTTACCATGCAGTATATACATGGGCGCGCAATCCAAGATATTTTTTACACAAAGACGGAATTTCCATGCGTTGTCTGCGTTTGTGCATATTACACATAGGCGCGTTATATGCGCAAAAATACAGTAGTTGCATTTGTCCCATGACAAGGAGTCAGTCAGTATGTTAGAAATCCCATGATACAGCAAACCTGTATGTGGAGTTATTGACAACATACTTTTAGAAAGTCCCACACCTTCATACATATGTCTAGGGACCTGGAGTTTCCTTTGTTGTTTGAGATAAGTTACCACTGTAGAGTTGTTGGACAGAGTGAGAATTTCGTTGTCATATAAATAGTACTGCCACCAGTGAAAGGCTTTCACAACGGCCGTCATCTCCAGTTATTCGTGAGAGAGCATGTACCATTGGCTTCCCATAAGGATGGTAGTAAGTGGTCTCCAGTCTTCCATACATGCACTGGTATAGATGGAAATCTCAGTACTTGTAGATGTATATCCATCACGAACCAAGTTAAGTTGCTGCAATTCCACATATGGAACCTCATCTGAGTGCAAATAGTGTTAGGAGAGTGCAGTAGGCAAACTTTAGGACTCCATTTCTGCAGAAGAAACAGTTGAATTGGCGTATAAGAAGGTGACCTAGGACCATGAGAATGGCTGCCGCTTTGAGTCAAAAGAAGTCCATTGCAGATGGAATTTTCATGAAAGCAAGGTGCTACCCAAGGGTCATATTTCATTGTCCGATACTGAGGGAGACAAAATATGTTGCCTGTGTATTGAACTCCATACCGATGAGAATAAATTGTTGAGAAGGTTCTATGTGGTTGACGATAAATCAAGACTGGTAACAATATTGTTTCGATACAAATGGTCGGGACATGTACCATTACTTGATTTGTTTTTAGATTGGCATATAGTGGTCCCTAAGTAACATGCAGAGAGCACTGAGTTGCATTCTGCCAATTGCCCTTGCAGCTGCAGTTTTGACATTACCAAAAGTGTGTTGAACAAACCTGTTCAGTACTCAGGCCATTCTTGGCATTGTCTCCCATGCATGCCCTGAAGCAGCAGAGAGAGGGCGAATCAGACAACTTTATAGAACCATCTATTTGGCAAACCAAGACTTCCTCCAAAATCAAAAAAAAGTTTCCTTTCGAGACGCAAAGTCGTTGTCATGCTCTCTCTGCTGCTATGGGAGTAAAAATCTTTTTACGATATCACAAACAGACTAATTTGTAAAACGTCACCTCGTAAATCAATCAGATTATTGGACTGGTCAGTAAGTTTGAAATTAATTTTCGTTAACGAATCATTATGACATCGCATATACACTGGATTAGTTGGATCCTCAATGATTAAAAATCTGGGTGGAGCTGTTGGTGCAAATGAATATAAAATATATCCCTGCTGAGCTTGATTTGATCTTTCGAGATTAAATTCGGTAACTTCCTTCGATAACATCACATACTAAATTCACTGCAATCACCGAGGATATATTGACGTTTTGAGGGGAAATATGCCTACCACCACCGTCTGGGTCATTATTATGTTTGAGGATAGTTCTTTGTTGTAGCATATTTTTCCATGCGGGGAGTATTCGTGGAAAGTATTCATCGAGGAGATCGTTTTTTTATTTTTTAATTGATCTACATTATACCCGGGGAGTTTAAATGCTGAAATATTTTCTACGCGTATATTATATGTTTTTTCAAATTCTGTTCTTGATTTAGGATTTACAGCATTTAAGACCATTTGAAAAATCCATAAATTAAATACTTCCATGTCAATGATAATCTGATTACATATTTCTATGTATTTGATGATCTCATCTTGCGGGGATTCTTTGGAAAGTTTTTCTCGCAATATATTTCTATGTATTTCAAATTCATTATTTATTTTTATAAAGTGTTCATTAATTTCCCTTTGAATTGGTTGAAACCATCCACCGCTTGGTTCTTCTATCCGCCCACTAAAGAAATCTAAAACTCCAAAATTTGTATCGTATGATATCATTGCATCATGATATGATTTCTGATCAGAATTATAGTTGGATTTTTGTGGTTCTGGTGGTATTTGTAAGGATGTCCGAGTTGGGGTTTCAGGCATCCTAGGACAGGTTCTTATTGAGCTTTGATAGATATCTATGACATACCCGGGCGAGTTTATCTCAATGGCGGATGATAGTGTTGGTGCATGAACTGTTATAGCGATTTTCGATTCTTTTCCAGTAATGGATGTTATTCTGCGCTGTAATTCCTTATTGATTTGTCCGATTTGGTAGGACCCAGATGGTAGCGAAACAACGTTCCAGTCTGGAGTACCATCGGGTTTATTCTTACTCGCAAACACCAGGGAATTATTCGGTTATTGACCGACAAATGATTTTGATCTGATATTTGGCTAACTATGGTATACTCGTAGTTTTGCTAGTGCTATTTCCTTAACTGAAACCACAGTAGGGAAATTTCACACTGAATTCAGGATTCGTTGAGGTTATTGATATCATGCTGTATTCACTGGGGTTGTGTTTTCCGCTATTCGTTGAAGTAGTTCTTGCGATGTTACCATTGTTATTATATTCGTGTTGTTTTTCTAATTTTGACATCGCGGAATCATAAACACGTAACATCGCTGAAAACTCACTATCGGATATTTATGTGTCATTGAGGGAGGATGATATCATCGAGGATAATTGTGAGTACGAGGTTGACACAACATGGAACTTAACTTAAGTTGCTTTCTTTAGTGCCATCCCTGCCGCGGTACCAACGGCTCCTAGCGCGGCAGCTTTTGCTACCGCTGGGGCCACTGCTGCAATCAACACTGGTAACGCAGCTAACGACGGGAATATACCACCTGATTTTATCATGTTCTTAATTGCGTCCACAAAGAGAGAGAGAGAGAGAGAGAGAGAGAGAGAGAGAGAGAGAGAGAGAGAGAGAGAGAGAGACCTGAACACCTTTTTTATCTTTGATAGCATCATTGAAGTGTTTTATCTGACGAGCTGTCAGTGATAGTTTATTCTGACCACCAGACATCAGATTGTGCTTCAGCGATATAGCGGTTCTACATTTTTTAGCTGATTCCGATTGCAATTTTTTAATTTGACCAGGAGTTAACGTAACAATAACATGACTATATGACATTTTATTTAATAACAGATTGAACTAATTGTCTACATATTTTCTACTGTTGCATCAACTACCCTCATTCTTATGATGAGTAACTTCAACATGGATGGACATTTCATGAGTAACTTCAACATGGATGGACATTTCATGAGTAACTTCAACATGGATGGACATTTGACCATCATCTTAAGCACCACATCAGTACTTCAGGATGACTAAGCACTAAGTTACAAATATGTAACCGACACTGAGATGCAAGGGAGATAATTTTCAATGACAAGTGATCTCAACATGGATTCAATAAGACAATTTATGTGGTTAATGCCAACTAGTGCAGCTTTTGATATTACTAATAACTCTACATAAATGCATGTTGAGTTAAAAACAATGTTGGCATTATACCATTGCTGATGTCCAATGTTTCAAACCAATCAGATTCATCACCAATGTATTCTGTGCAATTTGATGCATTTTACGCTTCTACTCAGTTGTCAGAGACTAGTGAATGGGCAACTTCTGCTATGTACAATGGTGGATGGATTGAGATTTCAGTGTCAAGCATAAATTAGTATTTTCATCTGCAAGGACTTTTTAGTAACATCGCCAGGATCACCTACTAGAATATCACGAAAGAAAGATATCAGAATCCATGGGCGCAACGTTTTACACTAATATGTCCATTTTTAGTCAATGCTGTAGGAGTTTTTGCTATCAGCAACATCACTGAAATACAGTATTTTTAGATTAAACATCATCGCAGCAGAACCCACTAACTCAAGACTCTGTTGTTTTGAACCTTTTTACGGTGGATGATCTCATTTAAACTTTTATCTGCATAACTGAAATTCAAATCCTTGACATTTTTTTAAAGAAAATAAGATTCTAGTACCCTATTGGTCCAATTAACACAGCAAACATTTAAACTTCATTAATGAATACTAATTCATGATGTGGTACCAACTTGTAAGTCTTAGTGAAGATATAAGTAAACCAACATAAAGAAAAATTCCATGAGAAAAAAGTTTCTGACTCTTTTGAATAAAACTTTATGTCTGTAACATATAAATTAATGTCTTCCAATGAAAATGAAGCAATATTCATTCAGAAAAATATTTATATGTTTTAGCATATCCACCAAAATTCAGGACTTTTCAAGATTGCTTTCACTCATTAAAAGATATCTCACCTAACATAGTATGTACAATTTTTTAAAATGTAGCATGACATCCTACTTACTTTGAGAGCTGTGGGAATAGGTGTCTCTGATGAGCTCAGTGAAGCTCCTTGCTGTTCTGTTCCTTTTCCAAATGAATTGTCTGAATTTATACCAAGAAAATACATAAGACTAAAAATTAATTCCATATGGTATTGTAGCGATTGCAAAGGTTGGGGTGGGGTACTTCCAAATTAATTAAATTTATCACAATATCTGTTTACATACAAAATTTCAGAGTGGCAGAGTGGTCTAAGTGCTCTTGGTTATGGATCACTGCCATCTCACCTCTGTCTGCATGGGTTTGAGTCTCGGATTTGGCCAATGTGGGTATGTGAGAAAGCTTACCAGCAGCTCCTTGTGGGTCGATGGTTCTTTCTGGGGGTCTTCCCGGGTTTTTCCTCTTAATACTGGCTGCCATGTTTAGTCTATCATGTGCTGAAAAATGGCATTAAAAACAACAACAACAACAACAACGACAACAACAATAAAATTTCATATAAAGCCGTGGCAACAATCTCAAACAATCCCTACTACTGATATGTATATCCACTACATAGATGTGCTTTGCCTCAATATCTACTGATAAACCGACTTGTAAAAGTGCACTACTAACCAATATTATATTATCTGCTTGCATATTAGCTAGACATTCATGACAGATAGACGTTTCCAGTATGTTAGTGTTACAAATGATCTTATGCTAAAAGAACATCTACTCAATAAAAAAATTTAATTAAGAAATAAAGGTTCTTCTTTTGAAAGATGTCATATACAAAACATGGTTACTAAACATGGAAATTTTCTGGGATTTGTACCCCATGATAATTTATACATGAAGTTGTTGTTGACAGCAGAGACAATAGCTTTTGTGATTCAGAATCAGACCGTTTGTTTGGGATGAAATTCATGGCATTGAATTAGGGAGTGTTGACAATGATATTTCATGGGGATAGAAAGCAGGATGTTAAAACAGTCACTGTTGTTAAAAGAAGAAAAGATCTAGAAACAAGAAACATAATCCATTTGGCTACAGATGCATAGATGAATTTGTCAGTTTAATGGGAGGTCTTGTGGATCCCAAAACAGTAAATAAAAAAAATAAAAAACACAAGGAGTACTCACCCAAATAGGAGAGAAGAAGAATGATGCAGGATGGAATCCATATGAGCCAGTTTTAAAGCAACACGTGAAGTTAAAAAAAGTAACGTCAGAGTGCCAAAATATGGCTCTTATCATATCCTCGAAAGATTAAAAGAGAAAGAGACCTATGAGGTAGTGATGCCATGAACCTCATGGTCTTTAATTTTCATACAGGACCGATCCCTTATCAGTTTGGGAGTTTTAAGCTCTCGTGATAGAAATGGAGGGAGCTGAAATAGCAGCTCAACATTTAATAGAAAGACATTTCCCATCCTTCCTTCTTCATTTTGATGCTGGCAAGTAATATCCTAGACCCCTAACTAGACATAAAAGTCTACCCAAAGAAGTAGAAACAGTGATAATAAGAATTTTTACGAAAGATACCAATGAATAGATTTCAGATGAGTACCATTGTCTTTTAGGTCTAACCAGATCTCAGGTCTTTTTGTGAAACCTCCTTTGTTGATATGATAGTTCAGTCTGAAAGAGTACCTATAACATGACTGTTTAGGATCAACTAGATTTTGGAATGAATATGTGCAGAGTGTCATGGCAATCATGTGAATATTTTATGAGGCATAAGAATAAAATCTTGTTCTAACTGATATATGACAGATGAAAGCAGAAAAAAGCCCCTGGCATGGTCTCTTTTGGTCTATGACCAGTAAAACTAATATTACAAATAACCCAAAGTTAAACCAAATTAAGGCTGTAAAACTTATCATACAATGTATATAGTGTCTCACTTTGCACTGACAGTCATATTATCATGACAACAGGCCAACCAGTTGTAGCACTAATCTCTTAGTGCTGAGTGCCAAGTTTTTGTAGGTAGTTCCAGGACCAGTTGGACCCTAAATTGCTAGGTCCACTTTAGTTCAAGACCCATCCACCTACAAAGTCTCACATGCAATTATTTACTACTATTATCTATATTTAATTTAACTGTTTGTTAGCTTCATATATATAAAAAAAACTGTTATTTCCTTTCCTTACGTGCTATTGTAACGTGACGTTGTATACTGGACTTGACGTTGTCCAAAATGAAGTTCATTTCCGCTTGACCTTACTGATTTTTTATTTAAAAAAATTATTTCATTTTATGCAGCTAAATTATTATCTGTGTTTATGAGCTTATATATATCCTATCAAGGAAAGGAAATAAATATATTTATTAAATTTTACAAAGCTTGTTGTCTTTCATTCTTTTCTGTTTAATTATTTTATGAGCATTTTATGGCAGTTGTAAATTTATATTCTGGTCCTTTAGTACTTACCAACACATCTCCTATGCATCTCTTCGAATATCTGAAATTAATGACACAAAATGTGATTGGTACAGATGTATAATAATGACTAATACAGATGTATAATAATGACTAGTACAAATGTATAATAATGACTAGTACAGATGTATAATAATGACTAGCACAGATGTATAATAATGGCTAGTACAGATGTATAATAATGACTAGTACAGATGTATAATAATGACTAGTACAAATGTATAATAATGACTAGTACAAATGTATAATAATGACTAGTACAAATGTATAAAAATGACTAGTACAGATGTATAATAATGACTAGTACAGATGTATAATAATGACTAGTACAGATGTATAATAATGACTAGTACAAATGTATAATAATGACTAGTACAAATCTATAATAATGACTAGTACAAATGTATAATAATGACTAGTACAGATGTATAATAATGACTAGTACAGATGTATAATAATGACTAGTACAGATGTATAATAATGACTAGTACAGATGTATAATAATGACTAGTACAAATGTATAATAATGACTAGTACAGATGTATAATAATGACTAGTACAGACGTATAATAATGACTAGTACAGATGTATAATAATGACTAGTACAAATGTATAATAATGACTAGTACAAATGTATAATAATGACTAGTACAGATGTATAATAATGACTAGTACAGATGTATAATAATGACTAGTACAAATGTATAATAATGACTAGTACAAATGTATAATAATGACTAGTACAGATGTATAATAATGACTAGTACAGATGTATATCATCACATAATCATAATATCTTAAAATTATCAAAACTATATTGTGATCAACCTTTGACCCTGTAGGGTAGAACTTCTCCAGATGACTTACAGGTATTTGAGAAATACAAGTATTTATCACACTACTGGATCATACACCCCTAGCAAAAACACCCACTGTGTTAACTGCATTGTGAAGCATTTTCACTATTCTTTCCATGAATCTAACCCATCAAGACCACCAACTTGATGTACATGTATAGGCAGAGACTGATCCACTGAAATCAACAATGCATGGATATGATAAGAAGGTCAGTACATATTACATCTTCAATAAGTGTTGCTGGAGCCAGCCTGTTTTTTCCCCTGTAAATTCATCTTGAAAGCAGAGGATAATGAATGGAATAAGCAAAACTAAGAAATTACTGTGAATTCACTATTATTGTAGCACATAGTATTTCTCCCATGTTCAGCCAAGTGGACCTGTCTTGTAAATTTGTGCAAAAGTTAGAAATGTATGTATCATTGGATAAAAGTGGGAGCTGAACCTACCATCAAGCATATAATTATGATCAGATTAATGCAGCATGAATTTGGTGGATAACATGGTTACAACTAACAACATATTTAAAGTTACAAAGACTGGTTATTATAGAAGCCTTTCCAAATTCCCAAATTAATGTACCAAAATCAAAATGATAAAAGCTGAAGTAAAAACAAAATCATTTAACAGTAATGATTACTTGCCTTCAGTGTTTCTTGATCTTTCTCATAAATCACAAATAACACTTCTTCCAATTTAGATGTGGGATGCGCTTTTTCAAACCTTGCCACACTTAGAAACAGTAATGAAGCCACTAATTATTTTGGATATCCTAATCTTCCTGTGCCAATTGGTGGGAAGGCAATTGATCTGTACTTTTTGTTTGAGTCTTCAAGACACCTGGCAAGGAAATCTTGAAACACCTGGAAAAGAAGGTTTTTTCAAAGCAGGGACATACATCACAGTAATTAGCATCTGCTTGAGAGATCAAAGATTCTCACTGATATCATAGGGCAGTGTGTGATAAGAGAGATCAAAGACTCTCACTGATATCATAGGGCAGTGTGTGATAAGAGAGATCAAAGACTCTCACTGATATCATAAGGCAGTGTGTGAAAAGAGAGATCAAAGACTCTCACTGATATCATAGGGTAGTGTGTGATAGGAGAGATCAAAGACTCTCACTGATATCATAGGGCAGTATGTGAAAAGAGAGATCAAAGATTCTCACTGATATCATAGGGCAGTGTGTGAAAAGAGAGATCAAAGATTCTCACTGATATCATAGGGTAGTGTGTGATAAGAGAGATCAAAGATTCTCACTGATATCATAGGGCAGTGTGTGAAAAGAGAGAGCATATTGGGGAACCGCACTGCAAGACTACCACAAAAACAAATGTTCAAACTGCAACTCAAAATGTGGTTTGATCAGGTAATTAAGTGAATACTCTGAAATATTTAACATTCAATGAAACTGGTATGATGATCATCATTCTTGGAGTTAAATTTAAATTCTTAACATTATGCATTTGATTATCAGAAAATTTCATAGGTTTCTGTAAATACAAGTCAGAGTATGTCTTGTCCACACTGAACCATTATAATCATGCTATCAAGAATTTGATCTATCTGGTAGTTACATGCCTACAAATGGGATGATCAATACCCAGAATAATCTGCATCTCTCTTATTCATATATAAAAGATGAACAAGTTTTCATTACTAACTACTTATCTTCAGAGAAGCAGTATATTTAACTAATTATAATTGGATTAAAAACTCTAAATTTTAGCCATATGTTCATAGTAAAATAACGCATCGTTTGTTATTTACTAAACCATGCTTTTCTCATTGATTCTCATTCAGTATTTACTGAATAATGGGGTAAATTAATTGATTGTTTTATAAAGGCATTTTGTGATTTAGATGGCTCACTGACAATGTGATTTATGAAAGGCTGACCCTCAGATATAATTATGATACGGCTTGAATATGATGGATCCAAATGATTGATATTGGTATTAGAAATTTAAGGTTTTGACAATTTTTTCCTTTTATTCAGCAAATCTTAAGCTTTCTATCCAAGGATACAATTACACACATTTTCGAATAAGACTGATAAAAAAATTTATTTTCGTTCAGTGCTGACTTGCATAAACACTGTATATTGTTGTTGTTCTTATTGTTGTTGAAGGGTTTGGCACCATTTTCAGAACAAGACAGACTATATATGATAGTCAGTTTAAACAGTGGAGGAAGAACAAAGGAAAACTCCAGAAAAACCACCAACCCATGAGAAGCTATGCTACTGGCATGCTTTCTCACATAGCCACATTGAATAAATCCAAGACTCGAACCCAGAGACAGGTGAGATGGCAGTGATCCATAATGATGAATGCTTTAGACCACTCAGCCACTCGAGGCCCCCAAACACCAGTATGTAATATAAAGATTAATTCAAGATATTTTGAAACAGGGTATTCAGGTAAAAGTAGAATTAATAACTGTTACCTTCGAATGTCAACCATTCATAGTGATTTATAGGCAACACGTCATGATGGTTTACATTTTGAAACCGGTTTCTATTAACTTTTCTTACTTTTCTGTATCTAGATGCAGATTCTTACATATGACAGAATTAGAACATCAAACCAGTAAATTGACAAATTTTGATCAGTAGATTAACTCCTAAACCAGTAGATTTTTTTATCATAATGTTACTTGTGTTCAGGGGATTGGAAACAAAACAAGTGCAATTTTTGGCAAATAATCACAGAATTTATGATTAACCCTGAGCAAAACGTTAAAGTGCCAATTTGAGAATCATGACTTTGATTTCATGGCATAACTTTACCAAGGTGTGTTGTATTACAGCTAATTTTGGTATTCCAATTCATTTTGATAGGTTCATGAGCAAAATATATTTCTAGTATGCCATAATTTCATTTACAGAATTTATGCCACCTTATTCCATGGCATCCTGACTTTGGTTTCCACAACATAAATTTGTACTGTACTGAACATCCTGCAAATCTGGCATGCAGCTTCCTATCAATATGACTCTAAATAATTTAGTCTCTATCATTCTGTGACTTCAGAATTTCAGATTTTTCTGGAGGCCAATATAGTTTTTGTTAATAACTTTTCAATCAAGCATTAAGATTGAAATAATCATACATACAATGCAACTTGACCAACACAAGCAGTTCCATCAACTCGATGTCACTGGCACTGACAAAGTGTTATTTTGATGTAGGTAGTGCATTTGTTTGGAAACAAGAGATGTCAAAAGAAATGATAAATTATGCACTACAAAGATTTAATTTTGTTCGATTTTGCTGAACCCCCACCTTACCCCTAAACTAAACTGCCTCAAACGTTTTGCACACCATTTATTCTCTGATATTTAATAAAACTGGATATTAAGGATAGTAAAAATTATAATTAAACTTTACATCGGCTAAATTCTCACCTTAACACAATCTGAATGTTCCTCATAAACATACAATACTCCATGGAAGATGGCCTTGCTAGGTTTTGGCAAAGTGCCTACTCCAGTTTTCAAAACCTCACCAAACACAAATTTCCCTTGATATTGCTCAAGTTCTCTTTGAATTCCATTACCAGCTTTTTCCAAGAGTGAAGATGAGATTACACCTTTTGTCAAGTCTAGGCTCCTATCTACTGTGTTGACAAGAATTTCTGCCTGCAAATAATTGTTTTATAATATTAACAATCATAATTACTATACCAGGTGTAAACTGTGCCATAAGGAAAACTGCCTGTATATGTATGTTTATGATGTCATGAGGCACTTTGACAAGTAGAAAGATATTCTCTTTACTCATTCTATAATTCCAGGTGTTTAGTTTACTCCGAGTTTACCCCTCAATCCTTATGTCATTATAAAGTACTGACGATAACATAGCTATTTTATTCTGTGTAACAAGATAACTGAGTTTCCGATGTACAACAGAACAATTTTGATTTGGATACAAATAAAAAGTTTTATGATGAATTAATTGAATTAGATATTAGTAATGATTGATATAAGCATGAATATGATCCAAATATTGTACCAATTAACATAAAGCGAATGGACTTAATAATGAAAATACAAATAAATTATAAATTATAAAACACTGTACAAGGACAAGGAGGTGAATGATTTACAGTGATTTCACATTTATAACCACAAAAGAGTGAAATGAAACAGGTGTTATGTAAATATGAGCACTTGTTTTCCAGATGTTCCAAAATGAATAAATAAAATCTACCATGATGTTGAATTATAGATTCTACACCCATGAAACAAAATCTTAGATGATAAATCATCTAAAAAAGGAATGTTTGAAAAAGGAAATTCAATAATTTTCAGAGAATGATTTTATTGAACAGAGTAAAATAATTGTGGTTCATCTTCTAGTGCCAAAACCAAATACTTTTTATGTACACTAACTAGAGAAAAGGTAACAGTGTCACCACAAAATTTCAAGCACCATGATTTGATGACTGCATTGATAAAATTGTAAATCAAATCTGACCATGCTATATTCAGATTTGGATTCGTAAACCAGTCTCAAGACCGAAAACAAGACAAGTAACCACCTCTGATGATGTCTTGATGCCAGTATCTGTCATTGAAAACCAAATTTTACCTCTTGTGTGATTTTGTTATTTGTTTTCTTTTTTCTTTTTTTTTAAAACTAAAAATTTCATGAAGATTAATTCTTTATAGGATGACCGCAGATTGCAATGGGTTTTTCTCTGTCTCTCTCTTTGAAAACAATAATTAGTTATATTTTAAGATTTTATTTAGAATCAAAACAAAATTCAAATGCCAATTATTTGTTTCTTCAGATACTACTACTACTACTACTACTAATAATAATAATAATACTATTTTATATCATTTATAACAACACTTACACAACAGGGACACATAATATAGATGATGATAAGCAACAGGAAATTTATCAATAATGGCTACGGGAGAATGTTTCACTATTCATTAGCTCTCTGACACTGATATAACAAAAACATCTGTTAAAAAATAATTACCTCAAACATTAGAGGACTATGTCTCCCTTTATCAAAAGAAAAAAGCGTCAATGTATGTAGCATCATCTCAAAGAGTTTGCTTAAAACTACCATTCTGGAAAATACTAAAACCTGCAACTGCTCAAGTATATACAGGCACTGTTTTCAGCATAGATCTTTAGAATCTATTTTGGACAAACCTTTGTAGATGACTCAAATTGGAAACAAGGATCACTAATTTGTGGTCAATAGGTAAAAGATCAGAGATAATCCAGGAAGAAATAGTTTCCACAAAATGATTTGATCCTGTACCACAAACCATAACCAAACTCTGGATGGTACATTTGAAACAAGAAAGAAAACCATTAATTTTGGATCAATAGGTCTAAAACCAAAGAAAAGACATGGAAACACTGAGCTACTGTAGTGTGCAAAATCTGAGCTTGGTTTTAAATGGGACTAATGTGTACAAATGTCAACACTATTCAAAACAAACTTACCTGTAGATTAATATAGCCGAACTAAAGTCATTCGTTACTATATTTCCTTGGGTATACAGTATTCTTGCCCCAAACATGCAGCTTAGACTTTTTTGTTTTCTTAGGATTTTACCAAAAATTGGGTTTTATCTTTGTTTGGCACTGAATGGCCATGATTGTGCTGATGTGTTATTAAACTCTACATATTTTATACATCAATTAAGATACCTGTGCTTCATGTAGCTGGCCTTTTTGAACCTTTACTCGAATCCTTTTGAAGACTGATCCTGAAAAAGAACAAAACAAAGAAAGAGATCTTGAAAATGAATTCCAAGGAATAGTGCATGTCACTCACTCTTACCATAATTTCTTATCTTATTTCCAATACAAATCCATGACATTTTCACCAATTATTCCAAATAAATTTGTCTACACAGTGATGTTTATTTGCTATGTGTCTTTCACAGCATATGTATACACTATTTACAAAATAGTTTTTACATGTTTAGAGAATTTTGCAAAACTTATCTACATGCATTCACTCTTACCTTAATTTCTCTTCTTATATCCAATAAAAATCCACAAACTTTTCACCAATTATTCCAAAAAAATTGTTAACAGTGATGTAATTTTTTCCTATTTGTCCAAGTCTATCACAATTTATAAATGCATTAATATATGAAATTATGTGCAACATTTTTAGAAATGTCATCAGCGCGATCAGCATCCTCTTCTTCTGGCAATTCAATCTCAGAAACTTCTATGTCCAAATCTAAATCTTGCAAAATATCCAACACCGACCAAATCTTTCCTCTGCTTCCTCAATATTTTTTAGATCAAACCCCAAGAAATTCCACAATTTGCACTCATTGTCATCAAAAATCACTCTTACATCCGCCATCAATTACGATTTTTCATGAATACAACGTGTAGTGAAAATGCTCTCAATGAGTAACCCTTGGTATCTAAAGAATTCAGATTTGTACAAAGGAAAGTAAAATCATTTCTGATTGGTTTAATACACTTTCACCACAGCTGGAAACTGGATTGCCATTGGATATGGTCAACAAACCTCGATTACAAGCTGGATTGGCCACGAATGCAGAAGGTTTAATACACTTTCACCATGGCTTGAGACGTGATTGGCCACTGAATGTGGTCATCAAGCCTTGATTACAAGTGCGATCAGCCATTAAATGCAGATACTGGACAGACGGGATCGGGCCGAAGGAGTTAAGATACAAGTACATGGTTACAATGGATTTTGACCGACTGAAATGATTGAGAAAATAATGATTGCGAAAATAATAATAGATTTTCACTTTGCGATTAGTAAACCAGTCCTATAAAATTAATTCATGTCATATGGTAGGCTCTCCATGACCTATTTATAGCTGACCAACAACAACGCTTTATAGTCTGTTGTCTGTTCTAAGGAAACAGACCTACTCTCATGACGGGATCAAATACAGCATAACATACCATATTAATTTAATGACTGGACATCAAAAGTGTAAGCTTTTGGTTATGTATAGCTTGAACTTTTCAACAGACCTACTGAACCAGTTATTTCAAGTACCTGTAGAAGCATTTGTGTTGAATAAACAATCTGGAACAGAAGCAATTTTGAATGCAAACCATCCTGGCATAGATGTTTCTAAAAGTGCCATCCCTGGGTCACATGTATGTTCTAATGGAACAGCCATGACAATATTTTCAAGTTGTCATTCATTTCAACTGAAATGCAAATGTGATACTTGTTCAGTAGCAAAATGAATGCTACAACCGTTTGTGCACATTATACCTTAATCTCTTATCGGCCTCTTTGTTTTCCAACCCAAACCTATTCAGTTGCATCCTTAACAAATTTCAAAGACTACCTACAGAGTCAACACATAAGCACCCACATGACAGCAAAGACAAGGAATCAGAGTTGGATGATATATATGATCACTCGGTGATGATGGAGGATTTAGGAATTATTTTTTCACTCAGATGAGGGTAAATTCTTGAGTTCTGTACCAGATAATTTCTTGTGACATTTATAGGATGCTGGGAATCACAGAAGTGAGGACTTAACTTTCATTGTCTATTTGTAAGCATCTTTGCTAGGCTAGCCAATGCAGATCAAGCATATATATGAATGCTTTGTCTTAGCAATATCTATTGGATTTTATGAGTTGCCTTCCTTAGTATCTGTCAGCTAACCAATAGTTAGTCCTACACGTAAGACCTGACGCCGATATTTATGTTTTCGGCGTCAGGATCTTACTGCCTAACGAACAGCACTGTGTAGTGTGTTTTGAATTCTAGTGACAGGAGAATAAGAGGTGAAATTTTCATGATTATCACATACTTGGCAATAAATATCAACATTCATCCACATATTTAAGAGATATTGATATACTTACCTTGTTGTCTTGATCGTGATCGACTCAAAATCTGACACTAGCAAATGAACGCATTTTTATGTTCCTTTGACACTCATTTCAATTGGTTGCAATGTGATGGTGGCTTAGGAATGCCGAAGTAGGTTTCAACAAGGCCGTTTTAATTAACGAAACGAAAGTATCAAATGGGTTTTATCAAACATCTCCATTTTGTTCCTCATAGCCATAATACAAATTGCATTTGTTTGTTATACTGAAACAATAAATAGTGTATTTGTGCATCAGCTGAGAGAATGAACTACAATAGATAGTATTGGAACCAGTGTGGAATTAAATGAAACGAATGACAGATCAAATTAACTCAAACATTCATTACTTGATCACATGACCATTTGCGTGGAAAAAACTTCAAGGTTCATGACCACATTGTAACCAGCAATTGTATAAACAATGTGTGTTTTTTTTCTACTTGCCGACAATGGTGTTAGTAAATAAATACATTGGGATAAAATCACCTACACTTCTTACATGACATATGGCTCAATAACTTAGTGTGTCATTAATTCTCTTTTTGTTTTACATTTAAATCTTTTACATCTGAATCATTTTGCATAATTAAAGTATTATAATTATGGACATAATTTTGTACATCATTCCATATTTTAGAACTACTACAAATCAGGTTACAAAAATGTTTCCAATCTAAATTATGGATCACAAAATAAATAGTATCAGTATAACCTTATCTTGACCATACTCTTGTTCTTGAAAGAATGTCTGTATACACAAAAGTAAATATAAACATGAATTTAAAGCTAACAGCTACTTACTAATAGCTCATAGTGTATGAATACTGATAGGACTGTCATACTTTAAGGTTTATAATAAAACATTGCCAATGGAAAAAACTATGTTCAATTCTTACCAGTTGTTTCATTGCTCTCAGTTTTTCCAGTAGCATTAGGGCCTGAAATCTTTCCTTCTTCAGGGCTTGCAGTGGCACCAGTTGAGTCAGCTATACCTTTCTGAGCATGTAACTGTCGCTTCTCTAACTCAATTCTCTGTTTTATCAATTGAAGGACATCTCCAACTTCTTTTTCTGTTGAGCCTTCCAGCTCAAATCCAACTTCTGTCTCAGTTTCTACTTCTTTTACAATGACATGTAGTTTTTTCCCCTTACATTCAAATTCTTTAAGATCTTTTTCCACAAGCTTGTTGAAGATTTCTTTATTTGCCACTGAGACTGTCTCCTTAATTTCCTTGTCAGTTACCATGCCTTTCATGGAGACCAAACCGCTTGTGTCTTGATAGCCACCAGTTTTGGCAGGAACAGACTTACTGAATGGTTTTCTATCTCTCTTATCTTGTTTCTCTGGTTCATGTGCATCCTGATCTGCACCTCTTTCTCTGCTGATGATCTCCTGTATTGCAGCATCAACAATTTCAATTATGTCATCTGCAGCTGTCACCCGTAAGCCTTCTGTAGAATAATGCATCACAAGTCTCCCTGTGTGTTGCTTCTTCAACTCCTCCAAGTATCTGGCTCTCTCTTTGTAAAAAATGGAATGGTCTTTCAATACTGGATAGAGCTTTTCCTGCACACAACCCCTGATAACCTTATCTACACCTAGTAGTTGTTTGGAGTCTTTGGCAAAAATATGAATTTTCTTTGTGAGAGGGTTCAATAACCAAACAACAGCTACCTCAGGAATGGCCCTGTTGATGTAGGCACACATTTCTGGATGGGTAAAAATTTCTAACTGACAACTTGGAGAAAATACCACCTCAGAAATTTCACGTTGTGCAGTTTCCAAGAGTTCCAAAACAGTATTTGCAGCAGCTTTGGCTTCATCTCTTGGACCCTTCAAAACAAAGGCATTTATTGATTCATCACAGCTGATCATCAGCTTGGGAAATTTATGATTCACTTTCTGCAAATATCCAAAGTGTATCATAACTCTTTGCCACATAAGGTCAACACAAACTAATTCCTCATGGTTTTTAAAAGATTCTTCAATAGCATTTACTATATCTGACATTCTCTGCAGTACAATCATTTTATGTTCCAGCAGGTACACCATACATATTTCATGACCTTGCTCACCACCAGATTCTATCCAGACAGAGTCCAACTCCTTAGTCAGTCTCACTCTTTCTAGGACATCCTTGTGAAGCCTGGGGTCAACAGTATGTTTACTAAGCAACAACTCTTGTTCTGAACTTTTCTGAACAGTATAAAGTAGGACACGCACAAATTGTTTCACATCTGATTTTTTGTGAAACTTTTGATTAAATATTTCCAACACTAACAAGCCTTGCAAAGGCATATCTTTAGACAATGATACATGACAATGATATTTTTCTAATATGGCCTCTAGCATCTTTCTTCCACAATCTGTTTGATTATAAAAGTTCCAAAATGCCTGGAAATCAAAACTGCACTGGACTCGGTCCTGTAAGGTATCATCCTCCACATCCACTCCCTCTGATCTGATATATTTTATCAAAAGTTTAAGGACACAAGATTTATCTGAAAACATAAGACAGTATATATATATATATATATATATATATATATATATATATATATATATATATATATATATATATATATATTATATTATTATCATAATGTCAATCAAATGACCAACTGAAATATCTACTAATATATGTAATAATTATGCACTGATACATTACCAATCATGTATTTTCTATTTCTGGTAATAATCAAAACTTTACTAACACAAACATTTAATAAATGAAAATTAGAAACATTTTAATGGACAAGAATACCATGCCAATCAGTGACACGTTTAGAAGCATCAAGATGCATCCATGAACAAAGCTCCATGACTATAATCTCACCTAAATATTAGTTGCCATATGTGCAACAGGTGAATAAATAAAAAATGTTTCTGTCTGATACAATGACCTCCTGATTTGAAATATGTTTGAGCTTTTATATTTTTCCATTTCAATGCAAATAGTGCAACTTGTACTACAATCAAGTACTTGGTGAATTAATTACCTTTGGAGTCGAGTTTTTTCTATCCTTTTGAGGGGCCATTTCATAATCATCTACTCTGTCATGGGTGCTGATATTAAGGAACACGATGTGAGCTATTTTGAGGTTTCAGACAATATTGTTCCATAAGGTATCATAATCTGGTCAATTTGTGAACGTTGGACGCAAAATAATATTCAAAACTTCCATATTCAACCTAAAGAAGCTGTACTGTTAGTTATTATTTGCAACCTGATATGTGTCTTTGTAAAATGGAGAGAACATGTTAGGATATAGCAGATACTTAGCTTCTAGCTATTCATTAACACAGTTGAGCAATTTATTTTGGAGGTTGTTCGTGACACCTCTTCTATTGATTGTTTCAGTAGATGAGCAAGATGGAAGTAATGATGGACTCCCATAGAGACTCTTAGAGAAGTAATAATGGACTCCCATAGAGATTCATAGAGAAGTACTGATGGACTCCCATAGAGACTCTTAGAGAAGTAATCATAGACTCCTATAGAGATTCATAGAGAAGTACTGATGGACTCCCATAGAGACTCTTAGAGAAGTAATCATAGACTCCTATAGAGATTCATAGAGAAGTACTGATGGACTCCCATAGAGACTCTTAGAGAAGTAATCATAGACTCCCATAGAGATTCATAGAGAAGTACTGATGGACTCCCATAGAGACTCTTAGAGAAGTAATAATGGACTCCCATAGAGATTCATAGAGAAGTACTGATGGACTCCCATAGAGACTCTTAGAGAAGTAATCATAGACTCCTATAGAGATTCATAGAGAAGTACTGATGGACTCCCATAGAGACTCTTAGAGAAGTAATCATAGACTCCTATAGAGATTCATAGAGAAGTACTGATGGACTCCCATAGAGACTCTTAGAGAAGTAATCATAGACTCCTATAGAGATTCATAGAGAAGTACTGATGGACTCCCATAGAGACTCTTAGAGAAGTAATCATAGACTCCTATAGAGATTCATAGAGAAGTACTGATGGACTCCCATAGAGACTCTTAGAGAAGTAATCATAGACTCCTATAGAGATTCATAGAGAAGTACTGATGGACTCCCATAGAGACTCTTAGAGAAGTAATCATAGACTCCTATAGAGATTCATAGAGAAGTACTGATGGACTCCCATAGAGACTCTTAGAGAAGTAATAATGGACTCCCATAGAGATTCATAGAGAAGTACTGATGGACTCCCATAGAGACTCTTAGAGAAGTAATAATGGACTCCCATAGAGACTCTTAGAGAAGTAATCATAGACTCCTATAGAGCATCATACAGCTTTAATCATGGACTGCCTTTGTAACTCTAAATTAAAGCAATCATACACTGCCAAAGCTACTGTAAATAGAAGTTATGATGCATTCCCATTAAAAAAAGTCAGACATAAATGCTGATAGGCTCCCAAAGAGAGTTTACACAGATGTACTTATGCACTCCCATCTACACTAGATAGAAATGCTGATGCACTCCTACAGGCTATAAAGAAGTGCTGATGCACTCCAGTAGAAATCCTAAACAGAAGTACCAATGTACTCCAGTAGAAACTCTACATAGAAGCAGTGATGCACTCCAGTAGAACTGTAGACAGAAGTGCCAATGTACTCCAGTAGAAACGCTAGAAAGAAGTAAAGAAGTACTGATGCACTCCAGTAGAAACTCAAGACAGAAGTACTGATGCACTCCAGTAGAAACTCAAGACAGAAGTACCAAAGCACTCCACTAGAAACTCTAGATAGAAATAGTGATGCATTCCAGTAGAAACTCAAGACAGAAGTACCAAAGCACTCCAGTAGAAACTCAAGACAGAAGTACCAAAGCACTCTAGTAGAAACTCTAGATAGAAGTAGTGATGCATTCCAGTAGAAACTCAAGACAGAAGTACCAAAGCACTCCAGTAGAAACTCTAGATAGAAGTAGTGATGCATTCCAGTAGAAACTCAAGACAGAAGTACCAATGCACTCCAGTAGAAACGCTAGAAAGAAGTACATATGCACACTAGTAAAACCTCTAGATAAAATTATCGATTCACTAACACAGAAACTCCCATCAAGAACTTCTGTGGAAGTGCATCAGTACTTCTGCAGTACTTATACTGATTCACTCCAATAGAAACTATATATAGGAATTGATGCATTCACATTTGTAGAGACTCATTGTGCTCTCATTATAAGTTGGAATCTAGTACACTGGTACTCCATAGGGCTCCCATCACTTTGGTTAACCATTTACTCCCCAGAGACAAGTTTAAACGCATTTATCTTTGCCCTCATCTACGAATAACATTGCTTTTACTTTGGCCCAATGTCTAATTGCTTTTCTAAACATTACACAGTGTCTAAAAAACTGATGAAATTTTCATTCATAGTACAAATTATGTGACAAATCACATTTTAAGAATGCATGACAAACACAAAATCTTCATCCATAATTGTTATGTATAATGTAAGTTTAATGTATTAAAACATGAAATTGACCATAATTGTGGAGCACATAAAATAAATTTAAAAAATTAGAAATGTTTGCATTGTTCCATTCTTTTAAATATGCAGTTTCAATCAAATCATATAACAAACAATACCAGAAGTGAATTTGTTAAGTTACTAAAAAAATTCCATCATTTCATCATAACATCTATTGATTAGTGTATAAAGTTTATGGATTCAGTTATGACAAAATACCAGATTTTATTTTAAAAATATATGCCAATAATGATGAAGGATCTGAAATTCTGTTGTCATATATACACACTGAAATGTCATCAGACTTGAGTGACAGTGATGATGATCAGCCAAATTGGTTTTCAGACATCCATTTATATACCAAGCACTGAAGCAGTCAGGACCATCTCATAATTTGCAGGAAACAGCACCAGAGCTGAACTATTTCTATTTATATTTTCCAGTTGGACTATTTTAAAAGAAATAAAAGAAAAGAAAGTAACTGAAACAAATAAATTTGTATCGTAAGAACAGGAGGATCATGAAACCAGTGATCCAAACTGGACAGACACCAGTGTGCCTGAGATGGCTGCCATTCTAGGTATTCTGATCTGTATGGGGATAATTCAGGCTTCTGACTATAGTTTGTATTGGTCAAATGACAAGTTTCTTTCCAAAAAAGTTATCAAAGATGTAATGCCATGAAGGTTTGAAAAAAAATACAGGAAGAAATACACATTATGTGCATGACCAAGATCATGGGTATCTCTGCTACTGACTGACTATGGATTGAAATAATGATACAAGTTTATCTTAGAGCGACCAGATGTAGATATATAAATGCAGTAAAAATTAAAAGACCTCCGGTATGCACAATCAGCAATCAAAATATCTGCATCCGTTGATATCAGCAAAATAATTTGAAACTGGGTTATTTGCATACCGACATTTTGTTACATCATCATCACTGTCACTGTAGCAGCTGTAAGTTTAGCAAAGTTAGAAGAATATACCGGAACATGTTAATGACAAAATAACATATAATCAAAGGCCAGAAAAATATACCTTTAAAATTTTGCAAACTCTAGGACCCAGAAATATTGGAGATGCATAAGACTTGTGTCCACCAAACCATTTACTATTTATTGTTCTGTAGAATTAACACAAAGATACCAGGAAGAAAATAATAGCCTACATATAATAAAACATGCTAAAAACATTTTATTACATAGAGGTAGCCCATAATAAATGTTCATATTAAGTCATGCTGTCAACATATTGAATTTCACATCCATAATGTTCTGTTATGCCAGGGATTACTACAGAAAATGTGAGTGTTCCAAAGGATTTTATTTATTCTATGATTGAAAAGAATGTATCATCCACGTTAAAGGTCAGTCAAAAAAAACATATTAATTACTAGTGAGTGGCAAATGCTCTTGTTGTTTTAGAGATTAACACCATTTTCAGCACATGATAGGCTATACATGGCAGCCAGTGTTATTGGCGGAGCACGAACCCGGGAAAAAAAAACGAAAGAACCACCTACCCATGAGAAGCTACTGGCAAACTTTTTCACATAACTACATTAGCCGAATCTTAGACTCGAACCCATGCAGACATTAGCTGAATCTTAGATTCGAACCCACGCAAACATAGTTGAGATGGCAGTGATCCGTAACAGAAAGAACTTTAGACCATTCGTCCACTCAGAGACCCTGGCCAATGCTCTTATACCAAAAGATCTATTATGAGATAGTGCCTTGTCCAATTGATCTTGTCCCCATTACCAGAAATGTCAAAAATACCTGTAAAATAAATTTAAAAATATGTGGATATTTCACACATCCTCAGGCCAGATGTCAGAATAAACAGTTTATGATGTAACAATGCACCGTTAAGACAGTTTTTCAATATGAACAAAGAATTTATTTATCTAACAAAAAGTATATTCCAGTTCATTTTATATCACGTTTGCAGCTTTCATTGTCCCTTTTAATTTCATTACTCCAAAACCCAAGGTTGTAAATAAAAATTTAATGTCACAAAAAAACCTTTCCAGATCGACTATTTTGTCAGTAAGGAAAAAAATTGCAATTTGCAACATTAGCAAACCCAGTATTATCACTGAATAAACTTATTACAAATTATTTCTGTACCTTTAAGAATAAAAAAACATATTCCATGAACGAGAAAAATACATGTAAAAAAATTATTTATGTGGTAAAGTCTTGAAAGATGAAAAAGCAGAAAAAATGAAAAAATCTCATGAAAATAAATAAATTTCTGCTATGACAAGACCTTATAAATATGAGAAAAGCGTTATCTGTTCATATAGTAAACTAAAACACTTGCTCCCCTTCTTATGTAACTGAAAAACTTGGTAACTTCTCTGGAGAGGGACAACATTTACTAAAATCATTTTATTTTTAATTGAGCGTGAGGACTTTAATGCTTTTAAATATCATTCAGCCTGTCTCAGGCATAAGACTGGAAAATTTATCTTTTGGGGGTCTAAGCTTGCCCCCATCCCATCCCACCAAAAAATAGAAGGTTTGAATATGATGAAGAATTAAAAGTTCTTGTGAGGAAACTAAAAGGGAAGATGGACATTATAACATAATTATCTAACTTATGATAGGACTATACAAATTTAGATAGTTTTGTTACTTTAGGCATTTAAATGAAGGAAATACAGATTTTTCATTTTGTAAAGTGTTACGTGTTTAGGCTCGAATAAACAGTAACATAGAAAGAGTGAAAATAACAAGCTTGTACAACTTAATAAACAATTTATTGAGACAAATATTTTTCAGAAAAGAAAAATAAACTTACGGTTTTTAGAATCAATTCGAAAATTAATCCAAAAATAATTCAAAATATTATCCACTAGAGAAATTGCAAAAGTCCTGGTAATAAAATGTCCAAATAATTCTAAGTTCAAATTCCAGCGAAGTATCCAATATGGAAGAAGATGTCTCTTGATGAAGTCAGTTCTTGTTAATGAAAATCTATGAGCACATATTCTTTTCCAAATAACTAACAAAATAATTCCTCTTAATCCAAACGAATTGACACAATTTCCAGTACACGGTAATTAAAAATAACTCAAAAATGACACACACAACTTAGTATTCTAAAAGCCCAAACTTCTACTAAATAGCTCATTCCCAAAACATAGTTTATATCTCAAGGGGTCATGTGAGCTTCTAGAACTATCAGAACAAATTTACGTTCAAAGAATCACGTACACATCTTATGACCCAACTAAAATAGAAAGATGTTTATACAAAAGCTCCATTTTGTCCTTGGAATCAACCAATCATTTTAAAAGCTTGTTTACAACTCTGAAGCCAGGTCAGACATGAGGTCAATACCTAGTGTTTACTCTGTACAAGTACAGGTCACCCCCACCCCTTCAATGAATGAATCTTAAGACTTAAAATGCCAAATTTAAATCTAACAAACAAAAATAAAAATAAATATAAATGACTTATATCAAATATACGTAACAAAAGACAAATATGAAAGTTTCAAAATATCATTTTTAACAAAACGTGAGGGCTATTTATATCGTGCTATGTGCTGTGATAGTACATGTAATATGATATGTAAAGAAAGTGTTTTATGTTGTTATGTGATAGTAATATGATATGTAAAGAAAGTGTTTTATGTTGTTATGTGATAGTAATATGATATGTAAAGAAAGTGTTTTAAGTTGTTATGTGATAGTAATATGATATGTAAAGAAAGTGTTTTATGTTGTTATGTGATAGTAATATGATATGTAAAGAAAGTGTTTTATGTTGGTATGTGATAGTAATATGATATGTAAAGAAAGTGTTTTATGTTGTTATGTGATAGTAATATGATATGTAAAGAAAGTGTTTTATGTTGTTATGTGATAGTAATATGATATGTAAAGAAAGTGTTTTATGTTGTTATGTGATAGTAATATGATATGTAAAGAAAGTGTTTTAAGTTGTTATGTGATAGTAATATGATATGTAAAGAAAGTGTTTTAAGTTGTTATGTGATAGTAATATGATATGTAAAGAAAGTGTTTTATGTTGGTATGTGATAGTAATATGATATGTAAAGAAAGTGTTTTATGTTGTTATGTGATAGTAATATGATATGTAAAGAAAGTGTTTTATGTTGTTATGTGATAGTAATATGATATGTAAAGAAAGTGTTTTATGTTGTTATGTGATAGTAATATGATATGTAAAGAAAGTGTTTTAAGTTGTTATGTGATAGTAATATGATATGTAAAGAAAGTGTTTTATGTTGTTATGTGATAGTAATATGATATGTAAAGAAAGTGTTTTATGTTGGTATGTGATAGTAATATGATATGTAAAGAAAGTGTTTTATGTTGTTATGTGATAGTAATATGATATGTAAAGAAAGTGTTTTATGTTGTTATGTGATAGTAATATGATATGTAAAGAAAGTGTTTTATGTTGTTATGTGATAGTAATATGATATGTAAAGAAAGTGTTTTAAGTTGTTATGTGATAGTAATATGATATGGAAAGAAAGTGTTTTATGTTGTTATGTGATAGTAATATGATATGTAAAGAAAGTGTTTTATGTTGTTATGTGATAGTAATATGATATGTAAAGAAAGTGTTTTATGTTGTTATGTGATAGTAATATGATATGTAAAGAAAGTGTTTTATGTTGTTATGTGATAGTAATATGATATGTAAAGAAAGTGTTTTAAGTTGAATATAGATACAAAGTTTAACTACTTTACTAAATTTGAAATGTTTCACTTGTATTTCCTACCTTATTTTATATGACTTTAAATTATCAGGCATGAGCACTGCATAATTTGTGGGGTATAAGCTACCCAGCAAAGTTGAGGGGGAGGGGGAGAAGTTTCCTCCTTTTAAAAATTCATCTAAGGATAAATGTTCTGGAGTCCTGATTGTTATTTAGCTACTGAAATCATAGCTTTTGCCTTTATGTATATATCAGCTTAAGCATGTACCTCTAAAAGAAAATATAATAGTTCTTACCTGACATTTCACTACCCACCTCTAAAAGAAAATATAATAGTTCTTACCTGACATTTCACTACCCCCTGACTTTCCTGCAGCATCTGAATTTGGTAACATCTGTTTATGAACCTTTCCAGTAGCACCAGCTATGACACTGATATCTTGTTGGAATTGCTGCTCTTGCAACCTAATGGCATTATATATAAAATGCACATCTTTATCTAAGCCGTAGAGTACAAACCCAACTTTGCTTTGTGTCTCACATACTTTAATGTCGACAGAATGTTCTTTTGCCATTTGATTAATCTTTTCCATATGTTCCATTATAATAAGCTTTCTAAAAATATTCTCATTTTTCACTTTAAGTGCCTTTGTAATTTTCTGAACCACATCAGAAACTTTTTCTGCGGACAAATATTTCATTTCTGTACCAGGATTACTTATCTGAGATTTACTGCCACGTTGTTCATCTTTTCCATCAAGTTTCTCTAGGACAAAAGTCTCAAGATGAACTTCATCTATTTCACTACTGATAATTGTCTGCACTGCAGCATAAACATCTTTGAAAATGTCATCTGCAGTAGTCAAAAGTAAGCCTGTAGGAGACTGTGATAGATTAATCACAACTTTTCCCCCATGTTTCTTCATTAGCTCTTTTAATAATTGGATTTGCTCAGAAGACAACTCTGAATATTTTTTTGACAATGGATAAGGTCTTTCTTCAATACAACCTCTGATACTTTTATCCATACCCGTTAACAGTTTAGGATCTTTGGAAAAGAGATGTATTTCTTTAGTCAGATGGTTTGGTATCCAGATCACTGGAAGCTTTGGTAAGGACTTGTCAATATAGTCACACATTTCTGAAGAAGTGAAAATTTCAAACTGGTAACCTGGAGAGAAGACTTTCTCATGGACCTCTTTATGAGCCATCTTGAGGAGTTCTTCAAGATGTCATGCAACAGCTTTGACTTCATCCCTTGGACCCTTTAGCAGAAAGCCATTCTTGTTTTTATCCTGGATGATCTCTGTACTGGAAAATTTGAGACCGAATTCCTTAAGATATTCAAATCTTGTCATCACAATCTGCCACATGAAGTCTGCCATAACCATTTCTTTGTGACTGTTGAAAGATTCTGTAGCATCTCTTATTACCTCTGTAATTTTTTGCATCACAAGCTGCTGCTGATCCTTAGGACATACTGTATATACAGTTACTGGGTTATCATCACCAACAAATTCAACCCAGACATTGGCTAATTCTTGTCCATCTTTGATTCTTTCTCTGACTTCATCTTGTATTTTAGGATCAATTGCAATTGTGTCAATGCACAAAGACTCCTCTGCACATATTTCAATATTGTGAAGCACCTCATCAACAAAGTGCTTTACATCCGATTCATCATGAAACTGTTTATTTAAGACTTGAAAAATGAAGAATTCTTTAAAATTATCATCAGCAGACACCTTACAATGGTGATTTGCTGCTATCACATCTAGCATCTTTTTTCCACAGTCTGTTAGCATGAAAAAGTTCCACATGAGCTGCAAATTCATGCTGCATGGCACCGTGTGTTTTGAAAGATCAGCTTCAGTTTTCTTTCCCTGTATCTTGAGATACTTGATCAATAGTTTAAGAACTGGTTCAATTCCTAAAATAAAATAAAGACAATTGATGACAATGAGTATGTATGTGACCATTTACTGAAATAATGGTATACATAATTATAACTTTAAATAGTTTTTTTATCTGTTCAAGGTTACATCAACTGTAATCAAATTACAACTGTTAAAGTTATATTTGAACAATGCATTTTAGAAAATGGTATCATGGAGAATATACTGCTTATCAGGATAGCTTCCCAATAATGGCCAATAATTCCCACTAAAAATCTGCATCCAGAATGAATGCTGTTTTCAGTTACCTCATGCACTTCACAGATGTCCCCATCTTAGTATCATCACAATCAGCCAATCAATGCAGACTCACAAGTCATGTTTCATCAAGAATGACTGTCATTACACTTATAATTTCAGTCTACAAATTTTATATGATGAAGTCATGCAAATATTCACTCATCAGAGGAAAGGTTTGGAACAAAGATTGGGGTACATGTATAACAATGCACATTATATGAAGATAGAAATAATTAGTGTTGTTTTTAAAACATGTTTAGTATTAAAATACTAAATTCCATTATCTGTTAGAAACACATGCATGCTCATGATATCTCCTCTTAAATACTCTAATATTTTCATCAGATTTGACATGTAGTGGAAGCTTATTCCACAGAACTATACCAGAGTATTGAAAACTTTTTCAATTGCTCTGTTCATGGTTTTAGCTTTATAACAGACTGTGGATGGTACATAACCAGAGTTATCATGCAGAAAATATCTTCCATATTTTAACGTGACCTTGACATTTTAGTTTTTCACCACAGAATCCAAATAATTCTTCCTTATTGTTACGTGCTTAGGCTCAAATAAACAGTAACATAGAATGAGTGAAAATAACAAGCTTGTAAAACTTAATAAACAATTTATTGAGTACAAATATTTTTCAGAAAAGAAAAATAAACTTACTGTTTTAAGAATCAGTTCCAAAATTAATCCAAAATAATTCAAAATATTATCCACTAGAGAAATTGCAAAAGTCCTGGTAATAAAATGTCCAAATAGTTCTAAGTTCGAATTCCAGCGAAGTATCCAAGATGGAAGACGATGTCACTTGATTTAGTCAGTTCTTGTAAATTTCTCGAGCACAATTCCTTTCCAGACAAATAACAAAACAAATCCTCCTGAATCCAAACAAATTGACACAATTTCCAGTACAAGGTAATTTATAATAACTCAAAAAGACACAACTTAATATTTTAAAAGCCCAATTTTTCTACTGAATAGCTCGCTCCAATATATAATTTATATATCTGTTTTTCTATGTAAACAAAGGGTTTACATGATCTTCTAGAAACTATCAGAACAAACCTACATTCAAGAAATCACGTAAATACCATATGACACAACTAAAATTAGAAAGATGTTTATACTTTACTCCATTTTGTCCTTGGAATCAACCAATCATTTTAAAAGCTTGTTTACAATTCTGAAACTAGGTCAAAAATGAGGTCAACACCTTAAAACTTAAAATGCCAAATTTAAATCTAACAGACAGACAATACAAATAAATATAAATGACTTATATTAAATATGCGTAACACCTTCCCCCATAAAATAAAAAGAAAGGTTTATATGATAAAACGTTCATATTACCACAAAGCAATTTACACCTAAGGTTAAAAAAAACTCGTATAAATTACACAATGTATATATGATATAAGATATTGTTATACAAGAGAAAGAGCATCTGCCATTAAATTATCTTACTTGTCCATGCCCCAGAATATGTCCTAAAAAAATCAAACTAGCACGGCAGAACTCACGTTTAGATAAATTAATTGTCAAACATGCATCAGTGAGTCTGTCAAAGAATTTTCGAATTGTTGCTAGATGTTCTATCCAGGTGTCATTGTAGATGATGACATCATCTATATAGGTATCACAATTTTCTAGACCAGAGGTGATTAGATTCATGAGACGTTGATATGTACTTGGTGACCCTTTCATCCCGAATGGCATTATTTTATATTGGTAAAGTCCATCTGGAGTCACATATGCTGAGATTTCCTTTGCTCTTTCGTTAGTGGAATCTGCCAAAATCCTTTCAAAAGGTCAAATTTGGTGACATACTTGGCATTCCCGATTTTATCAATACAATCATCAATTCTCGGTAATGGGAATGAATCTGTTTTTGTCACACTGTTCACCTTCCTATAATCAGTGCACATACAGAAAGTTTATCTGGTTTTGGAACAAGTATGCATGGTGAACTCCAATCACTTTTACTAGGCTCGATAAAATCATTCTCCAGCAAATATTGAATTTCCTTTTATAAGTATTCCTGTTTGAGTAGATTCATCCTGTATGGATGTTGTTTAACAGGATTGGAATTTACAATATCAACGTCATGAAAAATTGTGTTTGTCATTTGTAGGAACATCTGGAAATAAGTGCTCATATTTAAATAATAACTGGTTCAGTTCCTTTCTTTCTTGCACTTGCAAATGTGAAAGTTTCTGGTCTAGATCTTTCATAATTTGTGAATTACAAAGATTCGTCATTTCAATATCAGTAGAATCTGATGATATTCCTTCACTGAGTGGGACAGGTACAACTAAATTAATTACATTTTTAACATGGCTATCTCTTTCAATATCCTCTTTTAGCATGTTTATATGGCAGAGTTGTATTTGTTTGCGCCTCCCAGGAGTATTTATGTAATTTAAGTCATTACTTTTCCTGTCAACTGTGTTGGCACCATAATATTTGGCCTGAAGAGGATTTTGTGGCATTAGAAAGAGAGCCAGGACTCTATCACCAGGCTGAAAACTCCTTTCCTTCGAATTTTTATCATATCTTGATTTCATTTTAGATTGAGCAAAGTGCATATTTGCTCTTGCAACCTCACAAGCCTTTGACAACTTGTATCTAAAATTGGAAACATAATCAAGAAGATTGATCTCAGTATCTTCATTAGAGAGATGTTTCTCTTTCAATAACTTCAATGGTCCACGCACAGTGTGTCCAAAAACCAGTTCAAAGGGACTGAAGCCTAAAGATTCTTTAACTGATTCTCTCACAGCAAACAATAGTAAATGAATGCCCTCATCCCAATCTTTATTCGTATCAAAACAATATGATCGGATCATATTTTTCCAAGTCTGATGGAATCTTTATAATCCCCCTTGGCTCTCAGGTTGATAGGCAGAAAATTTGAATTGCTGAATGCCCAATACATAACTTGTTGGAAAATTCCAGACATGAAGTTTGAACCTTGATCAGACTGAACAGATTTGGGAAGGCCATACTGAGAAAAAAAAACTTTATGAAAGCTTTTACTATTGTTTTAGATTTTATATTCCTCAACGGAATTGTCTCTGGAAACCTTGTTGACGCACACATAATGTTCAACAGGTATTGGTTGCCTGACTTGGTCTTGGGTAAGGGACCTACACAATCTACCATAATTCTACTAAATGGTTCCTCAAAGGCAGGAATAGGTTGTAGATGAGCCTTAGGTATCTTCTGATTGGGTTTTCCTACCATTTGACAAGTATGACAAGATCTACAGTATTTTGCAACATCACTTTTGATTTTTGGCCAATAGATGTGAGTAAAGATCTTGTGATAAGTTTTATTAATCCCTAAATGACCAGCCAAAGGATTTTCATGGGCCAGATTAAGTATTTCCTGTCTGTAAGGTTTTGGAACTACTATTTGATAGTTCACCGACCCCTCATCACCAGCAGGTACCTCGGGAGGTCCCTATTTTCTCAAAAGAATTCCATTTTTAATGATATAACAGACAGAAACTTCAGTGGCTTCAGTCTCACTTATGGCCCTTTGAAACAAACAGGAGATCTCATGACGTTTCTCCTGTTCGATGACAAATGACTGTCGTTTATCACCCTGATTAGAATAAAGAGAATGAGTTGTTAAAAGAGGATCACTATGATCAATACCTTCTGATTGACCCAAACAAGGAGTAAAAGTGACCTCATCATAAGCCTGACCTATACACATGTCAGCTAAATGAATACTGGCTTCATCAACATCATTCTCAAGAGCTTTCTTTGCCATAGCTCTGGTAACTGCACAAGCTTGAAATATATCAGGGAATTCTTTTTCAATTGGATCAACTTTCTGATCCAAATCAGGCTTGTCAGTTACAAGTGGATTAACCACAACCTTGTCTCCAGCTAAGTCGTTGCCTAGCAATAAATGGATGCCCTCAACAGATAAAACTGAGACTGTTCCGACTGTCACAGGTCCTGACACTAAGTCTGATGACAAATTTACACAATGGAGAGAAACATTAACAAAGCCTCACTCCACTCCCTGAAGAAGAACACTTTCATTAGAAGAAGACCTCTCAGAAAAAGGCAAAGTACCTGACAATAAAAGACTCTGAGAACCTCCTGTGTCCCTTAAAATGTTAATAGGGGTGGGATTGGCTGAATCACCCAAGAGTGATACAGGACCTTTCGATATGACTGGTTGATAATTCTCCATAATAAAGTCAGACTGAGATTTATTAGACGCAACAAATGTATTTCTTTCAATACATCACCATGACCTTGACCTCTTAGAAATAAGAGCATTTGGAACAGGTCTGTCTTGATTCTGATTTTTCTTGCAATAGGTACACATCGGAAGAGACAAGAATCTAGAATCAAGCTTCTCTGAAGTTTGATTTTTGAAAGTTGTGCTAGTTTGAGTTTTTAAAGGGCTGGTATTAGGGTGAAATACTTTTCTGACAGAAGACTGTTGAGTAGAAGTCTTGTTAACAAAATTAACTTTATGTGTCAAAGAATATTCGTCAGCAGCTCGAGCTCGAGCAGCATTCTCCAAGGTTTCAATCCTATGCTCATCGAGATAAGTTTTAATGTCACTATGGACACAGTTTTTGAACTCTTCAATTAATATCATTTGCTTGAGATTTTGATAATCTTGTTCGACTATCTTGGCTAAGCACCATCTATCAAAGAACTGCTCCTTTTCTCTAGCAAATTTGACATGAGTTTGTCCAGCTTCTTTTCTGTAATTTCTGAATTTTTGTCAATAAGCTTCAGGGACTAACTCATAACCCCTTAAAATGCATTCTTTAACCACATCATAGTCACCACTTTGGTGAACAGACAGTGAAGTGTAAATCTCACTAGCCTTACGAGTGAGTACACATTGCAGTAACTGAGTCCAATGCTCCCTTGGCCACTTTTAATTTTCTGCAACTTTTTCAAAATGAATAAAGTATGTGTCTACTTCTTTTTCTCTGAAAGGGGGCACTAATCTAATATTCCTTGTTAAATCAAAACTTAAATTTGGAGAAATGCAGGAGAGTGAGGACTGTATCCACTATCCGAAGCAGAGAAAATGTCATTAAATACTTTCAGAAGAGTAGTTTCCATACTGTGGCAAAGGCAATACATTGCTACCTTGCTGACTGTACATTGCTAAAAAGACTGTTTCAATTCAAATGAGATACAAGTTGGGTTAGAACAACCTTTTCTAAGATTTTTTATATGAATGGGAGATTAGAAACTGGGCGATAGTTCTTTAAATCGTTATGGTCAAGTGTTGGATTCTTCAACAGAAGTTGTACGATTGCAGTAGTTTTAAAAACTGATGGGAATTCCCCCGATGAGAGAGAGATATTTAATAACATCAGTTAGTGAAGGCAATATTGGGTCTAAGCGCTCAAGCAGCAGTGATGTCGGAATTGGGTCAAGTTCACAAGACGTTGGTGCACTTTTCATCACGATTGTTTATACTAAATTAATAGAAATAGGCTCAAATGCTCGTAATGTCTGTCACTGAAATTCTACATCATAACTGTATGGTGACAAGTCAGTTTAAATTGTGCTGTCAAGCGAATCTCTAATGGTTTGTACTTTGTCATGGAAGAAATTTGCAAATTGGTCTGGAAGGTCTACTGGAGAGAAGGTGAATGATCATGGAACATAAATGCAGGAAACCTGATTAGAAAAGGATCATTCTGTCTATGAAACATGAACAGTCGAGGCTGATCATGCATGGACCAACCCACCAAACAACATGCAATCATGGACCACCCCAAATAATAATAAGGAATTGTCTTTACCAATGGATAAAGCACATATACGGATTTATAAAAATCACCTCATGAAACTGAAGTAATAATGCAAAAACCATCTTTCACATTATCCAAAAGACATTAATACATCCCCCATCTACTCCTCCATATGACTGGTCCAGATAAAAGGAATAAGGCAAGAGGAATAGTTATAAGCCATCACTGTTGGGTACAATTCATTTCCTCTATGGAATTTCTTAGAATAGACTAACCAGCTTTAGCTTAAAGTGTCATGTGTAATAATAATTCACTCCCAGAGAAAACAAAGGATTGCATCTGGAAGAGCAGCAAAGAAGGTGTGCCCACCTTATTATTTTACTGAAATAAGCCTTTGTAGATTACCTAAAAAAATATGTTTATTTTGTTAAAAATGTTCAACATTATATCTAATATCCCTGAATTAATGTAACGCGTGATAATATATGGCAAATATCAGAGAAGCGCAGATTATTAGATTGAACAGAGAATGGTTAGCCGTATATTCTATCTAATCCTATCCGATATTGTGTTACCGGATCAGATACATTTATCGTTACAAATCCATGAGGAGTTGCCTGAGCACCACTATAGAAATTTTTTAATTTATTGAAATCGAAATCGGAACACCATGTTTGCCAGATATTTCGGAGTGTATGAGTATCAACCCCGTTAAGCACCGCTAACATGTTACAGTTATCTCGGATCACTTTAGGAATTTGAGTGTATCGTTGAGTAACTTATATCACATCGGTATTTTTATGTCTACCACGGGAAAATATCCTCGCGGGATACTTTTGTCGTTACAACATGGTATCATCGTATACAACCAAGTTGTTAATGTCTCCGGAAATATCTTCCACGGAAGGTGCTTCGTCGATATCCATGATAAATTCTATGATATTTTCTCCGGTGTTCTCTGATACGCTCTCATTATAATCCTTTAACACCTGATATCAATGTTGATCGTCGGAACTAGGTGCCACTAAATATAATTTCATCCATTTCATAATCAAATTGAGTAACAGCTGTGTTTTTCCAGATGGTCCGATAAGTATCATCCTTACAGAGTTAGGTAGCATCGGATGATGCTTGACAAGTACTCGTCGTTTTAACGCTAAAAAATCTATAATTTCCATTAGATATAACTTAGTAATATTATGGATTTATATTGTGTGAAATTTAAGGCTAAAACTCCAACGATTGATCCAGTTTCTATCACAACGCGTAATAACAAAGAAGCAATCACAGGAAAATATGAGCGATACAGTATAAAAAAAATCAGATTTGTAAAATAAAAAGAGAAGGTGATATCACCTCCGGTTTAACAAAAATTCCAGGGGTGCCATGGGCAAAGTATCCAGGAGAGAAGCATCTTCCCGGATATAATTATTGTGGACCCGGAACACGATTAGATATTAGACTAGATTGATCAGGATAAAACTCGTCCGGGTGAATATCCGATAAACACCATCGATTAGGCCTGTCGTGTTCATGATATCACGTATCGTAGTAAAGATCTCCAACAACGTTATCTCACTGATGTAAAATTTATCCACGCGCTAAATTCTATTCCCAATAAGACCTTCAAGGAAACGTTAGCATCCAGGGTAATAAAAACAGCCATGAAGGGTAAATTAGTCGCGGGTTTAGGTATTTGATATGGAAAAGATTTATTATTCTCCGACCGGATATTACAAGGGTAAATCCGCCCATGATAAACTTGCCAGCGCCGCAAAGGTAAAACGTGAAATAGCTGCGAACTGGTTATCCTCACAAGCTATATGGCAAATTTATTTACCGTGTCTGAAAAAAATTCAATACACGTCATTCGGTGTTAATATCACCAATGAAGTTCATCAGACTGATATATTATTTCTGTCGCATGATACCATTAAAAAATGTGTTTCTAAATACGCATTAACGGTCGTTGATGTCGCGAGCAGATATAAAGATGCCGAGTCGTTATCATCAAAGACATCTTTGGAAGTTGCCTCAGCATTTAAAAAGAACTATCATCAAGGACCTCTACAATGGCCAAATCTTCTTCAAGTTGATCCCGGTAAGGAATTTCAAGGTGAAGTATCGTCAATGATGAGTCAACAACCTACTAAGATACGACGAGGAAATACCGCGATTAATCGTGATCAAGCAATTGTTTAGCGGTTTAATAGAACTCTCGGAGATAAATTATTTAATTATCAGTATGTAAAAGAGTTCATCGATGATAAACGATCTCATGAATGGGTAAAACGATTACTGGAAGTAATCGCATCAATCAACAATGAGGTCACTAGGACTACAAATATGAAACCAGCTATCACGATAACAAAAAATATATAAAACTCCCAAAAAATGAATTTCTATCAGATATTCTACCTAGCAATGCCATGGTGAGATATTTATACGAACCCGGTGAACTTGAATGTGGTACTATAAGATCAACTGATCCGATATGGAGTATAACTACGCATAAAATATTTTCCACGGTGTCATTTAACAATACACCAGCGCGTTACAAACTCGATCCAACTTCGCCACAATGGAGTTTTACCCGTGAACAGTTACAGGTAATCCCAGATGATACTCAATTGCCACCAATTAATCTCCGATGATAGCAATTCTCCAAAGTTGATTTATTCTCCATACTCGTGAAACCACGAGGTATACTAAATTTGACCACTCCATGAAATCATCTACACTCCAAACAATAGTATCTTCGATGGTTAATCCTTGCGATGAATGAATCGTCATTGCGTATCCTAACATCCATGGAGATTTATTAGCATGTAACGCGTCTTCAACCACTTTAATATTTACCGGTACAATATCGTTTAATATGAATTCTTGCCGTTGTGACTCCCTGGGAATATCGACTTCGATATTTTGTTGTCGCGTATCTTTAGGCCGGTAACATAATGGAACCGGTTCCATCGGAAATTTCTCTTTATGCGCATTAAACATATTTATCTGAAGACGATCTCGTATTTTTTTTCTGCTAGCGACAATGACATCTGTTGGTTTCCACGTGTCTTCATGTCCCGAAACTCATCAATGGAAGTTTCAGGAATTGCTCCACGTGTTATTTCACATTGTATATAATCCGGTTGTAATCTTATCGCGGATTTCAATGCGGCCAACTCAACGTCGAGTGATCGATGATCAGTGTTAATATCTTCGCCCATGTTAATATTTTTGATTTTCTTAGTTCGGTATGTCCGTTTCCTCTTTTGATATTTTGAAAATGCTCTATAACTCGCTCAGCAACGCAGTTTAACAACGACGAAAATCTCATCGGGGAGTTTTTCAAATCCATTTCGTTTGCAATGTATAATCCCTAAACTAACGTGGTGACCAGGTATGCACGGTGATAATATATATTATCGATTCCGGTTAATATCCCCGGTTTTGATTTCTCGGTCAATGTGACAGGTTTTCCTGAGAGATTAATATGCGTTCTCTATGGTTATACACTCGCCATGATTTTCCGGGTTTTTTTATTGTAAAGTTTGCTGTATTTTACTTGAAGCCAATATTTAGTATTTTTAAAATTTATCATTGATAATGTATTATCCTTGGCACGGGAATCTGTCATTATATATTTGATGCTAGGAGTTAGAAATGTCGAAAATATGTACTTGATACTGTCAATTTTAAATTCATATTTGGAACGTCGAAAACTATTTTGAATCGCCGATAATTTCTCTGGAAATTTTATCTTGTCATCTATGTCAAAACGCTTCTTACGTTAATGTTTATCTCAATCTCGGGAATCAGAAACATAATGTTGCTTTTAAGATAAGGTATATTTAAATAAAAGAATATATATTATATATGAATAACTGTAACTGGTTGTTGCAGTCTCCTGTCGATTATCTTAACAGAAAAAATTATAACAATTTAGATAAATAAATTTGTATATAAAATAATAATGGATCACAACGAGTACGTATCTCATCCAATCTAAGTAAACTACGTAGCTTCACGAGATGGAAACGTTCGACATCGAGAACAAAGAGTTCCACTCGGTAGTGTTAATAATACAGGATATATGAAAATTGCTGATTATAAAGGGAAAACAAATAAAAAAAATTTATAAACATCGATTTATCGTCGAGTGCTATATCGGAGAGATCGGTAACGGTCTCATAGTTGATCATATCAATCGAGATAAACTCGACAACCATGAAAATTCAAGAGTGATATCTGAGCATGAAAAATTGTCTTAATACGAGTCGAAAGAATATAAACCGTAAACCAAAACCTGTAATCGCTTTCATGGACAGTTCTATAAAAGATTTTCCATCGGTGAGCTCCGCTGCTAAATATTAGGATATTCACTACAAATCCGAAAATAAAGCCGCGTCCAGTATATATCTGACCCTGAATTCAAAAACATTCGATAATAGGGTATAATTTGCCTTCGCGTGATTTTTTAAAATTCTGAAAATTGCAATTTAGATAAATAATTTTTTTGTATATTATATATGAATGACGAAATTATATCGACGATAGCTAAACTCCTCGATGATATTCATAGCCGTGGAATACTTTCTGATATCATGACAAGTGAACAGTTACAACAACAATATAATATATGGAACAAATTTTGGAAAGACATCGAAGAAACCTCAACGGAAATTAAAGTACATGTATTATTCGATCGTGTATCGGAAATATATAGCTATCGAAAACTCGGTGAAATCCTTAACAAAGAACTCATCAGAAATTAACGTTTGATAGATGAACTCAAAGAATATGTACAGGATCGTCATCAAGACTCGTTATATCTCGAATGGCGAATTTATAAAAAAAAACAATTTTTGACGGGATGTGAAATCGCAATCATTGGGGATCGTATATGTATGAATAAAATTCGTAAATTGTATCAACTGATTAAGCGCGTCGATATGAAACACGCTATTGATTATGCGACATCAAAAATTCAAGAAATTGAATCACCAACGATGAAATAATCGAGCAACAAAGTTTTTGAAAATGAAATTGCTTAGCGATGAAAATTCTTTGAATTCTCCATTAAAGAAATAAAAATAATATATAATAATGAACAACGAATCTATCGCCAAATTAAAAAACGAACTGGGTCGTATACGACAATATCATAACAGCTAGATATTTACTAGTGATTTCGTCAATCTGGAGTATACAAAAATAGTATCAGCGCGACGGTTAAACTTCCCCAGGTATAAATCTGAGTCGCGTAGTAAAAATTCTTCTCCGGGAACGAACTTGCATCATTTACGAAAATAAGGATTTTCCCAAGCAAGAATTTATTGCAGTGTCAACGATGTTGAGAAAAATATTAAAAGCCGTCGGTGAAATGTTCAACGAGGAACATCTGACAGAGTCCACTGCAAAAGAATTTGAAAAAAAATATTTGATCACCGCGAAGAAGATTTTTTCGGGATAATTCCTATTTTAGCTAAATCGATATTATTTTCAAAATTAAATTTTTCCTTGTTGATTTTTTTAATATTCTTTTTTCTTCTTCTGCCATTAAAGCCTTATAATCTGTGTTTTATACATCTCTTTCCGCGATCAACTGTTTCATAGCTGTTATACCATTTTCTTTACACGTGGTTAATTTTGCGATATCTTGTTGTTGTACAATAATTGTTTTTTCTTCGTCGAATTTCTTCACGAGGTCTTCCACGACGGTTCTAAGTTGACCCCGCTCCGTGGTTAACCTTGCAATCTTCTCTCGTAATTTAGAATTCTCCTCGTGGAGTTCATGTTGTTGTTCACGTTGATGTTTTATCGCGGCGCGATATTCCTCAGCGGATCCGCTAGTCGTAGCTGACATCGGCTCCTTTGACTATATTTTGTACAACCGTGATAATCCGATTTTATATTCCAGGGACACTTCTTGAGGACGTTTAACTCCTCGCAAAGATAATATTTTTTTCGTCGTCGGTGGTAAGGTAAATCGGCGCTCTCATATATAAAAATCGCAGAAAAAAATTATACTCGAAAATGACAATCGGAAATCGTGATTGAAAATCACACGAATAAAAAATAATACTCGAAAATTATGCTCGGAAATTATAGTTTTGTCTATAAAATCCTCGGATTTTCTTTTTTTAATTTTCTAGATCTGCATTCAATATTTCCTTAAGACGAACAACGGTCATACACGAGTGAACATAGTTCATGATCTGATCACGATTACAACTAATCATCGCTATGGGATTACCTTCAAGTTGCTTTAGTTGATGATCTGTCAGTAAAAAATCTTCATCACCGAATCTGTCATTGTAGATTTCGAAGTTGCCTACGATGGTTTCCGAGAACGATTTCCTAATTGCGCTCTTGAGTTGATCCTTGTCATACATGAAGACCTGCGCGTGAGTGTACATTATTGAAAATAAATTATTTTAATTCCTGAAAATAGGAGATTTTCCATTCATGATTTCACATCGAGAGTAATTTTTAATTGTTCCCCTGATAAATCGATCAAATTAAAATTCTGGTCGACTAAACTGAAATTATTAATTGTTGCCAGATATACTAAATTACACAGATGCTGCACGATTAAACTTCCCGGAGAAGCATTAGGAGAAAACGTGTATAGGATATACCCTTGATCTACTTCATTTGACGATGATGTATCAACGCTATAACTATGTAGCACGATATCACAAATAAGATGTATCGCGATCGTTGATGATATATCAACGTTACCCGGTGAAACGTGTCTACCGTTCTTATATACTGAGTTATTCCATTTACGAATTTCCCTTGGAGGATTTATTTTAAACCATTGCGTGTGAATTTTGAGGAAAAATTTCATCGATGAGATCATTAAGCAATTTTCTTAAATCATACGCGCACCAACCCGGAAATTTATAATAAACTAAGTTGATATCCGTCAACGAAAACAACTTTTTTACTTTATCATTATTGGGACTACCCTAATCATCATAGATCAATGAAAGAAATGTATCATTGATGAAATTCATATTTGCGATAATTTGATTTAATTATTGTCCCTGCTCTCTAATCTTATCGCAGGGGGGGGGGGGTATTAAATCAACGAGGAGGGACCGTTGAAGAGATTCTCGTAGCTGATATACTTTTGTTTGAAATTGTTCTTTCATGTCGTTGAAATAAACAAGTAAATCTTTTGACGAGTAAACAAAAATACTTTGAGGACCCTGATAAAAACGCCATAATATATTACCGTATATGTTATAGCAGTCTTTTCCGATTACATCAGTCTCTGTACCATCGTAAGCATCGTAAGTATATTTTAAACTAGTATTATTTATGCGTAGAAAATCAAAATCATATCTGTATTGGACTTTAATTTCAGGGACAAGTTTTTCGGATTTTTTACGCTCTGGTAAACTTGGATGAACAGCTGGTAGCGTTGTCGTTTTTATCCACGCATCACCAATTTTAGGTAAGTATTCATCGATGAGATCATCGAGAGATTTTTTCAACGCGGGGACATTATATTCGGGTAGTTTAAATTTTAATAAATCAGCAGCATTAGGTTTATTATACATGGTTTCAAATTTTTGTAAATCCATTTCCATGATATTTCTCATTAAAAATTCCATAGCATTAAAATTTAAAATAAACATATCATAAGATAATTGATTAATTTTTTTTACGTGTTTGATAATTTCATCACGGGGTCCGGTTACATCTAGAAGATAATTTTGAAAACTTTTTCGAAGCTTCGTTAGAAAATTATTATATTCACAAGTACTCTCTCTGGAAGCACCGATAATCTCACTTAACATGATAAATAAAGTTTCCCTTTTACCTTCTTTTTCAATTGTAAGATTCCAGGACATATTATCTTTATCCGTGAAGGAAAAGTTTCCGTTGCTATTATCTATTATAGGTGATAGAATACCAAGATAATAAAAATGAGTATCCTCGTATGAAGTTAAATCCGTTGTATAATCAGATTTTTGAGGTTCTCGTGGTAAATCTTTTATTTCAATGGTTCCCGGTGGATATTCAAGCCAGCATAATATTTTTCTGATTGTACTACTATATATATCCACGGAATAATCAGGTGAATTTATTTTGATGACCGTTGGTAACAACGGTTTGTGGCCAATAATTTTGATCGGAGATACATCTTTATCGTCTTTTTTTTAATTTGTTTCCCGTGATTAATTCTATTCTACCTTTTATTTCCGTGCTGATATCTTCAATATCATAAGCACCGTGTGGAAGATATATTGTTTGCCAATCAGGAGTTCCATCAGGTTTATTCTTATACGCGAATACAAAGCTGTTATTAGGTAGTTTATTTCCAAATGGTTTTGATATAATATTCGGCCAGCTATAATAACATCAAATCTGAGTTAACGGGATTTCTTTTACCGGGATCGGAGTAGGAAATTCAACCGTGAACACCAGTTTTCTTGATACCAACGATATCGCGGTTTTCACCCGGGCGGTGTTCTCCGCTATTCATATAAATATTTCCTGTGACGATGACATTGTCATTATTATTGTAATCTTGTTTTTCTAATTTTGACATTGTGGTGTCGTAAATATTCATCAACGTGGATATCGATGAGTCATCCAGACTTGATGATATCACGGATAATTGCGAGTACGTGGTTGATGCCATATGAAACTTTATGATGTAATCCTGAATTTTACGCTGACTACACAATATTTTTTTTGTGATTATGGAAATCGTTCCCGCAATAGTTGTCACGCCGCTATACAAATCGGAATAGCGACCGGAACAATCATTACCACCGAAGATAGTATTATTCCTGCTCCGGTAACTACACCTGAAACCGAGTACACGGTTACATCAACGGCGGTAATCCTTCTTCGATATTGTTTTATTTTTGTCTGGTATTCCTCGGAGAGCAACTTGAGTTTAGTTTCTAGTTGTAACACCTGGTTGTATCTATATTGCTGCAACGTTGTTATTCTTATTAAACAATAAAGTTATTTACTTAAATCAACTACGAGTTCTACGTATCATATTAATGACAATCAATAAATTTCTTCTTTGTTTTAATCGCGGTTAGGTGTTATCATAAACGTTTTAGTTTCACCGTTGTTGATAAATTTTGATATTACATTATTGAAACTTTCTCCGATATTATATCCGTATGGAAAAATATCAAAATGATACTGAGAAACAATTGTTAATCTATAAATTCCCTTGATGGCCGTGGTGATATTTAATATGCCATTCTCCGATGTCTAATCGAGTAATCCGTGTTGAGTTATGTATACTACGTTACTGATATTTCCTCAATCATGAGGAATTTTTATTATTTCAATTGCGATTATCATTCTCGGAAAATCCGTGTTGAGTTATGTATACTACGTTACTGATATTTCCTCAATCATGAGGAATTTGTATTATTTCAATTGCGATTATCATTCTCGGAAAATCCTCTTTGATGTTTACATGAGTTTTCCTAATCTCATAGATGGACGTTTTAATATCTGAAATTATATTTGAAACCGATTCACCATCTTTGATATACCCTATGTCGCTATCAACTCTAGCAAGTCTCCTTTCAATTTCAGGTAATTTTGTGTTTATCCAATAACGTTTCATAGGAACCGCTGCTGGTTTTCCAAAAAGTTTATCAAGGATATCATAAGTTTTTCTTTTTTCGGGTCCAAAGACGCTTTAATATCTGAGAGTTTTATATCAATGATGTCTATGGCACCTCCAAAGAATCTGTTAACGATGTTTCTACGAAAATTTAAAAATTGTCTTACATGATCTTCATACTCGAATTGAAGCGTTGCTAGATCATCAATGGCATTTTTATATCGGTGATATTTAATGTAATATTCCAAGGTATTTTTCCTCCTAGGAAATCTGTAAACTCATCGTTTAAACTAAATTGTTATTGTAAAATTTTACAAACGCGATAATATGAGCATCATATTCCTGTCGTATTTTTTTTACATCATCGATGGCAGTTTTTATATCTACGAGTTTTGGCGTGGTCACTGGTGGAATTCCAAAGAACTTGTAAATGTGAATTTGAAATTCGGTAATTGATTTTTGTAAACCCGTGAATTGATTTACGTCAGTGTTATAGTCATCGCGGAGTGTTTTTGACAATTCCACCGATGATGTAAAATTATCACCAAGTGCTGTTAATCTATCTGTGATCGCTCTAGATATAAGACTATTTACCCGTTCTAGTGAAGTTCCTTCAATGGGTTGTTTTATACGCGGCAATGATCTTCCCCAATATCTACCATGCTATATCATTGATATCTCTTTAAAAAGCTGGTATAATCGTGTACAGCTTGATGAGGCAGATTAGGAGATGTTGAAATCGCAGTTAATACGTTAAGAACTTCTCTTCCACATATCAGAGGATCGGTTAAAGTCTGCGTTGGTAACATTGAATACCACACTGGTATTTTTAAGTGTGATACGTATTTGACAAATTCTTGTGGAGGTGCTAACCCATACGATTCAAAATAAATAATTGATTTTGGATATATCGCGAAAGCTACCCAAAGAGTTCCGGGGCCTGTGTTATCATTGGGATTAATTATACCGGTTTCTGGTATAATCGGTTGTTCAGGTAATTGATCTCTCATGAAAACACCTCTGAAATATTTCACGGGGAGATTTTTCACTGCGGCAATCAAATCAAAATTTGATATCGGAACCATAGGTTTTTGAGTTATTGTCTGATATCCCTTGTGATTTTCCTCCGTGATCCATAAAAGATAACAATCGAGTTTCTATATCCAATAACAGAGTCATCACCGACATCCATAACGCTAGCTTAGATAAAACTACCTTACCATCAGGGGTACCATCACCGTGCCAGAGCGCATCCTGTTTTGGTTTTCTCATAAGTACCACGGTATGGCTAGACCCAAAGATAACTTTTTTAACATCTCTACAGAATCCAAAAATATGAGAAAGAAGAGTCACACATGAAAATCTTCCAATCTTTTCGATTTGCAAATCCTAGATTAAAATTATTATTCTGACTGATGATCATATTTTCGACATCAACAACAGCGGCTCTGGCATTATATTTTGGTCGTCTTACGACAAATTGATTACGATCGACGTTATTGGTGATATCCTTCGCAAACATCGAGTTACCAGCTGATCAGATAAAATCATCGGAGTATCTCGCAAGTCATATTATCATAGTTGCGACATCAACATTGTTATCGATGGATTCTATTCTGCTAGAATTAATCAAATACTGAGCGCAACCAAATAACGCCATTATACCATTGCTGACAAAACCGATCGGGGTCATTAAAAGGTCATCATACCGATTACCATTATCATTTCTTACTAGTTGACCTTCAACTTCGAGAAAAGCTTCGCACGGTAAGAAGTATTTAGAAGTATCATCAAATCGAAGTTCAATTCGTGATTTAATATTAGGATCCGCCGCGCTATACAAGAAAAATTGAAAATCGCGTAGATAATCATATCGAGGACCAGATGCATCCATATCAAAAGCATCATCGGAAATCAACTGGTCATTTTATTATATACGTGATGATCTAAATCGTAATCTTCTAAGACCAGAACCAGCTATCAAATTAGCAGCAATATTTCTTTGAGAATCATCATCCAATTGTATAAACGGAGCTAATTTTTTAGCTACTATTTCATTTACTTGTTTACGCACTTGAGGTGGCATTAATTCCGTACAGTAAATTTACCTTTTTTCGTTTTCCTCAAAATAACGACATGAGCTTATTTTTAACAGTATTAAACGCGTTACCAGCTAGATCACCAAACTTCCCGATCACCCTACTGCCAATAGCACCAATAGCTTTTGACGCTAATTCTTTTCCAACGGGAATAATCTTTGGAGCAATTCTAGTGAATAACCCCGAAATGACATTACCTAATCCATCTCCGTGATATACATTGTACACTAGCAATCTCGAGTTCATGACGTAATTTCTTGTCGGCTTGTTACGATACATTTTATTTAGATGTTATCTATCTAACCTATCTATATAATTTAATATCCTCCTTGAAATAACCTCTGGCAGATATCAGCAGCTTCATTAATTATTTCGGGAGAATTATTTCCAGCACGTTTTCCTCCGATGAGAACTTATAAGCCTGATATATAATCAAGGACACTTCTTAAACAAAAAGAACAACCGTGAACCTTTTGTTGAGAATATCCTTTACCCGTTGCACCTTGTGTATCACCATAATCTAAAGGATCATATGGTTCATAGGAAGGCATATACTAATCTCGTTGTATCGGCGATAGTTGTTGTGGTGGTGGTATTTGTGGTAGTGATGGTTGTTTTTTTCATTGTTGTTCTTCTTGTTTTCGTTGTTTTACTTCTTGTTTTGTTTTCGTTTTTGTTCTTGTTATCTCAACTGTTCTTTTACATCTTTGTGTTTTTTATATAATTGGCCCGCTGCATCGATATACGCTATATATTTTAGATCATCTTTGTTAATTCGTTTCATGTGAAATATCCTTAATATATTTTTTATGTTCAGGTTTCAAATATTTATTTTTATCGTAATATCCAGTAACAGCAAAATTAATAAAATTATCTAGACTGCTTTTATTGATACGAGCTAAAGCTTCCTCGGTAAATCTATATCGTAATTCATCAACTCACTCCTCATCCGTTTTTTTTTTTTTACCAAATCGAGAAATTTCTGGTTTAGACTGTTCTACTTTTTTTTCTAGTGGTGGTAACAACTTTTCAGTAAATGTTGTTATTGGTTTAAATAACTGTTCAGTATCAGCAGTAAAATTCATTCAGCCCTGATCCCGTCAATATGCATGATCTGATCCAACAAACAAAGTTTGTTGGCGGCATTCAATGGCCGATTTTGTCCTTTGTCGCTTTTTATGTGTGTCAGATACAATGTCTCAGATTGGTTACAAGTGGGGTTTTCCCAAGAATCAGACCAATATTAACCAATCAGAAATTAGTTTACCTTTCTTTTTGTGCAAATGTGAATTGTTCAGAAACCAATGGCTACAAATGGAGGGCAGTTTCACTACACATATTCTGTTCATGCAAAATCATAAATGATGGCAGACATTAGAATTTATGTCAGTGAAAGCAAAAATCAGGAATTTCTCAGGTTTAATCAAAATAATATTGAGCAAGGAAAGGAAAAATGTTTGGCAGTTGGATATTTTGCCAGATTTAGATTCAGACATCGAAGTTTCTGAGACTGAGTCATCAGAAGAAGAGGATGATTAGCAATGCTGATAAAGTTCCTGCTGATCTCACAGACTGTAGCAATCATATTAATGTAATAAACAGTGTATTAATATGTTGTAAAAGACAAATTTATAAAACAATACATCACCATGTAGACCAATTAGTTTTGGTTAATTGGTGAAAACTGAGTGGATTTGTATTGGATATACCAAATTGGAAATTTCTCTAGTGAAACATCCTAATGGCAAAAAAGAATCAACCATTTAATGGATAAATGATTGACAACTCAAGTGTCTTATTTTCTAATAAATTTTGCCAGGCACTAGTTTATCAAGCCAAGTCCCTCTTGTTAATTAACAGATATACCAAACCACTTAAACAAGCATACTGAATTGGAAATTTACCATCATTTGCTTGCCATTCTTGTACTTCAACAAAGTCACTTTCGTTTTCAGGATTACTGGAAACACTACTTGAGGTCTTATCGTTTGCTTGGTTGTCTGCGTTTTCATCTTCAAGAGTTGCACTATCTGTAAAGCAAATCATTACTTAATTCCTTAATTAACTATCATCTACAATACAACTATAAAACGTTATTGACAAAATGAAAAGTACATTGCACATAAGATTTCTGTAATATTCCTCATTATTCAGTCTAGAATTCAAATTCTAATTAAAATGGTCTCTTGTAGTTTTCTAGTACCAAAAGACTGAATGGTATTCAGCAATGAACTAGCTTTAGAAGTTTGAATTCTTTAGCATAATTAGATACAATTATCCTAGTCCAAGTTGGAAAACATTCCATTCATCAAAAGAGTAAAGCTATAGTCACTGACATGACATTAATACCAGTTTATTCTCTCAATGAGTCAATGACATGACATTAATACCAGTTTATTCTCTTAATGAGTCAATGACATGACATTAATACAAGTTTTTTATATTAATGCACTGCTCTATATTAATTTATATAGATTTCAGTGTACACTGAATTCTTTCAAGTCCGTCATATTAATACAGTAAAAACTATGCTAAATAGAATAAAATGGCATACTCTGAACCCAAATCAAGAAAATAATACATCACCTACCTGGGACATAATATAAACCAGTACAAAAAGGGATAATGGGATATACAATACATACATACATATACACATACTTATATAAATAGTGTCCTCACTATATCATGCATCATTTTCCTTGTACACAAAAACACTAGTTTTCTTCTTAAAAGTATGAAAAATAATGTAATTTTCTAATCATTTTACGGAAGATATCATAATTATGTAAATTCTAACATAAAACAAATCTGTCATACCTACTGATATTATCGATGCCATATTTCTCTTGTACATGGAAAAAAAAATATTTGTTTCTTCTTAAAAGCGTGAAAAAAAACATTTGAAAAAAGTTTATTAAGGGATCACTCTGGGCTCTGCTAATTTTGCAAACTGCCTTTTTTGTCCTTATGGCAACAAAACTTAACATCATTTTTCTTGTGACAACATTATTAACTGTTTGAACTTGTCTTTGCAATCTTGGGTTTGGAGTGGAGAAATTAAAATGCACCATGAATGGCAGTTGCAAACTTGGATATAAAATGTAATGGAATATATTATGTAAAAGAATCCTTTGTTCACATTGACAAACTATCGTAACAGTGCATTGTTACATCATAATCCTCTTACGCCGACATCTGGCCTGCGCATTGTATGCTGTTGACCCACTCAAACAGTCATGCTATCATGCACCACCAAACTATCTTTCTCGGTACACACATCATTTTCTTCAGGTAAGTGACCTATAAAATGTTTGGTCGGGTTCTATCGACCTCCACTACTGTGTTATATATATATATATATATATATATATATATATATATATATATATATATATATATATATATATGTTTCAGGCATAGGATGAACTTGAATGATATGGAGTACATCAAGGCTGTCAGGCCAAGACATGTTAACATGTAAACAATAAATTTGTACTTTTTCCAACAAAGGTAAAGAAAAATTATATAATATATTTGTGTGTTCCATTGATGTATTATGCAGTATTCAGATTATGTTTAATGTAAAAATGACTAATTTAATTCATTTCCTATTTATCAGGTATCTATTAGAGAATAGGCCTACCTTTATTTCCTGGACTGGACATTCTGAGGTACAAATCAGATTTTTTCCTTGAAGATCTTCGTCCCAAGCACTCATGGTGGAGATGGATTTCAAAATCAACACCATCCACATTGTGTGACTGGCCAAGAACTCTATCAATAACTGAAAAACAGTTTAGACTTACATAACCTGATAGAGAATTCAGAATCAAAATGTTCCTTTATATAAAACGATATTCAGCATTAAATCTCTGTTTAAATATAAGTTTCTTTTAAATATGCAAAATATTTGTTTTCAATAAAAGACCAAATAAAACATAATTCATTAAAAAAAAGCAAACCCACCTATATAAAACATCAGGACAAACAGAACATAATCAATGCACTGAATTATTTATCTTTAGTATCACTTATCTAAATCTTGCAAAAGTAGCAACTGTTAATTGACCAATACTTTTAAGGATGATTTTAGCCATGATATATATTGATTGAAAGGCAATAACAAGCACACACTGATGTTTACTGGATTGATTTGTGTTGATAAAGAGACTGCATTAACACCCATACTGGACAGAAGCATTTAGTACCTATAAGTCCCATTAGGTTTGAAAACTATTTCTTTCTCCTTCCACCATATGATCAGTTCTTTTATCTCTAGAGATGCAATGATAACTAACATTATGTTTGGCAAGATAACCTCAATTCTGACTAGATTCATTCGGATAATACATGAACAAAAGTACCAAGCAGTCACTAATGAATGCAAAGATGAACACTAATGACACCTGCTCTCTCTCTCTCTCTCTCTCTCTCTCTCTCTCTCTCTCTCTCTCTCTCTCTCTCTCTCTCTCTCTCTCTCTCTCTCTCTTCTTTCTTAATTTACTGTTAATCAAAAAAAAAAATCTTTGAGCAAAATTACTATAAATCTTGCGTTGAAATTCTAGATTCTGTCCAAAAATCAGAAATTTGAAGAATTGTAGATGAAAATACAGCCTGTCAGCACATATTTACCATCACAAATTTGGAACTGTATCAATTTATCAGGTCTGACATGTCAAATTCTAGTAGCTCGTAAAAGTTATAAATTGATTATGTGACCATGTGTGTGGGAAGACATGGCTATATTGTAACATGTAATTATTGCTGATTGCTGATGGGTTTATTAATAATTAGACACACTGGGTTCAATCATCCAGACTTTAACCATGATATAGAGTTACTAAATTTAAGCATATCATAAGGTCTCTTTGTTGTTTGCCAATCATATGTAACATCATTTGTTGATGGATGTATAAATAAAGTTGACTGAATTAAGCTTGGGACAGTACAGAGCTTCATTTAATAATAAAAAGAAATGTTAATTGTCTGCTCATTTGCAGCTATAACAGTTGTAAAATATGTCTTATAAACATAACTGCATTTTGTTTAGATTACCATGTCATATTTAACTGTGAGATGTAAGTTTGTATTAATGGTATGTCCTGCATTATTATGGCAATAATATCAAACAAGCATAGAAGAGTCGTGATACCAGCCAGCATTATTATGGCAATCATATCAAACAAGCATAGAAAAGTCGTGATACCAACCAGCATAAAATCTATGGACACTGTTGTTACGAGTATTTGTTCTTAGAAAAATGGGAGCGGAAAATAGAGAAGACAACAAGCATTGTAAAATTTAACAAATAATTACTTTGGCCTTAAAATACAAAGTGAACAATGCAAAAAAGAACTTAGTTTTACAAATTAAATCCAAATTGTAATCCAAGAATTAAAAAAGACAAGTCCTGTCAGTGAAAAGTTCTAAGTCAATCACAGTTCAAACGCTGATGAAATTCAAGATGGAAGGCGATGACGTCTTTGTAATAATCAGACTTGTACTGATGATGATCTCTTGTTTAGAAAATATTTAAGGTTTTTAATTCCGTATAAATTCCAGTAAATGTCTTTGTCCAAGAATTATCAACTTACAAGCACTTTTGTATTTCCAGGAAAGCAATCACTCGATTTCAATAATTTGAAGAAAAATAAAAACACCATGATACAACTTAACATGTCAAATGTTAAAGAATGACTGATAATTCTTTTATCAGAAAAATCAGTCATAAACCTAATTAAGACACAAAACAGATTGCTGGATGGGGGTCAAAAGTTCATCCTTCTGAAAAAAAACGAAGTTTGTTTGCCAATTAAGACATTGCTAATGCCACATAGTCTAGATATGACCTTGACTCAACTTACAGTTTCTTACTCTGAGAAAGATAATTTTTAAAATAAGAAAATGTTGTTTATTAAGTGTCATTGACTTTAGAACAAGGTCAGCAACCAAAAACAATGTTTTATTTACTAAATTCTAGACAAGGTTAAGTCCAGTCAGCAATGTCTTACATGACAACAGCACGTAATAGAATATTTTAAATATTCAACCTAACAAACAATTAAATTAAATATACATAACACTGTAAAGAATCATTGTAGATCAATCCTACAAAGAATCCAGGTAAACAAAGCTGACATATTTCAGTATATGTATACCTAGTAAATATGTGTATATATGCAGCACATGTATACCTTATTTTGCCAATAAAAAAAAATGTTAATGATTCAAATATCCTGAAAATTCATTAATCAATCCATATTCATTGACAATGAAGGTATCTGGATTAACAAGGTTCCGTTGTATATGCAAAACATGTACATATATGTGTGAGTGTACAGTCTTGTAAACTCCATCCATCCTTTTGTAAAATGTTCTACTTCTACACATGGAAAATAAACATTCTGTATCGAACAATGCTTTTACAGTGATGGTTAACGTTATTAAAATTTATAAGGAACACAAAGCTACATGTGTGTGTACATACCACTAGGATCCTCAAAATAAATCAGACAGTATCTCTCCTCTGTCTTCATTTCTACCCTCTCAACATCTCCACCACCACTTCTTCTCTTGTTCTCAAAGTAGTACAAAATAGCATCATGTGATGAAGAAGGATGTAAGTTCTGTACAAGGATGCAGTTGGAAATGGCAACTCTTGCAACCTTTAAGGAAAACTCCTTGAATGCTATTTTCTTGAAATATTTTCCCCAGTTGAACAATATCTGGAAGAGATTGAATCTAGAAAGTATATAAAATTAAAGGATCAATGTATCACAAAAGAGCTAGACTGCTTAAGAATTTTGTTAGCAAGGTCTTAAACAGATAAAACATGTCAGGACAAACGTTATTACTGGCATATCCAACATTCACTGGCAATTATTCCAGGTTCTGATGAAATTCCAGTAAACATATAACTTTAGATGAATTTAACTTGAAATAAAGTAATCCATGGTACTCTGATGCTATAGAAACCTAAGTTTGAAACCATTGCAATAAGAACTATATGACACCCCTTACTAAATGTAAATAAAATGTTGATACCAGTCTTATATCAAAGCTAAATCTGGTACCAAATATCCTTGGTTGCTTTATGCTGTTGAAACAAAAGTGTGAAAGAACAAATAATACGGAACTGAACTCCATTAATCAATGACAGATCGCTGAAAATTAATTAAATATTTGAAGCCATTAACTTGTACAAATGTGTTTACTGATTTTCACTAAAACCCATTGTTCCTTAGTAAATATGTGATGCTAAAACCATGTTATATTAGAGATTGAAACTTAGAAGTCATTACTCTATTAAATGATGGGTACAACACATGTATTCAATCTATTTTATATTTTATTAATATAAAGCAGTATGATTCTATCCCAATTATTCCTGGTTGAGCAATACTACAATTTTGTATATTTAGAAAGGATCATAAACAAGGGCCAATAACTCAACTAAATGATGACAAATAATGCTGTAAATCAAGTACATCTAAGGGTTTATCAAATTATTAGAGTTTGCATTGAAAACTAAATCTGCTCTTTTAAAAATTATTTTTTGCAAAGTTCTATTTCACAAACTAAATTTGTATATATATATATATAAAATAAATAAGGGGTTATATCTAAAAGAAATGAGGATTCACAATGCATACAAGCAAACTCATTTAAGATCTCATCTATATATTATGCAGCATATCAACATTTTGAATGTGTCCTTTTCGCAATTAACTTTGCTTCAATTGCCATAGCATTAAATAACCTACAGGTGATGTTGTGTCATAATTTACCTAACCAATCCAACTTAACCTAACAATCGTAGGTAAAGATGTGCTGAGTTAAAACACCATCTATAAATTAAAATCTATAATCACATCTAATTATGAATTTAATGATCTGGAGATAGGTCAGGAACTTTTCTGTTGTCTTCACATTTCTGACTTTCCTATGCATAGCCTCATTTCCCTATTGTTAGCCTCACTGAATTTATCTCACCTGTTGAATCTTGCACTCAAGACTGGTTTCATCTTGAATAATAGGGTCAACACTTTAGACCTTTAAGTAACATGTACATAGCATGCACAGTCATCTGGCTCTTGTTGCAATATATATCATAATTAAAACAAGTATGGACTGTTTATTTAGATGTGTCAATTGATAACAGAATATAGCAGTCTCTTATACAGGAGTAAAATCACAAGCATGTTAGTTTTGGTGATGCAATTTCATGATTGCCGGTAATATGGAATATCATACAATTATAACATTAATATTCATAACATCGGAAGTTACTAGTGTAAAATATGAAACCAAGTTATTGATATGACCTTGTCCTATACTCCAAATCAACTTATATATGGACAAAGGATGGAAAATTTATAACATTAGTGAATTCGACTTGTACTCTGCAATGACTTAAAGGCTGGAAAATAAGGTATGTAAGATTACCAATAGTTACTATGGACATATGCATATATCTGAGCATGGATATTCGAAAGTTTGCATACTTTGAGTTGTAACATAAAAAATGCCTCTAATTATCATGATATTGTTTAGTATAATGGTATTAGGAAAATGTACTGATGCTTGTATAAAATGTAATTGATACCTTGTTGTATTATGTTTGGTTTACCATAACAGAAGTTACAAGAGTCTCGATGTGAATGAATGCATGGCTGAAGAAAGAATCTTGATTTAAATCAAGAAAGTTAAGAGCTGTTATTTGATAATAGGCTGTATGTAGTGTAAGATGAGAGGGATTTACTGTCCTTGCATTTTCAAAGGAAGCTTTTATGGGGACAGAGAACTTCCTGTTCCGTTGGGTCCAAAGTCTTCAAGAGGTGGAGACGGAATTGAGACTGTAGCCGAAACAGAAGTGTAGTCATGGGGGAGAAAGTTGAGGAGGGGGATAAGAGGTCTAGAGGAAGTGAAGGAAGGGAAGGAATTTGGAGAAAGGTTGGGGAGGAAGAGGAGAAGTAATTGGAAGAAATAGGAGAGAGAAAGGATATAAAAAATGAGTAGGAATACAATGACAAGTGGAAATCAATCTCACTGCTAATCACGAAATGCAATAGGCATATTAAAGGGTCGAGCAGAATGAGTGTAATTGAGAATTTGAGCCATTTGACTACTGAATTGTCATTAATTTGTTATTTGTTGAATTTCAACCTTTTTGTATTTTTAACCATCTAACCATCTGCATTCTTGATTGGGGGCTTGGAGCTTTACATCTTCCACTAAATTTAACTTCCAATGAAACAGAACCTGAGTTTGACATCTATAATAACTTCAATAAAATATTGGGAGCCCCCCCCATATATATATACATGTAGTATATCACACAAACACATCTGAGGAGTAATGCAAAGGAAATATGTGAACCAACAATTGACAGATGGAAGAACAGCTTCAAGGACAAAAAGAAAAACCAAATATCCATTTATAAATTGACAATGTGGGCATTATAGTGAATTGACTATGGGTAAAAAGATGGCAAGACAAATGAAATCCAAACGTAACTAATAAAGTAATACTGTGGAATTCGATGTATTTAAGACAACTGGTAGATCAGTTACAGGCAGCATGAATACTTTATACACAGCTTTATCAAGCAGCAAACTAATAATTAAAACATATGACTATTACCAATATTATCTGATAATTAAAACATATGACTACATGTATTACCAATATTGTCTGATAATGTCACAACAACATTCCCATCCTCCTCCCCATACAAGAATTCAGTAACTTGTGCTTTCGTCTTTGTCTCCAGGAAGTTTCTCAGCAATTCTTCTGTTATAGCATTATTAACCCCCTGGATCAGGACTCTGTTTTGATAGCTTGGCTTTGGTGGCAATGGATGGAACAGTGTCACGGTCAATGTATGGCCATCCACCTGATGGGTACTGTGGGAAGCTACTTTCTGGGCAACTACAAGAACATAAGTATTCATTAATTCTTAAACAATTATACTCGCTGGAACACAGGGGAAGAAAACAAATGCTTTTACTTAACAAACAGCTATATTGAAAATAAAATAGTTACTGATTTTGATTTTTAATTCTTAGCAAAAAATAGAGATACTAACCAGAATTTATCTGAAGAGGGAGTTTTCCTTGTCGCCAAACAATGGGAGGAGTGGGAGAAAACTGTAGGGGGAAACTATAATTAAGCTAACACTTAAATACACTGTGATCCTGTTATAGCACACTACATTATATGTCAAATTCATATATAACACAATTATGTAGTGGCTCCAAAAATTTCATAAGCACTGGAATCTATGTATTGTTACATACACAAATTCTCTGTTCATATTGACAAACCATGTTAATGGTGCATTGTTATATTATAATCTGCTTATGCTGACATCTGGCATGAGTACTGGATGCTGCTGCTGAACTAGCTACAACTGACCAACCGTTGAAGGTAGGAACAGGAATGACTACAAATGACCAAATTATGGCTAATTTCTTCTTCAAATTTACCCAGGAAAAAAAGCTTTGCTGAAACTTCAAAGATAACTGATTACCTTGCAAGCACCAATTGTTCTGTGCAAATGGTAAGCAAATGAAAAACAAATTCTGTCTTAATCAATATTCTACAATTATTATTATTACCACTAGAATAACAAATGTGCTTTAGTTTGGTCCTCCAAATTTTTTCTTTAGAAGTGATTTCAACAACACATGCAGCCTTCATTAAAGCAAGTTTCTTAGTTTTTTATTTCCTCTATCTATCTGATACCTTAGAGTGCTATGTAGTTTTGTAGCACTAGATTCTTCAGAAATGAATATGTTTGCATACAGACATTTGCAGCAGTCGACTTTAAAATTGTCTGCATTTGAATTAGGTTTTGTATTATACATATACCTTTTTCTACATTAATTTGGAAATATGGAGTTAACTAGCATGCCTGAACCATGTTTCCTCTGATCCTTCCTAGTATCCTACTTCATTTTAGACATGTTTGACATCTCAAAATAAATATCAAAATAACTAAAGCAGAGGAAGAAATAATCAAAGAAACTCCAACTAGGGAACTGGTTTTGTCCATCTAACATGTACATCTGATTTGTATCCGACATCATTTTCAGATTCACACTCACTCAATGACATTTCCAGTAACACTTTAACATCTACAATAATCTGATATACTTCAAAACTTTACAAAATCATTGTCATCATCATCTACAGATGAACCATTTTGGGAACCAGCCATTGGTATTTTGTTGGTAATCCATATTTTAAACAAACAAATGTAAAAGTCCCATAATAAATGAAAGGTAAAGACTACAACAGAATCCCAATCAAATTTACTTAGATGTATCTTTTCTCCAAGCGTGTAAAACTGCACAAAGTTTGTGCAATTTGTACACTTGCATGCCCTGGCTGTGTATCTCTGTGAATAAGTTTGATGTCAATTTGATTGATAACAAGTAAAACAATCAGTGCAATATCATACTCGAAAATCTGGGCTTTTGGGATCTCATGCTTATAAAATGTGTGAGAAAATAATGACTGAAGAGATTGGTTACTTGGCAATACAGCCTAGTATTAGTCTTCTTTGATGGATGACTAATCTGAGGAAATATCAATTATGAAACTTAGAACAACAACAAATTTAAGATCCAACTTCTTGATTTTTTAAAAAATATGAAGAATGGCCATACTTTCATTACAAAAGAAGGGTCAAAAATAGGCAATACCATGAAATAGAAAATTAAATGTTCACAGATATGCACCTTCAGCCTCCTTAAAAGTTATGTAAGCAACCTCATCGCTGATCGTGACCTCCTCCACATCGCCTCCTCCAGATCGCCGTGAATTCTCAAAATACATCTCCATCAGATCCTGACTTGTTTTCTTTGAAAAGCCTCGAACCTCCACAGTGTTGCTAATTCCTCCATCACCTACTTGCATGTTACCTTCTGAAAACAAAAAACTGCCTGTATGCATTCCTGTCAAGCTTTTCTCAGTCCACCTTTACGAAAACTCCAAAAGTACCGACTAAATTCAAATATTACTTTTATTTATGTGGTATAGTCTTGAAAAATGAAAAAGCAGAAAAAAATGAAAAAATCTCATGAACAGAAATAAATTTCTGCAATGATGAGACCTTATAAATAAGAGAAAAAAAATTAAAAAATCTCATGAAAATAAATAAATTTCTGCATTGATGTGACCTTATAAATAAGAGAAAAAAATGAAAAAATCTCATAAAAAGAAATAAATTTATGCTTTATAAATATGAGAACATTGTTATCTGTTCATATAGTAAACTAAAACACTTGCCCCTTCTTATGTAGCTGAAAAACTTGGTAACATCTCTGGAGAGGGACAACATTTACTAAAAGCATTTTATTTTAAATTAAGCATGAGGATTTTAATGTTTTTAAATATCATTCAGCCAGCCTCAGGCATATGACTGGAAAATTTATCTCTTGGGGGTCTTAGCTTGCCCCCATCCCATCCCACCAAAAAATGGAAGGGCTTGAAATGTATATATAGTCAGTTGGGTATTAAGACATACATATACATTACAGATTGAGGTATATGGATAGACACACATGTATAAGGGTTCTGGAAATACCTAGACTTTGAACAATGAGAGACAGACAGACAGACAGATTTAATAGAGACTAAACTTAAAAATTAAACAATAGTTTTTCTTTTGAAACAGGTTATTAGATTTATTTGTGTAAACATTATCAAAATATTCCTTTCTTGCCTAAATACTTTACGGGACTGAACTCATTCAAAAAACTGTATTGCAGGCATTTTTTCTTCACTTTTTAGGTATAATCTGACCTGAACTTTTATGGATTTTTCTGCCTAACAACTGGTAGCTAGATAGTTGCTCTGAAATCAGCAACACCTATTAAAAACAATCTCTGACAAGCTGGGTACAGGGAGATAATCTGTAAGAGTTACTTCCCTTTGTCATTTATACTGAGGATTGTTTAAATAGTTTTTTCTTGTAATGACAACCATTATTTGATGGTAAATCAGCATCACTTTCACAAGTCTGAAATGCCCTTATAATTTTCAAATTTGAAGTCATTTAAAGATTTGTCTATTTTTAGTAATAGTTCAATATTTGATGGTGTATTGGTATTATCTCTATATAAACTTGAAAGACTTCTTCATGTATCCATCTATGCCTTTGCCAAGCCTGGTCTAAAATAGATTAGGGTGTTCTGGTCAAGTGACAGAATTATTTGTTGATGGGTACACAGTGGAAGATATATGATGCACACAGGATCATAACAAGCAGCAGCTCTTATCAAATGCCTATGGTGTTGTTGTTCGTCCAACGATTCGGTGAGAACCTCTCTACGGTAGTCATCTGAGGATTGGAAGGGTTGGATCTGTTATATGCATGCACAGGTGGCTGATGAGGCCAACCCTTGCATGGAATGTTTGTTTGCACAAGGAACAGGGGAGAGCTACATCTCCAGGAGGGTTGATGGCACATGCTTTTCTGGCTTGCCTCATCAGCTCTGCAGCTGCTGTCCTACTAGATTCGCATAACTTGTAGCCTTTGTGCACAGCGGAATGCCAAGTTACTCAATTGCTTGCTGTTTGCTCCCAGGAATCAGGGTTAACGTTGAATGCTTTCAATGCAGCTTTTAGACTGTCCTTAAATAATTTCTTCTGACCTCCATGGGATCGCTGTCCTTGCTGTAGCTTGCCACAGAATAGTCTCTTAAGCAGCTGGTGGACTGGCATGTGTACAACATACCCTGCCCAGCATACCTAGAACTGTATCAGCATGGTGTGGATGCTGGGGAGACCTGCTTGGGCGAGTACCTCAGTGTCTGGAATCTTATCCTGCCACTTAATATTGAGGATTATCCTAAGACTTGTGGTGTGAAAGTGGTTTAAGTTCCTGGGGATCACAACTACCCTGTAGACCTTTAATTTGGTCTAGATACTGATGCCTCTTCTAAAGTTACACTGGCTCTGGCAATGTGAAGGTTCACTTTGTTGTCAATAGTGACACAATGTGACAGTTGGCTGCTAAGGTACGTGAAGCGGTTCACTAGATTGAGATCTTGGCCATTGATGGTGAAGTTGGGCTCAACACAGGGCTTTCCAGGCAATGGCTGATACAGGACTTCAGTCTTCTTGGTATCTTCTTGGTACAGATGGTGAGAAAAAAGCTTCTACAGGAGCTGGAGAACTTGTCAACACTGCATTGCAGGTCAGCTTCTAAACCAGCATTCTGGGCACACGCATTAGAAAATAAAAAATTCCTGATGGTGTCTGTCATAAGTTAATTTTTTGCTTGAAGCCTCCTGGGTTTGAATGGTCTTCCATCTGTACGGTACCTGATGCTGACTCAAACTTCTCCATCTCTGAAAACATAGTCAGCATAGCGAAAAACATGCCTTCTTGGTGATATTGGTTACTGAGAATGGCACAGATGTCTCTCAATTGTCCTTGACTCATGCCATCATGGAAATGCTGCACAAAGGTTATAAATTTTCTTGGGCTTCCATACTTGGCCATTACCTTCCAAAATCCTTCTCTGCTGACATTATCAAAAGCCTTTGTCAAGTCAACGTAGATGGAGAAAAGGTCAGTGTTTTGATCTTAAATTTCTCTTGTAGTGGCCTCACAGCAAACACCATGCTGATGGTCCCATGTTCTTTTCGGAATCTACACTAGCTTTCTGACAGTAGTCCCTCGTCAAGTTGTGTAGTCAGGTGGTTCAGTAGGATGCTGTCGAGTATCTTTTCTGCAATTGAGAGTAAGGATATACACTGGTGGTTGTTTCAGGCTTGGCGGTTCTCTTTGCACTTATACAGGTGGATTATGCAAGCGTGCTTAAATTCCTGAGCAATAGTCTCTTACTGCCACATCAGTAAAAACAGTTGGATGAGCCTTTTTATCAGGGCTGTGCCTTCTTCCTTGTAGACTTCAGCTGGGATGGAGTCTGAACCAGGTTCTTTGCCACTGGATTGCCGACGTGGGTTGGAGGTCATCTAGTGCTTCATTGATGGGTAATTGGGGGAGACTGATATTGAGCTTGATGATGATGAGACGTTAGTCCACCCAGCAGTCAGCGCCACACAAGGACTTGGTCACATGCACATCCTGCCTGTCCCTCTTCCTGACAATGATGTAGTCGATGAGGTGCCAGTGCTCAGAGCGAAGGTGCATCCATGACATCCAGTTTAGCGTAGGGAGGCAGAATACTGTATTGATTGTCAGCAATTAATCTCGACGCAAGACTGGAGCAAAGAGAGATCATTGCTGTTACAGTGACCCACTTCATGCTTTCCTAGCACTCCATCCCAGGCAACGTGACCACGGCCTACCCTACTGAAATTGCCAAGAATAATGAGCTTATCTGCCACTGGAACATCTGCAATGACAGAGTGAAGATCCTTATAGAACTTGACATTCACTTCATCTAAGATGGTCATGGTTGGAGTATAGCAACTGATGATGTTAAGGTACTTTTTTCCATACATGAGATGAAGTTTCATGGCATGAGTCTGTCGTTTACTCCCTTGGAAAGTCTAGCCAATTTGAGAATCAGTGGTGTCTTCACTGCAAAGCTGACACCAGCCTCATGGTGCTGTTCACTTCCTCAGCTGCTCCAAAAGAAAGTGTATCTGGAGCCGCTTTCACAGAGTTTGCCTTCTACTGCAAACTGGGTCTCACTCAGCAATGTTCACACTGTATCTGGCGAGTTTCTTTCCTACTAGGGCAGTTTTCCTCTGGCGTCTTTCCGCATTGTCTTTGTCCAGTAAGGTGCACACATTCCATGTGCCATGGTGTGAGAGGAACAATCCTCAATTATTTTTTTTTTTGTTGGTATTTTGACTGCTAGAGTAGGCTCTACACCAGCCACAGTATGCTGTCTAGGGAGGGCACATTTTCTAGCCTCTAAGCAGTGCATTCCTGAAGAGAGCTGGTCAGTCGCTCAGGTAACTGCCGGACTCCACTTCTGCTCCATGGCCGTGTGAACGACCCTAATGGCCTGAACCTGTATTCAGGTATGGCTTCGGATGCCAGTGTACCCACACTTGCCACTTCATCACTTGTATGTTGCCATGGGACTTTTGTGGGTGATTAAATGGGATCGGTAGATGTAAATAATGACTGCTTTGTGACTTTGTTTTAGAGAGTAAAAGTTGCATAGTTTGTCGACCTCACTCTCTCTCTCCCCAAATCATTAGTCCAGCAGCATATTAATATCAAGACAGCCGGAGACGGAGGTGAGTGCAGTGGATGACCAGGATGTCTTACGTGTCTCATCGAGCTCATACTGCTTCACAACACTTAGCTGGGAATTGCCTTTCTGCCTGCAGACCAGCTGGTGGTTCCTCCATGCAGGCTGCCAAATCCAGTCTTCACATGCTAAGTTGACAAAGCCTAACTCACCAAGGGTTGAACAACCATACCCTCAGCCTAGTTTAGAATACCAGTAGAGGCCGTTTTCCAGAAAGTGACCAATGTGCATGCCACAGCGTCTTGGAGCCACAGGTGAAAGCTGAGTGCCAAGTGGACAAGCTACCCCTGAAGGAGTATGAATGCTTAGCCAACCAGAGGTGTTACCCCTATCAGGACACCTCATACACCCCATCAGTCATATGGTTTAATCAGGATGCTATGTAATGCAGTTATTGATGAACAAAAATAAGGATGTTTAAAATATACACTGCTACAGCATGAAAATTGCTCAACTCCACTCTATAGCAATTGCACTGCTACAGCATGAAAATTGCACAACTCCACTCAATAGCAATTTCACAAATATATGTTGCATGATTGTTCACAATTTGGGCCAAAAGGATATACCTACACTTACATAAGCCATCAATCAATTATTAGCCAAGAAAATATATTTGCATCTCTTGAATATATATTTAATAAATGCAACTAACTGATCATTACTTAACCATGTGTTAGGCCAATAATTACTACTGTTAACACATTGGAGAGCACCTCTTAACAGAGACCAAATATAGTGAGAGATTTTGTTTTGCTAAGCAATTATGTCAAATAATAATAATAATAATAATAATAATAATAATAATAATAACAGTAATAAATCCTTGCAATGTTTCTGTAGCTCTTAACATCTGTACATTTTGTCCTTTTCTGAGCTTTGTTATGAGTCTATGCTCTAAACATAAGTAACAGAAAAAAGTGTGGACAACGAGCTTGGTAAAAATAAGCAAAAAATTTATTCTCCTAGATTACGAAGTCAAAAACAAAGAACTTCCGGTATTGTGAATTAAATCCAAATTGTAATCCAAGAATTAAAAAAAACACAAGTCAAATCAATGAAGATTTCTAATTGAACCACAGTTCAAATCCCAATGAAGTTCCAAAATGGAAGGCAATGACATATGCTATAGTTACCATTGTACTGATGTGAAAACAGTCTCTTGTTGACTCATCAAAATATTACTCCAGTTTTTGAATCTTGTATAAATTCCAGTAAATATCAATGTCCAATAATTGTCAAAGCACTTTAGTATTTTCAGGGAAAACAATCACTTCAAATTGAATAATTTGAAGAAAATAAAAAAATTTTGCCCCAATCTGGACACAACATAAAAGAACTTGACTTCTCAAGTGTTAAGGCACAACTGATAAAATTCATCTCACAACATCAGTATTAAGATTATCAAAAATGCAAAACAGATTCCCTGATGGGGGTCAAGAGGTCATATTTCGGGAATAAAAGAGCTTCATCTACAAATTAACACATGCCTCACATCACGTAGTCAAGGTATGTCCTTGACTCAACATTATCATTCTTATACTGAGATAGATTTTTTTTTAAAAGTGGTTTACCAAACTATCACTGATTTAAGGTCAGCAACTAGGTACAATATTTCTATTAAGTATTAACATAAATGAAGTATTAAAAAAAATCAATCAAGTCAAACATAACTGAACTTAATACTATTTTACAAAAATCAAGTCTAGTAAACAGTATTACATTACAATAACTTATAATGGAATAAGAAATATTTAAAAATAGACAAACAATTAATTTAAATATACATAACACCATAATATAGCAGATTTCTTTATTTTTAAGTTATTTATTCTCTATTGCAGTCACAGGTTTTCCCATTATTCAATTACAACTGAAAACTTTGTCCAGCTTTAACAAAGGTGATCTAGTTGGTAATTTGCCATGTTTATTAAAGTTGACAGATAAAATGCTAGTAATGTTGAGCATAATATTTCCATGTCCTTAATGTTTTGCTAAATATTAAACCCACTGAATACTCATAACATTTTTAATTTACACGTAATTAAATATTGTCAGCATGTTTTTATTTTGTAACATCATGGTGCATGTTTTATGTAATCAAGTCATTGTAGATGTTTTTCAATTATCTAATACTGTAAAGCACTTGGAGTTTCTAAAGATCAGGTGCTGTAAAACAACTATTATTATTATTATTATTATTATTATTATTATTATTATTATTATTATTTTGTCAAAGTGGATCACATTTTTCTAAATAATTATAACAGAATTTAGGGTTGAAAAAATGACAAAGAGATGTTACTAGTGTCTCTGAAACTGGTGAACTCTAAGATTGTGACGCAATTCTCTGTTTCATCTTCAATGTACCATTGTTCTGTATTGGCTTTAAATGAAGCTTTGAAGATGAGAAATAAATAAGTTTTAGAATTACATTTAGATGGCACTTCATTTTTATTTCCTTACAATTACAATCACTGGCCTGTGAAAATTTGCACATCTTTCTCATGTGAACTAGAGTGTCGAGGTGTTATATACTTCAAACATCCTAATATAAATATATAAAAATATATTCAAATATAAAGTTACATTTCAAATACATACATGTGATACTAAATGAATAGTCTGCAAGAAGAAAGAAAGAAAAATTATTTTTCTGATTTGTATAAAGTGCAAACATGATTATATAACATGTGAAACAAAAAAGAGATCACACAATTAAAGAATAGGTCATCTATTTAAGCAAGCTTCTAGAAAATTTACTGTAACTTCAAACCTGAATAAAATAAAATAACATAACTGTATTCTTTGAGGAACGTAACAAAGTTACAAAAGAACATAGCTGGTAAACTTAACAGTCAAATAGCATACATACATATTTAAATGTCAAATAGTCACAACTACAAAAATGATCTGCAAGTTGTATATTGTGCACTGCAATAAAACTGCGTAATAGCTGAAGTGCTCTTTTGACTTGCTATGTCAATGACGTTTTTAAACATGTTGGTTACTTTGAGGACGGAATCATGCATTGTCCACTTGCTGGGAAATGTTGCAATGTTGACATATGCTGTACACTTCATAACAATTTTATCAATTTGGTATTTATTGAATGTTCAAGGAATAAGATGCTCCATTTAACTGCTGTATTTCACAAAGTAAAAATCTGTCAACCAGAAGTTTTAAAATGTTGTTTGCTGGAGCCATTTAAAGTGGAGGGGTATACTGTTACAATTAAATATTCTACTCCCTTTTACATGTATATTTATTTTGAAGCCAACATTTATTTTTTTATTTAAAAAAATAAATATTTTATTTATTTATTTCATAATTATTGTTTATTCATATCGGGATTATTTTATTTATTTTTGTTTGTCATTTAGTATATGACAACATTTATGTTAGAGTGCCATCTTTTCTCGCATTCTCAAATGGTCTATACCCTAATATAGCTGAGACATGTAAATGGTTACCTGACAGGTAAAGCTATATAATTTACAGAAGCCCTAAGGCAAGTTTACACTTCCTACAATGTACAATTTGACTACAGGATGAGATAAATACCTATATCAAAGCTACAATTAAGTTTGAACAGGAGTTTCTTATTAGGAAATAATGATGTCAAACTTAGAGAGTTTATCACCAGTCAATAATTCTATATGAAAACCTTAAGTTTTTACCTCTCCCACCTTCTGCCATTGTAGCACAAATCTCCAAATTTTAGTTCTGACTGGGATCTGTAAAATAAAGATGATATGAAACAGTAAGCATATAATAATGTTTCTAAAATACATACATATTATAATATTTAAAGTAAGCAGATTCTCAGGAACTGAAGTAACTTACCATATTTATCTGATATAAGCACATGCCCCATGATAAGCTCATGCTTCATGACATGACAATCCCATGCTTAATATAGGTCATTTCTGATTTATTATGTTATATTAAGCACAATGTATTAGTCCACACTATTAATTTATATGATCTGTTACAAAATTATTATGATAAGACTTTGAAAGGAAACATGCACATTGCACAAGCTATATAAAGTTTACTTTACTTTTTCTTAAATTTCATATGAAATACAATGGACCCTAGGCCTCAATAAAGTTTAATGTACAAGGGATTTAAAAGGGTAGTCATAGAGAACATGGTATTTAAAAAGGTAGTCATAGTGAACATGGGATTTAAAAAGGTAGCCATAGCAAACATAGGATTTAAAAAGGAAGCCATAGTGAACATGGGATTTAAAAAGGCAGTCATAGTGAACACGGGATTTAAAAATGGTAGCCATAGTGAACATCAGATTTAAAAAGGTAGCCATAGTGAACATGAAATTTAAAAGGTAGCCATAGTGAACATGGGATGTAAAAAGGTAACCATAGTGAACATGGGATTTAAAAAGGTAGCCATAGTGAACATGGGATTTAAAAATGTAGACATAGTGAACATGGGATTTAACAATGTAGCCATAGTGAAAATGGGATTTAAAAATGTAGCCATAGTGAACATGGGATGTAAAAAGGTAGCCATAGTGAACATGGGATTTAAAAAGGTAGTAATAGTCAACTTGGGATTTAAAAAGGTAGCCAAAGTGAACATGGGATGTAAAGAGGTAGCCATAGTGAACATGAGATTTAAAAAGGTAGTCACAGTGAACATGAGATTTAAAAAGGTAGCGATAGTGAACATGGGATTTAAAAAGGTAGCTATAGTGAACATAGGATTTAAAAAGGTAGCCATAGTGAACATGGGATTTAAAAAGGTAGCCATAGTGAACATGGGATTTAAAAAGGTAGTCATAGTAAACATGAGATTTAAAAAGGTAGCCATAGTGAACATGGGATTAAAAAAGGTAGCTATAGTGAACATATGATTTAAAAAGGTAGCCATAGTGAACATGGGATTTAAAAAGGTAGCCATAGTGAACATGGGATTTAAAAAGGTAGTCATAGTGAACATGGGATTTAAAAAGGTAGTCATAGTGAACATGGTATTTAAAAAGGTAGCCATAGTGAACATGGGATTTAAAAGGTAGTCATAGTGAACATGTGATTTAAAAAGGTAGCCATAGTGAACATGGGATTTAAAAAGGTAGACATAGTGAACATGAGATTTAAAAAGGTAGCCATAGTGAACATGGGATTTAGAAAGGTAGTCATAGTGAACATGTGATTTAAAAAGGTAGGCATAGTGAACATGAGATTTAAAAAGGTAGCCATAGTGAACATGGGATTTAAAAAGATAGCCATAGTGAACATGGGATTTAAAAATGGTAGCCATAGTGAACATCAGATTTAAAAAGGTAACCATAGTGAATATGGGATTTAAAAAAGTAGCCATAGTGAACATGGGATTTAAAAATGTAGACATAGTGAACATGGGATTTAACAATGTAGCCATAGTGAACATGGGATTTAAAAATGTAGCCATAGTGAACATGGGATGTAAAAAGGTAGCCATAGTGAACATGGGATTTAAAAAGGTAGTAATAGTCAACTTGGGATTTAAAAAGGTAGCCATAGTGAACATGGGATTTAAAAAGGTAGCCATAGTGAAAATGGGATTTAAAAAGGTAGCCATAGTGAACATGGGATGTAAAAAGGTAGCCATAGTGAACATGGGATTTAAAAAGGTAGTAATAGTCAACTTGGGATTTAAAAAGGTAGCCATAGTGAACATGGGATGTAAAGAGGTAGCCATAGTGAACATGAGATTTAAAAAGGTAGCCATAGTGAACATGGGATTTAGAAAGGTAGTCATAGTGAACATGTGATTTAAAAAGGTAGGCATAGTGAACATGAGATTTAAAAAGGTAGGCATAGTGAACATGAGATTTAAAAAGGTAGCCATATCAAACAAGCTCTGATGGTCAGATTATTTACATACATAACAGTTGATGAGAAAAATTTCCTTTCTCTGTGTTTAAATATATTAGGACCTCATTTGGAGTATGCATCTGTCATCTGGTCACAACAATAAAGAAAATTAAAACACTGCCACTGAAAACATTCAGAACAGAATACAAGGATGATGAAAATAGTATTCATATTCTGGTAGATTATTGATGTTTGGGACTTCCATTATTTGCATATATGCCTTTTAAGTCAACATGACTCATATCTACCAAATAATCCATCAGCTAAGAACTAAGCAAGTCTTCCAATGATGCCACAGCACTCGCAACAAAATCTGGGATCATAGTTGATATTTTTTATAAAGCACTGTGACCCCAAGTGATACTGCATGCTATATTATATCCTAGCATGTTTTTAACATGCTGGAATATAGCAATCTAACGGACAGTATATCAAATTGTGATTCAACCTTAGTGTATGAATACACGTGGAAATGTTTTCAACAGTAAACTGTTGATCTACAATTTCTTTTATCAAGGGTGAATTTCAGTTTATTTATCATTAATTTTCTTTACAAAAAGAATAATTTGAAAAATCAATAATCCCCATTTTCTAAATAAATTAATCAATTTACACAATTTCATCTAAATACTGCCTGCTTGGTGCACTCACTCTCTCTCTCTCTCTCTCTCTCTCTCTCTCTCTCTCTCTCTCTCTCTCTCTCTCTCTCTCTCTCTCTCTCTAGTAATACAAGGGACTAAAATGTGTGGAAATATGTGGAGTAAGGGAAGAAAAATAATTTGAACTGGATGAAAACGTTGACCTCCCATATCAGAGGTGGAAGCCCTAAGCACTTGACCAGCCAATGGTTTATACTTCAGTAATATGTTATGACCCATTAACACAAATGTGACCATATTATATTGTTGTATATATAGGTTGGGTCGGCATGACGTCACGAGCTTAGCTACCTGCTTTCCGCCATATTGCGGAGGTGAAAACAATTGCATACCGTTTTTGTTTACCTATATTTTGTTTCTTATTTCTGTTTTCTGTTCAGAAATGTTACATGGTCTTATGTACAAGCAGGATTTAAAACCATATATGTGTGTTTGTCGAATGTTTTTAGACGTAATATATTTTAGGTTGATAAGGCAGGAAAGAAATCTCACTAGAACAATGGCGGTTGTTTTCACCTCGGCGGTCGTAACCATGCACTGAAAATATCCGGATGTGAAAACGTGCCCGGAATTCCGACCCAACCTATGGCAAGATTACAACTGATTAAACCAGAGAAAAACATTCATAAGACATAAAGGGTTACAACTGAGTGAGAGTCTGACCTTAGACCAGCGAAAGTTGGTCGCTAAGCCTTTTTTTTATTTTGACTTGGCAGCCGCCAAGTCAAAATAAAAAAAAGGCTTAGCGACCAATTTTCGCTGGTCTAGTCTGACCTCAGGTGACCTGTAACTGTTAGATCTTTTGTAGCAACAAATGTTAATGCCGTATATTACCACAACCCCCACCCACCTCGCAAATGATAAATACTGAATATAAATATAACGCGGTGATATCCTTCTGACACCGCGAGATAAACTAAATTCGACCACCATTCGATTATCGTTCGTTCAGAAAGAATTGATCATATACAATGTGTGAGCGAAAACGTGAGACGATCAATCGATAAAAAGACTGATTCGACTTACTAAGTTAATCAGTTACTGTGCGGGAGTAAAGGTCAGTAAACATGACGTAAATTGTTACGACCTCCCAAAATCCGTCATTTTTACGGGTAACACGGCCCGCCGTTTAATGGGCCTCTTCGCAGTTCTTCACCTCTACAGCATGTAATGTCAACAATAAAATAAGAGCCAGCACGCCAATATACCATGCATCCGAAAAAGAAAGTGGAGTAAATGTCACGTGATCGACAAAACGTACCTCCAAATAGAAGAGTCATTTTCATCACCATATCAATACTTCAGTACCGTAACTAGATACACTTCAACTTAAACTAGGGACTATGTAATTTATTGATAAGAATTCTCCGTAAATCCAATCACATTTATATATAAACTGGAAAAATATTCATCTTCATATAACAAAGGCTGAGTCTTGTCGCTTATTTTTAAGAAAAAGATTTTTAAAAATACATACTAAGCAGGAAAACATTAATAGTATTACTTCTACTGACACCATGTGCGATATTGGTTACGTTATACTTAAAATGTGCTTGCGCTACAGAAAGTAAAAAAAAATACAAAAATGGAAAAGAATACTAATATCTGACATCGCTCACTTGCTTCACATGACAGACTTCACTATTTCACAAAAGTAGACTTGTAGTCAGGGCATAAGGCTGACCAAGAGCAGGGCCCATGCAACCTTTAGGCATGCAATGGCAATGCTGCGTATTCGAAAGTTTATATTAATTAAAAGAGCGAGAAATTCGCGGGTGGATGCCGAGGGACCCAACGAAGCTCGAAGCCAAGGGGCCCTGCCATTGGTTAATACGGCACTGCTTGTATTGGGAAACATAATATCTCTCAAACTGTATATCATGCTGATTTAGCCTATTTTCTTAAATGATAATATTAGAAAAAGAACAAAAGTTTTCTCATTATTTATTTCATCGTAACTTGCAGTCGCTTGGAGGGGGAAGGTACGTCATTTCAACTTTTCTCAAGAGGGGGGGCAAAACAGCAAAACATTACGGAGTTGCTAATTTTCGTATATTGGCTACACAAATTTTACAGCACATGCAAATTCGAGGGTGGTGGTGTTAAATTACGTCGCGGGGGGGGGGCACAATGTGTGGGTCTAGACACAGATCAGTCTCACGCGTCAATCTAACAAATACAACAAACGTATAAAAATGTCTGGCGATGATACCATAGAATAGTATGAGAGTGATGCTGCAAAGCTACTCGATCAACAGCAAGAATATTGATTGCAAAGTTGATACAAAGTCACAAAAAGGTCTAACACATTACAATGCGTCAGAATGAACGTTAAAATATCACATCGGGCTTTCAATGAACATTTGCGTTGATGATTAAACTCACAAAAAGAAATAGCTGAAAGTTCCGAGTGTATTAAAATGACAACTAAGGCCACCATGGAGCCGATGGCGGCGCTCATGGGAACAGAGGAGGAATCTGGTTCAGTTTCCAAGAGAACCAAACTTACCAAGGATATCAAGAAAGTCACAACAGCAACTGAAAAAAGTATGGTGCGTTTGCTAGAGACAAATGGGTGTATATAAGAAGACGTTGAATAAACTGTTGTTGAACTTGAGAAGACGTTAGAGAGACACGTGCCAGAATACCAGACGTGCAACCCGAATACAAGTCAGAGTTAAAAACTCCATCCCAATTCTTGAACGAAGACGCTTGCCAGGAAATCTCAATACATCTATAAATTTCGCTCATAATAGAATCGACATCCGAATTGGTGATACTACAGAATAAAGCAACAAAGACAAAACCTAAACATATGGATAGTGAATAGACTAAACTGGTATTCAAGGAGTTTACTGGAAATAATCGAGCTACCGGTATTCAGTAGGCACATTTCGATCAAATACTGAATCCATATAGGGAATAAGAGTTTTACAAAGGTGAAGCGTCATAGAGAGATACTTTTTCTTTAAAGCTCAGTACCTCAGCCAGTGATACAAGAAGAACCTCAACTTAATTTACCACGTCAACATACAACAAAACAAAGTCCTGGGGCACTAATAGCTTGCCCAATCACTGAATACACAAGATAAATACCAGCGTAAATTTCGGGAATTCAGAAGCAAATTACGACAACAACCTAAAAAGGAATGTAGAACAAAGGAAGAAAGGATGGAGTGGCATAGACAACAAATAAAGAGTTTCTCTCAGAAAGGGTGGAGTGGCATAGACAACAAATAACGAAGTTTTTTTAGAAAGGATGGAGTGGCATAGACAACACATAAAGAGGTTCTCTCAGAAAGGGTGGAGTAGCATAGACAACAAATAAAGAAGTTCTCTTAGAAAGGATGGAGTGGCATAGACAACAAATAAACAGGCTCTCTCAGAAAGGGTGGAGTAGCATAGACAACAAATAAAGAAGTTCTCTCAGAAAGGATGGATTGGCATAGACAACAAATAAAGAGTTTCTCTTAGAAAGGATGGAGTGGCATAGACAACAAATAAACAGGTTCTCTCAGAAAGGGTGGAGTGGCATAGACAACAAATAAAGAGGTTATCTCAGGAGATAAAAATAAGGATGGAGTGGCATAGACAACAAATAGCAGTTCTCTCAGAAAGGATGGAGTGGCATAGACAACAAAATAAAGAGGTTATCTCAGGAGATAATAATAAGGATGGAATGCCATAGAAACAAATAAAGAGGTTCTCTCAGGAGATAATAATAATGGGCAGTACCTGTGCCTTAATCAACAAAACCCAATTCGGGAAACGGTCTGACCAGACCTATGAAAAAGGAGTTACACGAGGATGACACAAAGAAATATCTTCATCACTCTCACAACATGAAGAAGAACAACATATTTGGTATCAACAACTTTCTAATAATCATACCGAATCCGCAATCACTGGCAGAAGAACAAGCTATAATGGATAGTTACAGAAAAAAGAATTTAAAACACCATTAGGACAGAATTTGTGAGCAAAAGTATTAAGATTGAAATTTTCGCTAAATTGTATTAAAACAAATTTGTTATTACATGTAAGATTTCGGGTGTTCGCGCGTTATCAGTTTATAGTATTGTATAAGCCCCACTTGTGAAAGGGAAAGTGTTAAGTCCCCCTTTGTCAAGGGGTATTGTACAATATATAATAATAATAACTATAACCCACTCCCTTTTGGTACTCGTTATCTAAGAGATGACCACCCTCGATATAATTGTCCGGTTCGAGTATGTGAATAGGTAGAGTAAACTGAGCAAGTATATTGAACAAACAACTACGATTCCCCTTAAAGATAAACAAACAATTTAATCAATTACATACACAACTATGAAACTTCTTTCATTAGGAATAGACACTCTTTAGAAATAAACTTTCACCGAAAGTTTGAATTGAAACTAATTAGCCAATATATTACTGATAGCTTTAAATCATCATTGAATCGAGTGCTACAATCAAAGTCAAAGCCTTGTTCGATTTTCATAACCTGCTATTCCTCGATTCCATCACTGTTCAATTAAATGTTGGCTCTAGAAGTCACTTTCTCTCTAGACAATCTGTACCAGTGGATGTTTCCGCTGGATTCCAGACTTGTCCACTGTATCATGCGTTTACTGCAATTTCAGTTTCCCAATTTCTATTCCAAAGTGTACATCATAATTTACGTAACTTCACGATCTTCCAAAAAGACATTTTCTCCTTTTCAAAAGAAAATTAAAACAACCTAAGTCGCTCGTTACAATGGTTACAGTTGAGTTTTTCCATTATTCCTGTTCGAAAAATCAGATATTTCTATCAGTGATAACAACTTTACACATGTCCTCAAATGAATGTAGTTAAACAAATTGCTAATTCGTCATGCCTTGACCTAATACCGTAATGTACTACACAGCGAGGCGTTGAATTATTGCTTCGCCTTAATTTACACAGAGCATGAAATGAATACTGTCGCTAAATCATCTATGAAATCAAAATTCGGTGAATTCACATGTCTTCCTGTAAATCATTAACTAATGTAATACATTAAATTCTTAGAACATAATCAATATGCAAACAAGATGATAAATTCAAGAATTAACGTAACACTTCCTATTCATAACTCAGCATAGTGTTTTACGACATAAATTAACACTACGTCATTCTTAACTAAGAATTAAGCTAAGAATTCCAATTCATAATTCAAAAGCACATTATTATACAAATGTATCAAATGAAATCATGCAGGACCTGTAAACTACAGCAAACATCATATAAATTGCATGAACAATATACATTGAATTGTGACAGTACCGTTGTGTTTTTGTTGTGTGTCTCCCTTAGTTTGGTGGTTTTTCTGGACCACGATTCTTTAACGGACGTATTTCTCTAAAATAATATCCGGAGCCTTAATAAATAATTCTACCTCTGGTTCCTCTCTTGCAGAGAAATTTTCAGACTAATTTCTGATTTCGCTAGGCAGATATTATGTTCTACGAATTTTCGTGTGAAAACACAACCCTTATTTAACCGTGACCATTCAGAATCAAATGTATTTTCCCCCGCTTTCCTCTAAGAGTCGCTTACGTTTGGTCAGGATGACATGCTTGTTTTTAAGTAACAGAATCCCTGCGTTTTCTCAAGTTTGACACTTTTCGTGGAAAATGAAACTTTAAAATGTCACTAGCACTCAGTCTGATTGCTGAATAAACAAGGTTTAATTAGTACAACGGTCGCACTCTACTATACAGACCCCCAAACACACTTTGACACGGCGTGTCTTCATAAATCTAACTAATGGTCTCACCAAATGGTTTATTAATAGATCGACAAAAAGTACCTCCAAATACTGAAATTTGCCCCTTCACATTAAATTATATTGAAAGTAATTCTTCATTAGAATATATTGATATTAGAGCGTATATATTTCTGTACTACAACTGTATGCTACATTAATAACGATCGCACTTTACGAGCAAATGCAAAATACCTTAAAATACATTTCTCTTGTATACAGTGGTAAGCAATTTCTATTTGGTGGAAAGTTGCTAAACATGGAAATTCCTAAATCCCTAATAGAAAAGTAAGATAGATGATTCACGCGTTTCCAATGGGAAAGATCGAGAGTCCTTTGTTCTGATTCAGTTTGAGCGAACATTCGCACTGTGAATAATTTGAGAGCAGGCTTAATTAATGCTTTCATCGAGTGTCAAAATACCTATGTCTTTCCTTAGAAGTAGATAATCATTTTTGTTTGTAATCTTCTTTAAGGAATAGGTACTTTTTAATATTTGAGATTTTAACTGTAAAGTTCATATTAGTTACTTTGATTTTATATTATAATGAAATGGAATGTTTAATTGCTTCAAAGAATTTATATTCATCTGTAGTTATGGTATGTATTGTTAGAGCAGACGAATTCGATAACAACTTCATGTTTAGATTTAATTGCAGGGGGGGAGATTCTTTAAGTAATAAAGTATAATGTTTTAGTAACCAATTCCAAATTAGTATAAATTAAATTTGGCAAGGAGCGTTTCTTCAAAATGATTGTTGCATTAATAACAACTATTGAATTCTGTACTCTTTGTCTATCATCAAGTTAATTGAGGCTTAATCGTCTGTATTAGATCATAAAATGTAGCAATTATACAAATGTACGAAGTTGGTAAGATCGAAGAAAAAGTGTTTTCTTATCTGTATTTTGTGTCTTTTAACTATATATATATATATATATATATATATATATATATATATATATATATATATATATATATATATATATATATATATATATATAATTCGTTCATCGAGAGTGAGGACCAGGCACAGAGTAAAATGACATTTGACTGAGGATTCTTTGTAGTTAAACGGTCATTAGGAACTTTCTGAGGACATTTGGTTTAGTTATGCAGAAGCCACTCCTGATATTGCAGGTGCATATCACAAACTGGTCGTGGATGGGTCGGCATCAAAATAACACAGGTCGGCAAATTTCCCAACAAGGCTTTCATACGTTGTGCTTAATTTATTACTTTTCACTGGAACACCTGTAGTTGTCTAAACAGTCTGTCGTTAACAAATATTTTCATGCACGAGTAGGTAATACTGGTGGTGGTTATCAATGCAATGATGTCATGACTCTGTTGTTGGAAAGTGCTGGTAGTTGAATTAGGGTCATCATTGCAAACAGTTACTGTAGAAAATTGGTAGTATTTACTATTAAACCTGTTACGTCATTTACATAATATCACGAAGTGAAGGCCGGCCGTACTGAATATTAATTTGTGGAAATAAAACAAGCAACCAAAAACAATTGTGGAGTCACACTGAAACTTTCTCCAGCAAAATTAACTGGATGTGTCACCGTGTGGTTGATCCAGTTAAATACAGTCCAATACAATAACACTTCAGGAAATTATCCAAGTAACATACATGCAAAAGACTGGTGGAATATTTCAATTCCTTGAAGCGATTTCATCAGCAGCGTCTATAGCGGTTGTAAGAGCAGCAGCGTTATTGGGCCATTTGCATCATGAATGGTTTAAAAATAGCGTGTGTGGCCATATAAAAATTGAAGAGGCCTTCGATTATCAGGTGCTGTCGTCTAATACCCTCATTTGACTATTCCAATACAATCTCGTTGGGATGGTCATCTTCCTGTTGCACTGGAGCATTCACCTGTTGCACTGAGCATTCACCTGTTGCACTGGAGCATTCACCTGTTGCTCTGGAGCATTCACCTGTTGCACTGGAGCATTCATCTGTTGCTCTGGAGCATTCACCTGTTGCACTGGAGCATTCACCTGTTGCACTGGAGCATTCACCTGTTGCACTGGAGCATTCATCAACCCCGTAAACAGGTATTGATTTCACATCAAAGTACGCATATTATTCTGTGTGTATTAACATTTACAGACGTTACTCAGCTTGACGGCACGGTACTGATGTGGATCAGGGCCAATTTGTCATCAAATCAGATATGTCGAGTTTACTAATCGTGTTGTTAGTGGTGTCGATCCGTTTGAGCTTGATATTTTTGAAGACCAAACTGGTAAACTATAAACGTCAAACGTACACTTTTAAGATATTTTTGTAAAGTTTAAAGGTCACTCTGTCTTAAAACAATCGGGCTAACCTCACTGATAATGGAGGAATCAGAGTCGCTCATATCGAAGCAATTATTGATGCCGAGGTTACGAGACAATACCTGGATAATCAAACCGGTATGTGATCGCCCAACCACATGAAGTATTGTTTTGGATTTTTTAATATAAATCAAAGGAGGAGAAAAATTTAAATGGCAACTTTTACAAACGATCGATTTATTTTAACTACTCTTTGCTAAAGGTTTTGATGGAACAAAAGTCAAAGCTTAAAGGTATGCGATCATACCTGTTTATCATAACGGTAACGAAATGTACGTGTGATCGAATAGGAATTTTCAAAAGTAATTAGCAGCAGCTTGATTGCTCATATGTAAGGCCAATATCATTTGTTTCCAGGTCAGATAACGAAGTTAATACATTTTTAAACAATTGCATTGTCAGCATCCTAAGTCGCCGGAGATGAAATTCAGTTGGAATTCGGTATTTATCATGACGGAGACTAAAGTGTCTTTGGTTTTTCTGTTTAAGATTAGATTTCTGTCATTTTATACAAGTAATAAAATCTGACAGCGGTGATGTGGTTGCTGGACTGAACGAGATGTTGGTTCAGCAGGTAGCAGATGTTAATATTGATAAAAGTTTTGCTCTACTTCTCGAGGAATATCTTTGTCAAAGCGGCGTTACCAAATCCTCATATGAATCGTCATATAATTTTGTTAAGAGTCAAATCGAAATTGCCATTGGATTCACCCTGATTTACCTAAGCCATCTCGAGGACAGTTTGGAATCACGTGAATACATCGAAGCGTTAACTTCACCGGCATATGCAAAAACACTTCGGGATTGTTTATACAATGGTGAATTGGCTTTCGTCTATGTATTCACTCCAGTTATATTCACGATCAAACATTTAAAACCAACTTTGACTCAAATAAGAAAAGAAAGGTCTTGGCTGTTATTCATCTAAGACACATTTGTCGGGTAATTGTTACTGAGCTAAGACATCATAATCTTATATGTCAAAGGTTCTGGCGTAATAGTTGTTTTGTGTGAAAGGATGTCCATAATGCACAATCGCCAGAGATTGAAGCGTTCCCTAGGTAAAACTTTGTGTTATAATTAAATGGCAGTTTTGACAGTAAAATGGAATACCTGGATAGAGGTGTGTATGCATATTGCGCCTGCGCGTGTTGATGAGACCTGACAAGTTCAGCCTGTCTGCTAATTCTAATACGCGATTTCCTTATTATTATGCTTTTTTAAAACTATGACAGACCTGTGGTCATACCGACGTCTTAAAACAACGATGCAGAGCAATAGTTGCGAAATGGAATTACATATAGTATCGCGCTGATTCTAAAATACAAACGCTTGAATTTGTAGTAGCCCGAGTTTCCTCCGACCCTTGCCACATCAATTTTTATATAAATCTCCAAATATCAAACATGGAGTGGCAAGGGTCAAAGGAAACTCAGACTATGATCGTGAATACTATTTGCAGTCTTACTGCAGCAGCAACTATTGGTCATGGTCTGACTGTTATCACGACCACATCAACCATTGTAGGTGCACCAATAAATATTATTGTCAGAACTATATCAATAGTAACCGGTGTCTCTGGTGCTTCTAGTACATTAATTTCATTGCGACTGCATTCACAAATACACCCATTCCGATTTGCTTGCCTCCAAACAAAAATATATATTTACGATCAGTAAATTTTATTCAGCCGCGATCAAAGATTAAACTTGAAGCTCAATATCATTTTTTACAAACTTTGACCGCTCAAGTGGCCTACTGGTGAGAGCATCCACCTCAGATGCGGAATGTCGTGGAATCGATCCCCGGCCTAGTTATATCAAACACTTGTACATATGATATTAATAGCTTCCCCACTAGGCACTCAGCATTAAGAGGCTAGTGTTAAATGAATTAAATAAATTCCTTATATGAGGGCCTCAAGGTAGATTAGTTCTTAGCTAATTGTGTTACCCTCTTTAAATAAAGTCATTACTAGGAGTGGTCGGCCTGGTGTCAGGATAATGTGAATGGGTGAGACATCATGCTGCATGTCTGCGGAATGATGCCCCCAGTGCTAGACATCACTATAAATTACCCCACTGCAGACATCGTAGCGATATGACTGAAAAATTGTTAAAGCTACGTTAATAATACACATCACACAGACATACATAAAACTTGTTTAAAAGTTTATTTACAAATGCCAAACTGAAAGGAGGTCCCGAGCGTAAATCCAATGGCCACGCGTTTGCTAAGTAAATTGTCGCAGTGGCAGATACTTGAAAATTGATACATTTAAAAAAACAAAAAGAATTTATAGCAATGAAATTGTTTACTGTACCACCAGATTATTAATTTTTTATATATGTTAAAACGTTTGCTAATTATTCGCATGTTTTACACCTTGCTTAAAGAAACAGGTTTGTTTCATTAGGATTTTAGTAGCTTTTAAATAAAATTCAGTCATATCGCTACGATGTCTGCAGTGAGGCAGCTTAAAGTGATGTATATCAATGGGGCATCATGCCTCAGATATGTAGCATGATGTCCCACCCAGTCACATTATCCTGATACCAGGCCGACCAGTCCTAACACTAACCTCTTAATGCTGAGCGTCCAGCGAGGCAGCTGTTAGTACCATTTTTGTAAGTCTCTGGTATGACTCTGCAGGAGAACGAACCCACGACCTCCCACTTCCGCGGCGGACGCTCTAACCACTAGGCCACCGGAGCGGTGTAAAGAAACAGGTATAATATGATATAATGAATCTATTATATCGAATCTCAAACAAAGTATGTGAACACTTTCCAAATTCGTAGCCTGTATTTGGCACTTAAGACAACCCGAAATCTTAAGAAAGGCAAAATTTATGGGGAAATAATGAATACCGAACTTATTCCCTGATGGATACCCCCCCCCCAAAAAAAAAAAAAAAAAAACTTAAAATAAATTTTTTTAAAAAAATCTTGGGACGACTAAAGGCAAAAAAGAAAGATACATTCGCATTTCTTAGCAGTAGTATATGGGGGCACTCTAGCGTCAAGGGAAAATCCAGTCAAAAAGGGCTTGGGCAAATCTAGCGTCAAGGGGAATTTAACATGGGGAAATGTAACTAGGAGTGAATGGGGAATTGAACATAGCGACAAGGATTGGGTCACTTTAGCGTCAATGGGACCGTAACGTTAAACATGGATATATTAGAATTGGTGTCAATGGGAATTTAACATAAGAATCTCACCTGAAGTTCTAAGGGAATTGAACATTGGTGACTTCATTGTGTTTAAAGAGGGTCGAAACTATTTATAGGGTAAAAAAGACTTGTAGGGAGAAAGGGCTGATAGGGACAAACATAGACATACAGAAAGAAACATGGGTTCAAAACATTTATTCAAGTATATACATAGGCTCTCTGGCCTGTGCTTTGGTCTAAGCACTATCCATTTAAAACATTCAAATCTGAACATAGAACAAATCTTTGATCTAGAAAAAAAAATACTTTTATAATTAAATTGAATGCCTTCAAAAAGACCTCACTTTACATACAACGCATACGCATTTCATATAAGAATTTTACTTTTCATACAACAATTAATATCCATTTTTAAGAAAAAAGCTAAACCAAAACAAGTAACAAACAATCAAATAGAAGAAAGTTCATGTTGCTTTCTATATCCGTCACACACATGGTTTAAAATCTGGTCAGCTATCGCTTGTGTCCCAGCGTAGATGTTTCCCATTACGTACCCTTTTCATTCGTAAATCTGCTTGAGTCTTACGCTCGATACTTGGTGTGTGAAATGATTCATCTTTCTCGCTTGGCAGTGTTAGTCACAATGAACTATTGGTCTTGGACGATGTCCCTTTTTATATGCTGCCCAATCTCGACGTGACCGTACGGTAAAGTGAAGTGATTGGGAAGCCGCACTCTCTTCTGGTACACGATTTGATAGACTTTTTCCAAAGACCTACCGACGATTTGGTGTGTGGCTAACCGTACGATCTTGTGCGGTTCGTGGGTAGTCACTTTAAAAGTTTCATCCTGTCCAGACTGCAAGGCTTCTTGTAGTACGTCAAAGTTCACCACTTGACTGGTGCGATAATTGAGAGTCAATCCTTTTACTTTACATTCGGTGTGCATATCTCCTTGTAGGTCTCGGTATTCGTAGCCGTAATTTTTAGGACCACCACTTGCAAAACTTAGAATCTTATCGTCGGGATGTTCATCGGTCCAGGCTTCTAAACGGTCTCCTTCGATGGTAGGGTTGCACTGGTTGGGTCGGTGAATGTAGATGCAACTGTCTGTGTCAAAATACAGGACGCGATCTCCTAGCAGTTCTAACACTTCGTACAATTTTAAGCGAGCGTGGGCTGTCACGTAAGCCGCAATGATGACATTTCCAAATTTGTCGGCTTCTACAAAGTCTAGTTCTACATCGTAATTGACTAAGATCAAGTCCTCACGAATGACGTCCACGTGTTTGATGACTTTGGTTTTGTCGTGAATCATCTGGAAGTAGCGGGAAGGTTCGGACAAATACTCCGTCTTGGGTAAAGACGGTCGTTGTGCCATTTTACCCCACAAACAATTGAGCATGACTTTGGCAAACGATCGCCTTCCTTCGTTTTTCTCGATGTGGTCTAAAGTGATGCCTTCCTGCTCCCGATATTTTTCTTTGAATATATTTTGGTCTTCGGGAGTGTGGCACCAGGACGGATAGCCGCTAGCTTCTTGTTTTAGTTTTAAAAAAGCATCCACGTAGTCTGCAAAAATACCTTTCTGTGTCTCGTTGCCCTTATGGTATTGTTGTGTCTTGGGAAAGTGGTAAATTTCGTGCACTTCTAACAGTCGGTATCCCAGGTCCCGAGCTTTAAACAATTCCACGCTCACCCACGTTCCTGTCAAGGCGCGTTCTTCCAGGCTGTGCTGACAAGGTTGATCTTGGTTGCACGTTTCGGCACATGTGCGACACAAAGGAAACATCAGTTTCCCTTGGCAATGGTGAGGTAAAACGGGATGGTACAAGTCTGTGGGAGGCAAGACTTTGCACTTGATCAATCCTTCATACTGACGTATGTGGTCCAAGTCAATGTGTTCTGTCATCAGTTCTGGGTGCCCTACGGGAAAGTGACTATATTTGCAGACGTACGGATACAGCGAACACACGTCCAAGTATTTGATTTCTTCTCCTTTCTCTTCATCCGCTTGGTACAGCAAACAAGTAGCATTCGTTCGTCCTCCGTACAAACTATCCCGAGGGTTCAATGGGTCCACCATCTTGCAACTTTCTACGATGCGTTTAAACTCGGGATCAGTTTTCAAACGCTGATCATACTCGTGTTCCCACATTTCCACCACCTGGTATCCTTGCTGTTCTAACTTGAAACGTCGTTGACAAGTTGTCTGGTACAAATCTTCCATAGTCCGTTGTAAAAATTGATTTTTGGTGTCACGCTGAGGGTAGCACATAGGGCATCCGTGAAATAAGCATCCGTTAAACTCGTACACAATTTGAGGGTTTTTTAAGTCCCAACCATCCACCGAATACGTTCCGATGGTCTTTTCGCCTCCTCCGTTGCGAGAGTGTTGGATCCATTTATTTTCCTTGTCACACAAGTAATGGAGCCATCGTAGGGCTTTGCCAGAGTATTGCCGTTTGACAAAGTTCGTCGTTTGAGGACTGATGACAGCTAGAGTATTTTCAGGCATGAAGCATTTTCGGTACACTAAGGAACATGCTTTGGCGATGGTACAAGCTTCTTTCAAAGGATCGATCCCTCCGTACTCCATTAACATTTCTCGAAATTTTCCACAGCAACGTCGTAAAATGTCCACGTCAGATCGACAGTACTTTAACATTTCTTCTTGAAAGTCAAAAGGGTCCGAGGCGTGAGTCTGGTACCAAGCGAAAAAAGCTTCTCGCTGTTCGGTACGCATGTTGTCGGGGTCGTAATAGTGAGCCTCCGGCAAATGGGGTAGAACGGTACGCTGATTGGCTTCGGTATTGAAAAAGTGTGGAAAATAACCTTTAGCCATTTCTGGCATTACAAACGTTTTAGGCATGCGACTCAATGGCATGGCCAAGTAACTCATCGAATCTTTAAACTGCACTTGTCCTACTTGCATGTAAATGATTTTGGCTCCGTTCAAAGTCACTTTAGGACGTTCGGTACTTTGTTCCGTATAGTATCTGAGCAGAAATTGCCCATCGTATCCCGAGAAATTGTGAGCCATGACCGTGGCGTGGCGATGACAATCTCCGTAACGTTCGATGTCTTCTGGACTCCACGTCTCATCGATGGGGTTTAAGATCCATTGGGCAAAATTGACCAAGGTGTTTGACCCTCGAAATATTTTTTCACGTCCTCCAGGAATCTTGCTACAGTGAGGGCAATGACTAAAGATGGGCTCTTGGATACACTGATCGCACGCTCGATGAGCCACGCAGAAATTGGGAATGTGAGTACCGGTCTCTTGCATGCATTCGAAATCAAAAAAGATAAAATTTCCTTTTTTCTGGGTATCTTCTGGTTGGGGTTGGTATTTTTGAATGAAGCATTCGTGATCCAAATCCACGATTTGGCGACAAATGTGACATAGTTTCTTACCTCGACAAACGTGTAACTTGGCACTATTGGTACGTATGCCTTGTCCACAAGTAGGGCACAATCTCAGGAGTTGACAAGCATTTTTCTGCTGTGAACCTTGCATCTTCAAATGTTGTTGGTAACAGGTAGGACTGACAAAAGTGCGCTGACAAACATGGCAATGCACTCTTTCTTTTCCTTTGTCCAGACAAGGTTTAGAGGCCAAACATCCCTCACATTTTGATCCACAATACTTGTGTTGTTCTCGATTGTTATAACCATAGTCACATTTTTCACAGTAGTAACTGTATCCCAGGAATCCAGTGATACTGGTAATGGTATCAAAATGCTCATCGTGATGATAGACGTGAATGTATTTTCCGTCTTTGAAATCGTGGCCTCGAAACAAAAGAGGTCCACGCACTTCTTGAGGGTGTACTTTCAAGGTGTAACGTGGAGCCAAGACGTCTTGCAACTTTTGCATTTCTGGAATGCCGCAAAGGGTGTCTTTGGATATCCCCGCTTGCTGTAACAGGAGTTCTGCTTCACTTCTTTGTTTGGCTCGGTCCGATTGTTGAATAGTTTTCCAGGCTCTTTTCCATTCTGCCGTGTCGTTCTTGTTGGCATACGTTCGTCCCACGACGACAGCACGGGCTAAACACATCTGGTCTTGAGGATTGTTAATTCGGACGAGGCTTAGTTTGGTGTTGCGAAGGTTGTCGACCAATAATACTTTTTTGCGTCCTGTCCCCTGGGGAAGAGACACGTGGGTCATGAACAGTGTGCTTTTTCCGTCGGCGATGTGAAACTTGTCATTGGATTGTTGCACATGTTGAATCTTGTCGATGACTTTAGAAGGTGTCAGTTCTGATGGACTGCTAAACTCGATCCAAACAGGAGACTTCAAACCGTCGTGATGAATGGAAAGTGTCAAGCGATCGTCTTCTTTGCATTGGCATCGTAGTTTCAGTGAGGTTAACAAAGAGTCCCACAAATCGGCGATGAACCCTTCTGCTTTCTCCAAAGGTACTTCCGACTTGAAATCTTTAATTTTCACTGTGTACCTGTAGGCTGTAGTTCTAAATTTTCTAGAGGAGCGTTTTTCCGTCTCTCAAATGTGGTAATACGTTTCGGGTGATACTGGTGGACTTTGGTTTGGAATATGCTCTCTCGGTCTGGCCCCAGATGTGGAAGGTATCGGTTCAGGTTCGCTCATGTCTTCGATTTGAGCAAACACTTCTTTACGTGTGTGAGGCGATACGTCACGTCGCTGCCTCTTACCTTCTTCTTCTCTCTCACTGAAATCGTGCGATCGTTTCATCCCAATTACTGATTCAGAAATGATTTAACTAAGTTCGATTTCTCTTTATATATACCCCTATGTACCTCTAGTTATGATAATGACTTGGTATATTTCACAAGGGCAAGTGAAAGTCCAACAGTTTGGAAGCCCTGGATGACTTATGCAAACGACAATAGTACGTCTGAAACACCTCATGCATCTTGACGACCCTTCGATTTAAATCCTACCACGAAAAGAAAAAGGTTGCAAGAAAAGGAAAAAAAAACTAGACAGTTGGTGTCATCAAGAGCTCCAGAGACTGTACTGTACTGCTAGAACACGTACGTACTCCATCTAGAAAACATCGCTACTTGACTACAATGTCTCATTCTCTTTGTCACTTCTACTTTGCTGTTGATCGCGATATCTACCAACCCTGATTTAACACACGTCTTTCTTCATTTGATATTTAAAAAAAATAATAAACCCATTTTTAAAATAACTACCCCTTTTTGACAACAGCGACGATGTCTCCTCCTACTCTTACTACTGTTGCTACACCTACAACGGCGATTTTTCATCAGACCAAAGCATGAGTCAGAGTAAGTTAGTGAAGTTGTGCGGAGGTGTATAAACAACAACTGTCAAGACCCTATGTTCCAGTTATGTTTGTGACAATAATTTGTGATACTTCATATTTTCTAAAGTGTAAATGTGTGCAAGTCGTACAAAAGTTATGTGATTATAGCTTTTGACACTTTGCATAGGTACTTCACTTCATAAGTGTCAAGAAAAAATTACTATCAGATTTTTACCATTATACAAAACACGCACGCACTTGCAATGTGACATGAATCTGCACTTCCATATTTGTGGATATCCCACAGACCCGGCCCAACATACAGAGTTGGCTAAGAACTGTAGGAACTGTAGGAATATCACACCATTGTTTCAGAAATACCAACAACAAAAATTATGTGTATCTTCCCCGTTCCACCCTTTATTAGTGTTTGGGTATGTTCTCTAAAAACACAAACAATATGGAACAAAATTAAATTTTGAATTACAAATTCTCTCTTTATAAATTTTTTCTTGTGCATGTCAGATTACATTCAATGCCTTCTCCAAGTGAAAGACATTTCTATATGTCTTTGCGTTTGTTAAATTCGGTTGTTTGTTTTTTGGGTGTTAGTAATCGGTTATATTTAATTCTATTTTTTTATGTAATTTTTCTTTTATAGAAGATGTAAGATTGTTGATTGCTGTAACGGTATATATTTTGTTTAGTCTATTGCTGCAAAAAGAAAATATATATAGCAAAGGGCTTAAGTTTGTTCATATTTTTATTATTTCAAGCTCTACAAAACGTACAAAGTTTGTTTTGCAAGAGAATTGAAACTTAAACTTGCGCAGACGTGAAGGAAAACATACCTTTGTTACAAAAGTTTGCACTCTGTGTTCATTCTAATCATGCTTGCCTTATATCTTTGTGTTTTAGATAACACATTTCTTCTGATGTAAATACATGCATCTCTGGACAGACAGATTGGGTTATCATCATTGAGGTTCACTGTACTTTAGTTTATTTACTTTATACAAACCCCAAATTCACTAGTTTAACAAAAAATACCACTCAGTACTATGTTATTTCTCTCTACCAAGGCAAATGTGTTTATGTCAAAGTGAGAAAGTATTTTCTTGTCAGTTTTAAAACTCGAACAATAATTGCGCAGTTAAGTGGTTGATGTGTCATGAAGAAATGGTACAATGCGCAACAAAGGGATTGTAAGTTCACACTCCAATCTGTCTGCGCTGCAAATGAATCAATGCATGAGCCTAGGCAAAACAATGCGTCAGTCGTTAGAAGCAATTTATTGGCTACACTTTTTTTTCTACCCTTTTAGCTTCAAAATGCCCTCACTCGTTCTTAGTACAGTGACAAGATAAGAAGTATTTCTTCTGCGCCTGACCACTACAATACCTACCTTGAATTTCGAACCAAACAATGCGTCACTCATTGTAAGTGATTTCATTGGCAAACCGATATTTTCCACCGCCTTTGCTTCAAATCGACTTCAGTTGTTATTCTCACAGCGAGAAGATAAGGCGTGTAGATCTGTACCTGTTCACTAGTCACTTTCCAAACACTGAAACTTATGCACAAATAATCGCACCATCGTTGAAATGTCAGTCTTATTGCGAATTACACCAAAACATGTTTGGATGAACTATTCTGTGAGAACTTCACAAAATGTTTTTGACAGAATGATTTTAGTAGGCTATGTCTGCAATTCATTCTTGTGATATTTTACAATAGTGATTTATTTCCTAAAGGAATAAGTATGTCAGTGAGATGTGTGTGAAATTTCGTAAGGAAAATATACTATACAAAACGTTAGAGTCGTGATATTTTTAAAAGTAGGAATAACATTCTCTCTTTCTCTCTCTCTCTCTCTCTCTCTCTCTCTCTCTCTCTCTCTTAGCAATTTTTTTTAAATCTAATGGCATCTGTTCCTGTTTTGAAGATACCTCTCCAAAATTGTGAACTGTAGTCACCATAATTACGTAAACTGTTCCGTCTGTCATGTAAATTTGTTTACAAAACTTACACCCTAAAATTATAGAACGATTTTTTCTTCTATCAGTAAATCATTGTATGAAACAAAATCTTGAGTTGACTTCAATTTGTGCAATTCAAGTATCTTAGCTTTATCCTATTTTTACACACTACAATGTGTCATGAAAATAATTATAATTTTTTTCTTCTTCTTCCAAAAGGCAGCAAACACAGGGCTTTTTCAAGAATGACGCGAGTGACATTACACTGTATAACCCTGCCTATGGTTAACTCTAAATTCTGAAAGCGAAACATGCGTTCAGAACAATTGTAGCAATTTTCGACCTATTTCTCTCAGTTTAGACTGTCGATAGAACAAGGCACATTTTGGTACTGCATCTTTTCCATACCCTTAAATTTGTGAAAACTGCAACATTGTTGGTAGCATGTGCTGCGAAACACAGGATACCTCGTACATTTTCGATCCACAGCAAAATGTTAAGTAGGCAATTGACAATACGTACCGCACTATCTTCTGTATAATATTGATGCATGAATGAATGAAAACAATGTGCGTTGGTCTTTATTAACGTTGTCCTTATCATACCGCAAAAAAATAACAGACTCCAAAATGGTGTCCTACTTTTTGTATTTATTTACCAGTAATGTTAGCTATGTCTACCCATTTCTCAAACACTCCAGGCTAAAATATCGCCCAATCTACTGTTACCCATTTCAGTACAATTTGTGTGCGTGCTGTTGCTTTAGAAAAAAAAATATGTTATACTTATTGTAATGGTTATATAAAAAAACACCCCAAAATGGTGTTTAACGTTGTTTTTTTTAACCATTTATTTTTTCTTTCTTTCTTTCTAAAACTTACACCTGTCCACTAGTCACTTTCCAAACAATAAAACTTATGCACAAAAAATCGCACCATCGTAGAAATATCAGTCTTATTGCGAAATACACCAAAACATGTTTGGATGTACTATTCTGTGAGAACTTCACAAAACGTTTTTGACAGAATGATTTTAGTAGGCTGTCTGCATTTCATTCTTGTGATATTTTACAATAGTGGTTTATTCCCTAAAGGAATAAGTATGTCAGTGAGATGTGTGTGAAATTTCGTAAGGAAAATATACTATACAAAACGTAAAAGAGTCGTGATATTTTTAAAAGTAGGAATACCATCTCTCTCTCTCTCTCTCTCTCTCTCTCTCTCTCTCTCTCTCTCTCTCTCTCTCTCTCTCTCTCTCTCTCTCTCTCTCTCTCTCTCTCTCTCTCTCTCTCTCTCTCTCTCTCTCTCTCTCTCTCCGTCCAAGCAATTTTTATTGAAATCTAATGGCATCTGTTCCTGTTTTGAAGATACGTCTCTTAAATTGTGAGCTGTAGTCACCATAACAGTGTGATGTCACTCGCGTCATTCTTGAAAAAGCCCTGTGTTTGCTGCCTTTTGGAAGAAGAAGAAAAAAATTATAATTATTTTCATGACACATTGTAGTGTGTAAAAATAGGATAAAGCTAAGATACTTGAATTGCACAAATTGAAGTCAACTCAAGATTTTGTTTCATACAATGATTTACTGATAGAAGAAAAAATCGTTCTATAATTTTAGGGTGTAAGTTTTGTAAACAAATTTACATGACAGACGGAACAGTTTACGTAATTATGGTGACTACAGTTCACAATTTTGGAGAGGTATCTTCAAAACAGGAACAGATGCCATTAGATTTAAAAAAAATTGCTAAGAGAGAGAGAGAGAGAGAGAGAGAGAGAGAGAGAGAGAGAGAGAGAGAGAGAGAGAGAGAGAGAATGTTATTCCTACTTTTAAAAATATCACGACTCTAACGTTTTGTATAGTATATTTTCCTTACGAAATTTCATACACATCTCACTGACATACTTATTCCTTTAGGAAATAAATCACTATTGTAAAATATCACAAGAATGAATTGCAGACATAGCCTACTAAAATCATTCTGTCAAAAACATTTTGTGAAGTTCTCACAGAATAGTTCATCCAAACATGTTTTGGTGTAATTCGCAATAAGACTGACATTTCAACGATGGTGCGATTATTTGTGCATAAGTTTTAGTGTTTGGAAAGTGACTAGTGAACAGGTAGAGATCTACACGCCTTATCTTCTCGCTGTGAGAATAACAACTGAAGCCGATTTGAAGCAAAGGCGGTGGAAAATATCGGTTTGCCAATGAAATCACTTACAATGAGTGACGCATTGTTTGGTTCGAAATTCAAGGTAGGTATTGTAGTGGTCAGGCGCAGAAAAAATACGTCTTATCTTGTCACTGTACTAAGAACGAGTGAGGGCATTTTGAAGCTAAAAGGGTAGAAAAAAAAGTGTAGCCAATAAATTGCTTCTAACGACTGACGCATTGTTTTGCCTAGGCTCATGCATTGATTCATTTGCAGCGCAGACAGATTGGAGTGTGAACTTACAATCCCTTTGTTGCGCATTGTACCATTTCTTCATGACACATCAACCACTTAACTGCGCAATTATTGTTCGAGTTTTAAAACTGACAAGAAAATACTTTCTCACTTTGACATAAACACATTTGCCTTGGTAGAGAGAAATAACATAGTACTGAGTGGTATTTTTTGTTAAACTAGTGAATTTGGGGTTTGTATAAAGTAAATAAACTAAAGTACAGTGAACCTCAATGATGATAACCCAATCTGTCTGTCCAGAGATGCATGTATTTACATCAGAAGAAATGTGTTATCTAAAACACAAAGATATAAGGCAAGCATGATTAGAATGAACACAGAGTGCAAACTTTTGTAACAAAGGTATGTTTTCCTTCACGTCTGCGCAAGTTTAAGTTTCAATTCTCTTGCAAAACAAACTTTGTACGTTTTGTAGAGCTTGAAATAATAAAAATATGAACAAACTTAAGCCCTTTGCTATATATATTTTCTTTTTGCAGCAATAGACTAAACAAAATATATACCGTTACAGCAATCAACAATCTTACATCTTCTATAAAAGAAAAATTACATAAAAAAATAGAATTAAATATAACCGATTACTAACACCCAAAAAACAAACAACCGAATTTAACAAACGCAAAGACATATAGAAATGTCTTTCACTTGGAGAAGGCATTGAATGTAATCTGACATGCACAAGAAAAAATTTATAAAGAGAGAATTTGTAATTCAAAATTTAATTTTGTTCCATATTGTTTGTGTTTTTAGAGAACATACCCAAACACTAATAAAGGGTGGAACGGGGAAGATACACATAATTTTTGTTGTTGGTATTTCTGAAACAATGGTGTGATATTCCTACAGTTCTTAGCCAACTCTGTATGTTGGGCCGGGTCTGTGGGATATCCACAAATATGATAGTGCAGATTCATGTCACATTGCAAGTGCGTGCGTGTTTTGTATAATGGTAAAAATCTGATAGTAATTTTTTCTTGACACTTATGAAGTGAAGTACCTGTGCAATGTGTCAAAAGCTATAATCACATAACTTTTGTACGACTTGCACACATTTACACTTTAGAAAATATGAAGTATCACAAATTATTGTCACAAACAGAACTGGAACATAGGGTCTTGACAGTTGTTGTTTATACACCTCCGCACAACTTCACTAACTTACTCTGACTCATGCTTTGGTCTGATGAAAAATCGCCGTTGTAGGTGTAGCAACAATAGTAAGAGTAGGAGGAGACATCGTCGCTGTTGTCAAAAAGGGGTAGTTATTTTAAAAATGGGTTTATTATTTTTTTTAAATATCAAATGAAGAAAGACGTGTGTTAAATCAGGGTTGGTAGATATCGCGGTCAACAGCAAAGTAGAAGTGACAAAGAGAATGAGACATTGTAGTCAAGTAGCGATGTTTTCTAGATGGAGTACGTACGTGTTCTAGCAGTACAGTACAGTCTCTGGAGCTCTTGATGACACCAACTGTCTAGTTTTTTTTTTTCCTTTTCTTGCAACCTTTTTCTTTTCGTGGTAGGATTTAAATCGAAGGGTCGTCAAGATGCATGAGGTGTTTCAGACGTACTATTGTCGTTTGCATAAGTCATCCAGGGCTTCCAAACTGTTGGACTTTCACTTGCCCTTGTGAAATATACCAAGTCATTATCATAACTAGAGGTACATAGGGGTATATATAAAGAGAAATCGAACTTAGTTAAATCATTTCTGAATCAGTAATTGGGATGAAACGATCGCACGATTTCAGTGAGAGAGAAGAAGAAGGTAAGAGGCAGCGACGTGACGTATCGCCTCACACACGTAAAGAAGTGTTTGCTCAAATCGAAGACATGAGCGAACCTGAACCGATACCTTCCACATCTGCGGCCAGACCGAGAGAGCATATTCCAAACCAAAGTCCACCAGTATCACCCGAAACGTATTACCACATTCGAGAGACGGAAAAACGCTCCTCTAGAAAATTTAGAACTACAGCCTACAGGTACACGGTGAAAATTAAAGATTTCAAGTCGGAAGTACCTTTGGAGAAAGCAGAAGGGTTCATCGCCGATTTGTGGGACTCTTTGTTAACCTCACTGAAACTACGATGCCAATGCAAAGAAGACGATCGCTTGACACTTTCCATTCATCACGACGGTTTGAAGTCTCCTGTTTGGATCGAGTTTAGCAGTCCATCAGAACTGACACCTTCTAAAGTCATCGACAAGATTCAACATGTGCAACAATCCAATGACAAGTTTCACATCGCCGACGGAAAAGCCACACTGTTCATGACCCACGTGTCTCTTCCCCAGGGGACAGGACGCAAAAAAGTATTATTGGTCGACAACCTTCGCAACACCAAACTAAGCCTCGTCCGAATTAACAATCCTCATGACCAGATGTGTTTAGCCCGTGCTGTCGTCGTGGGACGAACGTATGCCAACAAGAACGACACGGCAGAATGGAAAAGAGCCTGGAAAACTATTCAACAATCGGACCGAGCCAAACAAAGAAGTGAAGCAGAACTCCTGTTACAGCAAGCGGGGATATCCAAAGACACCCTTTGCGGCATTCCAGAAATGCAAAAGTTGCAAGACGTCTTGGCTCCACGTTACACCTTGAAAGTACACCCTCAAGAAGTGCGTGGACCTCTTTTGTTTCGAGGCCACGATTTCAAAGACGGAAAATACATTCACGTCTATCATCACGATGAGCATTTTGATACCATTACCAGTATCACTGGATTCCTGGGATACAGTTACTACTGTGAAAAATGTGACTATGGTTATAACAATCGAGAACAACACAAGTATTGTGGATCAAAATGTGAGGGATGTTTGGCCTCTAAACCTTGTCTGGACAAAGGAAAAGAAAGAGTGCATTGCCATGTTTGTCAGCGCACTTTTGTCAGTCCTACCTGTTACCAACAACATTTGAAGATGCAAGGTTCACAGCAGAAAAATGCTTGTCAACTCCTGAGATTGTGCCCTACTTGTGGACAAGGCATACGTACCAATAGTGCCAAGTTTCACGTTTGTCGAGGTAAGAAACTATGTCACATTTGTCGCCAAATCGTGGATTTGGATCACGAATGCTTCATTCAAAAATACCAACCCCAACCAGAAGATACCCAGAAAAAAGGAAATTTTATCTTTTTTGATTTCGAATGCATGCAAGAGACCGGTACTCACATTCCCAATTTCTGCGTGGCTCATCGAGCGTGCGATCAGTGTATCCAAGAGCCCATCTTTAGTCATTGCCCTCACTGTAGCAAGATTCCTGGAGGACGTGAAAAAATATTTCGAGGGTCAAACACCTTGGTCAATTTTGCCCAATGGATCTTAAACCCCATCGATGAGACGTGGAGTCCAGAAGACATCGAACGTTACGGAGATTGTCATCGCCATGCCACGGTCATGGCTCACAATTTCTCGGGATACGATGGGCAATTTCTGCTCAGATACTATACGGAACAAAGTACCGAACGTCCTAAAGTGACTTTGAACGGAGCCAAAATCATTTACATGCAAGTAGGACAAGTGCAGTTTAAAGATTCGATGAGTTACTTGGCCATGCCAGTGAGTCGCATGCCTAAAACGTTTGTAATGCCAGAAATGGCTAAAGGTTATTTTCCACACTTTTTCAATACCGAAGCCAATCAGCGTACCGTTCTACCCCATTTGCCGGAGGCTCACTATTACGACCCCGACAACATGCGTACCGAACAGCGAGAAGCTTTTTTCGCTTGGTACCAGACTCACGCCTCGGACCCTTTTGACTTTCAAGAAGAAATGTTAAAGTACTGTCGATCTGACGTGGACATTTTACGACGTTGCTGTGGAAAATTTCGAGAAATGTTAATGGAGTACGGAGGGATCGATCCTTTGAAAGAAGCTTGTACCATCGCCAAAGCATGTTCCTTAGTGTACCGAAAATGCTTCATGCCTGAAAATACTCTAGCTGTCATCAGTCCTCAAACGACGAACTTTGTCAAACGGCAATACTCTGTCAAAGCCCTACGATGGCTCCATTACTTGTGTGACAAGGAAAACAAATGGATCCAACACTCTCGCAACGGAGGAGGCGAAAAGACCATCGGAACGTATTCGGTGGATGGTTGGGACTTAAAAAACCATCAAATTGTGTACGAGTTTAACGGATGCTTATTTCACGGATGCCCTATGTGCTACCCTCAGCGTGACACCAAAAATCAATTTTTACAACGGACTATGGAAGATTTGTACCAGACAACTTGTCAACGACGTTTTAAGTTAGAACAGCAAGGATACCAGGTGGTGGAAATGTGGGAACACGAGTATGATCAGCGTTTGAAAACTGATCCCGAGTTTAAACGCATCGTAGAAAGTTACAAGATGGTGGACCCATTGAACCCTCGGGATAGTTTGTACGGAGGACGAACGAATGCTACTTGTTTGCTGTACCAAGCGGATGAAGAGAAAGGAGAAGAAATCAAATACTTGGACGTGTGTTCGCTGTATCCGTACGTCTGCAAATATAGTCACTTTCCCGTAGGGCACCCAGAACTGATGACAGAACACATTGACTTGGACCACATACGTCAGTATGAAGGATTGATCAAGTGCAAAGTCTTGCCTCCCACAGACTTGTACCATCCCGTTTTACCTCACCATTGCCAAGGAAAACTGATGTTTCCTTTGTGTCGCACATGTGCCGAAACGTGCAACCAAGATCAACCTTGTCAGCACAGCCTGGAAGAACGCGCCTTGACAGGAACGTGGGTGAGCGTGGAATTGTTTAAAGCTCGGGACCTGGGATACCGACTGTTAGAAGTGCACGAAATTTACCACTTTCCCAAGACACAACAATACCATAAGGGCAACGAGACACAGAAAGGTATTTTTGCAGACTATGTGGATGCTTTTTTAAAACTAAAACAAGAAGCTAGCGGCTATCCGTCCTGGTGCCACACTCCCGAAGACCAAAATATATTCAAAGAAAAATATCGGGAGCAGGAAGGCATCACTTTAGACCACATCGAGAAAAACGAAGGAAGGCGATCGTTTGCCAAAGTCATGCTCAATTGTTTGTGGGGTAAAATGGCACAATGACCGTCTTTACCCAAGACGGAGTATTTGTCCGAACCTTCCCGCTACTTCCAGATGATTCACGACAAAACCAAAGTCATCAAACACGTGGACGTCATTCGTGAGGACTTGATCTTAGTCAATTACGATGTAGAACTAGACTTTGTAGAAGCCGACAAATTTGGAAATGTCATCATTGCGGCTTACGTGACAGCCCACGCTCGCTTAAAATTGTACGAAGTGTTAGAACTGCTAGGAGATCGCGTCCTGTATTTTGACACAGACAGTTGCATCTACATTCACCGACCGAACCAGTGCAACCCTACCATCGAAGGAGACCGTTTAGAAGCCTGGGCCGATGAACATCCCGACGATAAGATTCTAAGTTTTGCAAGTGGTGGTCCTAAAAATTACGTATACGAATACCGAGACCTACAAGGAGATATGCACACCGAATGTAAAGTAAAAGGATTGACTCTCAATTATCGCACCAGTCAAGTGGTGAACTTTGACGTACTACAAGAAGCCTTGCAGTCTGGACAGGATGAAACTTTTAAAGTGACTACCCACGAACCGCACAAGATCGTACGGTTAGCCACACACCAAATCGTCGGTAGGTCTTTGGAAAAAGTCTATCAAATCGTGTACCAGAAGAGAGTGCGGCTTCCCAATCACTTCACTTTACCGTACGGTCACGTCGAGATTGGGCAGCATATAAAAAGTGACATCGTCCAAGACCAATAGTTCATTGTGACTAACACTGCCAAGCGAGAAAGATGAATCATTTCACACACCAAGTATCGAGCGTAAGACTCAAGCAGATTTACGAATGAAAAGGGTACGTAATGGGAAACATCTACGCTGGGACACAAGCGATAGCTGACCAGATTTTAAACCATGTGTGTGACGGATATAGAAAGCAACATGAACTTTCTCCTATTTGATTGTTTGTTACTTGTTTTGGTTTAGCTTTTTTCTTAAAAACGGATATTAATTGTTGTATGAAAAGTAAAATTCTTATATGAAATGCGTATGCGTTGTATGTAAAGTGAGGTCTTTTTGAAGGCATACAATTTAATTATAAAAGTATTTTTTTCTAGATCAAAGATTTGTTCTATGTTCAGATTTGAATGTTTTAAATGGATAGTGCTTAGACCAAAGCACAGGCCAGAGAGCCTATGTATATACTTGAATAAATGTTTTGAACCCATGTTTCTTTCTGTATGTCTATGTTTGTCCCTATCAGCCCTTTCTCCCTACAAGTCTATTTTACCCTATAAATAGTTTCGACCCTCTTTAAACACAATGAAGTCACCAATGTTCAATTCCCTTAGAACTTCAGGTGAGATTCTTATGTTAAATTCTCATTGACACCAATTCTGATATATCCATGTTTAACGTTACGGTCCCATTGACGCTAAAGTGACCCAATCCTTGTCGCTATGTTCAATTCCCCATTCACTCCTAGTTACATTTCCCCATGTTAAATTCCCCTTGACGCGATTTGCCCAAGCCATTTTTGACTGGATTTTCCCTTGACGCTAGAGTGCACCCATATACTACTGTTAGCTTTGACCACTGAGAAATACTGAGAAAGTAGACATGTACCGTTTCGCTTAAGCTTGGTGACAATAGGTGAAAATATTATGGAATTAGAGCATTATAGATTTATTTAAACCCTGGGAATGTTGCAACACACCATTATTAGTGAACTACATCAAAACATTTCTAAATTCAAATCTAAATTGAACTGGCAATTTCCTGGAATTGCTATTCTCCATGTAATGAGGTACCCAAACGAACTTGTAAATGCTGCATTCTAATCGTGAATTCTATAGGTATTCTGTATTATTAGGGTTGTAATTCATGTATCATTAGTTGTTTTATTACGACGTGCTGCTACAAACCAACCATTTAATTATCGCTGGGAGAGGGGTGGGGGGCTTTGTCGTTACCTAAGATAATTCATTTCTCATGCTATTTGGGCAAACGAACTCTTTTTCATAAATAACCCTTCCATAAATTAATTTCAGCAGATTAATATCGTAATTCATGACAATGAGACTAAGTTCGTCATCGAAAAGATATATATATATATATATATATATATATATATATATATATATATATATATATATATATATATATATATATATATATGCTTCAACTTCATTAGTCAAAAACAGCATTATGTGAAGGCTATGGTAATCACAGAAATATAGATGAGGTTATGAGCATTGTTAGATTCAATAATTACTTGAAAATAGGCTCGATTTCCTATAAATCTTTTTAATTTCTTCAACGATTGCAGCAATTTATAGATTAAAAAACTAAATTACAAGTAATTATATAAAACTCTTTTCCTCACATTTATTTGTACTTTACAATAATTGCATTAATTGTGAGAATCAGTTAATAATCTGATCATTCAATTTGTCTGCATATATATATATATATATATATAACAACAAAAGAACAAAAGTTATTTAATAATTGGAATCATGTGAAAACATACTCTTATAGGGAAATATAATAGAGTGTTTTGTTTTTTGTAGTCAAATCATTAAAGATGATGTAAAGTGCGCATCGTTTCTAAAGATTAGGCTATAAACAAAGTCTCATTATTATTATTATTATTATTATTATTATTATTATTATTATTATTATTATTATTTCAATTAAGTCATTACGAAAGTGAGAGGAGCATATATATTTTTTGATACAAATAAAGATCAAGATATAAATAAAAGCAAATACTTCCAAATCTTATATATTTTTTAAATTAAAAATGTTGTTGAAAAGGAACGGTTTTCAAGTATCGACATTACATATTTCCAGTAATGTACATAACTGAAAATGGCTCTCCATCATCCACTTCTCTCTTTTATTGTTCTTACACTGTGTGTCTTTACAGAAAAATGCATATCCCGTCAACTCCAAATCACATGATTGTATCTATTTACTATAGGGGGCAGGGTCCAGTTTTTATGTACAAATTCAATGTCGCATGCACCTGCCTAATATAAAAATTCATTAAAAATAAGATACGCGAGTAAGGTCAAAAAGGTACATATTTCTGGATAGGTATTATGTAACGCAACATAATCATATCACACACTTGACCTGACAAGTCTACTGAAGTTCTTAGAATAAAATTTTTATGTACCCCAACCCTTATTTTATACATACATTTTTCACATCCGAAGGCCATTTTTGACAGCACGTGGTGCTCACAGTGCAAACGCAAGGTCTTTTCCTAGATGAAAATTTTGAAAAACATTGTCTACTAAATAGCTTGATGCAATTCATAATAGTTGTCATCCATGCCGTTTTTGAGATATTCTACTTGCCTTGAACCCACGTGTCTACTGCTATGGGAGGCTAGCTCTTCTTCCTAGCCGACTATTGGTATTTCACAATCAACATACTGCAGAGTAACTATGGAAAGTGTACATGTCTGACATCAGTTTCAAGAACAACACAAGCCTGAAACGCCTAGTTCGCAAATGTATCCATATCTTTAATTATTACACAATAGTAGCTCAAAAACTCACACCATACCCTTAAGTTAAGAAATTTGCCAGGGGCCAAATTACGAAACTGGACCCTGCCACCTTAAGCATTTTGCAAAAAATAATTTCTGTCAAACATTTTGTACATATCACTTACCTAGACATTATCTAACAAAATGGTATCAAGGAAATTATTTTGTATGCTAAAGTAAAAATGTTATTACTCTTTTAGAAAAGTGACTACATTGCGGCAAAATGCATTGCATTGTATATGCTTTGTGCTGGGGTTGCTGTCTTGAAAAGAATAAAACTTGTGTGCAATGGAATGTTTCCTGTCCTTTTTGCCATCGTATAGTCAGGAAGATACCAGAATTATATGATGATGTTGACTGAATGCTAAGAATGGATTTTATAGTTGCAAATAGTGACTGAATATGAGATACACTCTTTGTTATTAGCGATAGAACTTCTCTATTGTTCAAGCAATTATTTGTTGAAATTTTTCTTTTAAAAAGTGCCACTTAAGAAAAATGTTACCAGACATTTACATTTATAATGTACTTTAATAATAATTATAGCTTGAGACATACACATCAACATTCCTGACCTGGTATTGTTCTAGTGATGCTAACATAAACAGCATTGGGGGGGGGGTGAATACACCTATGTCTAGCAAATTGGGACAGATATAAAGAAAAAAATATTATTCTATGTTGGGACATTGATGTGAGGAACCTTGCTGAACTTACATCAACATATCAGATAAATTCAGTGACAAAAGGCCTTTGAAATGAACCATTCTCAAGCCCAAAATACAAAATAAATACACAGTCGATACAGTTAACCCAAAGATTCTCAGAATCTTATCCACTCACAGCTGACTTTAGCAATTGCAAGGATATAGAGAATGAGAGGAAATAGAAAGAAAAGCTACAAGAAAAATATTAAGAAGAAAACTAAGTACAAAAAGGGACATGTTGTAACTTCTATTACTTTAAATAAGGACCTACCAGAAAATACAAGTCATGATGAAGCCAAGTTGGTCTTTCATAATCAATCTTTAGTGCATTTGGATCATAATGAATACATGCTTCAAACTAGTGCTTCTACCAATATGACTGAGACAACAGATCCTAACACCATTCCATGCAAATTGAGACCTGCAGAAAGGAAAACAACTGACATTATTACTCATTCTGTACTCAGTAAAAAAAGTGGCTACCAGTATGCCAGAAGAAAACTGTGTTGTCAACATCAATAAACTTTCAGAACTAATCAGGGTATTTCTGCCACATCAATGTAAGAATGCTTTTCAAGTTGTTACGGTACACAAAAGACAGGGTTTGTGCATTACTGTTTGTGTGCAATGCAGTAACTGTAAGTTTAAATCCAATATGGTGGAACTGTTCACAAAAGTACTAAAACTTTAATTCTTTTTCCTCGAAACATTGTCCGCAATATGCCATATCCATCACTATTTGCAACACCGTTCCATTGATGACATTCACCATTTATAACACTATGTCTACTTATGATTTCTTGAAAGTGCATTTGCTCCTGTGGAGTGAAATTACTTAGAAGAATGTGTGATGTCATGTGATGTAATGTTTTTGTGTGTCTGCAATGAAATATGAATAACTTTCATTAAAATAGGAGTACAGAGCTTGTTACCTACATGAAAATCAAGTAAACACATTTTAAACCCCCATTTTCTCTCAAAGCAACTTAGTTAAGCTCAAAATATGCTAACTTGTCCTGATACCAATAGGTATAATTTATAGGTGCAAAAAGAAATTACCTCCCTTGAATCTCATAAAGAGCCAAGAGATTCAAAATAAGGAGACAAATACAGGTACTATGATAAGGCTAATGTATAAGAATTAATTGCATATGAATAAAGAACAAGAAAATAAGACAAAATGTGGTTCATTGCACAGTTTTTTTTATAGCATTTTTCCCTTAAGCATTTTGCAAAAAATAATTTCTGTCAAACATTTTGTACATATCACTTACCTAGACATTATCTAACAAAATGGTATCAAGGAAATTATTTTGTATGCTAAAGTAAAAATGTTATTACTCTTTTAGAAAAGTGACTACATTGCGGCAAAATGCATTGCATTGTATATACTTTGTGCTAGGGTTGCTGTCTTGAAAAGAATAAAACTTGTGTGCAATGGAATGTTTCCTGTCCTTTTTGCCATCGTATAGTCAGGAAGATACCAGAATTATATGATGATGTTGACTGAATGCTAAGAATGGATTTTATAGTTGCAAATAGTGACTGAATATGAGATACACTCTTTGTTATTAGCGATAGAACTTCTCTATTGTTCAAGCAATTATTTGTTGAAATTTTTCTTTTAAAAAGTGCCACTTAAGAAAAATGTTACCAGACATTTACATTTATAATGTACTTTAATAATAATTATAGCTTGAGACATACACATCAACATTCCTGACCTGGTATTGTTCTAGTGATGCTAACATAAACAGCATTGGGGGGGGGGGTGAATACACCTATGTCTAGCAAATTGGGACAGATATAAAGAAAAAAATATTATTCTATGTTGGGACATTGATGTGAGGAACCTTGCTGAACTTACATCAACATATCAGATAAATTCAGTGACAAAAGGCCTTTGAAATGAACCATTCTCAAGCCCAAAATACAAAATAAATACACAGTCGATACAGTTAACCCAAAGATTCTCAGAATCTTATCTACTCACAGCTGACTTTAGCAATTGCAAGGATATAGAGAATGAGAGGAAATAGAAAGAAAAGCTACAAGAAAAATATTAACAAGAAGAAAACTAAGTACAAAAAGGGACATATTGTAACTTCTATTACTTTAAATAAGGACCTACAAGAAAATACAAGTCATGATGAAGCCAAGTTGGTCTTTCATAATCAATCTTTAGTGCATTTGGATCATAATGAATACATGCTTCAAACTAGTGCTTCTACCAATATGACTGAGACAACAGATCCTAACATCATTCCATGCAAATTGAGACCTGCAGAAAGGAAAACAACTGACATTATTACTCATTCTGTACTCAGTAAAAAAGTGGCTACCAGTATGCCAGAAGAAAACTGTGTTGTCAACATCAATAAACTTTCAGAACTAATCAGGGTATTTCTGCCACATCAATGTAAGAATGCTTTTCCAGTTGTTACGGTACACAAAAGACAGGGTTTGTGCATTACTGTTTGTGTGCAATGCAGTAACTGTAAGTTTAAATCCAATATGGTGGAACTGTTTACAAAAGTACTAAAACTTTAATTCTTTTTCCTCGAAATATTGTCCGCAATATGCCATATCCATCACTATTTGCAACACCGTTCCATTGATGACATTCACCATTTATAACACTATGTCTACTTATGATTTCTTGAAAGTGCATTTGCTCCTGTGGAGTGAAATTACTTAGAAGAATGTGTGATGTCATGTCATGTAATGTTTTTGTGTGTCTGCAATGAAATATGAATAACTTTCATTAAAATAGGAGTACAGAGCTTGTTACCTACATGAAAATCAAGTAAACACATTTTAAACCCCCATTTTCTCTCAAAGCAACTTAGTTAAGCTCAAAATATGCTAACTTGTCCTGATACCAATAGGTATAATTTATAGGTGCAAAAAGAAATTACCTCCCTTGAATCTCATAAAGAGCCGAGAGATTCAAAATAAGGAGACAAATACAGGTACTATGATAAGGCTAATGTATAAGAATTAATTGCATATGAATAAAGAACAAGAAAATAAGACAAAATGTGGTTCATTGCACAATTTTTTTTATAGCATTTTTCCTTTAAGGGGGCAGGGTCCAGTTTTTATGTACAGATTCAATGTCGCATGCACCTGCCTAATATAAAAATTCATTAAAAATAAAATACGCGAGTAAGGTCAAAAAGGTACATATTTCTGGATAGGTATTATGTAACGCAACATAATCATATCACACACTTGACCTGACAAGTCTACTGAAGTTCTTAGAATAAAATGTTTATGTACCCCAACCCTTATTTTATACATACATTTTTCACATCCGAAGGCCATTTTTGACAGCACGTGGTGCTCACAGTGCAAACGCAAGGTCTTTTCCTAGATGAAAATTTTGAAAAACATTGTCTACTAAATAGCTTGATGCAATTCATAATAGTTGTCATCCATGCCGTTTTTGAGATATTCTACTTGCCTTGAACCCACGTGTCTACTGCTATGGGAGGCTAGCTCTTCTTCCTAGCCGACTATTGGTATTTCACAATCAACATACTGCAGAGTAACTATGGAAAGTGTACATGTCTGACATTAGTTTCAAGAACAACACAAGCCTGAAACGCCTAGTTCACAAATTTATCCATATCTTTAATTATTACACAATAGTAGCTCAAAAACTCACACCATACCCTTAAGTTAAGAAATTTGCCAGGGGCCAAATTACGAAACTGGACCCTGCCACCTTAAGCATTTTGCAAAAAATAATTTCTGTCAAACATTTTGTACATATCACTTACCTAGACATTATCTAACAAAATGGTATCAAGGAAATTATTTTGTATGCTAAAGTAAAAATGTTATTACTCTTTTAGAAAAGTGACTACATTGCGGCAAAATGCATTGCATTGTATATGCTTTGTGCTAGGGTTGCTGTCTTGAAAAGAATAAAACTTGTGTGCAATGGAATGTTTCCTGTCCTTTTTGCCATCGTATAGTCAGGAAGATACCAGAATTATATGATGATGTTGACTGAATGCTAAGAATGGATTTTATAGTTGCAAATAGTGACTAAATATGAGATACACTCTTTGTTATTAGCGATAGAACTTCTCTATTGTTCAAGCAATTATTTGTTGAAATTTTTCTTTTAAAAAGTGCCACTTAAGAAAAATGTTACCAGACATTTACATTTATAATGTACTTTAATAATAATTATAGCTTGAGACATACACATCAACATTCCTGACCTGGTATTGTTCTAGTGATGCTAACATAAACAGCATTGGGGGGGGAGGGGTGAATACACCTATGTCTAGCAAATTGGGACAGATATAAAGAAAAAAATATTATTCTATGTTGGGACATTGATGTGAGGAACCTTGCTGAACTTACATCAACATATCAGATAAATTCAGTGACAAAAGGCCTTTGAAATGAACCATTCTCAAGCCCAAAATACAAAATAAATACACAGTCGATACAGTTAACCCAAAGATTCTCAGAATCTTATCTACTCACAGCTGACTTTAGCAATTGCAAGGATATAGAGAATGAGAGGAAATAGAAAGAAAAGCTACAAGAAAAATATTAACAAGAAGAAAACTAAGTACAAAAAGGGACATGTTGTAACTTCTATTACTTTAAATAAGGACCTACCAGAAAATACAAGTCATGATGAAGCCAAGTTGGTCTTTCATAATCAATCTTTAGTGCATTTGGATCATAATGAATACATGCTTCAAACTAGTGCTTCTACCAATATGACTGAGACAACAGATCCTAACATCATTCCATGCAAATTGAGACCTGCAGAAAGGAAAACAACTGACATTATTACTCATTCTGTACTCAGTAAAAAAGTGGCTACCAGTATGCCAGAAGAAAACTGTGTTGTCAACATCAATAAACTTTCAGAACTAATCAGGGTATTTCTGCCACATCAATGTAAGAATGCTTTTCCAGTTGTTACGGTACACAAAAGACAGGGTTTGTGCATTACTGTTTGTGTGCAATGCAGTAACTGTAAGTTTAAATCCAATATGGTGGAACTGTTCACAAAAGTACTAAAACTTTAATTCTTTTTCCTCGAAACATTGTCCGCAATATGCCATATCCATCACTATTTGCAACACCGTTCCATTGATGACATTCACCATTTATAACACTATGTCTACTTATGATTTCTTGAAAGTGCATTTGCTCCTGTGGAGTGAAATTACTTAGAAGAATGTGTGATGTCATGTCATCTAATGTTTTTGTGTGTCTGCAATGAAATATGAATAACTTTCATTAAAATAGGAGTACAGAGCTTGTTACCTACATGAAAATCAAGTAAACACATTTTAAACCCCCATTTTCTCTCAAAGCAACTTAGTTAAGCTCAAAATATGCTAACTTGTCCTGATACCAATAGGTATAATTTATAGGTGCAAAAAGAAATTACCTCCCTTGAATCTCATAAAGAGCCGAGAGATTCAAAATAAGGAGACAAATACAGGTACTATGATAAGGCTAATGTATAAGAATTAATTGCATATGAATAAAGAACAAGAAAATAAGACAAAATGTGGTTCATTGCACAATTTTTTTTATAGCATTTTTCCCTTAAGGGGGCAGGGTCCAGTTTTTATGTACAAATTCAATGTCGCATGCACCTGCCTAATATAAAAATTCATTAAAAATAAAATACGCGAGTAAGGTCAAAAAGGTACATATTTCTGGATAGGTATTATGTAACGCAACATAATCATATCACACACTTGACCTGACAAGTCTACTGAAGTTCTTAGAATAAAATGTTTATGTACCCCAACCCTTATTTTATACATACATTTTTCACATCCGAAGGCCATTTTTGACAGCACGTGGTGCTCACAGTGCAAACGCAAGGTCTTTTCCTAGATGAAAATTTTGAAAAACATTGTCTACTAAATAGCTTGATGCAATTCATAATAGTTGTCATCCATGCCGTTTTTGAGATATTCTACTTGCCTTGAACCCACGTGTCTACTGCTATGGGAGGCTAGCTCTTCTTCCTAGCCGACTATTGGTATTTCACAATCAACATACTGCAGAGTAACTATGGAAAGTGTACATGTCTGACATCAGTTTCAAGAACAACACAAGCCTGAAACGCCTAGTTCACAAATTTATCCATATCTTTAATTATTACACAATAGTAGCTCAAAAACTCACACCATACCCTTAAGTTAAGAAATTTGCCAGGGGCCAAATTACGAAACTGGACCCTGCCACCTTAAGCATTTTGCAAAAAATAATTTCTGTCAAACATTTTGTATATATCACTTACCTAGACATTATCTAACAAAATGGTATCAAGGAAATTATTTTGTATGCTAAAGTAAAAATGTTATTACTCTTTTAGAAAAGTGACTACATTGCGGCAAAATGCATTGCATTGTATATACTTTGTGCTAGGGTTGCTGTCTTGAAAAGAATAAAACTTGTGTGCAATGGAATGTTTCCTGTCCTTTTTGCCATCGTATAGTCAGGAAGATACCAGAATTATATGATGATGTTGACTGAATGCTAAGAATGGATTTTATAGTTGCAAATAGTGACTGAATATGAGATACACTCTTTGTTATTAGCGATAGAACTTCTCTATTGTTCAAGCAATTATTTGTTGAAATTTTTCTTTTAAAAAGTGCCACTTAAGAAAAATGTTACCAGACATTTACATTTATAATGTACTTTAATAATAATTATAGCTTGAGACATACACATCAACATTCCTGACCTGGTATTGTTCTAGTGATGCTAACATAAACAGCATTGGGGGGGGGGGGGTGAATACACCTATGTCTAGCAAATTGGGACAGATATAAAGAAAAAAATATTATTCTATGTTGGGACATTGATGTGAGGAACCTTGCTGAACTTACATCAACATATCAGATAAATTCAGTGACAAAAGGCCTTTGAAATGAACCATTCTCAAGCCCAAAATACAAAATAAATACACAGTCGATACAGTTAACCCAAAGATTCTCAGAATCTTATCTACTCACAGCTGACTTTAGCAATTGCAAGGATATAGAGAATGAGAGGAAATAGAAAGAAAAGCTACAAGAAAAATATTAACAAGAAGAAAACTAAGTACAAAAAGGGACATGTTGTAACTTCTATTACTTTAAATAAGGACCTACCAGAAAATACAAGTCATGATGAAGCCAAGTTGGTCTTTCATAATCAATTTTTAGTGCATTTGGATCATAATGAATACATGCTTCAAACTAGTGCTTCTACCAATATGACTGAGACAACAGATCCTAACATCATTCCATGCAAATTGAGACCTGCAGAAAGGAAAACAACTGACATTATTACTCATTCTGTACTCAGTAAAAAAGTGGCTACCAGTATGCCAGAAGAAAACTGTGTTGTCAACATCAATAAACTTTCAGAACTAATCAGGGTATTTCTGCCACATCAATGTAAGAATGCTTTTCCAGTTGTTACGGTACACAAAAGACAGGGTTTGTGCATTACTGTTTGTGTGCAATGCAGTAACTGTAAGTTTAAATCCAATATGGTGGAACTGTTCACAAAAATACTAAAACTTTAATTCTTTTTCCTCGAAACATTGTCCGCAATATGCCATATCCATCACTATTTGCAACACCGTTCCATTGATGACATTCACCATTTATAACACTATGTCTACTTATGATTTCTTGAAAGTGCATTTGCTCCTGTGGAGTGAAATTACTTAGAAGAATGTGTGATGTCATGTCATGTAATGTTTTTGTGTGTCTGCAATGAAATATGAATAACTTTCATTAAAATAGGAGTACAGAGCTTGTTACCTACATGAAAATCAAGTAAACACATTTTAAACCCCCATTTTCTCTCAAAGCAACTTAGTTAAGCTCAAAATATGCTAACTTGTCCTGATACCAATAGGTATAATTTATAGGTGCAAAAAGAAATTACCTCCCTTGAATCTCATAAAGAGCCGAGAGATTCAAAATAAGGAGACAAATACAGGTACTATGATAAGGCTAATGTATAAGAATTAATTGCATATGAATAAAGAACAAGAAAATAAGACAAAATGTGGTTCATTGCACAATTTTTTTTATAGCATTTTTCCCTTAAGGGGGCAGGGTCCAGTTTTTATGTACAAATTCAATGTCGCATGCACCTGCCTAATATAAAAATTCATTAAAAATAAAATACGCGAGTAAGGTCAAAAAGGTACATATTTCTGGATAGGTATTATGTAACGCAACATAATCATATCACACACTTGACCTGACAAGTCTACTGAAGTTCTTAGAATAAAATGTTTATGTACCCCAACCCTTATTTTATACATACATTTTTCACATCCGAAGGCCATTTTTGACAGCACGTGGTGCTCACAGTGCAAACGCAAGGTCTTTTCCTAGATGAAAATTTTGAAAAACATTGTCTACTAAATAGCTTGATGCAATTCATAATAGTTGTCATCCATGCCGTTTTTGAGATATTCTACTTGCCTTGAACCCACGTGTCTACTGCTAAGGGAGGCTAGCTCTTCTTCCTAGCCGACTATTGGTATTTCACAATCAACATACTGCAGAGTAACTATGGAAAGTGTACATGTCTGACATCAGTTTCAAGAACAACACAAGCCTGAAACGCCTAGTTCACAAATTTATCCATATCTTTAATTATTACACAATAGTAGCTCAAAAACTCACACCATACCCTTAAGTTAAGAAATTTGCCAGGGGCCAAATTACGAAACTGGACCCTGCCACCTTAAGCAGTTTGCAAAAAATAATTTCTGTCAAACATTTTGTACATATCACTTACCTAGACATTATCTAACAAAATGGTATCAAGGAAATTATTTTGTATGCTAAAGTAAAAATGTTATTACTCTTTTAGAAAAGTGACTACATTGAGGCAAAATGCATTGCATTGTATATACTTTGTGCTAGGGTTGCTGTCTTGAAAAGAATAAAACTTGTGTGCAATGGAATGTTTCCTGTCCTTTTTGCCATCGTATAGTCAGGAAGATACCAGAATTATATGATGATGTTGACTGAATGCTAAGAATGGATTTTATAGTTGCAAATAGTGACTGAATATGAGATACACTCTTTGTTATTAGCGATAGAACTTCTCTATTGTTCAAGCAATTATTTGTTGAAATTTTTCTTTTAAAAAGTGCCACTTAAGAAAAATGTTACCAGACATTTACATTTATAATGTACTTTAATAATAATTATAGCTTGAGACATACACATCAACATTCCTGACCTGGTATTGTTCTAGTGATGCTAACATAAACAGCATTGGGGGGGGGTGAATACACCTATGTCTAGCAAATTGGGACAGATATAAAGAAAAAAATATTATTCTATGTTGGGACATTGATGTGAGGAACCTTGCTGAACTTACATCAACATATCAGATAAATTCAGTGACAAAAGGCCTTTGAAATGAACCATTCTCAAGCCCAAAATACAAAATAAATACACAGTCGATACAGTTAACCCAAAGATTCTCAGAATCTTATCTACTCACAGCTGACTTTAGCAATTGCAAGGATATAGAGAATGAGAGGAAATAGAAAGAAAAGCTACAAGAAAAATATTAACAAGAAGAAAACTAAGTACAAAAAGGGACATGTTGTAACTTCTATTACTTTAAATAAGGACCTACCAGAAAATACAAGTCATGATGAAGCCAAGTTGGTCTTTCATAATCAATTTTTAGTGCATTTGGATCATAATGAATACATGCTTCAAACTAGTGCTTCTACCAATATGACTGAGACAACAGATCCTAACATCATTCCATGCAAATTGAGACCTGCAGAAAGGAAAACAACTGACATTATTACTCATTCTGTACTCAGTAAAAAAGTGGCTACCAGTATGCCAGAAGAAAACTGTGTTGTCAACATCAATAAACTTTCAGAACTAATCAGGGTATTTCTGCCACATCAATGTAAGAATGCTTTTCCAGTTGTTACGGTACACAAAAGACAGGGTTTGTGCATTACTGTTTGTGTGCAATGCAGTAACTGTAAGTTTAAATCCAATATGGTGGAACTGTTCACAAAAGTACTAAAACTTTAATTCTTTTTCCTCGAAACATTGTCCGCAATATGCCATATCCATCACTATTTGCAACACCGTTCCATTGATGACATTCACCATTTATAACACTATGTCTACTTATGATTTCTTGAAAGTGCATTTGCTCCTGTGGAGTGAAATTACTTAGAAGAATGTGTGATGTCATGTCATGTAATGTTTTTGTGTGTCTGCAATGAAATATGAATAACTTTCATTAAAATAGGAGTACAGAGCTTGTTACCTACATGAAAATCAAGTAAACACATTTTAAACCCCCATTTTCTCTCAAAGCAACTTAGTTAAGCTCAAAATATGCTAACTTGTCCTGATACCAATAGGTATAATTTATAGGTGCAAAAAGAAATTACCTCCCTTGAATCTCATAAAGAGCCGAGAGATTCAAAATAAGGAGACAAATACAGGTACTATGATAAGGCTAATGTATAAGAATTAATTGCATATGAATAAAGAACAAGAAAATAAGACAAAATGTGGTTCATTGCACAATTTTTTTTATAGCATTTTTCCCTTAAGGGGGCAGGGTCCAGTTTTTATGTACAAATTCAATGTCGCATGCACCTGCCTAATATAAAAATTCATTAAAAATAAAATACGCGAGTAAGGTCAAAAAGGTACATATTTCTGGATAGGTATTATGTAACGCAACATAATCATATCACACACTTGACCTGACAAGTCTACTGAAGTTCTTAGAATAAAATGTTTATGTACCCCAACCCTTATTTTATACATACATTTTTCACATCCGAAGGCCATTTTTGACAGCACGTGGTGCTCACAGTGCAAACGCAAGGTCTTTTCCTAGATGAAAATTTTGAAAAACATTGTCTACTAAATAGCTTGATGCAATTCATAATAGTTGTCATCCATGCCGTTTTTGAGATATTCTACTTGCCTTGAACCCACGTGTCTACTGCTATGGGAGGCTAGCTCTTCTTCCTAGCCGACTATTGGTATTTCACAATCAACATACTGCAGAGTAACTATGGAAAGTGTACATGTCTGACATCAGTTTCAAGAACAACACAAGCCTGAAACGCCTAGTTCACAAATTTATCCATATCTTTAATTATTACACAATAGTAGCTCAAAAACTCACACCATACCCTTAAGTTAAGAAATTTGCCAGGGGCCAAATTACGAAACTGGACCCTGCCACCTTAAGCAGTTTGCAAAAAATAATTTCTGTCAAACATTTTGTACATATCACTTACCTAGACATTATCTAACAAAATGGTATCAAGGAAATTATTTTGTATGCTAAAGTAAAAATGTTATTACTCTTTTAGAAACGTGACTACATTGCGGCAAAATGCATTGCATTGTATATACTTTGTGCTAGGGTTGCTGTCTTGAAAAGAATAAAACTTGTGTGCAATGGAATGTTTCCTGTCCTTTTTGCCATCGTATAGTCAGGAAGATACCAGAATTATATGATGATGTTGACTGAATGCTAAGAATGGATTTTATAGTTGCAAATAGTGACTGAATATGAGATACACTCTTTGTTATTAGCGATAGAACTTCTCTATTGTTCAAGCAATTATTTGTTGAAATTTTTCTTTTAAAAAGTGCCACTTAAGAAAAATGTTACCAGACATTTACATTTATAATGTACTTTAATAATAATTATAGCTTGAGACATACACATCAACATTCCTGACCTGGTATTGTTCTAGTGATGCTAACATAAACAGCATTGGGGGGGGGGGTGAATACACCTATGTCTAGCAAATTGGGACAGATATAAAGAAAAAAATATTATTCTATGTTGGGACATTGATGTGAGGAACCTTGCTGAACTTACATCAACATATCAGATAAATTCAGTGACAAAAGGCCTTTGAAATGAACCATTCTCAAGCCCAAAATACAAAATAAATACACAGTCGATACAGTTAACCCAAAGATTCTCAGAATCTTATCTACTCACAGCTGACTTTAGCAATTGCAAGGATATAGAGAATGAGAGGAAATAGAAAGAAAAGCTACAAGAAAAATATTAACAAGAAGAAAACTAAGTACAAAAAGGGACATGTTGTAACTTCTATTACTTTAAATAAGGACCTACCAGAAAATACAAGTCATGATGAAGCCAAGTTGGTCTTTCATAATCAATTTTTAGTGCATTTGGATCATAATGAATACATGCTTCAAACTAGTGCTTCTACCAATATGACTGAGACAACAGATCCTAACATCATTCCATGCAAATTGAGACCTGCAGAAAGGAAAACAACTGACATTATTACTCATTCTGTACTCAGTAAAAAAGTGGCTACCAGTATGCCAGAAGAAAACTGTGTTGTCAACATCAATAAACTTTCAGAACTAATCAGGGTATTTCTGCCACATCAATGTAAGAATGCTTTTCCAGTTGTTACGGTACACAAAAGACAGGGTTTGTGCATTACTGTTTGTGTGCAATGCAGTAACTGTAAGTTTAAATCCAATATGGTGGAACTGTTCACAAAAGTACTAAAACTTTAATTCTTTTTCCTCGAAACATTGTCCGCAATATGCCATATCCATCACTATTTGCAACACCGTTCCATTGATGACATTCACCATTTATAACACTATGTCTACTTATGATTTCTTGAAAGTGCATTTGCTCCTGTGGAGTGAAATTACTTAGAAGAATGTGTGATGTCATGTCATGTAATGTTTTTGTGTGTCTGCAATGAAATATGAATAACTTTCATTAAAATAGGAGTACAGAGCTTGTTACCTACATGAAAATCAAGTAAACACATTTTAAACCCCCATTTTCTCTCAAAGCAACTTAGTTAAGCTCAAAATATGCTAACTTGTCCTGATACCAATAGGTATAATTTATAGGTGCAAAAAGAAATTACCTCCCTTGAATCTCATAAAGAGCCGAGAGATTCAAAATAAGGAGACAAATACAGGTACTATGATAAGGCTAATGTATAAGAATTAATTGCATATGAATAAAGAACAAGAAAATAAGACAAAATGTGGTTCATTGCACAATTTTTTTTATAGCATTTTTCCCTTAAGGGGGCAGGGTCCAGTTTTTATGTACAAATTCAATGTCGCATGCACCTGCCTAATATAAAAATTCATTAAAAATAAAATACGCGAGTAAGGTCAAAAAGGTACATATTTCTGGATAGGTATTATGTAACGCAACATAATCATATCACACACTTGACCTGACAAGTCTACTGAAGTTCTTAGAATAAAATGTTTATGTACCCCAACCCTTATTTTATACATACATTTTTCACATCCGAAGGCCATTTTTGACAGCACGTGGTGCTCACAGTGCAAACGCAAGGTCTTTTCCTAGATGAAAATTTTGAAAAACATTGTCTACTAAATAGCTTGATGCAATTCATAATAGTTGTCATCCATGCCGTTTTTGAGATATTCTACTTGCCTTGAACCCACGTGTCTACTGCTAAGGGAGGCTAGCTCTTCTTCCTAGCCGTCTATTGGTATTTCACAATCAACATACTGCAGAGTAACTATGGAAAGTGTACATGTCTGACATCAGTTTCAAGAACAACACAAGCCTGAAACGCCTAGTTCACAAATTTATCCATATCTTTAATTATTACACAATAGTAGCTCAAAAACTCACACCATACCCTTAAGTTAAGAAATTTGCCAGGGGCCAAATTACGAAACTGGACCCTGCCACCTTAAGCATTTTGCAAAAAATAATTTCTGTCAAACATTTTGTACATATCACTTACCTAGACATTATCTAACAAAATGGTATCAAGGAAATTATTTTGTATGCTAAAGTAAAAATGTTATTACTCTTTTAGAAAAGTGACTACATTGCGGCAAAATGCATTGCATTGTATATACTTTGTGCTAGGGTTGCTGTCTTGAAAAGAATAAAACTTGTGTGCAATGGAATGTTTCCTGTCCTTTTTGCCATCGTATAGTCAGGAAGATACCAGAATTATATGATGATGTTGACTGAATGCTAAGAATGGATTTTATAGTTGCAAATAGTGACTGAATATGAGATACACTCTTTGTTATTAGCGATAGAACTTCTCTATTGTTCAAGCAATTATTTGTTGAAATTTTTCTTTTAAAAAGTGCCACTTAAGAAAAATGTTACCAGACATTTACATTTATAATGTACTTTAATAATAATTATAGCTTGAGACATACACATCAACATTCCTGACCTGGTATTGTTCTAGTGATGCTAACATAAACAGCATTGGGGGGGGGGGTGAATACACCTATGTCTAGCAAATTGGGACAGATATAAAGAAAAAAATATTATTCTATGTTGGGACATTGATGTGAGGAACCTTGCTGAACTTACATCAACATATCAGATAAATTCAGTGACAAAAGGCCTTTGAAATGAACCATTCTCAAGCCCAAAATACAAAATAAATACACAGTCGATACAGTTAACCCAAAGATTCTCAGAATCTTATCTACTCACAGCTGACTTTAGCAATTGCAAGGATATAGAGAATGAGAGGAAATAGAAAGAAAAGCTACAAGAAAAATATTAACAAGAAGAAAACTAAGTACAAAAAGGGACATGTTGTAACTTCTATTACTTTAAATAAGGACCTACCAGAAAATACAAGTCATGATGAAGCCAAGTTGGTCTTTCATAATCAATTTTTAGTGCATTTGGATCATAATGAATACATGCTTCAAACTAGTGCTTCTACCAATATGACTGAGACAACAGATCCTAACATCATTCCATGCAAATTGAGACCTGCAGAAAGGAAAACAACTGACATTATTACTCATTCTGTACTCAGTAAAAAAGTGGCTACCAGTATGCCAGAAGAAAACTGTGTTGTCAACATCAATAAACTTTCAGAACTAATCAGGGTATTTCTGCCACATCAATGTAAGAATGCTTTTCCAGTTGTTACGGTACACAAAAGACAGGGTTTGTGCATTACTGTTTGTGTGCAATGCAGTAACTGTAAGTTTAAATCCAATATGGTGGAACTGTTCACAAAAGTACTAAAACTTTAATTCTTTTTCCTCGAAACATTGTCCGCAATATGCCATATCCATCACTATTTGCAACACCGTTCCATTGATGACATTCACCATTTATAACACTATGTCTACTTATGATTTCTTGAAAGTGCATTTGCTCCTGTGGAGTGAAATTACTTAGAAGAATGTGTGATGTCATGTCATGTAATGTTTTTGTGTGTCTGCAATGAAATATGAATAACTTTCATTAAAATAGGGGTACAGAGCTTGTTACCTACATGAAAATCAAGTAAACACATTTTAAACCCCCATTTTCTCTCAAAGCAACTTAGTTAAGCTCAAAATATGCTAACTTGTCCTGATACCAATAGGTATAATTTATAGGTGCAAAAAGAAATTACCTCCCTTGAATCTCATAAAGAGCCGAGAGATTCAAAATAAGGAGACAAATACAGGTACTATGATAAGGCTAATGTATAAGAATTAATTGCATATGAATAAAGAACAAGAAAATAAGACAAAATGTGGTTCATTGCACAGTTTTTTTTATAGCATTTTTCCCTTAAGGGGGCAGGGTCCAGTTTTTATGTACAAATTCAATGTCGCATGCACCTGCCTAATATAAAAATTCATTAAAAATAAAATACGCGAGTAAGGTCAAAAAGGTACATTTTTCTGGATAGGTATTATGTAACGCAACATAATCATATCACACACTTGACCTGACAAGTCTACTGAAGTTCTTAGAATAAAATGTTTATGTACCCCAACCCTTATTTTATACATACATTTTTCACATCCGAAGGCCATTTTTGACAGCACGTGGTGCTCACAGTGCAAACGCAAGGTCTTTTCCTAGATGAAAATTTTGAAAAACATTGTCTACTAAATAGCTTGATGCAATTCATAATAGTTGTCATCCATGCCGTTTTTGAGATATTCTACTTGCCTTGAACCCACGTGTCTACTGCTATGGGAGGCTAGCTCTTCTTCCTAGCCGTCTATTGGTATTTCATAATCAACATACTGCAGAGTAACTATGGAAAGTGTACATGTCTGACATCAGTTTCAAGAACAACACAAGCCTGAAACGCCTAGTTCACAAATTTATCCATATCTTTAATTATTACACAATAGTAGCTCAAAAACTCACACCATACCCTTAAGTTAAGAAATTTGCCAGGGGCCAAATTACGAAACTGGACCCTGTCACCATAGAACACACGGTACTAATTATACGGATGAGCTGTGAATCAGTCTAAAAATGGGTGAGTATATATGGCTTTTGTGGTCCATAATTGGTTAATAATGAAAATTAAAATTTTAGTACAAATATGTTTTGAGAGCTTATCCTATCTGTAATTTAAAAAAAATATAGACAAAATTCTATTGATGCAATTGAAGTAAATTTAGAGGCTTCACCTATTAGTACTCAATAATGAAAGTGGCACCTGATTCATTTGGTGCAGAATCAATAACATGTGCTTCCTGCCAATTTATGTCAACAACATGCCGCGCGTCCTATGTTTTTCTACATTTAAAAACTTACATCAAGGTTAGTTGTGCATGGAAATATATAGGTCTGATCATCAGCACCCAGAAATGTTAAGTTATTGAATATTGAATATGACAGTGTTTCCATATGTTTACCATTGGAGTTGAATTAGTACCGTGTGTCCTTTATTGGTCGGCCTGCAGGTCATGTGACGTTACCTTTACGTATGGTTTTTACTTTCGATTTTGACGGCAAGAGGTTTTAGAATTAAGACGGTAATTATAAAGGAAATGTGATAATTGCAAATCATGTGGAGCGTTGCTATTGAACAAGAATTAGTTAAGATTCGTTTTAATTTGGAGCCAGCGACAGGTTTTTAAATAGCGATGGATTAATATGAAATACGGTTGTTTAAGGTTGAGAAAAAAAATGGCGTGACCTAGGCTATCAATTCATTGGTAGAACTTACTTCGCGCAAAATTGTTTGTCTTTTCAGAGAATATTGCGTTAAGATTTTCTTTTTGAAACAAAGCCTATAAGGAAGTTTATTAAATTCAGTTATATAGTATATACAACACAAATACGTATTGGGTTTTACATTAGTTTGCGTCTTCATCGAATAACGTACTTTCGATATGAAGTGAATGATTTCTTGAAATTTTTTAACCCAACTCCGTCATTGAAAGTTTATAAAAAACATAAAGAGAGACAGTAGACCAATTAACGGTAACTGTATGGGTGGGGAAAGTTTCAGCAGCAATTGTTTTTTCTTTCTTCAAAGTCAGATTTTATTTCATAATGTAAATTTCAAAACAATTATTTTGGGTGGCACGATTTACCCAAATGCTTTCAAATAGCCCAGAAGCAAGTACGTGATACATTTACAACTAAAGAGATTTTAAATTACTCTCAAAGGTAAGTTCTGGGTTAAAATTAAATACGTTAAAGTACTAAAGCATTTAGAAATTCTTTGTTCGTTCCATTTTATGCAATCTCAGACTATTTATATAATAATAATTTTGGGACATTATGATGGCAGTGTGGCTTTTGCCATCTTGGGGACATGAACCTAGAGTCGTCAATTGCTCCAAGTGTACACAAAAGAAATCATTGTGCACTTAGCAAATTATAGCTTCCTGAAACCTGGAATCTACATGATTCCAGTTGCATCTATGGGCAGTTGAGGAAAATACCCTTAACCTCATCTTCCGAATATTTGGGGTTCTTTCTCACAGACCCCCAGAGGCTTGACTCTTCGGCTTGGAAGAGCTGGGTCCAAGAACCTGGTTAACATAACATGCACTGCTTTTACCATGTTATGAAAAAGAAGAAAAAAATGGACAAGATTTGGGTATATAAAATAAAATATTTCACTGAAACATAAATACAAGGAAAAGTTGTCATTTAATAACATTGGGAAAAATGTGTAAAACTTGACCACATGTGTAAACATGGTAATTTTTGCATAAGATTTTACTTAAAACAGTTCCAAGAAAACAGACGGGAATCTTGAATGGGAAATTATTGATTGATTCTGTTTTGATACATCATACATAGCAGACCAGTCTGATATGAAAATAAATGGCACATGATGTCAAAAAATATGACATTATAGCTTGATAAACAAGGGTTGCGTCCATCTACACCCAGTTAAACAGATGGTGGCTTGGTGAAACTCTAACAAAAGAAATAAAAATTTTTTTTACAAAAATCCAGAAATGATTGTCATTTACTAGTATTAAATACAATAAGCTCATTCACCCTCCAGGCATTATGGATTAACTGGAAAGATAAACATTGTACTCAAACCTACACTGAAGCCCTTTTAAATGATTTCTCACTGGGACATAAGGACTACCAGTGTTTTGTGAGTTTTCATAAAGATAAAGAAAAAATACAAACCTCTAAATTGACTGCGTATATCCATCATTACTCCCTTTGATGTTACTCTTACTGGCTATTCACATGACTTCGGCATTACAATGTCGGTTAGTGACGTACTTTAGTCTGGTTTACTGCAGTTTACAAATGACACCGTACGTTGGAGTTGTAAATTTCACAAAACTGGTAGCAAGACAAATTCTTTTGTAATAATTTATTAGAGCAATCTTTACTATTTATGCAGTCTTTGTTACAAAGGATTAAATGATGGTTAGAGGTGTTTATCTCGATATATGGTTATTCAACTATAGTGTTATTTATTGTGCACTTTGTTGCATACTACATTTATCCCGAGCTCTAGTGTTGAAAAAGGATTAAGTTAAGGTCAGTTGTGTCAATCTGTTTTGTTTTTTGGCAATGCGGTCGTTCATAGCAGTGTCAAAATGCATATTTTGCCAAGAAATCGTGGTCGCTGAACGAGTTCAGCAGGTTCATAACAGAGCATTTATATAGTAAAGTTGATATGTGCATTGCAATTGTGGTTGGAAATGACAGGTGGTTGCTCATAGCAGAGGTCACTCATGGCAGCTTCTATTATTTCCATGTCCATATGTAAAGAGTTCTGTTGAAATAGAGTTTCACTGTCTCAACTGCCACTGTCACTGAGGTGTTATATATGATGTATATTGTGTTCGTAACTTTTATCTGATTGTAGGATGTAGGTTAAGATATTTGTCATTGAAAACAAATATTTAGATAGCTAACTTATGTCCATATTTTGTGGCTTTTCCTTTTTAGATGTAAACATGTTGACATGGCCTTTTAGCCTGAGAAAGTTCTAGAAACAAACTTGTGACATCTTATTGGGTGTTAGGCTTTTATATAAGTTTCTTATAAACAAAACTGTTCATTCCAATTTTAATATAACTTTTAGTTCACATATAATTTGAGAAGAGTTATTTATTCAGATTAATCATTATAATTACAAAAGTGATCATTGATATTTTGGACTGCAACACAGATTTTGGATTATTGTGAATTCATACATTCTGGATTATATTATTGTGATACATCTAGACTGTTGGTATGTCAGCACATTCAAAACTTTGGAATTAATTTGGAATTTTCTGTATTTTCGGAATTGTGAATGAATGTTTAGGATATTTGGGGGATTTAATTCACAATACTGGAAGCCTCTTTTAAATTTGCATTTTATATTATAAGGAAATAAATTGTTAGCTAAATTGCGCTAAACCTATTGGTTTTGTTTAATTCTGCTACTTAGTTTAAGACCATAGATCATACAAACACCACAGGCTCACATGTGCATATATTTCATTGTGTTGAAATATTGAAATATATCAGGTGGAGAAATATGATATAGCCACAAAACGGTGTGCCACAGTGGCAATATCACCTTTGTAACTACTTTCTTTTCCTTTTTAGGTAATATATTGGCTCTCAAGCATGTTATTTTAACCTGTATTTCCTTATTTAGGGCTATCTCATTTTTTTTTCTCCCTTCTGCTCCTCCTCTTTCACCATCACTTCCTCTCCCTTCCTTCACATCAGGATGAACAGATCATAGAATGTGATGACTGTTGACCCACTGGTCTACATTTACACAATGAGGTGCCATGAAGAAATGCTTAATGATAAACTCCAAATAACAATAAGTAGACTTAAGGTATTAACATTTTCTAAGTAGCTTTCTAAATCATTCATGGAAACTGTCAGCGTCTGAACTTGACTATACAGTAGTATATGTCTGCAATACTTGGTGATAGATGGTACACATTTTTTAACGAAACATATCATTATAGAATATTAATTTTATACCACATCACAATCATGTTTTGAAAGCTATATATAAATCAGGCATTGATTAGTGTTGAGTAAGTGACAATAACAAATTAGATGTAGTGTCTACTACTTAAATAGACCGCAAGCTTGTCAATGCCACCTAAAAATTCCCATTTAAATGTAGAAAGGTTGGGGATGATTACTTGTTTTGATACAAAATAATTTGTTTCAATGAATTAAGTGTCAAGTTCAGCTTTCTTTAAAGATTCATATATTCACATTTCACGCAAAAACATTTGGATATAATCTTTTTTGAACACAGTTATAGTTATCTTATGCATGATGATAACGTTAAGAACGGGTTCATAATTCTTTTCATAAAGTTTGTACACTATTCATCCATAAAATTAATATCTTTTTCTCTGATAATAAAATTAAACATTTTGATGCATGTGATGTTAACTGTGTTGTCTACCTGTTTATCTTAAACACAGACATTTTGCATTAATAAAGTTACAGGGTTTTACTTTGCTTAACATGGGATACTTCAAATCACAAAATTATCTGAAGTAATTATGGCATATAATTTTTTCAGCAGTGTAGTTATTATTTGATATAATGCTTGTTTGCAGAGGGTTTTGCAGTTGCAGAAGAAAGGGATAATAGCTTTGTATACCTACAAGAGTCAGACGATGAGTCCTCTCCAGGTAATGAAAATAATTTGCTGGAATGTGGGTTATCCTTTTTATTTTTCTCAGTAACACATTGAAATACAAGCCATCTAAATCCATGTTTCCTGGCTGTATTATAGCTGATAGTGATGGGAATTGGTCAGAAATTCATAATCGATAATCGGTTCCCCTTAACCAACTGATCATCGATTACAATCAATTACTAAGAGCAAATTTTAATTTTTGTTAAACAGTTATATCTGTGATCAAAGATTTCAATATGTTTATAAATGTACAAGAGTAATCTCTTGTAATGACATGTATACTTTAACCTGACAATAATATTACATTGTGTGTAACTTTTGTTCTACAACTTTTTTTAATGTTGTAGAATTTTCATTGGATAATCAGTCATATGTAATTGAAATACTACTACAATCCCCCAAAATCCTTTTGTTCATATGTGATGTGTCTATAATTTAAAGTATAGAAGGACATGTTATTCTTGTTTGTCATTGTTTATAAATACTACAAAAGATATTGCAATTTAACGGAAAAAATATACAAAATTTAAATTTAATAACTCAACAATTTAACAACTTGATCATGTAATAATGACTATATGTTCCTAATTATGAATTATATGGTTTTATATTTGTAGTTGTGAAGGGAATTAATAATTTTCAGGTCAACTTTAGTGGCTGGGAGTTTTACTAACCTTTGTGATTTGCATACACCTAAAAAGTAGTCTCCCTTTACACACAATCAATTATGAAGTTCACAATCGATTATTTTATTGGTTTGCTCAATCAACTGTTTATTGATTATAATCGATAATCGGAACAACACTAATGGCTGATAAAGGACTTACATTGATGTGTGTGGACCGATAAGGATACTATGTTTATCGATGAAAAACCTTGTTGAAATGTCGATATTTACAGATTAGAAGAACTATTGGTTGCTATTTGAGTTTAATTTCCACATTCTTTATTCACTGACATGTACAACCTATTTATTTATTTTTCTTTTTTGTATTGTAGTCATGTCATTATAGATGTTGTAAAGCAGTTAGAGCTTCTAAAGATTAGGTGCTGAACAAAGTCCTCATTATTATTATTATTATTATTATTATTATTATTATTATTATTATTATTATTATTATTATTATTGAACTCCAAAAATAATTATCCAAATTTGCAAACAGCAATTTGTCTTGATTTCGAGGTTGCATGCACTATTTGGCTACAATCAGATATGAACATAATAATGGAAGTTCTGATGTACTCTTATAATAACCACATGTCCATCTCTGGGTCTTTCTGATAAAAAATTTGTATCCAAATAATTAAGAGTTTCTGAGACCTCTGATGGATATGAAATCAGTTTCTTGTCTGCCGGTCAACTTTTGGGCAGGGAACTTTATCATGGTTTATTTATATGCCTTTTTTGCTTGTTTACTCATAACTAACATTTTTAACTATTGTGCAGTTTTGCTACAATTGACAAAAATATGAAAGGAGGGGAAATCCTTTGAGAAAACAAGGCAAGTCACAGGGAGAAATGAAGCGTCCTTTGAGAAATAAAATGTGTATTGAACTAGGATGATCAGTCAAAATCAAGACTTTAAAAATGCTTCAAAGAACCTTTGATTTTAGGTTCCAATCTCCCGACTTTTTCATTGTCTCCCTACTTGGCTTTTGAAAAGTTGAAAGTTATGTGTTTTGCATTCTATATATGCAGTAAAATCCAACATCAATGAAACATTACCACTGTTGACAAGCTTGTCAAAAATATAATACATATGACTTAAACATTCTCATTCAAGGCATTACTATCTAATAGCATCTCTTTGATTTACCTATAATGAGTTCTTCCACTTCCTGGTCCTACCTATGCAAAGTAGCACAGTAGCATAGCTGCCAACTGTCCCGTTTTTTCCGTATTTTGGACCTTAATACGGGTGTACGTTTTTTTTGCCAAAAATATGATATATTTTTTTTTTAAATCATAAATTTTCTGTGCAGTTGTCAGTTTAGAATGGGCACTTGGTTTTATTTTGAGAGAATGTATATACATGTATATACAAATACAATTCTACAATAGGATTAGTTCATTCGAAATCGAGGCTACCATGCTTGTCGTTATCCGCCTTATTTGATTTCGCAATATTTACAGCCGTTACAGTATCTCGTCTTCATAATATTCAGCTTCTGATCATGTTAAATAAGAAAGCGGAATATTCATAATTTTCTCCACTTCCTGGTCCTACCTATGCAAAGTAGCACAGTAGCATAGCTGCCAACTGTCCCGTTTTTTCCGTATTTTGGACCTTAATACGGGTGTACGTTTTTTTTGCCAAAAATATGATATATTTTTTTTTTAAATCATACATTTTCTGTGCAGTTGTCAGTTTAGAATGGGCACTTGGTTTTATTTTGAGAGAATGTATATACATGTATATACAAATACAATTCTACAATAGGATTAGTTCATTCGAAATCGAGGCTACCATGCTTGTCGTTATCCGCCTTATTTGATTTCGCAATATTTACAGCCGTTACAGTATCTCGTCTTCATAATATTCAGCTTCTGATCATGTTAAATAAGAAAGCGGAATATTCATAATTTTCTCCAGGAAAAATAGAAGGAAACAACTAGAAGGACATTTGTGCCATCTTGTATAGATTTGTGAAAACATATAGTAAGGGAGAAAACTTAACGTTTTGCAAATTGTGTAACTTGAATTCGCTATTGGGCATAGATGCGCCCATGAAATGCAAGAGCAGGAAGAATCTAATAAACATCAACTTCCAGCTTCATTACACACAGCTCAGCCTGAACTTATGACGTAGATAAATGCTAGAGAGAACTTTAATGTACATTGATCGAAATTTGATTTATTAAATTGTTTTTAGAAATAAACCTTCCTTTTTCAGTTACTTGTGTTGCTGGTGATTTATTTTGCACACATTTTCCAGACATAAAATCGCAAAGGATAACTCGTATGCTTGAATAAAATCAGTTCAATAAGAAAATCACAGAATTGAGATCATCAATGAAAGTTGGTACATTGGAGACGATGATTGAAAAAGAAACAAGGTGTGGAAAGGGTTTCTATAAACAGCTTGTGTTTGAGTGTGTTGCACTCTTGCACCTTCTGAATGGGCACCCGAATGGAACATGGTGCAACTTCAAAAGAACAAGCGTGCAACACGTGCATCTTTGACATTAAATAATGAGATAAGGCACTGTCCTACTTTACTGATGGTTGTATATGTTGTAAATAGTTACATATGCATTAAAATTGTAAAAATCAGTATTTGTTCCCGAAAATCAGTATTTTTGTCACAAGTAATCAGTATTTTTGTGCACGGGAGTTGGCAGCTATGCATTAGGCTGACCTAATGCTGCATTCGTGTAGATCTCACTAGCTATTGTCAGCCAGTAGACTAATGTGTGAAAGGGTGGTTTATAACTGACCTCTTTGCCTTTAATTGACTCTATATGAACTGCCAAAGGAATAGTTTTACGTGTTTAACACTTATACATGCAACAGACATACACTAAAAGTTGTGGGGCTTTTTTTTGTTTTTTTTTTAGAAGAGTACTGAAAACTGTGTTTTCTCAAAACACGACTATGCCAGGGTGTTTGGGAGTCATCATCATCATCAGTCTCTTGATCTAGTGTGGTCGTTGAGGCACTGTGCTGCTGAACATCTGACCAGTTCCCTCCCCTTGTCTCGATCATGTGCCAATGCCTGTGTCTCTGCAAAACGTTTCTAGTCCATTCTGTGATGTTGTCACTCAACTTTTTTCTCTGTCTACCTCTCCTTCTGCCACCTTGGTCACTGCCCTGCAGTACTGTTGTGGATAGACTGTTGACTCTAGTGACATGGCCATACCATTTCAGCTTTCTCTTTTTCGTAGTGGTGAGGAGGCCTTCATAATGGCCTACTTTGTGCCTGATGGTGTTACGCACTTTATCATTTGTGAGAGATGCCAAGGATGGTTTTGTAGCATCTCATTTTAAGTGCCTGGATTCATCGTTGTAATTCTGTTGTCAGTTTCCAGGCCTAACATGAATACAGAAAGATTGAGATGACAAGTGCTCTCAATAGTCTGATTTTAGTTTTCAGACGGATATTCTTGTATCTACAGATGGGTCTTAGCTTTGACATAGCTGCCATTGCTTCTGCTGCTCGTGACAAAATTTCTGCTCTTGATCCCTCTTCCGTGATTATGAAGCCAAGATATTTGATATTTTGGCCCACTGTTTCCTGTTCCTGTCCTCTGACTATAATCTTGGTGGAGATTTGTTTGCCACTATTTTTCATCAGCTTTGTTTCCTTGGCGCTTATCTCCATGTCAAATCTGGAAGATGTTTCATCCAGGTTCTTCACTAAGGTGGCAAACTCATCTTCACTGCCTGCCAGCCCATCAATGTCATCTGCAAAGTGGAGGCTGGTGATGTTACGCCCTCCAATGCTGACTGTCCCACAGTGGTTTTCCAGGGCTTGGCTCATGATGCGCTCTAAGTAGATGTTGAAAAGCTTGGGTGACAGGAGACAGCCTTGCTATACTCCAACTTGTTTTGAACCACTCCCCCACAGAACCTTGAGCAGTTACTGCACTGGTAGCCTGGGTGTACAGCTACTTGATGGTGTCGGTCAACTTTTTTGACCCATGTTGTACTTCTTTATTGTGGCCCACAATGCCTCATTCCACACTCTGTCAAAAGCCTTTTTGAAATCTATGAACACATGACAGATATCTTTTTGACGTTGTGAGTACTTTTCACACAGAACCCTACGATTGAATATTTGTTCTTTTGGGCTTCTTCCACTCTGGAAAACTGCCTGTTCTTCAGCGATTATTTCTTGTGCTTGTGGGTTCAGTTTGTCCACACTGATCTTCAGCATCACCTTACTAGCATGGCTGATCAAACTGATAGTGCTGTAATTTTGGCACAGCTGGAGATTGCCTTTTTGGGGGAGTGTTATAATCAGTGACTGGGTCCACTGTGTAAGCCATTTGCCTGTCTGCCAGATCTTGTTGCAGATTTTTGTTAATATCTCAGTTGCTGATTCCCAACCATTCTTGATAAGTTCAGCTGAGATGTTGTCTACTCCAAATGCCTTCCCATTGTTCAGCGTTCTTATTGCTGACTCCACCTCTTCTTTGAGAATGGGGAAATCATCATCATATGTGGAGTTTGGAACTTCAAGCACCTCTGGGTCTTCTGTGGATGGATGGTTGTAGAGTTCTTTACAATACTCAGTCCATCTTTCTGCAATGTCACTTGCTTCTGTGAGGCATTTTCCATCTTCATCTTGAATAGTACTGACTCTTGGTTGCTTCTGTCTGGTGAGGTATTTCACAATTCGGATTGCCTTTTTTGTTATTGTTCTTTATCAGACTTCTCTCTATTTCTGTGCACTTTTGTCCAATCCAATCTCCTTTTGCTTTCTTCAAGTTTTTTCTGATATTCTTGTTTAGTTCTCGGTACTCCATTACCCCTGCTGTGTGTCTGGTGTGTTTTAGGTCTCTTTCCTGCATCACACAGATTCAGAATCTCTTTTGTAACCAGGGTTTTTTCTTTGGGTGATGGAGGCCAATGATGTTTTGGGCAGCTGTTGTTATGACTGTGTTGAAAGTGTCTGTCATCACTTTAACATCAACATCCATCACAAGAAGTGGAGCAAATTTTCCTTCAGTTGTGGCTTGGAATGACTTGCATATGTTAGGGTCCTTCAGTTGTTCAAGGTTGAATTTGAGCCTAATTTTCTTTGGCTTGTTAATTTTCTTTGACTTCACTCGGAAGTTCATAATGACCAAGTTTTTTTGTAGCTTGCGAACTCAAGCAGCCGTCTCCCTCTTTCATTGGTTAGCTCATTGCAAGAAAGTCCACAAGGATCATTCCAGTCTTTTAGAGCATCTTTGCCAACTTTGGCATTCCAGTCTCCTTGAATGATGAGAATGTCTTTTTTACTTACCATATTTATTATACCCTGAAGTTTGTTGTAAAACTCCTCTATTTCTTCATCATCATGATCAGTAGTTGAAGCATAGGCTTGGATAATTGTGATGTTAAAGGGATATGCTTTCAGACGAATGGAGATGATTCTGCTAGATATGTGGCGACATTCAAGCACAGATCCCTTGATGGCTTTGTTTACAAGGAAGTCTACTCCATTTATGGACTTGTCCAACTCTCCACTATAGTATAATATATGCCCATCTTCAGTTTGGTGTTCTCCTAGGGCTTTCCATCTTACTTTACAGAGTCCAAGTATGTGCAATGTGTAGTGTTCCATCTCATGTGTCAACTCTTGTAGTCTACCAGTTTGCGTCAGAGTTCTAATGTTCCAGGTGGCAATGGCAATGCTGTCTCTCGCTCTGATTTTATGCAAAGTACAAGTAGCACACTTGTCAACAGCAGACAACAGCAGACGTGGTCCTTGTTGACCTGGGCGATGACCGATCCGGTATGATAACTTCAGATTTCTCCAGCATTGTCAGTGTGTTTGGGAGTACACAATCATAACTTTACCATGACCTGCCGTACTTTAATATGATTAACATCAGATTTCATTTTCACACAGGACAGTGATCATCTGATTTAGAGTGTGCCTTGTTATGGCAGGTATATCAATATCCTGAAAGTACATTTATTCCTCAGGCAGAATATTTTTTTTCAAAAAGCCATATGGGCCTCTCACTTAGAATACAGGACGGGCCCGATCTAAAATATGATGGGCCCCAGGCATCAGGCTATCAGATTTTTTTTAGGACAGTAAACAAATTATAATAGACTGTTTCGCACTTTACCTCCCTCATCTTCCGAGTGCCCAGAGTGCCTCGATAATGGGGCTGAGTTTGCATAGCTTGTATCCCAAGCACCGAGTTTGAGTGGCACTATTTTACTATGCCTGTATCCTGAGCGACGAGTTGAATTGGCACAAACCATTGGTTGATTTGAAGCCATTTCCTAGTTATGTCTGTAGTTTAACCAATCAGATGTTAGCTTATATAGATATAGTGTATATTGCTGAAAAAAGGGGACAAAAATTTGACTTCGATAGCGGCAAAATTAGTGGAAATATTTAGATTAGAAAATGAAGAAAATTACGAGAATCAGCCACTGGAAGCAGACTTTTACTTGACAGACTGAAGAAGTATTTACACGAGGTTTAGTTTGCAATAGAGATGACAAGTGGAATTTGTATGTACATCAAATGGAGTTAATATCACATGTTGATAGTGTTAATTATTCAGTGTGAATTCATCGTGCATTTTTATGGATTATTCATGGCAATAGAAACAAATTCGTACGAAATTCATTTTATCTTTATGTGTCAGTTTTATTTTTGCATGTGGTTTGAAATCTTTATCCCATTTTGTACGTAATTTTATCAAGATCTGCTGTGCCAAATATTAGCTTAATTAAAGAAACGTAAATCTAAAAAAAAAAATAACATTTACTACTCGTATCTCTCTGAAAAAAATTTGCAAGCCAAGTATTGTCAGCAAGTCTCAGGGATACAGGCAGAAATCAGTTCATTTTTTTTGAGATCCCATGATGGCTATTCCATTACAAAAAGTACATGAGAAGTATTGCCAAGCCACAATTTACATTCTTGCTTGATTACGTATATGTGTTAGTATATAAAGATGCAAACTGTTCTGCATCAGTTTTCAGTATTTCTCCTTTGAATACGTTCCCCGATCACATTACTTTAGGGATATTAGCCTGCTACCTCGCGAATCCAGCCCTACCAAAAGACGAAAATTCGTCTTTCCTGTCTATGTCATATAGACAAAGGGCAATAACTCTTGCCCCTTACCTCCCCATGCTACCCGCTAGGTGTCGCTTCTTCAGTTTTTTTGCTTCGCTGTACGTGAAAACACGTACAATTAGACCTCCAATGAATCCAAGCCATCTTAGTGTAAATTCTGACCATCCGAAGTTAAATTTCGAATTACTGTGTTGGATAATCATTCCTCTACAGGTTGTATACATTATTTTACAATATTTTCCAATTTGAGTGACTTTGTCACATTTTCTAGACTTCGGACCAGGTTGCAACGTGGTCAAAAAGCACGCTTATGGCGGTACTAGCATGTAATACATGTAGCACTCAATAATTTCGCTTATTCCGTATGTAACGTTTACGATATTAGCGACTAATAACGTGCTGCATTGATAATTTGTGCTTTATTTATCTTCTTTGACGTTTCAGTAGACTTCAAAAAAGTCTTTGAACGACCAAGTTGCGACTATTTAATGGCGGACTTCGTGTTGTAGTCATGAGTTCACGCGACACTTAATCATTTCGCTTCCTCCGTTAGTTACGGTTATGGAATAGCGACTTAATAGCGTGCTGAATTGTTAATTTGTGCTTTGTTTATCTTCTTTTCCGTTTCAGTACACTTCGTCTCTGAACGACCAGTTGCGACTATTTAATGGCGGAATTCATGTTGTAGTCACGAGTTCACGCGACACTAAATCATCTCGCTTCCTCCGTTAGTTACGGTTATGGTAATAGCGAATTAATAGCGTGCTGAATTGCTAAATGTGCTTTGTTTATCATCTTTTTCGTTTCAGTAGACTTCGTCTTGAACAACCCATTGCAACACGCTCACGGCGATAACTAGTGTGGTCATTAAGAGTTAACATGGCAAGGAATAGTTTGACTACTCCGTTAGTAACGGTTATAGTATTATCGAATTAATAATATGCTGAATTTTTTAATTTGTGCTTTGTTCTCTTCTTTTGTCGTTTCAGTAGCAAAGTCGACAACGAAGGCATGAATGGCAAAATGGGTGTTGGCAATGTGGAAATGGAGGAAATTATGTTGACATGGTTTAGGCTGCCCAGTGGGTGTAAATTTCACTGCAGGTCCGTGCATGGCTTTCGGGCCTGTAAGTCCGGACGCATGGAGTCTATGCTGGATCAATTGGATCCATTTTATTATGCACTTTCGCCGGCCGTCCAGCCGGCCGTCCAGCCGACACCGTCAGTTCAGCCGGCACTTCAGCACGCACCAACCGGCACTAGCCGTACATCTGGCACCGTCCGTTCAGTCCAAATGGCACCGGACGGCCAGCCGACCTTCCAGCCCAAATGGCACCGGACGGCCAGCCGACCATCCAGCTTGCATCAACAGGCACTGGCCGTTCAGCCCAAATGGCACCGGCTGGCCAGCCGACCTTCCAGCCTGCATCAACAGGCACCGGCCGTCCATCCGGCAAAGACCGTTCAGCCCAAATGGCACCGGTCGTCCAGCCGGCATCAACCGGCACCAGCCGTCCATCCGGCAACAACTGTTCAGCCCAAATGGCACCGGTCGTCCAGCCAACCTTCCAGCCGGTATCAACCTGCACCGGCCGTCCATCCGGCAACGACCGTTCAGCCCAAATGGCACCGGTCGTCCAGCCGACCTTCCAGCCGGCATCAACCGGCACCGGCCGTCCATCCGGCAAAGACCGTTCAGCCCAAATGGCACCGGTCGTCCAGCCGGCATCAACCGGCACCAGCCGTCCATCCGGCAACAACTGTTCAGCCCAAATGGCACCGGTCGTCCAGCCAACCTTCCAGCCGGTATCAACCTGCACCGGCCGTCCATCCGGCAACGACCGTTCAGCCCAAATGGCACCGGTATTCCAGCCAGCATCAACCTGCACCAGCTGTACATCGGATTTACAGGGATTATAGTGATGTACCCGTCAGTCAATCTGTACTACTGGTTACATATCACTACCATGAGAGAGATGTTATAGATGAATCTCCGTCCAATCAGACCATTCGAGAGGCAGGTGCCGGTCATAGCCGGACCTTCGCCGACATTCCGGCCGACCATATGCCAGACAAATCAGTCGGTATTGCCGGTGTACACCTCCCGTCACGTCAAATACGTGACGGTGTGATTTTAAAACAAGGGAGAATTAGTGACATTATCAGAGATGACGGAATTGAGTTATCTATGCCACTTGGTATGCGCTACCCAGATATGGCAGCTTTACCAGAACAGGACTTTCAGGCCGACCATTCGCCAGTTCAATCAGCCGTTAGTGCCGTCCGTCCATATGTTCACGGCTTCTCCACAAGGGAGATTTAGTGAAAGTGTCAATTATGACAGAATTGCGTCATCTAGGTCACCTGGTATGCTGTACAGATATGCAAGCTGTACCAGAACCAACATTCCCTCTGAGCGAATGGTAGATGGGCGCGCAGTGCTGGCCGCACTACACAAGCATTATGGAGATTTATATTAAAAATGATGACAATTCCGCTGCGAATGGATGCTTGAGTTGACCAGAAACACGACTCAGCACACAGTGAGTGTGACGAAACACTTTCAGCCGTCCACAGATCAGGTCATGGACCGGACTGAGCTTAGCGCCACGGCCACAGAATAAAAGATTTATAGGTTGTTAGGAACTTCAGAATGCCCAAAACCTCCTACTGCCACTCAAGACTACACAATTCAGGCACCTGTAGATCTTGAATGAGGAGGAAGAGACGATGTCCTTCCTGCTTCTTTGCCAGTCGGGAAAAAAAAAAAAAAAAAATTCAGGAAGCTAACTTCCAGCGACGTTCTAGTGTAGCTGGTACGAAAACTCCATCAGACGCCTTCAGTACTGATCTCAAATGCCACGCCAAAGCTAGTCCGAAACGTAGTCGATACGTCTTCATTGTTAGACTTTACTTCACTAGCCATTTTTTATTCCAACTCCCTAGGCAAATCCAGCCATGACCACGCTTGTGAAGTGAAGGCCTGGATTGCTAGAGTTGTTAACAGGGCAGCTCACCATTCTATGACCAATGCGTTGACTGCTTCTGCCAACTTCGACCTGATACGACGTGACGTCTGTAGGTGGTCCACGTCGCGCAGGCCCCATCGTACTCGGATTTTACGGATGTCTCAGTTTGGAACACCTTTACACTTTGGGGGAAAATTGAAAAAGTTTGGAGGCAGGCAGCTCAGGAACGGCCCCTCCAACTCGTCGCCCAACTTTCGCAGGCGTTTTGAAACAATCATCCCCTGACACAGCGGAGGGATGATGGGCGGACCGGGCAAAAGGGACCCTTATAATCAGATGTGTAATATAGATCCCAGCCCAATGCTGGGAGTCAACAGTCTGATCAAGCTAGACGGCAACCATACAGAGGCGGCAAGAACCAAAGTTTCTCCGCCTTCACGCCTCCTAACTCTAGACGTTGACATACCCTGCCCACCGCCAGCGGACTGCCTACCTGTGGGCAGCCGCCACCTGCAATTTCAGGACCACTGGACCACTTTATTACCTTAAAACATTTGGGTGATTCAGGTAATTTCGGAGGGACTTGGGACTTCATTTATCCATCCCCTCCTCTGTCCTCCTCTCCCCTCTTCATGGATGTATCGCCAGACCGGGAGAAGGATGCCTTTATATATATATATATATTTATATCTTAATAAACCTGCAATGGCTGGGGTTTTATTCATGGCTGTTTCTTATCCAGAGGCCGTTCATCGACCTGAGCCGCCTCAACCACCCTGAAAGTCAATGTGACGATGGCGTGATCAAACCATCCGACGGGTATGCTGTCAGTCTAGATATGACCGACGCACATTTCACGTCCCTATCCCACGAGTAGTGGACATTTCTCCGTTGTGCTTGTCGGGACTCGGTTTATCAGTTCCAGGTCATACCTTTTGGCCTCAACTTAAGCCCTAGGGCTAGTACCAAGGTTATGGATTACGTCGTCACCCTGTTCCGCTCGACTTCATCTATGGCGTCAGCAGTATATTTGGACGACATCCTCCAGAAACATCTGTCAAGTTCTACTCTGCTCAAAGGCAGAAACGATCTTATATCACTTTACATCATATAGGCTTTCTCATGAACTGGATAAAGTCTGATCTCTGTCCAATCCGGATTTTTGGTCCATCTGGGTGTGGAGTTTCTCCCGATCTGAATCTGGTAAGGCTTCCTCGAGTTTGCGATCATCCAGATAATTGCACTCGTAGAGTCCGTTTCCAACAGGATGCGCATTTAGCAAGAGAGTTGCAGATCCTCGGATTATTCAATGCGTCAGCAGACTTGATTCCGCTCAGCCGTCCTTTTATGCGCCCTTTACAAAGGACGTTGCTAGCGTAATTTCGCCCTTTTTAAGTCCCTTCGATCCCACAGTCATGCTCACGCCAGAGATACAATCATTCTTGAGTCAGTGGCACAACCCCTGTGGGCTGTCCACAGGGATTACTCTGGAGATACCCCAAGCGGGGATAACGGTATGTTCCGCCACTAGTACCTATGGTTGGGGTGCCCACCTGTTGCGGAACTTCGATACTGTCAGCGGCACGTGGGTGCCAGGGGCGAGCCTTTTCCACATCATGCTTTCAGAAATAACGGCTGTCATCAACGCCTTTCATTTCGGGCAGGATCAACTCTTATTACAAACTGCCCTCATTATGTCAGACAACTTTGTGGTGGTGCCTTGCCTCAAAACATGGGGACACCAATCACCAGACCTGTGCAATCTGAGCTGGCAGTTTCTACATTGGTTCGACAATCTCCACCTCAATGTACAATTCAGACACATTCTTGGCAGACTCAATGTCTTGGCTGACACTCTATCTAGTCATTCACACAGAATGGTCACTCCATCAATCGGACTTTCTTCCAATGACACACTTTGGGGACGTCCGATGATTGATCTTTTGCAACAAGGTGGAATCGCAAGTTGTCCACCTTTCATCTCACAGGTTCCAGACCCAGAAGCTTGGGTCGTGGATGCTCGATCAATCAGCTGGGAAGGGTTGTGGTCATTCTCCTACCCTCCCACGGTCTTGGTACTGAAATTAATCCAGAAGTTAAGGGGTCAGAACTGTCAGATGGTTCTGATTGCCCCTCTCAGATGGAACAAATCCTGGGTCTCCGATCTACTCAATCTAGGCGATAGATCTACCCAGGAAGATTACAGTCAGCACAAGTATTCGCAAGCAACCGCGGCCAGGGGTGTTCCACCCCTGTCCGGACCATCTTTATGTTAAAGCTTGGCTCTTGTCCAGACAGCCTTGCAAGACAAACAATTTAAATCTTTGATTGCGGAGAGAAAATCGAGAGCAAGAGGGCCCTCTACTCTGAAGGTTTATGAGGGCAAGTGGCATGTTTTCAGGGACTGGTACCATATCATTCACATTGTTCCTCTGAGTGTCACAATCCCTCAACTGGCCAACTTTTCTCTGGCTTTTCGAGGAGAAACAGCTGGTTCCAGTTATTATCAAATGCTACCGCTCCATGATATCATACACATTCCGCCATTCTGGTACATGTGCTATCAGTCATGACAAAGATTTGTCAGATCTTTTAGACACTTTAAAAATTCAATCGACTTATATCCCTCACCCTGTTTCCAAATTGAATCTGTCCTGGTTTTTAACATGACTCAATTCAGACAGTATTGAGTCTTTAACCCACGATTAGTTAAAGCTACTATCATACAAATTGGGTTTCTTGATAGTCTTAGCTTCAGCATGCAGGGTGAGCGTGTTACATGTCCTTTCTAGTGACCCGAACTCTCTTCCGTTCCGATCAGAGGGTTTGATGGTCCTCTTGACGCAGCCAGGCTTCGTAGTCCAAAATAGATTACCATACATTGGCGATCAACGAGTCGTCATTAGCTCGCTTTCTTTATAGATAAGTCAGGATCAACAGCCATGTAAGATCCTGTTTGTGCACTCTAGCACCATTTCAATGCATAGAGGTGAGTCAGGTCACATACAAGCACCTCTTTCTTCTGGTGATAGCTGGGACATGAGATATCACCATTCAAGCCCTTGCTTCATGGATGAAGTGGGTTATACGCTTGGCGTACTCTGAGGATTCGCAAATCAGTCACCTTATAGAAGCTGTTGGCTGACATGCAGAGTAAACCTTCTACAGTTTTATCTTCAAGTTTGTACTCGCAGAGGCAAACATTGATTCTAGTAGGTCCGGTGTTGGCAGCCCAGACGCCCACCAGACCCATGTGCAACAATCAGCACAGCCTATTAGCTTCGCTGGATTCGCCAGATAAATTTTCGTAGGTAAGAAGATTTCAATAACTATCTTCTTAACCGTATAAAGGGGTCACATGATGTGACCCTGGGCTGTGTTGCTGATTGGAGCTGGATAGCATATAATAGCTTCGGAAACAATCAACGATTGTAACATCTCACAATCAATCATATATCGTAGTAACATTATTGGCATCCAGGCCTTTTCAGATATATGTCTACCAAGCCAAACATAACTACACGGATGTAACCCTGTAGCGAGTTCAAATGATATCACACGAGCGAATCCGGTTAAATCAAAATCAGGTAATGGCCCATTAATCGCAACACGAGTCATTTCATGCGTGGGGTGTCCAAATCGTTTAAAGTATTCAGCGGCTTCTCCATATCCAAGAAAACTCCCTGGATAACACGCAGCTATATCAATTGAAATCATACCATCACGTGAGTATTTTGTATTTCACAGTCCTCCATGACTAAATTCGACGCAACTCAATTTAACATCCTCGAGAAAATCACTTCGTGTTGGACGCCATGAGTTTTTTTCTCTTGCGAAGTGAGCTACCACTGATGGAATAGTAAAACTATCCGTGAGCAGTATTTCATGGAAACTCTCCGGTGAAAAATCATTAGCGATTTTTCTCATTCTGTTATCTGATTCTTCAACGCGATATAATTCACCATTTGGTCTTACAAATTGATCAAATCCTATTTCGGGATCTTCATCACTTCTAAGTAACCACACAATGCAATGCAATGCAAGATGCAATGCATCTTCAACGACGCTGATATCAACCAGCACAATATCATTTAACACGAGAATCTGCTTTTCACTCTTCCCTGGAATATCAACTTCAATATTCTGCTTTCGTGTATCCGAAGGCCTATAACACAACGGTACTGGAAGTGTTGCAAATTTTTCTTTATGCGTTTCAAATAACTTCATCTGAAGTGTGTCTCTGACTATTTTTCTACTTGCTACTATCAAATCATTTGGTCTCCACGTTTCCCAAAAATCATTCATGGGAGTTTCTGAAATTATTTCACGCGCTATTTCACATTGGATTTTATCCGGCTGTAATCTAATCAGTGTTTTGAACTCGCGTAATTGTTCATCAAGTGATCTATAATCAGTAGTAATTTCTTCATAGTAGTCTACAAAACCCTTTAGCCATTCATGTGGAGATGCACCGACAAATGGTGGTGGTTGGCCGTGATCACCGCACATGACGACTTTTGTGTTTTTGTTTAACAACCATTCGAGAAATGTTTGTAATACTCTCAACGATACCGTGCATATTTCATCCCAAATTATGATTTCAGGAATGAATTTATCGCCCATTCGATCAGGGGTCCATTCATCGCCTTTCCATCGAAAGAAACTGTGATAAGTACAGGCATTTACCCCTCGATGTATCATCTCTCTGGCGAGTCTGTGAGTCGGTGTTAACACAATCATATTTGACCGACGATATAATTCAATTGCACGAGTTGTCTTTCCTGACCCACCACAACCGTTTAAATAAACTGTCTTGTATCTACATATTGGATCAGATACCGGTGGTGCATTGGAAAATTCTGATTGAATCTTATCACACTTTAAGTACTTTTCATCCATGATAACATCTGCCGATTCACAATACTCATGTAGTTTTTCCTTTTTAAATCGCCAACGTCCCCACGCTTCCTCGGGATCTGTGAAATTAGCTACATCTGATTTGTATTTCTCGTGGATATAAATAGAATCAGTGGCTACTCTAACTGCGGTATTAGGAAATCTATTTATCATCGGAAATAAATTGATAGAAGCATAAGCTAGCATAGAACTTCTCAGATGTGTATATTGTTTAATATATCCATCACAATAGGTAACAACCGTACCCAATTTCTCACCATTGGATAGAAAAGCGTCTTTACGATTTACAAGTTTTCCCTGTTTTGTTAAATCCGTTACAATAAAATCGTATTCAGCGACGTCTATGATCAACCGCGAGGAATATTTTGCATTGTCGTATCTTCCACCCTGGGTAAATTTACCGATTATTCTTCATCCAAAATCTTTTGCTTGTTCTTTTTTAATTTCAAATAACTTCTTAGACCAATTCATGACTTCTTCCTCACTGAAATCTGGAAACTGTTTTCGCTGTTCGCTAATTATACGATCTAGATCGGGTTGTGGTAGCCAAACTTCTTTCTGAGCTGGATAGCATATAATAGCTTCGGAAACAATCAACGATTGTAACATCTCACAATCAATCATATATCGTAGTAACATTATTGGCATCCAGGCCTTTTCAGATATATGTCTACCAAGCCAAACATAACTACACGGATGTAACCCTGTAGCGAGTTCAAATGATATCACACGAGCGAATCCGGTTAAATCAAAATCAGGTAATGGCCCATTAATCGCAACACGAGTCATTTCATGCGTGGGGTGTCCAAATCGTTTAAAGTATTCAGCGGCTTCTCCATATCCAAGAAAACTCCCTGGATAACACGCAGCTATATCAATTGAAATCATACCATCACGTGAGTATTTTGTATTTCACAGTCCTCCATGACTAAATTCGACGCAACTCAATTTAACATCCTCGAGAAAATCACTTCGTGTTGGACGCCATGAGTTTTTTTCTCTTGCGAAGTGAGCTACCACTGATGGAATAGTAAAACTATCCGTGAGTAGTTTTTCATGGAAACTCTCCGGTGAAAAATCATTAGCGATTACAAATTGATCAAATCCTATTTCGGGATCTTCATCACTTCTAAGTAACCACACTGACACAGGATCATCTTTACACAACGCATGAATAGCATCGAATAATTTCTCATTATAAAAAACATCTCCGACGAACTCCCCGGAAAATTCCGGGGGGATATATCTCACGGTTCTATCTCGTGGAAATATTGTTACTGCAGGTGTCCACGCGTGTTCGTTATGATCAATAATTTGTATTGGAGCTCCATTTTTGTTATATTTCGGTTCGTATAAAACTTCTCCGGTTATCGTCATTACTGATATTGGGAATCTTAATGATGTTTCTAATTTAGCTATATCAGAAATCTTTGCACCGTGCTGTTTCACTGTCAGTTCCCATTCGAATATTTTCCTACGTCGCAGATCAGTTAGTTTATTTCCTCGGGATGCATTTGTGAAGTGTTCCATTACCCGTGTTGCTACACAATTCAGTGAACTAGAATATTTCATAGGAGCTAGTTTTGCGATATCGGGTTTATCATTTAGCGGGTATATCCCATATACGATTGCTGTTACAGGATAAGATCTCTCGTAGTATGGTTTGTCGATTCCAGTTAGAATTCCTGGTTTGGAATCTCTACTCACAATGACAGTTTTTTTATCCTTGAGGATTGGTTCAAATTTATCCTTGATAATCCATTTGCCTTCGACTTCGATAATGAATTTTATTCTGAAAAAATACTTCTGTTTGAAATCCTTTGGATTTCCATCTTTAGATTTCCACCCCGTTGGCTCGCCAAGGTGTGAAATTATCTCAGCTGCTCTTTCATCATTCATGGTAGCATCGATGTTAGGTACATTGACATCCTCGTGTATAATTCGAAATGTCGACCAACAGTATGCTGCACCGTCTCGGTAGAATTCATTAAAACACTCCTTGATTTTACTTAGTATAGTTCAGTCACCGATTAGACGTTTTGGTGTATCAGAGACTCTATCGAGATTGAATTTAGCATTTTTCCAAGGTTCGATTTTCGATAATCTCTTGAACTCTTCCATGTTATAATTAAAACAAGTATTTAAATAGAAAAATATAGTATAATGAATCACTGCAAGTGGCTTATGATTGGATCAACAACCCCGTGTAACAAATCATGCAGAAGCGAATTCTGTGGGCATCATTTACAAAGCGTTCGGCGAGGAAGTTTTGGTCCTCTCCCATGCCTCCAATGTGGGGCTGGGGTAAGGGGAAAATCACAATTATGTCTCAGTTGCGGCGGCAAACGATACAGGGAACTAAAACGCTATTATGACAAACGAATAAAAAATGCAGTCATTGACCCCAACGACCTTGATAAAATCAAGGACAAAATGATAAAAAACCCTCAAGACTACATTGATAGACTTATAATTAAAGCAAATAATAAATTAGACAAATAGTATTATTATACAAATGAGCCAAGATTTCAGACCTCACCCAGTGCTTGTTAATTATGAAGCATCCCGTGATGGTGTTATTAGAAATTGCAGACTAAAAAGACCGGTTGGACGGGTAAATAATAAAGGATACTTAACGTTTACAGCTGGGAAAAAGAGATATTATTGTCATCGATTCGTATACGAATGTCACAACGGATTGATCAAAGATGGCCTTGTGATTGATCATATCAATAATAACAAGGCTGATAATTGTCTTGAGAATCTTCAAACCGTCTCACAAAGTCAGAATGCAAAAAGTGGCGGGACAGGGACCAGTAAGTCAGTTGGAAAGAGATCCGTCAAATCATTTGATACAGAAACCAACGAGGAGAAAATATTTCAGTCAATAAATGAAGCTAGTAGATATTTCGATATTTGTAGTCCTTCAGTACAAAGAGTAGCAGAAGGAATTCAAAAATTAACTCTGTCAAAGAAAAATGATCATAAAATAAAATTTTCATATATCAAGGGGGATAAATCGTTCAATAATAAAGTCGCATGACAGAGTTACGTCCCCCAAGCTCTGCTTGGAGTTCAATTACTACTACGTGCACACAGGATACAATTTTCATATATCAAGGGAGATAAATCGTACAATAATAAAATAGCATGACAGAGTTACTTCCCCCAAGCTCTGCTTGGAGTCCAATTAATATTACGATTAATTAATCATTTTACGATGAAACCAATGAAATACACGCTGTTATCTAACAACTATATTCTTTTGTTTAATGTTTTATTCAAATATTTTGTCTCATTTAAATGTTGTGAAACAGCATTAATAAGTAATTCAAGGAAATAAAATAACACACGCTGCTGTATTAGTCGCCTTATATAGCATATGAAAGGTAGAAAGCTGGGGCTTTCGAAGGCCAATGCGACCGATCAAAACTAACCAACGCCATTAACCCGGGCGTGTAGTTGTCTTTTGTTCACAATCATGCAACCGGGTTAATTTAATTGGGTTGCTTTTGATTGGTTGGTTGGCCGTAGAAAATCCGCCCCGTCGTTTCATGTTTGTGCTGTCTTGTGCCGTCCCAAATCATTACATCACAAATTCCATCATCGTTTCATTGAATATGGTTGTGAATGTCCTCCCAAACATATCTTCTGGGCGGTCTAAGATGATGTTTGTCACCTTAGGCCTCCCCTTCGGAGATGTATGCTTTGGGAACATCGCATATCCCATCCTTAATTAAGTATGTGTATGCCAAAAATCTGCCGCAACACTCGAGTGGAGATATACGGCATTGTACTGTCCATTAATTAAGTATGTGTATGCCTAAAATCTGCCGCAACACTCGAGTGGAGATATACGGCATTGTACTGTCCATTTATGTATGCCTAAAATCTGCCGCAACACTCGAGTGGAGATATACGGCATTGTACTGTCCATTTATGTATGCCTAAAATCTGCCGCAACACTCGAGTGGAGATATACGGCATTGTACTGTCCTTGAAAAAACGGGTCAAAAATGACCCCAAATTTTTTTTAATAATTAGAGATACAGTATACTATATTTATATAAAAATATAAATAATGGATATCAAAGATGTAAATGCTATAATTGCCGAAATCTCAAATTTAAAAAATAACGGGGTAGTATTATCTGAAGGTCTCGACTGTGACAAGATTACCTCGGAATATGAAAATATTGAGTATCAGTCTAGTAAGGGTCGTTATGTTTTACCTAAAATGTACAGATTCGTGAAAGGAATTCAAAAGTCCATCTATGCTTGTTTGTACGGTAACGATATTGATGTATTTATAACGCTATTTAGCACCGTTGAAGCAATACGTCAAAAGCTTGGCCAAGAGTATCAAAAACGAGCTGAAATTAGTTCTAAGGTTCGTAATCTTAGAAAAATGTTAAACGAGGAAAAACCAGTATCTTAACCACGTGAGTGATAGACTTTCAGTAAATAATTTAAAAAATAAATTTTTTTTTAGCGTTTTTTGTAACACTCACATGGGATTTTCTCCTGAAAGGATACTCAGCAGTTTGGGCCTGCTTATGCAGTTATGTGCGTACTGGATGATCTGGTAGTGGTAGCAAGTAATCACCGCGACGCCTCCATTTTCACGTAGTTGTTGTTGTTGCCGCGTCGTTAACAAAAATCGTTCATCGCCGTTCTCAGACATTACAATTTTGAAAACCCCAGCGATGTTATTTCTGAAACATTCGCGGATAGCGTCGTACAGTTTAACCTTGTCGGAGATGGATACGTTAGCTTGATGGTACATTATTTAATAACTCATCTTTTAATTGTGATAGTTTCACATTTGAAAAATTAGTTCACAAACACTATATGGTAGGTGAATCGCTTACAACTAGATTAGCCAGAGAGCGGCTAGCAGCAATTAAAAAGTTTATACCGGTTCGAGACAGACTTCGTGAGAAACTTCAACAACGACAACAAGCGCAGACTGACTTTTCTGTGTCAAGTGAACAACTGTTTGCCCTGGTAACTAAGGCGACCAGCGATGTGAAAACAGCAACTGAACGAGCAATATTTGGGGATATTCCTGAGGAAGGCAAGCGACGAGAAGTGCCTGTTCTTGGTGTGCTTGAAAAGATAGCAGCGGAAACTGAAAAGACATCAGCGTTGTTACAAAAAAAACCACCTGGTCCGAAAAAGACCAATGATAAAATAGTAGATGAATTACGCGCGCGATTTAACGAAGAAGGGTTAGCAGCAATTGATAAGACTGATCCTACAGAGTTTCCTGCACTTGTTGTTAGGACGTATGAAAACAGAAAAAAAATGTTAAAACCAGAACAGCACAAGTATGTAAGAGGTATACAACATTGGGCTGATATATTTTACAAAATTAAAACTGAAAAAAGTCAAATTAAGACAGATAGTGCATCATACATTGAATATATCAATGCGGTGGGTATAGTGTATAAACAATATGAAGAACAAAAATCACAAAGAAAACCACAAAGACTGCAGCGACGGCGACAACAAACTGCAAAAAAAATATCTTTTTCACCTGCTAAACAAGAAAAATCTCAACAACAACTACCACCCCAAGCTTCGCTTGGACCTTCGCCTGAACCATCTGATCGAGATGATGATGATTCTTTTAGTTATTTGCAAGGAACGGATTTAAAAAAATCGGAGGAAGCACCTGATTATAGTAGTGGGGAGGGATTTTCTAAATCGCCAGTAATTTCAGGTAGTGGTCAAAACGTCTTGACGTTTCGTAGTTGTCCCGGTAACATCCTAAGTGATATATCACGACTGGAGGTTCTCATCGGGGGGAAGCGAGCCGGAAACAACTCACCGGAAATAATTAATGAGGCCGCTGATATCTGTAGACAATTATTTGCCGGCGGTATCATGGACATTAATGTATATCGAGAACTCATTGCTGAATTAGTTGAAAATCACAAAGATACCCAATTGCAGCGATTGATCACTAATTGAAAAATTACTAGTTTTATAACAAGATGATTATACACTACAACCATGATAAACCCGTAAGCGTCTACGTGGTGAACTCACGATTGCCTGTTTATAGAACATATTACGGAGACGGTTTCGGCAATACCATTGCGGGGTTATTTACAAGAATGGCTCCCAAGGTGGCGCCGTTAGCTAAACAATTATCAATGAAAGCCATTGATGTAATTCATGATAAGGGTATTGGTGCTGTTGGAGATCTCGCCGGAAAAGCGTTTTCAGCTGCGAAGAATAAAATAACATCATTAGTGAGACGAAAAAAGAAACCGTTACCGTCTACAGCGGAAATGCCTGCAAGTGTTAGTAAAATTATAAATAACGCAGTAGATGAAAAACTAGCGTCGTTGGCTGCTTCGATGACTCCGTCGCCACCGGTAACAGATAGCGCTATCATGAACGCGATAGCAGGAAGTGGTTTGAAACGAAAACGAAATTCGAAGAATTTTCAATGACGATGATTATAAAGAGTTTCACAATTGAAAGCACTAAATAATAATAGCAATGTTTAAACGAACAGCTGATCCCGCGCTTGATATGGAAGCCCCAGTGCGCAAAGACGATTCCGTCCGCGATTATCAATACTATTCCTATCATGCAATACAACCCGACCTACGATCGCGAATTGAACTACAAGTTCAAGATACCAATAAATACTTTTTGCCATGTGAAGCATTTATTGAAATCGAGGGAAAACTCGTAAGAAATGTTGCAGCTGATACCCCATTTGCAGATGATCCAAATATCCGAGTTGGTTTCGTCAACAATGGCATAATGGCGTTATTTGAAAGTGCAAGATATCTCATTGATGGAAAAGAAATTGAATCAATAGACCACGAGGTTGATGTTCCAACAACAATAATCGGGCTAGCAAGATATTCTGATGATTATACAAGATCGGCTGGTCCGTCTATGATGTTTGCAAAGGATATTAATGATCACGCTGATCACATTAATCATACTAGGGTAAAAGCAAAACTAGATACCGCAGTTGATCCAGCACCAGCAGGATATACTAGACCGGCTGGTACCTTTGATGTCGTAGATATTAATCGCAATTTCAATCTAGGGTTTGCAACACGAGTAGCGATGTAACAAGGACAAGAACGATATTTTTCATGTGCGATTCCACTCCATCACATATTTGGATTCTGCAGAAATGTCAGAAAAGTCATCTATGGAGCCAAGCACACAATCGCGTTAGTGCGAAAAGGCAATGACAATGATGCAATTTGGCGTACTGGTGCCACTGATGGTAAAGTTGTTTTGAGTAAAATAGTATTGTGGATGCCAGTAATGACCCCATCAATTACCACGGAAGAGCGGCTACTTTCATTTATGGACACAGGTGGCAAATCATTGATAAGTTGGCTAACAACAACAACTGACGTCAAACTGGATGATGTTGCTGATACATTTACATGGCACTTGGCATCAAAACAAGGCGTTTCAGCTCCACGTCATATATTTATAGCGCTGCAGAATCAGAATCGATCAGGCTCCCAAGAACGCAGTCATATGATATTTGATCAGTTAGGAGTCAAGGAGGTTTCACTGAGAATAAACGGACAACAAGAACCATCTGAGGATATTCAGCTTGATTACGACACTAACCACATAGCACGTGTGTATCATCGGATGCTGTCATATATGGGTCGTGATCAAAACGTTGATACTGGTTTACAAATATCGCAACTTGTTTTTAAAAGCCTCTATCCGATTTATTACTTTTCACTGGAACATCTTGATTTAACAAGGCAATCCGTCATTGATATACACTTCAGAGCTCGTATAGCTCCTGGTGGCGTTAATTATAGAGCGATTGCTGTCATTCTCAGTGATAAATGAATGTTGTTAGAAGGGGTTGGTGGACGAATGAGAGTAGTTGATGCACCAGTGGAAAATATGTAAATGAAACTTGAAGAGTTTCCAATTAGATCAATTGAAAGCATAAATGTGTTTTACAATAAAATGACATATAGTGTTGTTAGTGTCAAGCTGACTGATGGTCAGGTCAAGAAATTGCGATCAAAATACGCTAAAGAATGTGAAACAACAATAACGTTAAAACCAGCGCAGATGTCCGGCGGTACACATAAAATATCATTGACGGATCGTCAAATAAAACATTTCAATGATGCGCTAAAGAAACGGCGAGGGGTTCAAATTGTATTTTCAAAGGCTGCAGTCGCGAACATGATAAAATCAGGTGGTATATTTCCATTGTTAGCTGCAATACCAGCATTGATTGCAGCGGCTGCCCCAGCAGTGGCGAAAGCGGCGGCGTTGGGAGCCATTGGGACCGCGGCAGGGATGGCGTTAAAAAAGGCAACTGGGAAAGGATATAAAAAAAGGGAAAGGGTCTAAGACTACCAGGAACCCCGTATTCATGGTACAGCGGGAGATCCGTGAACGGATCAGGTCTAAGAATACCAGGAACGGTTTATTAGTTGAAAACCCAATTGTTGAGGAGTCTATGACTGAGGAACCTATGGTTCCCATGTCCAATTTAGATTTAATTGATGCTGCTAAAAAACTAGCGATAAAAAACTTCAGAGGGGTTTTTATGAGAGATCAATTACCAAGAAAACCTAAATGCGTCGAAACCGGTATCATCAATCTTGATAACAGCAGCGGATCGGGAACTCACTGGGTTGCATACGCGATTGATCCACGTGGGATTGTCTATTTTGATTCATATGGGTTAGCTCCGCCAAGAGAGTTGATGCGGTATATAAATTCTTCGATGAAACTCAAAGAGTTTCCGATTTTTTATTCCACGCTGCCAACACAACAATTAAATGATCCACCGATATGCGGCCGTGAAGTATTAAATGTCCTCGCGGAGATTTCATCGTCACAGAAACCACCTCATCTGGTTGTAAATAAATACACGAGTGGGAAATTACAAGGTAATTTTAGAGACTCAATAAATTGAAAATACTAGAGTCTTTACAATAATGATTAATATTTGGGGACAATCTCTGTCAATGTCGGAACCCACCGCGAAAACATCTGCGGGTTCTATCGAGGATGTAAAAAAAATAATTGAAGATGAAATCGCTGAGACGTTAAATTTAGCAAGTGTTGACCCGAACGAAATAGTTGTATTTCAAGACAAACAGGGTAAATTGAAAACCAGTGATGTGTCATTGGATGACATTTTGATACGGCAGTGCGATGCCACTGAAAACTCTATTGCGCTGTATTCCAACGGTGGACAACTTAAACCAGGCGCACTTGTGTCTACGATCACCGACGCAATTGACGCCCACGGCCGTGAGCTGGATGATCATATACGAGATTATAATAGTTTTCGCAAAAATGTCATACATAAATTCTTTGGAACCCCGCTTGTGGTTGGCATGACTCTCGCTGAAATTAAAAACTATCTATCGCTATTCTTTTTTAACAAAGACGCGGGAAGGATGATGAATGAAAATGAAATCAAGGCAAATTATCTCGATATTTACAATGATATTTTTAAACTAATAGAAAATCTTGAAAAGGTACAAAAACCCACTAATGACGTCATTGTTAAGTTTTTTGGAACCCCGCTTGTGGCAGACATGACTCTCGTGGAAATTAAGCTCGCGCTTGACAGACAAAAGATCACCAGCGACGTAGCTAATAAGTTCTTCGAGGGCATTACACTCCAAAATATCACGATGAAACTTTCTAACATCGAAACTTATTTTAAAATCCAAGCACAGTTTGATACACTTTTGTCTAAACTTTTTTTCAAGAGAGATGGGAAGATGATGACTTCCGCCGATATCAGGGCAAATTATCTCGAGATTTACAATGATATTTCTAAACTAAAAGAAGATCAAAAACCCGTTAACGACGTCGTTAGTAAGTTTTTTGGATCCCCACCTGTGGCAGACTCGACTCTCGCTGAAATTAGCGAGTTTATTATCAGGCATACTCACAATGCCTGCGTCGCTAATAATTTCTTTGGTGTGCCAGCCACATCTACGATGACTCTCAACGATATTATTAGTTTTATAGTGAGACAAGCAACACTTAATACCATCGTGGATAAATTTTTGGGGAGAACACGTGAACCTGAAACAACATATTAAAAAATAATATAATAATAATATATAATATAATATTCTAATAATAATATTCTAATAATAATGATAATATAATGAAATAATAAAAATAATAAAAATCATAATAGTAATATAATATATTATTATAATAATAGCAATACTAATATTATACTAATATAATAATAATAATGAAATAATAATAATATAATATATTCTAATAATAATAATAATAATAATAATAATAATAATAATAATAATAATAACAATAATGCATTATTTATAGAGGGTGACTCATTAGTCAAGGAGTTTTCTCCCTTGAGGCCCTCTTAGGAAGAGTATAACAATGCACATTATATGAAGATAACAATAATTGCTGTTTATTTTAACATATTTAGTATTAAAATACTATATTCCATATATATTATTGGCATGATTTTGCATCTGATTAGCTGTGCCACTCTAGATCTAGAGACTATTATTTTTCATTTCATTTTATAACAATTGGGGAAATTATAGGTTTATATTATCGATACCTTTGATGAGTTTGATTAGGAGTCTGAGATATGATGTATGCCTTTACCATTTATTTAGAGTTAGGGCGGTAAGTTTCCAGTACTAGACAACCATACTTGATATATGATGTATGCCTTTACCATTTATTTAGGGTTAGGGCGGTAAGTTTCCAGTACTAGACAACCATACTTGATATATGATGTATGCCTTTACCATTTATTTAGAGTTAGGGCGGTAAGTTTCCAGTACTAGACAACCATACTTGATATATGATGTATGCCTTTACCATTTATTTAGAGTTAGGGCGCTAAGTTTCCAGTACTAGACAACCATACTTGATATATGATGTATGCCTTTACCATTTATTTAGGGTTAGGGCGGTAAGTTTCCAGTACTAGACAACCATACTTGATATATGATGTATGCCTTTACCATTTATTTAGAGTTAGGGCGGTAAGTTTCCAGTACTAGACAACCATACTTGATATATGATGTATGCCTTTACCATTTATTTAGGGTTAGGGCGGTAAGTTTCCAGTACTAGACAACCATACTTGATATATGATGTATGCCTTTACCATTTATTTAGGGTTAGGGCGGTAAGTTTCCAGTACTAGACAACCATACTTGATATATGATGTATGCCTTTACCATTTATTTAGGGTTAGGGCGGTAAGTTTCCAGTATTAGACAACCATACTTGATATATGATGTATGCCTTTACCATTTATTTAGGGTTAGGGCGGTAAGTTTCCAGTACTAGACAACCATACTTGATATATGATGTATGCCTTTACCATTTATTTAGGGTTAGGGCGGTAAGTTTCCAGTACTAGACAACCATACTTGATATATGATGTATGCCTTTACCATTTATTTAGGGTTAGGGCGGTAAGTTTCCAGTACTAGACAACCATACTTGATATATGATGTATGCCTTTACCATTTATTTAGGGTTAGGGTGGTAAGTTTCCAGTACTAGACAACCATACTTGATATATGATGTATGCCTTTACCATTTATTTAGGGTTAGGGCGGTAAGTTTCCAGTACTAGACAACCATACTTGATATATGATGTATGCCTTTACCATTTATTTAGGGTTAGGGTGGTAAGTTTCCAGTACTAGACAACCATACTTGATATATGATGTATGCCTTTACCATTTATTTAGGGTTATGGCGGTAAGTTTCCAGTACTAGACAACCATAGTTGATATATGATGTATGCCTTTACCATTTATTTAGGGTTAGGGCGGTAAGTTTCCAGTACTAGACAACCATGCTTGATATATGATGTATGCCTTTACCATTTATTTAGGGTTAGGGCGGTAAGATTCCAGTACTAGACAACCAAGCTTGATATATGATGTATGCCTTTACCATTTATTTAGGGTTAGGGCGGTAAGTTTCCAGTACTAGACAACCATACTTGATATATGATGTATGCCTTTACCATTTATTTAGGGTTAGGGCGGTAAGTTTCCAGTACTAGACAATCATACTTGATATATGATGTATGCCTTTACCATTTATTTAGGGTTAGGGCAGTTAAGTTTCCAGTACTAGACAATCATACTTGATATATGATGTATGCCTCTTCCATTTATTTAGGGTTAGGGTGATAAGTTTCCAGTACCAGACAACCATACTTGCAACAGAATATTTCAGCATGCTTCTTCATCATGTTTACAGCACTGCTGTAGTAATCCTATGTGTGTTTGTGTGTGTGTGTGTGTGCGATTTGGAGTGACAGTTTATAGTGACATCTAGCACTAGGACATTCATGGCGCAGACCTATAACAGCATGTCCCACCTGGTCAAATTATCCTGACACCACACTGACCAGTTTTAACACTAACTTTATAATGCTAAGTGCCTAACGAGGCAGCCATTAGTACCTTTTTTAAAAGTCTTTAGTATGGCTTGACCAAGGCTCAAATTCGTGACCTCCCCCCATCCGAGTGGACAATCCACTTAGGCCACAGTTGTGGTGATTAAAAGTAATAAATACAAAACTATATAGAGTTTTGTTCTGAGTGGGGGGAAAAACCTCCTTTGATACAGCATAGGACATTCCTATCCAACTCATTCATTCTGCCCACTCAAAAAATAACACATATGTAATATTGTCTGTGTATTATCAGTTAAAGTAAAAGCAACTTTTTAGCAGAATGACTTCTCTTACAAAATACATACTGCCATGGTAATATGTAATATATGGGAGGTAATTTGGTTATATTTAGCATTTATTTTGAAATATTTGTCCTGTCTTAGAGAATACATACCAGTTTGCAATATTTGACCATACTCATTTCACAGTGATTTGATGGCATGGCTGTACAAAAATACATGGTGCATGGGGTGATTATTACTTTCAAACAATGGCTCTTTGAGTTTGCATTGTGGCAACATGGAGAGGTTTTTCCCTCCTCCTCATCCTCCACAGTCTCCCCATATCCTCAATGTGTGGAGAATGAAAATTGCATGAGCTGTACTGTATTGAGAATCGTATATGCCTTGCTGTTTGCAGCATTGTTCAAAACTCAGGAAATATTCAACCCTAGTGATGAGTAACCAGTTTCTTATAATAAACTCTGTTATGACATTGTTAATTCACACAATGAAAATGTTAATAGTGGTGTTTGTAATTAGTTATGAATCTGGAAATAAATTTAATAAAATAAATAAAACATACAAATGTGATTACTTTCAGATAAAAATACCCTTCTGAAAAAACTGGAGCAGCAGTACAAGGTCCAAAGTGTTGGTCCACAGGTAAGCTATTGAATTTGACTGTACAAGGTCCAAAGTATTAGTCCACAGGTAAGTTACTGAATTTGACTGTACAAGGTCCAAAGTGTTGGTCCACAGGTAAGTTGCTGAATTTGACTGTAGAAGGTCCAAAGTGTTGGTCCACAGGTAAGTTACTGAATTTGACTGTACAAGGTCCAAAGTGTTGGTCCACAGGTAAGTTGCTGAATTTGACTGTAGAAGGTCCAAAGTGTTGGACCACAGGTAAGTTACTGAATTTTACTGTACAAGGTCCAAAGTATTAGTCCACAGGTAAGTTACTGAATTTGACTGTACAAGGTCCAAATTGTTGGTTCACAGGTAAGTTACTGAATTTGACTGTACAAGGTCCAAAGTATTAGTCCACAGGTAAGTTACTGAATTTGACTGTACAAGGTCCAAAGTATTAGTCCACAGGTAAGTTACTGAATTTGACTGTAGAAGGTCCAAAGTGTTGGTCCACAGGTAAGTTGCTGAATTTGACTGTAGAAGGTCCAAAGTGTTGGTCCACAGGTAAGTTGCTGAATTTGATTGTACAAGGTCCAAAGTGTTGGTCCACAGGTAAGTTACTGAATTTGACCATTCTTACTATCGATTGTTTGATTCATCAGTCTTTTAGTGTTGCATTGGTTGCATTGGTATTACTGGCAATTGTAGTAGTGTTAGATCGGGAGTTCTGCCTCTTTTGTTCTTCTTTTTGCCCACTGATATTTGCCATAGACTCCATCCACCAGGACTTTGCAAGAAAGATGTATGCTACACACAATTGATGGCTCGTTAGCATCAATAATCCACAAAGCTACGTTTGTATTACTTGCAATTGTGGTTTTATTTCATAATGAATATTCATGCTTTTGTTCAGTTATTGTGCTTTTTGTTCATATGTGCATCAGACCAAACTTTTGTACAATGACCATTTTAAATGGAATGTATTCTGCTCCATTGAATAAAAAATACCAGTATATTACTTCTTTAAAAATTGCAACACCAGTCCATTTTGTGTCGGAGCAATCTTTTGGTTTTAAAAAAATTTAAATGTCTTGTGAATCATTGTCTAATCATGACATCCATGTACAAAATTTTCATCAAGCTTAGGCTGGTATAGATGACCTAGGTTTAAAACTTCTACAGTTAGTTTAGAGAACACATTTTGAAGTAATTAAAAATGAGCTTAATTATTCGAAATAAAATTGATAACAATTTAAAGTTGGTATATATTCTATACTGAATATTAAGACAGAGTTACGTGTCTTTTCTGGAAGTTCAGATGCTTTATTTCACATTTGTGGGTGGGTGTGATGATAGTAAAAAGCAGAAGCTATATTACCCTATAAAAATGAGCTTAATTATTTGCAACAAAATTAAAAACAATTGAAATTTGATTTAAATTTTTTACCCGAAAAAAAAAGAGCTTTTATTCTGACAGAAAGCAACATCACACATCAATGACATAGCTTTGTCAAGCTACAATATAGACTTTTGGGTAGGTAATAATACAATCATACCCAAATACTTACAATACATACTAGGTGATAATACAATCATATCCAAATATTTACAAAACATAGTAGGTAATAATACAATCATACAAAATACTTATAATACATACTAGGTAATAATACAATCATACCCAAATACTTATAATACATACTAGATAATAATACAATCATACCCAAATACTTACAATACATACTAGGTAATAATACAATCATACCCAAATATTTACAATACATACTAGGTAATAATACAATCATACCCAAATACTTACATTACATACTAGATAATAATACAATCATACCCAAATACTTACAATACCTACTAGGTGATAATACAATCATATCCAAATATTTACAAAACATAGTAGGTAATAATACAATCATACAAAATACTTATAATACATACTAGAAAATAATACAATCATACCCAAATACTTACAATACATACTAGGTGATAATACAATCATATCCAAATATTTACAAAACATAGTAGGTAATAATACAATCATACAAAATACTTATAATACATACTAGGTGATAATACAATCATATCCAAATACTTACGATACATACTAGGTAATAATACAATCATACCCAAATACTTACAATACATACTAGCTAATAATACAATCATACACAAATACTTACGATACATACTAGGTAATAATACAATCATACCCAAATACTTACAATACATACTAGATAATAATACAATCATACCAAAATACTTACATTACATACTAGGTAATAATACAATCATACCCAAATACGTACAATACATACTAGCTAATAATACAATCATACCCAAATACTTACGATACATACTAGGTAATAATACAATCATACCCAAATACTTACAATACATACTAGGTAATAATACAATCATACCCAAATACTTACATTACATACTAGGTAATAATACAATCATACCCAAATACTTATAATACATACTAGGTATTAATATAATCATACCCAAATACTTACAATACATAGTAGGTAATAATACAATCATACCCAAATACTTATAATACATACTAGGTGAAAATACAATCATATCCAAATGCTTACAATACATAGTAGGTAATAATACAATCATACCCAAATACTTATAATACATACTAGGTATTAATATAATCATACCCAAATACTTACAATACATAGTAGGTAATAATACAATCATACCCAAATACTTATAATACATACTAGGTGATAATACAATCATATCCAAATGCTTACAATACATAGTAGGTAATAATACAATCATACCCAAATACTTATAATACATACTAGGTAATAATACAATCATACCCAAATACTTACAATACATACTAGGTGATAATACAATCATACCCAAATATTTACAATACATAGTAGGTAATAATACAATCATACCCAAATACTTACAATACATAGTAGGTAATAATACAATCATACCCAAATACTTATAATACATACTAGGTAATAATACAATCATACCCAAATATTTACAATACATAGTAGGTAATAATACAATCATACCCAAATACTTATAATACATACTAGGTAAAAATACAATCATACCCAAATACTTACGATACATATTAGGTAATAATACAATCATGCCCAAATACTTATAATACATACTAGCTAATAATACAATCATACCCAAATACTTACAATACATATTAGGTAATAATACAATCATGCCCAAATACTTATAATACATACTAGGTAATAATACAATCATACCCAAATACTTACATTACATACTAGGTAATAATACAATCATACCCAAATACTTATAATACATACTAGGTAATAATACAATCATACCCAAATACTTATAATACATACTAGGTAATAATATAATCATACCCAAATACTTACATTACATACTAGGTAATAATACAAGCATACCCAAATACTTACATTACATACTAGGTAATAATACAATCATACCCAAATACTTACAATACACACTAGGTAATAATACAATCATACCCAAATACTTACAATACATACTAGGTAATAATATAATCATACCCAAATACTTACAATACATAGTAGGTAATAATACAATCTTACCCAAATACTTATAATACATACTAGGTGATAATACAATCATATCCAAATACTTACAATACATAGTAGGTAATAATACAATCATACCCAAATACTTACAATAGATACTAGCTAATAATACAATCATACCCAAATACAATACATACTAGGTGATAATACAATCATACCCAAATACTTATAATACATACTAGGTAATAGTACAATCATACCCAAATACTTACAATACATACTAGGTAATAATACAATCATACCCAAATACTTACATTACATACTAGGTAATAATACAATCATACCCAAATACTTACAATACATACTAGGTAATAATATAATCATACCCAAATACTTACATTACATACTAGGTAATAATACAATCATACCCAATACTTACAATACATACTAGGTAATAATATAATCATACCCAAATACTTACATTACATACTAGGTAATAATACAATCATACCCAAATACTTACAATACATACTAGGTAATAATATAATCATACCCAAATACTTACAATACATACTAGGTAATAATACAATCATACCCAAATACTTATAATACATACTAGCTAATAATACAATCATACCCAAATACTTACAATACATACTAGCTAATAATACAATCATACCCAAATACTTACAATACATACTAGCTAATAATACAATCATACCCAAATACTTATAATACATACTAGGTAATAATACAATCATACCCAAATACTTATAATACATACTAGGTGATAATACAATCATACCCAAATACTTATAATACATACTAGGTAATAATACAATCATACCCAAATACTTACATTACATACTAGGTAATAATACAATCATACCCAAATACTTACAGTACATACTAGGTAATAATACAATCATACCCAAATGCTTATAATACATACTAGGTTATAATACAGTCATACCCAAATACTTATAATACATGTACTAGGTAATAATACAGTTATACCCCCAATACTGTAACAGTACTTCCTCACTAGTAGATACACTGATACTCCAATATTGTAACAGTTACAGCAATTAATTCATTACTAGCATTGACTTCTACTTGTAGATACACTGATACACCAACACTGTAACAGTACTTCCTTTTTAGTAGATACACTGATACACCAACACTGTAACAGTACTTCCTTACTAGCATTGACTTCTACTAGTAGATACACTGGTACACTAATACTGTAACAGTACTTTCTTACTAGTGGATACACTGATACACCAATACTGTTGCAGTACTTCCTTACTATCTTTATAGTCATTCTCCATCCGTATGTCTGTCTTGTAAGGCAGATATCATAGACCCTGTGAAATGGTGGAATTTGATTTTATTATATTGCTGTCTGGTTTATTTCTCCTTATTTTTGTTTTATGCTGCTTAGAATCAAATATAATGTGAATTTTACATGAATAAATATTTTCCTTTATTTGTGTTTCATGGTTTAATATTTTACAAACCTGTTTTTTGGAACAGATTTCAGTATACCGCATGTTTTATAGATTGTCATAGGTAACCATGTAAAGATGGAACACTATTAATAGATAAATTGTGACATTATGACCATGTTGTTGTTGTAGAGTTTAACGCCATTTTTCAGCACACTATAGGCTATACATGGTGGCCAGTATTATTGGTGGAGGAAGAATCCGGGATAACCCCTTGAAAGAACCACTGACCCACGAGAAGTTACTGGCAAGCTTTCTCACATAACTACATTAGCCGAATCTTAGACTCGAACCCACACAGACAGAGGTGAGATGGTAGTAATTCATAACGGAAAGTGCTTTAGACCACTCAGGGCCCACATTATGACCTAAACTTTACTGTAGCAAGCAGTATTGGTTTGTAAATTAGAATAACTCCAAGTATGTTGTGTAGATGATAGTGATAATTATACTTACGCAACAACATCTAGGTATCATTTGTCCTTTATTCCTTGCCAGCTTGCATTTGTGTGAGATTGAAGCCAATGTATATCTTTTAGATTCAAGATTGTTCTCTGTTTAGCTTAGAATTTGTTTTAAAGAACTAAAGTTGAATTTCATTTAGAATCTGTCAAGTTGCCATAATATTATGCCTTCTTGGATACATCATCTTTTTTAAGCATCAGATGTACTTTATTATAAATATAAAATTTATATTTCTCCCAGAAAATTCAAGGCCTCACTGCAGCTGTTAATCCTCAGATTGGGACAAAAGTCAGTAAAGTGAAGAAAAAGCAGGATACAGCGGAACAGAAAAGTGAGATAAACATTTCTCATACTGAGAGTAGTAATCTGTTGGAAGCAGTAACTTCACAGCAGCCTGAGATGTTTGTAAAGGAAACTCCAGAAATCAAAGTACATGAAAGATCTACTGAAGACAACGTCTCTGGGGACATTGAAAACAATAAACATATTGAGAATGTGTCAGAAACTGATTTTCTTGCTATTCAATCCTTGGAAGTATATTCTGAATGGACCCAGAAATTCAACATCAAGTTTACTTATGAAAAAGATACTCTACATCTTCATGGAGCTCATTCTGATCTCAGTGAAGAAAAGAAGAAAGAAATCGAAAAAGAAATTGCAGCCCTTAGAGGAAAACAGAAAATTGAATTACCATATGATCCACAAGAAATAATGCAGTTCAGGTCAGCAGTTGATGAAGCAAAGTCAGATGAATTATTAGTAGTGTGGGATGATGATAATAAACAGGTGCTTGTATACAGTGATAGCTATGATGACATGCAGAAATTCAAACACAAGGTGGAATTTAAAATGGGCAAAAAAAAGCTCACTGGTCGAAGTGGAAGGAGATTTGCTAAACAAGAGGACACAATGCCTTCACTTTCTGAAGAGGAGTCTCCTACAAAGAAAAAGATAGCACGGTCTTTTTCTTGGTCACAAGATGCAACAAATGTCGAGGTATTCAAAACATTGGAAGGGATAATGGTAAAAGTGTATAAAGCAAACATCCTTAGACTTAATGTTGATTGTATTGTGAATGCAGCAAATGACAACCTTCAGCATGGTAGTGGTGTTGCTTTGGTGATTGCTAAAGGGGCTGGCCCAGAGATTGACAGAGAGGGGAGTGAAATCTTGAAAATTAGGGGTCGAATAAATGTTGGAGAACAGTGTGTTACTACTGCGGGAAACCTACCATATTATTGTGTTATACATACAGTTGGACCCCGATGGAGTGATTATTATCCACATGATGGAAGGAACACAGCAAGATGTGAGACAGACTTGTTTAATTCCATTATAGGTTGTTTCATAGAGGCTGAAAACCGTCAACTGAAGTCGATTGCTCTTCCAGCTATCAGTTCAGGTAAGTTTTGCTATTTGTCATTTTGGTTGGGTGCATGCTCTGTTACAATTTTATGGTATTAAACTTAAGTAAGACAAAAGAGCAAGTTTTGTAAAAGTCAACAAATAATTTATTTTCTAGAATACAATACTATAGACTGTCACACTGCAGATATTGTAGTGGTATGACTTAAAAATTGTTAGAGCTACATTAAAAATCCAAAACATACACACAGACATGATTTCTACAGAGTCCTAAATGAAAATGGTGTGAATCTCATATCCATCACAGGAGCCATCTTGAAAATATTATAATGATTCTCAGTTTTCCCCCAATCCTAGTTGGTCCCAAATGAAAATGGTGCCATTCCAAAATGTCTGCCATAATGGCCATCTTGACAGTTGTTGTTATTACTATCTCTGAATGGATGGCCATATTGGCATGAAAACCATATTGGCATGGGGGTTTCACGAGAAGAAATCTTATGAAATTTATTTGGACCTAAATGAAAACGGTGTCCATCCGACATCCAGTATAACCAAAGCAAGCTACCTTGAAAATCTTGTTATTGCTAAAGAATGTGAAAGATGGTTTCAACTCTCTGCAGTTATGACAAAGAAATGTCTTTTCTCAAATTCTGGAAATTCTTTTAGACCTATAGTGTATCAGTCCTTCTTGTTCATGGTGTTCTGTAAGGATAACGATTTGATCTTAATGTCAAAGTAACTTTGTACTTCTTGTTCATGGTTTTCTGTAAGGATAACGACTTGATCTTAATGTCCAAATAACTTTATACTTCTTGTTCATGGTGCTCTGTAAGGATAACGACTTGCTCTTAATGTCCAAATAACTTTATACTTCTTGTTCATGGTGCTCTGTAAGAATAACGACTTGATCTTAATGTCCAAATAACTTTATACTTCTTGTTCAAGGTGTTCTGTAAGGATAACGACTTGATCTTAATGTCCAAATAACTTTGTACTTCTTGTTCAAGGTGCTCTGTAAGGATAACGACTTGATCTTAATGTCCAAATAACTTTATACTTCTTGTTCATGGTGCTCTGTAAGGATAACGACTTGATCTTAATGTCCAAGTAACTTTGTACTTCTTGTTCATGGTATTCTGTAAGGGTAACGAATTGATCTTAATGTCCAAATAACTTTGTACTTCTTGTTCATGGTGTTCTGTAAGGGTAACGACTTGATCTTAATGTCCAAGTAACTTTGTACTTCTTGTTCATGGTGTTCTGTAAGGGTAACGACTTGATCTTAATGTCCAAATAACTTTGTACTTCTTGTTCATGGTGCTCTGTAAGGATAATGACTTGATCTTAATGTCCAAATAACTTTTTACTTCTTGTTCATGGTGTTCTGTAAGGGTAACGACTTGATCTTAATGTCCAAATAACTTTGTACTTCTTGTTCATGATGTTCTGTAAGGATAACGACTTGATCTTAATGTCCAAGTAACTTTGTACTTCTTGTTCATGGTGTTCTGTAAGGGTAACGACTTGATCTTAATGTCCAAATAGCTTTAAGTTTCTATAGTTTTCACTATTGCAGATGCTTTTATTATCTGTAAATGACTCCATGAATAAAGAAGATAAATTCTTAAATATGTGCTTTAATGTTGGACCAAGAGTGTCTAGTGTTGACTTTGATAAAGACAACTTATGAGTAACATTTTTTGCGACCCTAATGTGAAATTTGTTTTTTAAATAACGAAAGTTTAACATGGTCTTTATTACAGAGTACTGCATATTTTTGTAATAGAATGATTTCTGTTTTGGTCAAAGGATCGGTTGTAAATAGTTATTACAAGGTATTTATTTTGAGAATTATATGGAAACACGAAATATCAAATAATCTTAAATATAAAAGAAATAGGTTTTTTTTAATAGTTTTTACAGAAAATCAATTTCAGTTTTTGTAGAAAATCAGCTTATCATGCTATCTTTTTGCAGTCCTGACCCAGGCTTACTTTTGCAGAATCATCATTCTTCTTCCATAATGAAACTTACAGTGGTTTGGCAAGATTCATGAAGATCCCTGTCTGAATCTATTTTCCAGTTAACAATATGCTTAAGTAAAGACCCATTGAGCCTTCTCAAATGATGAAACTTCTTTTGTATTGCTTGTTTTCAAATATTCATCCACAGGAATATTTGCAGTACCAAGAGATGTGTGCACAGAGCAGTATGCCAAGGCAGTGATTCATTACAGCAAAACAAGAACTAGTCTGGTTCTGCAGGAAATCCATTTCATTGATATGGTACCAAGCATTGTCAATGACATGCAGTTGGCATTCAAAAGACATCTCAGTCGTGATGGAAATGCCAAACACATAGGTAGGATCAATTATGTCCCTTCAACCCCAAGAGAGGGTTAGGGTTAATATTTAATTTATTTTTGTGTGCTTGACTTTTGTCTGTGATTGAACTGTATATAGTAGTTATGACCATCTTGACTTTTGTCTGTGATTGAACTGTATATAGTAGTTATGGCTAACTTGACTTTTGTCTGTGATTGAACTGTATGTAGTAGTTATGGTCAACTTGACTTTTGTCTGTGATTGAACTGTATGTAGTAGTTATGGTCAACTTGACTTTTCTAATTGTTTAAAGTTATTTACAAATTTTTGAGTTCAAGTTTTGTCTACAAACATAAAACATTCTCTGCAAACATTTGTCCTACATATTAATCCTTTTATGTGTCTTAGGTTTAAATATAAGTCAGTGGTAAACAAAATTATTCAAACTTTGCATACAATTGTCATCTTCAAAATGACATGGTTATGATACTTGTAACTTAACTGGCAGATACTTTCATGGATATTAGGTTACAATTGTCATCTTCAAAATGACATGGTTATGATAATTGTAACTTTTCTGGCAGATACTTTCATGGATATTAGGTTACAATTGTCATCTTCAAAATGACATGGTTATGATACTTGTAACTTAACTGGGAGATACTTTCTTGGATATTAGGTTACAATTGTTATCTTCAAAATAACATGGTTATGATACTTGTAACTTAACTGGGAGATACTTTCTTGGATATTAGGTTACAATTGTCATCTTCAAAATGACATGGTTATGATACTTGTAACTTAACTGGGAGATACTTTCTTGGATATTAGGTTACAATTGTCATCTTCAAAATGACATGGTTATGATACTTGTAACTTAACTGGGATATACTTTCTTGGATATTAGGTTACAATTGTCATCTTCAAAATGACATGGTTATGATACTTGTAACTTAACTGGGAGATACTTTCTTGGATATTAGGTTACAATTGTCATCTTCATAATGACATGGTTATGATACTTGTAACTTAACTGGCAGATACTTTCTTGGATATTAGGTTACAATTGTCATCTTCAAAATGACATGGTTATGATACTTGTAACTTAACTGGGAGATACTTTCTTGGATATTAGGTTACAATTGTCATCTTCAAAATGACATTGTTATGATACTTGTAACTTAACTGGGAGATACTTTCTTGGATATTAGGTTACAATTGTCATCTTCAAAATGACATGGTTATGATACTTGTAACTTAACTGGGAGATACTTTCTTGAATATTAGGTTACAATTGTCATCTTCAAAATGACATGGTTATGATACTTGTAACTTAACTGGGAGATACTTTCTTGGATATTAGGTTACAATTGTCATCTTCAAAATGACATGGTTATGATACTTGTAACTTAACTGGGAGATACTTTCTTAGATATTAGGTTACAATTGTCATCTTCCAAATTACATGGTTATGATACTTGTAACTTAACTGGGAGATACTTTCTTGGATATTAGGTTACAATTGTCATCTTCAAAATGACATGGTTATGATAATTGTAACTTTTCTGGCAGATACTTTCATGGATATTAGGTTACAATTGTCATCTTCCAAATTACATGGTTATGATACTTGTAACTTAACTGGGAGATACTTTCTTGGATATTAGGTTACAATTGTCATCTTCAAAATGACATGGTTATGATAATTGTAACTTTTCTGGCAGATACTTTCATGGATATTAGGTTACAATTGTCATCTTCAAAATGACATGGTTATGATACTTGTAACTTAACTGGCATATACTTTCATGGATATTAGGTTTGGCTGTGGTTACAATTGTCATCTTCAAAATGACATGGTTATGATACTTGTAACTTAACTGGGAGATACTTTCTTGGATATTAGATTACAATTGTCATCTTCGAAATGACATGGTTATGATACTTGTAACTTAACTGGGAGATACTTTCTTAGATATTAGGTTACAATTGTCATCTTCAAAATGACATGGTTATGATACTTGTAACTTATCTGGGAGATACTTTCTTGGATATTAGGTTACAATTGTCATCTTCAAAATGACATGGTTATGATAATTGTAACTTTTCTGGCAGATACTTTCATGGATATTAGGTTACAATTGTCATCTTCAAAATGATATGGTTATGATACTTGTAACTTAACTGGGAGATACTTTCTTGGATATTAGGTTACAATTGTCGTCTTCAAAATGACATGGTTATGATACTTGTAACTTAACTGGGAGATACTTTCTTGGATATTAGGTTACAATTGTCATCTTCAAAATGACATGGTTATGATAATTGTAACTTTTCTGGCAGATACTTTCATGGATATTAGGTTACAATTGTCATCTTCAAAATGACATGGTTATGATACTTATAACTTAACTGGGAGATACTTTCTTGGATATTAGGTTACAATTGTCATCTTCAAAATAACATGGTTATGATACTTGTAACTTAACTGGCAGATACTTTCATGGATATTAGGTTTGGCTGTGGTTACAATTGTCATCTTCAAAATGACATTGTTATGATACTTGTAACTTAACTGGGAGATACTTTCTTGGATATTAGGTTACAATTGTCATCTTCAAAATGACATGGTTATGATACTTGTAACTTAACTGGCAGATACTCTATATTTAACTTTATACAGAAAATCTTTTACTATGTCTCGTTTGTCATTCCCATTCTTTTTTCATCTCATTTTGTTTTCACTCCATCATCAGTTAGTTTGTTTAAATCAGATGATAACTGTCACATCCATGATATTATGGGTTATGTACTTTATAATAGGGAGAATAAAAAAAAATGGTCATTGTAGCAAACACAACAGTGACTCATTATCTCATATTATTATTTACCATAGTAAATATCATACCTATTATAACATTTACCATAGTAAATACCATACCTATTATAACATTTACCATAGTAAATACCATACCTACTATAACATTTACCATAGTAAATACCATACTTACTATAACATTTACCATAGAAAATACCATACTTACTATAACATTTACCATAGAAAATACTATACCTACTATAACATTTACCATAGTAAATATCATACCTACTATAATATTGACCATAGTAAATACCATACCTACTATAACATTTACCATAGTAAATACCATACCTACTATAACATTTACCATAGTAAATATCATACCTATTATAACATTTACCATAGTAAATACCATACCTATTATAACATTTACCATAGTAAATATTATACTTACTATACCATTTACCATAGTAAATACCATACTTACTATAACATTTAGCATAGTAAATACCATACTTTCTATAACATTTACCATAGAAATTCCATATTGTTACGTGTTGAGGCTCGAATAAACAGTAACATAGAAAGAGTGAAAATAACAAGCTTTTAAAAACTTAATAAAAATTTATTGAGTACAAATAATTTTCAGAAAAGAAAAAATAAACTTACGGTTTTAAGAATCAAGTCCAAAAATTAATCCAAAAAGAATTCACAATATAATCCACTAGTGAAATTGCAAAAGTCCTCGTAATAAAATGTCCTAATAATTCCAGTTTGAATCATTGTGAAGTATCCAAGATGGAAGATGATGTCACGTGATGAAGTCAGTTCTGGTCTTATGAAATTTCAATGAGTACAAATATTTTCCAGATAAATAACACAATAAATTCCTCTTGATCCAAACGAATTGAATAATTTCCAGTAGAAGGTAATTTAAAATAACTCAAACAATACAACTTAGTATTCTAAAAGCCCAATTTTCTACTGAACAGTTTCCCTCTCAAGCACAACTATATACTGGTTTTTACGTAAACAGGAAGGGGTCACATGATATTCTAGAAGCTTTAGAACAAATTCACATGAACAAAATCATGTATACACCTTATGAGAATCAGCTGAAAATCAGTTATGTTTACCTTCAAGAAATAAAATAGAAAGATGTCCTTGGAATAAGTCAATCATTTTAAAAGCTTGTTTACACTCTGAAACAAGGTCAGAAATGAGGTCAACATCTGATGTTTACAAGTCATCCAAAAAATATATCTCCCATTTAATGAATTTTAAATCCAAAATGTCAAATTTGAATCTGACAAACAAACAAAAATAAATGTTTAAATCAAATATATGTAACAATACCTACTATATCATTTACCATTATAGTAAATACCATACCTACTATAACATTTACCATTATAGTGAATATCATACCTACTATAATATTTACCATAGTAAATACCATACCTACTATAACATTTACCATAGTAAATACCATACCTAATATAACATTTACCACAGTAAATACCATACCTACTATAACATTTACCATAGTAAATACCATAGCTACTATAACATTTACCATAGTAAATACCATACCTACTATAACATATACCATAGTAAATACCATACCTACTATAACATTTACCATAGTAAATACCATACCTACTATAACATTTACCATAGTAAATACTATACCTACTATAACATTTACCATAGTTAATATCATACCTACTATAACATTTACCATAGTAAATACCATACCTACTATAACATTTACCATAGTAAATACTATACCTACTATAACATTTACCATAGCAAATACCATGCCTACTATAACATTTACCATAGTAAATACTATACCTACTATAACATTTACCATAGTAAATACCATAGCTACTATAATATTTACCATAGTAAATACCATACCTACTATAACATTTACCATAGTAAATACCATAGCTACTATAATATTTACCATAGTAAATACCATACCTACTATAACATTTACCATAGTAAATACCATAGCTACTATAATATTTACCATAGTAAATACCATACCTACTATAACATTTACCATAGTAAATACCATAGCTACTATAATATTTACCATAGTAAATACCATAGCTACTATAATATTTACCATAGTAAATACCATAGTTACTATAACATTTACCATAGTAAATACCATAGCTACTATAATATTGACCATAGTACATTAGTACATACCATACTTACTATAACATTTACCATAGTAAATACCATACCTATTATAACATTTACCATAGTAAATACCATAGCTACTATAATATTTACCATAGCAAATACCATACCTACTATAATATTTACTATAGTAAATACCATAGCTACTATAATATTTACCATAGTAAATACCATACCTACTATAACATTTACCATAGTAAATACCATACCTACTATAACATTTACCATAGTAAATACTATACCTACTATAATATTTACCATAGTAAATACCATACCTACTATAACATTTACCATAGTAAATACCATAGTAAATACCATACCTACTATAACATTTACCATAGTAAATACCATACCTACTATAACATTTACCATAGTAAATACCATACCTACTATAACATTTACCATAGTAAATACCATAGTAAATACCATACCTACTATAACATTTACCATAGTAAATACCATACCTACTATAACATTTACCATAGTAAATACCATACCTACTATAACATTTGCCATAGTAAATACCCTTCCTCATATAACATTTATCATAGTTACTACCATACCTACTATAACATTTTTTTGATATTTCCTACTTAGACATAGCAACAGAAGAAGAGACAGGTCCTATTCCTCCCCCTAGAACCAAAAGAGTGAAATCCTCTGCAACAGAGAATGCTGGGATACCAGAAGGAGTCGATAATGGTAAGGATTTTCATGTGCTAGGCTACTTATTAAGATATAATAATAATACTAATAATAACAACAATAATAATAATAACAATAATAATAATAATAAAAATAATAACAATAATAATAAAAATAATAATAGTTAAAATAATAAAGACTTTATGTGCAAGGTTACATATTAAACTATAAGGGATGTCTTTTGACCTGATCCAAAGTTACAGATAATAATTATATAATCCACATTAATCTAGCTATGGGACATTTCAGTTTTACACGTCTGATTTTCTCATACTGCTTGTGTATAGTTGTGTATATTTGCTCATACTGCTTGAGTGTAGTTTTGTGTATGTTTATGTTTGCTATACTGCTATAAACATGAACATGGTGTCAGATTTCTCGTCCACAAAGACACCGTGAACACTGTCATGAGTTGTCGGCCAGTCTCCAGCAGGCTTATCATCATACGCTTGAGGGCAACACCACTCAATATCACCATTGTGCAAGCTTTTGCTCCAACTACAGACCATGATGATGAAGAATTAGAGGATTTTTATGACCAACAGCAGCAGAGAGGGTGAACCCTACAACTTTATAGAGGCGTCGATTCGATGATCTGAGGCTTCTACCAAATAGTAAAAAAAATGACGTCTATTCGATAAAATAAGATTTCCTTATATACGCCAAACGTCGTTGTCATTCACCCTCTCTGCTGCTACAGGTTAACCAAATATTTGATCCAGTCCGATACGATATCGTGTTCGAGGATCATGTAAATTTATTGTTATAAATCCATACGGGGTTGACAGAGCGTTACTAAAGAAATTTTTAAATTGATTGAAGTCCATATCAGAGCACCATGTCTGCCAAATATTTTGTAACGTATGTGTATCAATGCCGTTAAACACAGCAAGAATATTACAGTTATCTCTGATCACTTTTGGAATCTGAGTGTATCGTTGAGTGACATATATCACGTCGGTGTTTTTATGCCTGCCTCTGGAAAAGTTCCTAGCAGGATTTTTTTGATTGTCTAACATCACATCGTCGTATACGACTAAATTATTAATGTTCCCATCAAGGTCATTCACGGATGGTGCCTCGTCAATATCAGTTATAAAATCAATGGCGTTCTCACCCTTAATTTCTGATGCATTCTCGTTAAAATCCTTTAACACTTCATAACATCGTTGATCATCTACGCTAGGGGCAATTAAATACAACTTATCCCACTTCATCCATCTCATTATTAAATTGAGTTACAATTGCGTCTTGCCGGATCCAGATGGCCCGATTATAATCATCCAGATAGAGTTTGGTAGCGCTGCATGATGCTTAACTGGTTCTCTTGTTTTAGTCGCTGAAAAATCAATTATATCCATATCTCTATACATAAATTATGGATCTATATTGTGTGAAGTGTAAAACGTGTACTGGCACAGATGACTTGACGACGATTACAACTAGAAATAACCGATCAGCGCTTTCTGGTAAATGCGTGCAATGTGGTACAAAAAAATTTAGATTTATTTCTACAAAATCAAAGATTTTACAATTCGGAGATGTTTTAAAAAAAAACGAGGAGGTGATATCGCAGCCAAATTGGCAAAACTCCCTGGAACCCCATGGGCAAAGTACCCCGGAGAAAAGCACCTTCCAGGATATAGCTACTGTGGCCCCGGAACACGATTAGATATCAGACTTGATGATCAAAATCAACCCAGATCCGGCAAGTATCCGATAAACGCCATTGATAAGGCGTGTCAGGCTCATGATGTTGCATATAAAAGCAGCAATCTGCAACACAGGCATCTCGCAGATGTGAAATTAATTCATGCATTAAATGCTATTCCTGATAAATCTTTCAAAGAAAAATTGGCTTCGTGGTTGGTAAAATCAGCTATGAAAGGCAAATTGATGATGGGTGCTGGTAATTAATAATATGGAAGCTATTTATTATTCTCCAAAAGGATACTGGAGGGGTAACGCTGCAATCAATAAACTCGCCAACGCCGCAAAAGTGAAAAAGTCTACTGCGGCTAATTGGTTATCCAAACAGGCACTATGGCAGATTTATCTACCACCGCCTAAACAAATCAATTTTTCGCATTTTGATGTTACCGGACCCAATGAAGTTCATCAAGCTGATCTATTGTTTTTACCACATGACAACGGTTACAAATACGCGCTAACCATAGTTGACGTTGCGAGTCGATACAAACAAGCAGAACCGCTAAAAACAAAGTCAGCTACTGAAGTAGCTTCTGCATTTGAAAAGATTTATCGAAAGGGTCCTCTGCGTTGGCCGAATCTGTTACAAGTTGATCCTGGCAAGGAATTTCAGGGTGCAGTGTTATCAGCGATGAAACATCATAATGTCAACATCAGACGAGGGCATACTGCGCTACATAGCGATCAGGCAATTTGTTGAACGATTTAATCGGACTCTTGCTGAGCGGTTATTTGGATATCAATACGCGAAGGAGTTTATTCAGGATAAAAGATCCCGTGAATGGGTTAAGAGATTACCAGTTGTGATTACCGCGCTCAATAACGAGATTACTCGAACAATTAACATGAAACCTGTCAACGCGATTAAGAAAGCGTCCATACCAAAAATGGAAATCCAAGGAATTTCACAAAAAGATTTCAAAGAACCAATTCTTGGTAGTAATGTCACTGTGAGATATTTATATGAACCAGGAGAGCTTGAAGGTGGCAGAAAAAGGGCTACTGATCCTATTTGGAGTGTTACTGCACACAAGATATCTACTATAACACGATCAACTGGTAGACCTCCAATCTATAAACTGGATTCAACTGCCCCTCAGCGGGGTTTTACACGCGAACAATTACAAGTGATTCCTGACGATACTCAATTGCCACCTCATGGTCTTAACTAGCACCCCTTCGTCTGTTGCACTCAAGACAAGTCAGCATAACATTATCGTTGGTATGACCAATGCTGCTATTCTTTCTGTCTACGGTAAATTGGCGAGGATCTTTATCCGAATACTACCAACGCATTATACAATTGCAACTCGCGCAGTGATTATTCTGTTGTTGTTTCAGCGTAATTATTAATTTAGCATCAATGTCAAATTCTCTATTATTTTTTTTATCCTGTTGTTTATAACCGGAGAGTTTTTTATTAATGATGCTAGCATCATCCATTGTAGTGTCATCATCGTCACCAATGATTTCATCATCGAAAACAACTCTTCGAAGTTGATTTAATCTCCTCACTCTGAATACTGCAGGATAGACTAAATTCGACCATTCGATGCGATTATCTACCATCCAAACAATTGTATCCGATATAGTCAATCCCTGTGAAGAATGTATCGTCGCTGCGTATCCTAGCGTCCACGGGGATTTATTAGCACGCAATGCATCTTCAACGACGCTGATATCAACCAGCACAATATCATTTAACACGAGAATCTGCTTTTCACTCTTCCCTGGAATATCAACTTCAATATTCTGCTTTCGTGTATCCGAAGGCCTATAACACAACGGTACTGGAAGTGTTGCAAATTTTTCTTTATGCGTTTCAAATAACTTCATCTGAAGTGTGTCTCTGACTATTTTTCTACTTGCTACTATCAAATCATTTGGTCTCCACGTTTCCCAAAAATCATTCATGGGAGTTTCTGAAATTATTTCACGCGCTATTTCACATTGGATTTTATCCGGCTGTAATCTAATCAGTGTTTTGAACTCGCGTAATTGTTCATCAAGTGATCTATAATCTGTAGTAATTTCTTCATAGTAGTCTACAAAACCCTTTAGCCATTCATGTGGAGATGCACCGACAAATGGTGGTGGTTGGCCGTAATCACCGCACATGACGACTTTTGTGTTTTTGTTTAACAACCATTCGAGAAATGTTTGTAATACTCTCAACGATACCGTGCATATTTCATCCCAAATTATGATTTCAGGAATGAATTTATCGCCCATTCGATCAGGGGTCCATTCATCGCCTTTCCATCGAAAGAAACTGTGATAAGTACAGGCATTTACCCCTCGCTGTATCATCTCTCTGGCGAGTCTGTGAGTCGGTGTTAACACAATCATATTTGACCGACGATATAATTCAATTGCACGAGTTGTCTTTCCTGACCCACCACAACCGTTTAAATAAACTGTCTTGTATCTACATATTGGATCAGATACCGGTGGTGCATTGGAAAATTCTGATTGAATCTTATCACACTTTAAGTACTTTTCATCCATGATAACATCTGCCGATTCACAATACTCATGTAGTTTTTCCTTTTTAAATCGCCAACGTCCCCACGCTTCCTCGGGATCTGTGAAATTAGCTACATCTGATTTGTATTTCTCGTGGATATAAATAGAATCAGTGGCTACTCTAACTGCGGTATTAGGAAATCTATTTATCATCGGAAATAAATTGATAGAAGCATAAGCTAGCATAGAACTTCTCAGATGTGTATATTGTTTAATATATCCATCACAATAGGTAACAACCGTACCCAATTTCTCACCATTGGATAGAAAAGCGTCTTTACGATTTACAAGTTTTCCCTGTTTTGTTAAATCCGTTACAATAAAATCGTATTCAGCGACGTCTATGATCAACCGCGAGGAATATTTTGCATTGTCGTATCTTCCACCCTGGGTAAATTTACCGATTATTCTTCATCCAAAATCTTTTGCTTGTTCTTTTTTAATTTCAAATAACTTCTTAGACCAATTCATGACTTCTTCCTCACTGAAATCTGGAAACTGTTTTCGCTGTTCGCTAATTATACGATCTAGATCGGGTTGTGGTAGCCAAACTTCTTTCTGAGCTGGATAGCATATAATAGCTTCGGAAACAATCAACGATTGTAACATCTCACAATCAATCATATATCGTAGTAACATTATTGGCATCCAGGCCTTTTCAGATATATGTCTACCAAGCCAAACATAACTACACGGATGTAACCCTGTAGCGAGTTCAAATGATATCACACGAGCGAATCCGGGTAAATCAAAATCAGGTAATGGCCCATTAATCGCAACACGAGTCATTTCATGCGTGGGGTGTCCAAATCGTTTAAAGTATTCAGCGGCTTCTCCATATCCAAGAAAACTCCCTGGATAACACGCAGCTATATCAATTGAAATCATACCATCACGTGAGTATTTTGTATTTCACAGTCCTCCATGACTAAATTCGACGCAACTCAATTTAACATCCTCGAGAAAATCACTTCGTGTTGGACGCCATGAGTTTTTTTCTCTTGCGAAGTGAGCTACCACTGATGGAATAGTAAAACTATCCGTGAGTAGTTTTTCATGGAAACTCTCCGGTGAAAAATCATTAGCGATTACAAATTGATCAAATCCTATTTCGGGATCTTCATCACTTCTAAGTAACCACACTGACACAGGATCATCTTTACACAACGCATGAATAGCATCGAATAATTTCTCATTATAAAAAACATCTCCGACGAACTCCCCGGAAAATTCCGGGGGGATATATCTCACGGTTCTATCTCGTGGAAATATTGTTACTGCAAGTGTCCACGCGTGTTCGTTATGATCAATAATTTGTATTGGAGCTCCATTTTTGTTATATTTCGGTTCGTATAAAACTTCTCCGGTTATCGTCATTACTGATATTGGGAATCTTAATGATGTTTCTAATTTAGCTATATCAGAAATCTTTGCACCGTGCTGTTTCACTGTCAGTTCCCATTCGAATATTTTCCTACGTCGCAGATCAGTTAGTTTATTTCCTCGGGATGCATTTGTGAAGTGTTCCATTACCCGTGTTGCTACACAATTCAGTGAACTAGAATATTTCATAGGAGCTAGTTTTGCGATATCGGGTTTATCATTTAGCGGGTATATCCCATATACGATTGCTGTTACAGGATAAGATCTCTCGTAGTATGGTTTGTCGATTCCAGTTAGAATTCCTGGTTTGGAATCTCTACTCACAATGACAGTTTTTTTATCCTTGAGGATTGGTTCAAATTTATCCTTGATAATCCATTTGCCTTCGACTTCGATAATGAATTTTATTCTGAAAAAATACTTCTGTTTGAAATCCTTTGGATTTCCATCTTTAGATTTCCACCCCGTTGGCTCGCCAAGGTGTGAAATTATCTCAGCTGCTCTTTCATCATTCATGGTAGCATCGATGTTAGGTACATTGACATCCTCGTGTATAATTCGAAATGTCGACCAACAGTATGCTGCACCGTCTCGGTAGAATTCATTAAAACACTCCTTGATTTTACTTAGTATAGTTCAGTCACCGATTAGACGTTTTGGTGTATCAGAGACTCTATCGAGATTGAATTTAGCATTTTTCCAAGGTTCGATTTTCGATAATCTCTTGAACTCTTCCATGTTATAATTAAAACAAGTATTTAAATAGAAAAATATAGTATAATGAATCACTGCAAGTGGCTTATGATTGGATCAACAACCCCGTGTAACAAATCATGCAGAAGCGAATTCTGTGGGCATCATTTACAAAGCGTTCGGCGAGGAAGTTTTGGTCCTCTCCCATGCCTCCAATGTGGGGCTGGGGTAAGGGGAAAATCACAATTATGTCTCAGTTGCGGCGGCAAACGATACAGGGAACTAAAACGCTATTATGACAAACGAATAAAAAATGCAGTCATTGACCCCAACGACCTTGATAAAATCAAGGACAAAATGATACAAAACCCTCAAGACTACATTGATAGACTTATAATTAAAGCAAATAATAAATTAGACAAATAGTATTATTATACAAATGAGCCAAGATTTCAGACCTCACCCAGTGCTTGTTAATTATGAAGCATCCCGTGATGGTGTTATTAGAAATTGCAGACTAAAAAGACCGGTTGGACGGGTAAATAATAAAGGATACTTAACGTTTACAGCTGGGAAAAAGAGATATTATTGTCATCGATTCGTATACGAATGTCACAACGGATTGATCAAAGATGGCCTTGTGATTGATCATATCAATAATAACAAGGCTGATAATTGTCTTGAGAATCTTCAAACCGTCTCACAAAGTCTGAATGCAAAAAGTGGCGGGACAGGGACCAGTAAGTCAGTTGGAAAGAGATCCGTCAAATCATTTGATACAGAAACCAACGAGGAGAAAATATTTCAGTCAATAAATGAAGCTAGTAGATATTTCGATATTTGTAGTCCTTCAGTACAAAGAGTAGCAGAAGGAATTCAAAAATTAACTCTGTCAAAGAAAAATGATCATAAAATAAAATTTTCATATATCAAGGGGGATAAATCGTTCAATAATAAAGTCGCATGACAGAGTTACGTCCCCCAAGCTCTGCTTGGAGTTCAATTACTACTACGTGCACACAGGATACAATTTTCATATATCAAGGGAGATAAATCGTACAATAATAAAATAGCATGACAGAGTTACTTCCCCCAAGCTCTGCTTGGAGTCCAATTAATATTACGATTAATTAATCATTTTACGATGAAACCAATGAAATACACGCTGTTATCTAACAACTATATTCTTTTGTTTAATGTTTTATTCAAATATTTTGTCTCATTTAAATGTTGTGAAACAGCATTAATAAGTAATTCAAGGAAATAAAATAGCACACGCTGCTGTATTAGTCGCCTTATATAGCATATGAAAGGTAGAAAGCTGGGGCTTTCGAAGGCCAATGCGACCGATCAAAACTAACCAACGCCATTAACCCGGGCGTGTAGTTGTCTTTTGTTCACAATCATGCAACCGGGTTAATTTAATTGGGTTGCTTTTGATTGGTTGGTTGGCCGTAGAAAATCCGCCCCGTCGTTTCATGTTTGTGCTGTCTTGTGCCGTCCCAAATCATTACATCACAAATTCCATCATCGTTTCATTGAATATGGTTGTGAATGTCCTCCCAAACATATCTTCTGGGCGGTCTAAAATGATGTTTGTCACCTTAGGCCTCCCCTTCGGAGATGTATGCTTTGGGAACATCGCATATCCCATCCTTAATTAAGTATGTGTATGCCAAAAACCTGCCGCAACACTCGAGTGGAGATATACGGCATTGTACTGTCCATTAATTAAGTATGTGTATGCCTAAAATCTGCCGCAACACTCGAGTGGAGATATACGGCATTGTACTGTCCATTTATGTATGCCTAAAATCTGCCGCAACACTCGAGTGGAGATATACGGCATTGTACTGTCCATTTATGTATGCCTAAAATCTGCCGCAACACTCGAGTGGAGATATACGGCATTGTACTGTCCTTGAAAAAACGGGTCAAAAATGACCCCAAATTTTTTTTAATAATTAGAGATACAGTATACTATATTTATATAAAAATATAAATAATGGATATCAAAGATGTAAATGCTATAATTGCCGAAATCTCAAATTTAAAAAATAACGGGGTAGTATTATCTGAAGGTCTCGACTGTGACAAGATTACCTCGGAATATGAAGATATTGAGTATCAGTCTAGTAAGGGTCGTTATGTTTTACCTAAAATGTACAGATTCGTGAAAGGAATTCAAAAGTCCATCTATGCTTGTTTGTACGGTAACGATATTGATGTATTTATAACGCTATTTAGCACCGTTGAAGCAATACGTCAAAAGCTTGGCCAAGAGTATCAAAAACGAGCTGAAATTAGTTCTAAGGTTCGTAATCTTAAAAAAATGTTAAACGAGGAAAAACCAGTATCTTAACCACGTGAGTGATAGACTTTCAGTAAATAATTTAAAAAATAAATTTTTTTTTAGCGTTTTTTGTAACACTCACATGGGATTTTCTCCTGAAAGGATACTCAGCAGTTTGGGCCTGCTTATGCAGTTATGTGCGTACTGGATGATCTGGTAGTGGTAGCAAGTAATCACCGCGACGCCTCCATTTTCACGTAGTTGTTGTTGTTGCCGCGTCGTTAACAAAAATCGTTCATCGCCGTTCTCAGACATTACAATTTTGAAAACCCCAGCGATGTTATTTCTGAAACATTCGCGGATAGCGTCGTACAGTTTAACCTTGTCGGAGATGGATACGTTAGCTTGATGGTACATTATTTAATAACTCATCTTTTAATTGTGATAGTTTCACATTTGAAAAATTAGTTCACAAACACTATATGGTAGGTGAATCGCTTACAACTAGATTAGCCAGAGAGCGGCTATCAGCAATTAAAAAGTTTATACCGGTTCGAGACAGACTTCGTGAGAAACTTCAACAACGACAACAAGCGCAGACTGACTTTTCTGTGTCAAGTGAACAACTGTTTGCCCTGGTAATTAAGGCGACCAGCGATGTGAAAACAGCAACTGAACGAGCAATATTTGGGGATATTCCTGAGGAAGGCAAGCGACGAGAAGTGCCTGTTCTTGGTGTGCTTGAAAAGATAGCAGCGGAAACTGAAAAGACATCAGCGTTGTTACAAAAAAACCCACCTGGTCCGAAAAAGACCAATGATAAAATAGTAGATGAATTACGCGCGCGATTTAACGAAGAAGGGTTAGCAGCAATTTATAAGACTGATCCTACAGAGTTTCCTGCACTTGTTGTTAGGACGTATGAAAACAGAAAAAAAATGTTAAAACCAGAACAGCACAAGTATGTAAGAGGTATACAACATTGGGCTGATATATTTTACAAAATTAAAACTGAAAAAAGTCAAATTAAGACAGATAGTGCATCATACATTGAATATATCAATGCGGTGGGTATAGTGTATAAACAATATGAAGAACAAAAATCACAAAGAAAACCACAAAGACTGCAGCGACGGCGACAACAAACTGCAAAAAAATATCTTTTTCACCTGCTAAACAAGAAAAATCTCAACAACAATTACCACCCCAAGCTTCGCTTGGACCTTCGCCTGAACCATCTGATCAAGATGATGATGATTCTTTTAGTTATTTGCAAGGAACGGATTTAAAAAAATCGGAGGAAGCACCTGATTATAGTAGTGGGGAGGGATTTTCTAAATCGCCAGTAATTTCAGGTAGTGGTCAAAACGTCTTGACGTTTCGTAGTTGTCCCGGTAACATCCTAAGTGATATATCACGACTGGAGGTTCTCATCGGGGGGAAGCGAGCCGGAAACAACTCACCGGAAATAATTAATGAGGCCGCTGATATCTGTAGACAATTATTTGCCGGCGGTATCATGGACATTAATGTATATCGAGAACTCATTGCTGAATTAGTTGAAAATCACAAAGATACCCATGGTTATTACAGCGATTGATCACTAATTGAAAAATTACTAGTTTTATAACAAGATGATTATACACTACAACCATGATAAACCCGTAAGCGTCTACGTGGTGAACTCACGATTGCCTGTTTATAGAACATATTACGGAGACGGTTTCGGCAATACCATTGCGGGGTTATTTACAAGAATGGCTCCCAAGGTGGCGCCGTTAGCTAAACAATTATCAATGAAAGCCATTGATGTAATTCATGATAAGGGTATTGGTGCTGTTGGAGATCTCGCCGGAAAAGCGTTTTAAGCTGCGAAGAATAAAATAACATCATTAGTGAGACGAAAAAAGAAACCGTTACCGTCTACAGCGGAAATGCCTGCAAGTGTTAGTAAAATTATAAATAACACAGTAGATGAAAAACTAGCGTCGTTGGCTGCTTCGATGACTCCGTCGCCACCGGTAACAGATAGCGCTATCATGAACGCGATAGCAGGAAGTGGTTTGAAACGAAAACGAAATTCGAAGAATTTTCAATGACGATGATTATAAAGAGTTTCACAATTGAAAGCACTAAATAATAATAGCAATGTTTAAACGAACAGCTGATCCCGCGCTTGATATGGAAGCCCCAGTGCGCAAAGACGATTCCGTCCGCGATTATCAATACTATTCCTATCATGCAATACAACCCGACCTACGATCGCGAATTGAACTACAAGTTCAAGATACCAGTAAATACTTTTTGCCATGTGAAGCATTTATTGAAATCGAGGGAAAACTCGTAAGAAATGTTGCAGCTGATACCCCATTTGCAGATGATCCAAATATCCGAGTTGGTTTCGTCAACAATGGCATAATGGCGTTATTTGAAAGTGCAAGATATCTCATTGATGGAAAAGAAATTGAATCAATAGACCACGAGGTTGATGTTGCAACAACAATAATCGGGCTAGCAAGATATTCTGATGATTATACAAGATCGGCTGGTCCGTCTATGATGTTTGCAAAGGATATTAATGATCACGCTGATCACATTAATCATACTAGGGTAAAAGCAAAACTAGATACCGCAGTTGATCCAGCACCAGCAGGATATACTAGACCGGCTGGTACCTTTGATGTCGTAGATATTAATCGCAATTTCAATCTAGGGTTTGCAACACGAGTAGCGATGTTACAAGGACAAGAACGATATTTTTCATGTGCGATTCCACTCCATCACATATTTGGATTCTGCAGAAATGTCAGAAAAGTCATCTATGGAGCCAAGCACACAATCGCGTTAGTGCGAAAAGGCAATGACAATGATGCAATTTGGCGTACTGGTGCCACTGATGGTAAAGTTGTTTTGAGTAAAATAGTATTGTGGATGCCAGTAATGACCCCATCAATTACCACGGAAGAGCGGCTACTTTCATTTATGGACACAGGTGGCAAATCATTGATAAGTTGGCTAACAACAACAACTGACGTCAAACTGGATGATGTTGCTGATACATTTACATGGCACTTGGCATCAAAACAAGGCGTTTCAGCTCCACGTCATATATTTATAGCGCTGCAGAATCAGAATCGATCAGGCTCCCAAGAACGCAGTCATATGATATTTGATCAGTTAGGAGTCAAGGAGGTTTCACTGAGAATAAACGGACAACAAGAACCATCTGAGGATATTCAGCTTGATTACGACACTAACCACATAGCACATGTGTATCATCGGATGCTGTCATATATGGGTCGTGATCAAAACGTTGATACTGGTTTACAAATATCGCAACTTGTTTTTAAAAGCCTCTATCCGATTTATTACTTTTTGCTGGAACATCTTGATTTAACAAGGCAATCCGTCATTGATATACACTTCAGAGCTCGTATAGCTCCTGGTGGCGTTAATTATAGAGCGATTGCTGTCATTCTCAGTGATAAATGAATGTTGTTAGAAGGGGTTGGTGGACGAATGAGAGTAGTTGATGCACCAATGGAAAATATGTAAATGAAACTTGAAGAGTTTCCAATTAGATCAATTGAAAGCATAAATGTGTTTTACAATAAAATGACATATAGTGTTGTTAGTGTCAAGCTGACTGATGGTCAGGTCAAGAAATTGCGATCAAAATACGCTAAAGAATGTGGAACAACAATAACGTTAAAACCAGCGCAGATGTCCGGCGGTACACATAAAATATCATTGACGGATCGTCAAATAAAACATTTCAATGATGCGCTAAAGAAACGGCGAGGGGTTCAAATTGTATTTTCAAAGGCTGCAGTCGCGAACATGATAAAATCAGGTGGTATATTTCCATTGTTAGCTGCAATACCAGCATTGATTGCAGCGGCTGCCCCAGCAGTGGCGAAAGCGGCGGCGTTGGGAGCCATTGGGACCGCGGCAGGGATGGCGTTAAAAAAGGCAACTGGGAAAGGATATAAAAAAAAGGGAAAGGGTCTAAGACTACCAGGAACCCCGTATTCATGGTACAGCGGGAGATCCGTGAACGGATCAGGTCTAAGAATACCAGGAACGGTTTATTAGTTGAAAACCCAATTGTTGAGGAGTCTATGACTGAGGAACCTATGGTTCCCATGTCCAATTTTGATTTAATTGATGCTGCTAAAAAACTAGCGATAAAAAACTTCAGAGGGGTTTTTATGAGAGATCAATTACCAAGAAAACCTAAATGCGTCGAAACCGGTATCATCAATCTTGATAACAGCAGCGGATCGGGAACTCACTGGGTTGCATACGCGATTGATCCACGTGGGATAGTCTATTTTGATTCATATGGGTTAGCTCCGCCAAGAGAGTTTATGCGGTATATAAATTCTTCGATGAAACTCAAAGAGTTTCCGATTTTTTATTCCACGCTGCCAACACAACAATTAAATGATCCACCGATATGCGGCCGTGAAGTATTAAATGTCCTCGCGGAGATTTCATCGTCACAGAAACCACCTCATCTGGTTGTAAATAAATACACGAGTGGGAAATTACAAGGTAATTTTAGAGAATCAATAAATTGAAATTACTAGAGTCTTTACAATAATGATTAATATTTGGGGACAATCTCTGTCAATGTCGGAACCCACCGCGAAAACATCTGCGGGTTCTATCGAGGATGTAAAAAAAATAATTGAAGATGAAATCGCTGAGACGTTAAATTTAGCAAGTGTTGACCCGAACGAAATAGTTGTATTTCAAGACAAACAGGGTAAATTGAAAACCAGTGATGTGTCATTGGATGACATTTTGATACGGCAGTGCGATGCCACTGAAAACTCTATTGCGCTGTATTCCAACGGTGGACAACTTAAACCAGGCGCACTTGTGTCTACGATCACCGACGCAATTGACGCCCACGGCCGTGAGCTGGATGATCATATACGAGGTTATAATAGTTTTCGCAAAAATGTCATACATAAATTCTTTGGAACCCCGCTTGTGGTTGGCATGACTCTCGCTGAAATTAAAAACTATCTATCGCTATTCTTTTTTAACAAAGACGCGGGAAGGATGATGAATGAAAATGAAATCAAGGTAAATTATCTCGATATTTACAATGATATTTTTAAACTAATAGAAAATCTTGAAAAGGTACAAAAACCCACTAATGACGTCATTGTTAAGTTTTTTGGAACCCCGCTTGTGGCAGACATGACTCTCGTGGAAATTAAGCTCGCGCTTGACAGACAAAAGATCACCAGCGACGTAGCTAATAAGTTCTTCGAGGGCATTACACTCCAAAATATCACGATGAAACTTTCTAACATCGAAACTTATTTTAAAATCCAAGCACAGTTTGATACACTTTTGTCTAAACTTTTTTTCAAGAGAGATGGGAAGATGATGACTTCCGCCGATATCAGGGCAAATTATCTCGAGATTTACAATGATATTTCTAAACTAAAAGAAGATCAAAAACCCGTTAACGACGTCGTTAGTAAGTTTTTTGGATCCCCACCTGTGGCAGACTCGACTCTTGCTGAAATTAGCGAGTTTATTATCAGGCATACTCACAATGCCTACGTCGCTAATAATTTCTTTGGTGTCCCAGCCACATCTACGATGACTCTCAACGATATTATTAGTTTTATAGTGAGACAAGCAACACTTAATACCATCGTGGATAAATTTTTGGGGAGAACACGTGAATCTGAAACAACATCGTTGACAGGTCCAACCCTCGCTGAAGTTAAAAGCGCTATTGACGAACAAAAACTCACCAACGAGTTTGTTAAAAATTTCTTTAAGGGTTCTGAAAGTCACAATATCACGACGACATATTCTCAACTCCACGGGCATTATCTAATCCAAAAAGGTATAGAATCTAACTTACTTTTGATTTCATTTTTTAAACGCCGCGATGGAACGGTGATAAAAGCTACCGAAATCAAAAAAACCTATCTCGACATTTACGACGATATTGCTAAACTACAAGAAGATTTTGAAAAGGTAAAAATTCCACATCCAGACATAGGCGTTAAAAATATCGTGTATAAGGTCAATCATGGGACCTTTGATTGGGTAAAAAACTCTAATGCTAAATTGAAAGTCACTAACGTGAAGTGGCCCCATGGTATCTACAGGATGACGTTAATCTCTAACAAGCAATTTGATATCATTGTGAAAGGTAAAACCTACTTTGGTGGCACCGCGACAGTAATTATCGCGGGGGAGAAGAAGAATTTGAGATTATCGCGGTTGATAACACCATTAGATCAACAATAACCTGGTGTTTAGAATTCGTAGGTGAAGTAAGTGATCTACTACCCGGAAGATGGCTAATAATTGAAAACACTAGCGGGTTTAAAATAACAATGTCAACAACAATGTCAATGAAATCAATTGAACCGATAATAGTCCCGTTGACGGAGTCAGCTGTATCACAATCGCAGATGACGCCGTCATCGCAATATCGATTCGACACCGTGAAAGAGTTTTCCGCGAACTTGAAATCACTTTCTGAGCATTATCGTGAAAAAATGAAAAAATACCGATGCAGTGTAGCAATCATCGACATCACCGTGTACTCGGTATCCGGTGTGATGGCCAGCGCTGGGGTTATTATGTCGACAATGACCATGATGGCTCCGATTGCAGTTCCAATTGCTATCTCCGCGGCAACAACAACAATTGCTGCAGTCGCCACCGCGATAACTAAAAAATTATCATCGTGTTCTCAGAAAAAACTCAGTGATTATACAGCTCGGTACCCGGTGGTATTTGACGCGTACTCGAAATTATCCGAGTTGATCTCGCTGTCGATAGAGAATTCGTTCATATCCGATGTTGAATTTTCCATGATGACCCAGTTGTATAACTCCGCGATGTTGAAATTGGAAATTGAAGACAGCGTTAACAATAATGTCACTACAATTTAACGAATTGCAACTGCTTCAACGAATCGCGGAGAATACCACTCTGATACGAACAAGCATGATATCAATAACATCAACAACCCCTGAATTTAGTGTGAACTTTCCTTCTCCGATTCCAGTGCGTGAGATCGCGCTGGCAAAATTACGAGTGTTTCATAGCTGGCCTAATATCAGATCTGTTGCATTTGGCGGTCAGCAACCCAATAACGCACTGGTGTTCTCGTATAAGAATAAACCCGGTGGCACTCCAGCGTGGGAAACTGTTTCGTTACCAACTGGGTCGTACCAAATTGAGCAAATCGATGCTGAAATTCAGCGTAGAATAAAATCAATCACTGGAAAAGAATCAAAAATAGCTATTAAACTTCATGAACCGACGCTCTCGTCGTCGATCAAAATAAGCACAGAGTGATACATTGTAGATATCTATAATAGCTCGTTAAGAACAGTGTTAGGATGGCCCGAAAAACAACCGGAGAAATCCACCGCCGACTTAACCACGGACGTAAAATCATATCATGAAATCAATCCCAGTTATCGAGATAATTTATCTGATATAAGAAAAGGAAGAATCGGCGATAGATTTATATTTACCAACAAAGACACATTGCAATGGGATTTTATCATTAAAAGAACAGCCGACTCATCTGTTACTATTTCATTTACGCTAACTGACGTCCGTGGTTATTTTAATGAAATTAAACAATTATATGACACACAACTAGAACAACTACGGAAAACAAGATCGCCAAAACACGTTGAAATAATAAATCAACTTATATCTGACATGGAATAGATCTATGAACTAATTATTCAAACAATAATTAATGACAACAGCGACAATAAACAACGATTCCTAACCGATTACAATATCACAGAAGACAATCTGCGTAATTTCAAGTTTCCCAAATACAACGCTGATGAACTAGCAAAAATTGTTAAAACCGATATCAAGGCGCTACAAAAACCAGATTCAACTGACCTCCTCAGGTATAATAATGATCCAGATGGCGGCGGTAGGCATATTGCCCCGCATAATGTGAATATTTCAACGGTGATTGCGCTCAATTTAGTATGTGATGCAATTGAAGGAAGCTATCAAATTAATCTAGAGCAATCAAATCAAGCTCAGCAGGGATATATTCTTTATTCGTTTGCACCAATAGCTCCTCCAGGATTCCTAATTATTGAAAACCCAATTAATCCTGTCTACATGTGATGCCATAATAATTCGTTAACGAGAATTAATTTCCGACTCACCGACCAGTCAAATAATTTAATTGATCTACAAGAGGAGGTGTTAGCGATTAGTTTGTTTGTGAAATCATAAATGATTTTCGTCCTAAAGACTGGATCAAATATTTGGTTAACCTGTAGCAGCAGAGAGGGTGGATGACAACGACATTTGGCGTATATACGGAAATCTTATTTTATCGAATAGACGTCATTTTTTTTACTATTTGGTAGAAGCCTCAGATCATCGAATCGACGCCTCTATAAAGTTGTAGGGTTCACCCTCTCTGCTGCTCCAACTGCAAGAAGTCCTGGACCAGAACCCAAAAAAGACTTTCTTGTGGTGCAAGGAGACAGGAATGCCAAAATAGGAGAGGATGCCATTGATAACTGGAAAGACACGTGGATGCTACTGCAATGCAGAGACCAATGACAGAGGCTTAAGGCTCCTGGAATTTGCCAGCTTCAATGATCTGAAGGTGATGAACACGTTTGGTCAACACAAAGTAACCAGAAGGTGGACCTGGCATAGCCCAAATGGAGAACACCATAACCAGATTGATTATATCATGGTGAAGAGACTTTTCCGCACCAGTGTAAATATTGCCAAGACAAGAAGTTCCCCAGGGGCAGACATTGAAAGTGACCATGACTTAGTGATGATGACCCTCCGACTACATCTAAAGAAAATCGACAAACAGGGTCCCACAAGAATCAAGTTCAACCTTGACAAGCTAAAAGACCTAGAGGTATCGGAAACCTTCCAGGCAAAGATAGGAGGAAAATTTGCACCGCTGTTACTTCTTAGTAAAGAGAACACAGCTACAGAAACATTGATCAACACATTTAACATAGCAGTGACCCAAACAGCCAGTGAGATCCTTAGCAAACATCGACGACCAAAGAAACCTTGGGTTACAATTGACATACTTGATCTGTGTGACAAGCGTCGAGAGCTAAAGAACAAGAAGTCAGAAGTAGAAGGAGCAAAACAATACAGGGAAATCAACCAGGTTATCAAGAAAAGCATGAGAAAGGCAAGGGAGACATGGATTGAAGACCAATGTAAAGATATAGAAAACAATCTAAAGAAAAGCATGAGAAAGGCAAGGTAGACATGGATAGAAGACCAATGTAAAGATATAGAAAACAATCTAAAGAAAAGCAAGAGAAAGGCAAGGGAGACATGGATTGAAGACCAGTGTAAAGATATAGAAAACAATCTAAAGAAAAGCATGAGAAAGGCAAGGTAGACATGGATAGAAGACCAATGTAAAGATATAGAAAACAATCTAAAGAAAAGCATGAGAAAGGCAAGGGAGACATGGATTGAAGACCAGTGTAAAGATATAGAAAACAATCTAAAGAAAAATAACAGCATAAAAGCATACCAACTGCTGAAAGACCTGACCAGTGTAAAACAAGGACGCTCCTCCATCATTCAAGATAAGGGAGGGAAATGTCTTACAGAAGAACAAGACATTCTTAAGAGATGGACAGAATACTGCTCAGACCTGTACAACCACAGACCTACAAGGGATCCAGGCATACTCAACACCCCACCTGTGACCAACATTGACAACTACCCCATCCTCCGAGAAGTAGAGGCTGCAGTGAAATCATTGAAAAAAGAGAAGGCAGCAGGAGTAGACAACATCCATGCAGAACTAATCCAAGAAGGGGGTTAAGCCATGATAAGTGCCCTACTAACAGTCTGCAACAAGATCTGGCAGACAGGGGAATGGCCAACACCATGGACTCAGTCATTCATAGTAACTCTCCTGAAAAAAGGCAATTTGCAGCAATGTCAGAACTATTGTACGATCAGCCTTATATGCCACCCAAGCAAAGTCATGCTAAAAATCATATTAAACAGACTGTAGCCGCGGGCAGAGGAAATCATAGCTGAAGAACAGGCAGGCTTCAGACTAGGGTGAAGCACAACTGAACCGATTTTCAACCTGAGAATACTATCATGTGAGAAATACCTCCAGCACCAACAAGACCTTTATCATGTCTTTATAGATTTTGAGAAAGTGTTTGACAGGGTATGGCATGCAGCCCTTTGGTCCACCATGAAGCTGTACAACATCAATGCCAACCTGATCAAAGTCATAGAAAGCCTTTACAGCAAGGCCACCAGCGCAGTCTGCTTCAATAGTCAAATAGGAGATTAGTTTAGGACAACTGTGGGAGTCAGACAGGGCTGCATGCTTTCACCTACTCTCTTTAACATCTTCCTTGAAAGAATCATGATGGATGCACTGGAAGACCATGAAGAAACTGTCAGTATTGGAGGCAGAATAATAATGAATCTGCGCTTTGCTGATGACATTGATGGCCTTGCAGGAAATGAGGAGCTAGCTCAGTTGGTGGACAAACTAGACAGGACATCTACTGCTTTTGGTATGGAAATCAGTGCAGAGAAGACCAAATTCATGACCAATAACACCAGTGGCATCAGCACTGACATCATGAGTAGTGGCCAATTAATAAATTCAAGTAGTTAGGAGCCATCGTGGCAGACGAGGGATCAAAACCAGAAATATTGTCCAGGATTGTGCTGACAGTGACAGCAATGGCAAGGCTGAAGAGAATTTGGAAAGACAGAAACACCTCAGTCAGCTCAAAAATCAGACTGATGTGCTCCTTGGTTGCATCTGTGTTCCTATATGCCTGTGAGTCATGGACCTTCACAGCGGATCTCGAAAGGAGGATACAAGCTGTTGAAATGAGATGCTTTCGAAGGTTGCTTGGCATTTCATATATCATGTCATGAATGAGGAAGTGGGAAACAGAATTAGGCAAGCCATTGGGCCCTATAAAGAACTATTGGCCATTGTGAAGAAATGCAAAATGAAGTGGTATGGACATGTCACACGATCAACAGGGCTTGCTAAGACAGTCATGCAAGGTACACCACTCCCTCGATAACTCGTGCACATCAGGGTCCAAAAACATTGACCGCACTATAAGCGAGGTGCGAGTTATCAAGGGACCTATAATAACATAAGGATCGATACAAAGGCAAAAGGGTGGGTGGGTGGCATTTTTTTTTAATAGCTTTTCATTCATTTTGTCAGAGATTTCGCCGTAGTTGATTGATAAAATGTCAGACTCCTGTGGTTCGATTAACACATGTACCGATTCACGCATTTGTGTATTACGTCACTAATGTTTGTGCTGAATTGGATACATTCTTCTTTTATTGTTTGATTCAAATTAGGCGTATTTGATAGACTCTTTTCGAGAAACAATGTCAATCGATCGATTCATATACAGTGTATATATTTGATTGTGGTAGAAATAAATTGAAAAATTTGAAACAATGTAAATTAGAACACAATAATACAAATGCCCGTTGTGATACGCTGTACAAATGACTCGACGTTTTGAAAAAATCAGTTAATTTTGTGCGTTACTCCCTGATTTCTCTGCCATCGAGCAAAATCGTCACATACTTGATTCCATGCACAAGACATAAGTGATAAAACAACACAAGTCTCTTTTAATGAATTATTTTAGTGCAACAAACACTTGGCCAAGTTTGTTGATCAAAACAAAGCCGGCAGGTAATTAGGTTCTCACGGAAGTACTTGCGGGCTTCGATGTGACGGTTGATTGACTCTTTTCATGTTTTCATAGAAAAGAATATGTTGCAATTATAATGTTTACATTGAAACGGAAATAAAGGATTATTATGTGGTTTTCATACAGCAAGATGTTTAATTGTTGTTTATTTCATTATCTGTTGCCACCTGTTAGCATTTACCGGACGTTTTCATTGATAGCTATTTCACCAGATTGTCTATTTACGGCGATTGATGACGGTGTATCAACAAATAAACCCGAACATAATATATGATCTCTTATTTTGAAAATTTCACAATATGGAATCGATCTTTATGGGCATTAATCACCTTTTTTTTATGATAAAACGAGAAATGTATAAAGGTTTATTTTACCAATTCTGATCATAGTTTTTTCACGTTCAGCATATTTTTTTTTTTTTTAAAAAAAATTAAAATATATTTTATCTTTGGGTAAAAATCGGGATCAACACCAGACACCGCGTTATAAGCGGGTTCGCGAGTTATCAGGGCGCGAGTTATCGAGGGAGCGGTGTACTGTGCAGGAAGGGCAGAGGAGAGGAAGACAGGAGAAGATGGGAGGATAACATCTCAGAGTGGACAGGACTAAAATTGAGTGACACACTGAGATTATCAGAGAACAGACTGGAATGGAGGAAGCTGGTTGTCAGGTCATCAGTGGTGCTCCAACGGTCGACAAGACTAAGGGATTGATAGATATATAGATAGATAGATATATAGATAGGTAGGTAGGTAGGTCGGTCGGTCGGTCGGTCGGTAGGTAGATAGATACTGCTTGAGTATAGTTTTGTGTATTTGCTCATTCTGTTTGAGTATAGTTTTGTGTATTTCCATCTTTTTCTTTACTGTTTGAGTATAGTTTTGTGTATTTACATCTTTTTCTTTACTGTTTGAGTATAGTTTGTGCATTTCCATGTTTGCTATACTGCTTAAGTACAGTTTTATGTATTTGCTCATACTGCCTGAGTATAGTTTTGTGTATGCACATACTGCTTAAGTATAGTTTTATGTATTTTCTCATACTGCTTCAGTATAGTGTTGTGTATGTGAATGTAGTTAATATTCACTGCATATATATATATACCCCAACTAGCAGAAAGGGGTTGACAGTTTTATTGGTGTTTGCACATGGGCATAGCCCATATGTTTGTGCATTCATGTCTCAAAATTAGTTTTAGCACAGTTATGTTGAAACTCCTTCAGGGAGACAGAAAAAGGTTGATAAGCTTCAGTGGATACTAGGTCATTTCATAGATTAAAAATCAAAAACAGAGTTTATTTTTCCACATTTTTAGTCAAACCTATCTTACCAACATCATGCAGAAGCCAGTTGATCTTGGCAGAAAATAAGCATCCATTATAGAATATAATAATGAAGAGATTTTAAAAAAAAGCATCCATTATAGAAAATAATAATGAAGTGATTAAAAAAATAAGCATCCATTATAGAATATAATAATGAAGTGATTAAAAAAAATAAGCATCCATTATAGAATATAATAATGAAGTGATTAAAAAAAATAAGCATCCATTATAGAATATAATAATGAAGTGATTTGGCTTTCATGCCATTTTACCCATTTGTCTGTTCCCATGTGCAAATTTCAGAATGAATATATGGGCTTGTTGAGTGCAGACCTTTAAAGCCAAGAGTTGTCAAATCGCTGTTTAAAAATTAGTTGATACTGAATACATTTTTATCAGAAATACTTGAACTAATTTACATTACGTCATCCTGAAAAGAGCATTTTATAAAGTGTGGTTGACTATTGCAGTTGTGGCAAGATGTCATGAAAAAAATGAATGGTTTTATGTATTCATATATGCGTACTTTGTTTATAGGTGTTTTTAAATGAATGGTTTTATGTATTCAAATATGTGTACTATGTTTATAGGTGTTTATAAATGAATGGTTTTATGTATTCATATTTAACTCCTCATCTTTTGCAGTCCATATCTGTTTTTGTTTGAATCCAGAATTACCATCATGCAAGTTATCATGAAATTTCTACTCATCCTTAAGCCAGCTTAAGAGTGTTGACTCAGCAATTTTGAGCTCACTTAAAAAATGTAGTCTTGCTTCACCTTTATGAATCCTTTCTATGATACAAAGATTATCATTCAAAGCGTAATTATTTTGCTTAATTTGTTCTGTGATTCCTTTACACTGCCAAACTGGAATAAGGTTCTCACAGAAGTGCTTGCAAGTATTGATCTGTTGATTGATTGAAATTTTGCATGTTTTAATGGAAGAGAACATGCCATGACTTTACTGTTAAAATTTTAGAAAAGAAATAAAAGTTTTAAAATATGAACTTCACCTGATAAGACATTTAATTGGTGTTTATCTCTTTCAACTTTGCCACATATTTGCATTTAACAGAATCTTTCATTGGTCACTATTTCACCATATTTTACTGTGTATAGAGAAAAAATATTTTTCCAGTAAAATCTAACAAAATATATTAATGATCACTTTTCAGGCATTTCCTTTTTTTTTAGGTAAAAATGAGCATTATATGTGATTTTTTCATATTCAACTCATAGGGATCAATTTGTTGCTGTTTTTGAAAAAATATGGAATCCATTTCGAACAGTTTTATAACTGGGTTCAGGGCATGAGTTATCAAGGAGTGGTGTAAATAAAGACAGAGAGCGAGTTTCACTCTCATATGAGAGAGGACCACTACCCTCTATTTTCCGCTAGGGCAGAGAGTAGGCCACACCCTCCTGTGAGGGAGGAGCAGCACTCTCTTCCATCCAGAAGGGCAGAGATTAAGCTACACCATCATGTGGAAGGAGCAGCACCACCTATTTGCACAGAGTTGGGTACAGATTAGAAGTCAATTGTGTCCCCCACACCACCTTGTGGGTAGAGAAGCACCTTCTCAGACCTTGTTCCCTTTGTTGTTATAATGGGGCATTACTGCAATGTCCATTTTAACAACATATGGAGCTGCTAGATTAATCCCTAGGGGCCATTATATTGTAGATATTATCTATAGTAGAATAGTCACATATTCCCTATTCCACATACATGTACAAACAATGGTTAACCTGCTGTATCTAACAAGAGGGAGGGAAGGAGGAAACACTCCTTTTTTTATTGTTCCTGCAGATTTTAGTCACGGAAGACAATCCATGGAGCCTGAGCCTCTATTCTTGTAAATAGGTTAATTTACTGTATCTTGCAAATAGGTTAATTTACTGTATCTTGTAAATAGGTTAATTTACTGTATCTTGCAAATAGGTTAATTTGCTTTATCTTGCAAATAGGTTAATTTACTGTATCTTGCAAATAGGTTAATTTGCTGTACCTTGCATATAGGTTAATTTGTTGTATCTTGTAAATAGGTTTATTTGCTGTGTCTTGCAAATAGGTTATTTTGATGTGTCTTGCAAATAGGTTAATTTGCTGTATCTTGCAAGAAAGAGAGAGAGATAATGCTCTTGTTTATTATTTATTGTTCTAACAATCTCAGTAATTTTATATCTTGGCAAAATGGCATACCACTTTCTTTACAATTTATTTATTTAGGTTGACAAAATAGAATATACAGCATAGAACTAACAGAAAATTTAAACAAAATAATGCAGGATAGAATATACAGGATATAATAGAAAATGCATGGATAGCATATACAGGATATAATAGAAAATGCATGGATAGAATATACAGGATATACCGGTAATAGAAAATGCATGGATAGAATATACAGGATATAATAGAAAATGCAGGATAGAATATACAGGATATAATAGAAAATGCAGGATAGAATTATTGCAGTAATCCCTCCCCCCACCCACATATCTCTGTCACCAGTTAACCTTCACTGTTTGTCGGAAGCAGTGATGCATGCATTATCCTTATCCATGACTATGTGATTTCCAAATGGACAGGGATATTACTCTGGACACATCCAAAGTCTTTCTGGACTACATTACCAATCTTTGGAGGGCTGCTTCCCTGAAGGTAGAAACTCTCTTCAGTGGGGTCATTGCCTCCATGGCTTCTCAGGATCTTCAAGACCAGCAACACAACTCCCTTGCATAATCTCCAGGCCCTTTGAAACAAAATCATTCTGGTCTACCACAGGGTCAGTGTGTGAAGTTCTTTAATGCCATGCAACTATAGCCAAAGGAATAACCTAAATTCTGAGTTCCCCCTTGGTAATTGGGCCCTAAAAGGCCAAAAGAGGAAGTTTTGTATGCTCTTTTCTCAACTCGCTGCCTTGGGGGCCCTCGAGTGTCCGAGTGGTCTAAAGCCATGTCCATTATGGATCACTGCCATCTCACCTCAGTCTGCGTGGGTTCGAGTCTAAGATTCGGCTAATGTAGTTATGTGAGAAAGCTTGCCAGTAGCTTCTCGTGGGTCGGTGGTTCTTTGGGGGAGGGGGGTACCTGGGTTCTTCCTCCATCAATAATACTAGCCGCCATGTATAGCCTATATTATGCTGAAAAATGGCGTTAAACCATAAAAAAACAAAGAAAAAAACAAAAACTACTCGCTGCCTTCAGCAAAGATAGGAAATCATCCTCACTATCTCCAGTTGGATAGGATGAATGGGTGAATGGGCAATTCCTACTGCTTTGATCAGTAGTGATAGGTCAATGAAACTTTGGTCATGTACTTCCTATCTGCCAGGAAGGAGATGAGATAAAATAGTCCTACTAATGCTCAGAGCGTGAAGAATTTTTTCAGTGCAGACAAGTTCCTAGAATAAACATTCCCACCAAATACTTCTTTTGGTATCTGTTGAGTTTGCCTGCTTTTTTGCACTCAGTGGGATTAGAGGATGGAAGAAGAAGTGTTGTGGACATTTGATAAGGTGGTAAAGGAGGTTTACTAACAATGTCTCCATATCAATGTCCCAATAACAATGTTCCCTTTCAATGTCCTTGTATCAATGTCCCCATATCAATGCCTCCTATCAATGTCCCAATAACAATGTCCCCATATCAATGTCCCAAACTTTCCAGATCGTCAGGGGCTATGATTCTCACCAGTCCTGTGAAACTAAATTCTAGGGCACAGCCCAATTCAAATCTACTGTTGCTTCCTTTCATCGTGAGCAAGCTCACTCAAATATTTTTAAAAGACCATGAGGGTGTCAAACAGGAGAATGTTTTTTCTGTCTCCTCTTTTATGCTTTATCTCTTGTTGTCAGTCAGTGGCCATTTTAATGTCCATTCACCAATTTGACCGCATATTCAGAGGTCTTCCAGGTGTTGATTTTAGCAGCAACTTACTGTTTACACCTTAAAGCTATGGAATGTTTATAACTAATGGAACCTTAATACAGCAGTATGAAATACCTCCATCCAGATTGGGTGTTATTGCACTATAAATACAAATCAGCTGTGCAAAAATGAATTTTTGTTTAGTACTTTCTTAAAGTATTCTATTTCAGGTTTAAAAATTGTCCTGAAAAACATGGGTCAATTAATAGTTAATATTTTAATAAGATTAAGGTAATGAAGAGCAGTATAGAAAAGTAATCTGAAATTCAGATCAGCATGTTGAATATGCTACATACAGTTAGTTTTTTTCTATACCAATGGAAGTTGTGCATTCCAGAATGACTTAGGTCAATATGTTGTTTGCTACATTATCCTGGAGTTTTTAAGTTTATTTTGATGACTAAGGCTTATTGCTTTCTGAATCACTCTTTAATATATATAATAACTTTAGTTCTTTAACATGCATCTTGCATCTCTTTGATTTACCTATTAACTCAGAATGAATTGGTTTGTTCACTTTGATTTACCTGTTAACTCAGAATGAATTGGTTTGTTCACTTTGATTTACCTGTTAACTCAGAATGAATTGGTTTATTCACTTTGATTTACCTGTTAATTCAGAATGAATTGGTTTGTTCACTTTGATTTACCTGTTAACTCAGAATGAATTGGTTTATTCACTTTGATTTACCTGTTAATTCAGAATGAATTGGTTTGTTCACTTTGATTTACCTGTTAACTCAGAATGAATTGGTTTATTCACTTTGATTTACCTGTTAATTCAGAATGAATTGGTTTGTTCACTTTGATTTACCTGTTAACTCAGAATGAATTGGTTTATTCACTTTGATTTACCTGTTAATTCAGAATGAATTGGTTTGTTCACTTTGATTTACCTGTTAACTCAGAATGAATTGGTTTATTCCCTTTGATTTACCTATTAACTTGGGATAAATGGGTTTGTTCGCTTTGAAATACCTATTAACTCAGAATAAATTGGTTTGTTCACTTTGATTTACCTATTAACTCAGAATGAATTGGTTTGTTCACTTTGATTTATCTATTAACTCAGAATGAATTGGTTTGTTCGCTTTGATTTATCTATTAACTCAGAATGAATTGGTTTGTAAACTTTACCTACCAGTATGTAAGTTACAACACTGGGTTAACCCAAAACAGTCTTCAAATGACTTATCACACTGCCCTCGGATGAATCGATACCACTCTGTAACCACATACATATTTATTGGGTGTAAAAAGAAACATTGACTGCCATTATATGGTTTGGCTGAATTTTTACTTATTGATGAAATCATTACCAAAACCAACTTACAATTCAAAGTCCTAAAATTTCTACCTCATTTAATTAGGTAATGACATAATTAATTGCTATCAGAAATCAGGTTTTTCCTCATGCTTTAGAAATATTATAATATTACATATCTTACATTTATAAGAAGATACATCATTAGTATACATGTATTTTTAATAACATCATATTGGAATTTTGTATTGTAATAATAAACACATTGAAATTAACAGTAATATTGTTATATACTTTTCTTAAGAGAGCCTCATATGAGAATAATCCTTAACTAAATGAGTCACCCTCTGTAAATAAAATTATTATTATTATTATTATTATTATTATTATTATTATTATTGTGCACATTTATATTGAATTACATCTACTGTCAAAATTTTCATGTGGTCATCGACAACCAAAACTTAATTCTTGCTTGCTTAGCAGTTTTACATGACGAGATAGGCAAGTCACACGGTGGATTTTTAGACTGTTAAGATACTTTTAAAAATACTTTATGTGGTAATTTAGTAATTTAAAGGCTGCAGTAATTTAGTTTCTTTTGACAAGTTAACCTTTTAAATCATTTGCATCCAATATTTAAAATTTTTTACCTGTTATTAAGACTGATCAGGATTAAAGAAAAAATAATTACCATAAAAAAATGTTTTAAATTAAAAACTTTTTTCATCCCAAGATGTTCTTTTTTTTATTCAGCAATGCCAGAAGATCCTGGACTGGAACAAAGAGCATGGTCATATCCCAGTGGTAAAAAGATTATGTTGGTGAAGGCTACATCCTGTGATGCTGATGTCATCATTATACCTGGAAATAGTGATAAAGGTAGACATTTGCATGTCACCATTATACCTGGAAATAGTGATAAAGGTTGACATTTGCATGTCATCGTTATACCTGGAAATAGTGAAAAGGTAGACATAGCATGTTATCATTATACCTGGAAAGAGTGATAAATGTAGACATTTGCATGTCATCATTATACCTGGAAATAGTGATAAAGGTAGACATGTGTATGTCATCATTATACCTGGAAATAATGATAAAGGTAGACATGTGTATGGCATCATTATACCTGGAAATAGTGATAAAGGTAGACATGTGTATGTCATCATTATACCTGGAAATAGTAATAAAGGTAGACATGTGTATGTCATCATTATACCTGGAAATAGTGATAAAGGTAGACATTTGCATGTCATCATTATACCTGGAAACAGTGATAAAGGTAGACATCTACATGTCATCATTATACCTGGAAACAGTGATAAAGGTAGACATCCACATGTCATCATTATACCTGGAAATAGTGAAAAAGGTAGACATTGCATGTTATCATTATACCTGGAAACAGTGATAAAGGTAGACATCTACATGTCATCATTATACCTGGAAATAGTGATAAAGGTAGACATGAGTATATCATCATTATACCTGGAACTTAAGTAATGTAAGGTATAGAAAACGTAATTTGACATAGCCCAATAAAACTCCATCGGATTATTGGTTCAGTAACCCATAGAGGAGGGGGCTACATGTTTTCATACAAGAATATTCTTAGTTAAGTTTTTGTATTTCGCTCACAAATCTTGCACACTGTATAAACGCTTATTATACCTATTATACTTGGAATCACAAAATTTGGTCAGAAGAACACTTATCACAAATTCAGGTACTGTAACCTATATTTTATACTTTTTATTTAAACTTTTTTTTTTCAAGCTTTTCTCATGCTAGAATCATCAGGGTAGATGATTGGATGCATATCTATTAGAACCACATATTTAACATGGAAGAACACCACCGTGACTTGCAGTTTGCATTTTACTGGTTTAGGTTAAGTTTGTAATGTTAGCTTAAATGAGATAACAATTGTTTTAGTATTATACACTGTTACTGTTTACCAAGAATTATGAATTTGTGTCATTTTATGTATCATGATGACTTTTACACAATTATCACAAAGCTGGTTACTGTGACCCATATTTCATGCCTCACTGACTTGATTTCACTGACTTGATTTCAGTGTTAAATACTATATGCCAGAATCATGAAATCGAGCGATTTTATGCATCCTTACAAATACCATACTCTTACAAAAAGAGGGCATTGTAAACTACCTTTAAAATCAAAACTCCAGATTATGTTATGTATTTTTCATTTTAATTCTGTCCACATTGGTGTTTTATCTACTGTACAATACTGATATAACTGGAATCATGAATGGATGCATCTTGCTGAGTGTTATGGATAGGTCACTGAAACTTTATTTCACATTTCACTGACTTTGGTTCAGTTTGATGTTTTTACTGGTTGTGCTTCGATCATTAAATTGGGTATTTATGTCTCTTAGTACAGGTATCGGTATCATATCATTATTTTATAGTATAGTTCTATTTAAGTCATGTGGGTTAAGTGACCCCAACTCACGAGTAACCGAGTGTGTCCAAAGCACTCACAGTTCTGGATCACTGCCATCTCACCTCTGTCTGTGTGGGTTCGAGTCTCAGGCTCTGCTATCATGGGTATGTGAGAAATCTTGCCAGTAGCTTCTCGTGGGTTGATGGTTCTTCCCAGGGTTTCCCTGGGTTCTTCCTCCACAAGTTATACTGGCCGAGTTCATATCAACAACTAATTTGGTCAAAGCATACCAGCAAAATAATTGAATTGAGGCCATGTCAACATAACGTGATCCTTGGAGGACATCTGTATTCTAGAGATGTCTTGAATGCCCTAGTTGTTGATTGGCTCAATACAGTATGTTATGTGAGACAACTTGTCTTGAATGCACAGATTTATTGATTATATGGTATTATGACCTGTTATGAGAGACCACCTGTTTTGAGAAACCATATTTTTTGGTAGAAGGGGTGGCCTTTCAAGACAGGTTCTACTGTAATAATAAATAGTAAAAAAGAGTGAATTGCAGGCTGTTTGAAATATTTCTGAATAACTTGAATACATGGAATCATTTCTAGTGATTCTGATGTGTTGATCTGATGTGTGCATAGGTGGCTATGTAAGGGAATTAAGCATGCAACATTCCATTCTTCAGCTATATTCAGTCTTGTTAGAGTTGCTAGAGGAATTGTGATTTATTTATAGTGTGAATGTTAAAATTAGAGTGGAAAACTTTATTTTAAGCAGTCAGTATATTATTTTCAAAATATTCAAAGATTTAGATAGTTAATAATTTCTTTGGATTACATGAAACATTTAAGGATATTTGTGACATCCAGCTTTCATTGGAATTACCTTGAAGTAAAATGTTTGCATTAAGAAGTGATTTTCTAAGGTGTTGGCATGTAAACATCTCTGAACCTTTATTTAGAATACCAATGGATCATTTAGAATACCAAGTTATTTTTAATACTTTCCCTTTGAATTTTTTTCATTTCAGGGAAATAAATTTATATTTTTAAAAATTGGTTGCTAGTTGGGTTTTACCTTGTCTTGTTACCTAGTTTTTTCCCCTAGAACAAAACAATACCAATCACTGTGACCTGTTTTAAATTTGAGTGGCTATGGCTATTTGTTGCATTTAACTCATTACCATGTAGGTTTTGGTCATGCAATGTACATTCTATCCCATGTAGAATCATGAAACCATGGACACATCTGCATGAATCTCACTGATTTTCTAGTGGTAGGTCATAATTCTGTAATTTATTCACCTGGTTTGAATTTTCTTTTAAATGTTCATTTCTCAGGTAAAGTTCATGAATATGATGGTAATATGTATCTTTAATTTACTACTACAATGTTAAAACAAAAGAAGGTCATCATGACCTGCTTTCATCATTTAATTTATTTTTTTCAATTTGCACTCATTTGTGCATCTGAGACCCCCAATTATTAATTTTATCCCAGTTCTGACACTTATGGTTTTTTAATATTTAATCTGACTTCCAGTTATGACACCAAGGGGATTTTGGTCCGTGAATTTTGCACCCCAAGTTGAAAAAATACAGACTGTGGTTAAATGTTTAAGAATCAAGATCACCAATAGAAGAGTCTCAAGGTCAAGGTCTTAAATAAGGAAATTGGTTTCTTCATAATAATATTACATACTTGTTCCAAATGTTGGGGATGGCTTGTAATTGGTTAGAGAAGATTCCTATCAGTTTTTTAGTTGAAATGTCAGAGGTCAAGATCACAAGGAACGAAAGAAGAAAATGGATTTTGTTTAATAGCATCACTTCTGCATTTAAGATTCTGGACCTTTTCAACCAAGTTCTTGGTACTGAATCTGAACCAAAAATTTGGACTCAAATTCTTGTATTGTCCGAATGGGCTGTTCAGAAATTTTAAATTCAAATCTTCTGAACTAGACATCTTCAATTTTATATTATGATTGGATGGTTGAGGAAAGAGTAATGCAGAAACTATATTTTTGAGATTTTTTCTGTCTTTGCAGACAGTCTCTCTGACTCAGAGGATAAAACTGTTATGAGATTCAAAGTTCCAGATGGGACTGAAATGAAGGAAGTGACTGTTTTACAACAAAAGATTAAAGAGATTTTGGACAGAATATTGGAAAAAACAGTTGGGATCTGCATACAGCCTATGGAAGGATGGAACTTTCTTCTTTATCTTAAGTGTTTCCTTTACGGAATATATAAATGCTTTATGAGAAATGAAGGAAAGCCATATCCAATTGAATGTGTGATCCTGCTTGTTGATGATACACCAAAGTATAAAAAGGCAGTGAAAATTATTCAAAAAAGTTTTAAGTTGGAACAGGATAAGTCTGAAGTTTTTGAAGATCAGAGGTTGTTGTTACAGGAACAAGGTATGTATACTAGTGTATACTGCACTATAGATGACCTTTAAAGTCATGTGATCATAACCTTGTCTTTAATCAAAGACAGGATATGGGTATCACTTTCACTGTATGGTTATTTATTTTGTTATTTGCTGATTAAAATGAAGGGTTGTATGTTTGGAATATTTTTAAATTATAGTTATGGAATATGAATAAATTCATGATCTTTGACATTTTGAGGATCAAGGATCCCTTAGAGGATCAAGAATCCCCATGAGGATCAATCATTCCCCATGAAGATCAAGGATCCCCCATGAGGTACAAGGATTCCCCATGAGGATCAAGGATTCCACATGAGGATCAAGAATTTTTCTATGAGGATCATGGATTCCTCATGAGGGTCATGAGGATCAAGACACCGATTTCTCTTTGACCCTGCTATTAGTAGGGGTCTATTTTGCAAGTCAGATCCTTTTGAAGGGCTGACCTGTCATCAGTGAATCAGAGCTGCATCTTGGGAAAATGTAGAAACTGAACTTGGGCTCTGTAAGCGACATTTTGATCAAGTAGTCAATGAAATCTATTAAAGGATGCAACATAATAGGTCTGTTTAATAAGGGATGTTACCTCCCTTGCATAAGTTATCGTTATTTGTTAAATCTCCTTCCGGTGAGCAAAAATTCCGATGAAATGATGTCTATTAAAGGAATCACTGACTCGTACCCTTTTGACAAGCTATCAGTTTGTGAATTATAGGTTTTTTAAGAGATAGAGGTGCACATATATCAGGGAGAAAATATTCTGAATAATTTAAATGGCTTATGGGATAGTGATTTGACTCTTTTGCCATTGTTCTGAACAGATTGTACAATTATCTTGTAATGAACAGTTGAAGAACTTTGGATTGTAAAATGATGAATGTCAGGAAGCAGTTGAAGACTAAAGGTTTATATGAACACAGACATGCACTCAGTTCCACAGGAGTGCTTGCATTGCTATGTAAAGGCCAAAGTAATTCCATCGTTGCCAAAACTATTCTAAGAAGAAAATTGACTTATTGATCATTTTATTTTTGAGCATATTTATTGTGTAATATGCACACTTTTAATAAAAAGGTGCATATCATTTTGCTGTGTCCTTTTAAGGAAAGTCAGTGTTCTTTTGAAATTTTGGAGACCCCCCCATCACTTGACCATATAATAATAAAAATAATAATGAGGACTTTGTATATAATCTTTCGAAGCTCTAAGCGCTTTACAACATCAATAATGATATGACTACACTACAGAAAAACAAATGACAAAAATGATGAAATTGGAAAATATAAAAACATGCTGAAAACATATAAGATACAAAACATTATTAGGTCTCTAAGTTTGTCCCTGCAGTTGAAACAGGTGAGTTATAAGAGAACTCTTAAAAGGGACCACTGTGTCCTTGTATCTAATTTCAATGGGCAATTCATTCAAAGAATTTAAATTTCATTATGCTATTGAATTCCACAAAAAGTATATATATATATATATATATATATATATATATATATATATATATATATATATATATATATATATATATATATATATATATAGATATTCTTCCCTCCACCACAAACATATATATATATATTTATCCAGACACATTTGTTCCCAGTGGATATGTCCGGAATAACAAATTTTCTGGATAATTGAATCATGCAAATTTTTTTTTTTTACAATATCATCACACCATATATATGTACATGTATATGCTAGTTTTAAATGTAATGTACTGTAAAAAGTACAACGATTACGAACTGTTATATCGCAGTTTAATTAGTTATGGTAAACTAATAAAATGGAGTCATTTTTATAAGTCATATTTTACAGCTGTTACAATGAAGAGTTTAATGTTCTTTTTCTGCGTTTATCATGGTATAAACTGTCAGTTGCTGACTCTCACCGCAAATAATGCCCAAAGGGCATTATGTAAGCTGTGTGAGTCTGCAACTGACAGTTTATAACACGATAAACGCAGAAAAAGCAACGTTAAACTCTTATAATTGATTATTTCAATTGTCCACTATGTTATTTTGTTTCCATCATTACGAAACATAAATCTTAATTGAGCATAGCAATACATGTGTTTTTTTTTTTTTTTACGTAGCTATTTATAGCACTTGGGGCTGTCCTGCTTGATCATAATAAGGTCATCATAATACCAGTCCTTGATTCAATGGAAGCCAATGTATGGGATTTGAACACTGCTACCATGATTTTGATATTTTAGCGTAATGGACACGTGTATTCAAAGTGGAGCTCAATATTTAAAGTCATGATTCATGACTAAAAATGTTTTATATTCGGAAATGAAGTCCTATACTGTCCATGCCTTAAATCATTCAACTTTGTTTGTATAGCCATCAATAAACTGTCATTTTGTTACATACAATTGGTAAACAACAGAGAGCCTTAATGACACTTTTGATCTATTTACCATATGTTATGTCAAAAAGCGTGGACGATTTGATCCCAGCGTGTTTATATAATTATTAACACTCCCCGTTGCCTTGCCTAGTTCTACATATAAGACCTGAAGCTGAAATTTGTTTTGGGGCGTCAGGGTCTTACTGCCTAACAAACAGCGCTGTGTAGTGTGCTTTGAACTCTACTGACAGGAGAATAAGAGGTTAAATTTTCATGATTATCACATACTTGGCAATAAATATCAACATTCATCCACATATTTAAGAGTTATTGATATTATATATATACATTGATATGATCAAGGAACAAATGTACACCACTTCCAACAACCTTCTGTCCACTATACCTACCAGACCAATTTGCAAATTTCTTCGATGACAAAGTAAGAACCATTAGAGATTCGTTTGACAGCACAATTTCAACTGATTCATCACCATACAGTTATGATGCAGAATTTCAGTGACAACCATTAGGAGCATTTGAACTTGTTTCTATTGATTTAGTATGGACGATCGTGATGAAAAGTGCACCAAAGTCTTGTAAACTTGATCCAATTCCGACATCACTGCTGCTTGAGTGCTTAGACCCAATATTGCCTTCACTAACTGATGTTATTTATGTCTCTCTCATCAGGGGAGTTCCCATCATTTTTCAAAACTGCCATTGTAAAGCCACTGCTGAAGAAACCAACACTGGACCATAACGATTTAAAGAACTACCACCCAGTTTCTAATCTCCCATTCATATACAAAATCTTAGAAAAGGTTGTTCTAACTCAACTTGTATCTCATTTGAATTCAAACAATCTTTTTAGCAATGTACAGTCTGCATATCGCCCTTGCCACAGTACGGAAACTACTCTTCTGAAAGTATTTTGTGACATTCTCTCTGCTTTGGATAGTGGAAAGATTACAGTCCTCACTCTCCTGGATTTATCTGCAGCATTTGTCACAATAGACCATGATATATTACTTCACCACCTCCAGCATGTATTTGGCATTTAGAATATAGCCTTACAATGGTTCAAGTCCTACTTAGTCAACAGGACACAAATTATATCTGCAAATGGAATACTCTTCAGCCTAACTGATGTATGTTTTGGTGTTCCACAGGGATCTGTAATTTGACCTGTTCTCTTCATTCTGTACACTCAGCTGCTCTCAATTGTATGCTGATGACACCCAAATATACAAGTCTAGCCGCGCAACTGAAGTTGATGCTACCATCCATGGAGTAGAAAAGTGCATTTCTGATGTGAAATCATGGATGACATGTAACAAGCTGCAGATGAATGATGATAAAACTGAGGCTATTCTGATCACAACACAAAGACTTTCTCATTCACATCCTTTACCTCAGACAATAATTATCAGCAACACCAACATTAAATTCTCACAGTCAGTACGGAACCTAGGCGTTACTCTAGACAGTACTCTCACATTGCACCAACATGTCATGAACATATGCAAGGCTACATATCTTGAATTGAGACGCATCAATTCTATTCGTAAATATCTTTCAGTTGATGCCACTAAAACACTTTTGTGTTCATTAGTACTTTCAAGACTGGACTATTGTAACTCAATTCTGTCTGGTTTGTCACAATATTTACTCCAGAAACTTCAAAAAGTTCAAAACACAACTGCATGGATCATCTTTAGAGTACCTTGATCAGAGCAAACCTCACCACTGATCTGAACCCTACACTGGCTATCATTTCGATACAGAATCAAACACAAATTTGTTCTCTGTGCTATGTTTCAGTGACAGATTCCAGTCCATCATACCTATCCAGCCTCACCCATGTGTATACACCAGCTTAATGCTTATGCTCTTCTTCTGATAATTGTATACTAATTGTTCCCATGGTGAAAACAAAGTCATATGGACAACGTTCATTTGCACACCAGGGCCCAGCGACATGGAACGAATTGCCCATTGAAATTAGACACAAAGACACAGTGGTCCCTTTTAAGAGTGCTCTTAAGACTCACCTGTTTCGACTGCAGGGACAAACTTAGCGACCTGATCATGTTTTGTATCTTATATGTTTTCAGCATGTTTTTTTGTTTTCCAATTTCATTGTTTTAATCATTTCTTGTTCTGTAGTGTAGACATATCATTATTGATTGTGTAAAGTGCTTAAAGCTTCGGTAGATTAGGCGCTATACAAAGTCCTAATTATTATTATTATTATTATTATTTTTATTATTATTATTATTATTATTATTATTATTATTATTATTATTAATATATACTTACTTTCTTGTCGACTCAGAATCTGACACTAGCAAATTATCGCATTTTTGTGTTCCTTTGACACACATTTCAATTTGGTTGCAATGCGATGGTGGTTGAGGAATGTCGAAGTAGGCTTCAACATGGCCGTTTTATTTTAATGAAACAAAAGTATCAAAGTATCAAGTATTTGAACAGCAAGCAACATTTCTTTTCGTTCAAGAAACATTTTCCGATTGGAGCTTCCTTGAACATACTTCGGCATACCTTGACTACTGTCGCATTTCAACAAATTCAAATGTATGTCAGCTGAACAAGAAAATGCAACCATTTGCAAGTGTTAGATATTGATTCCACCAGGATAAAAACAGCACAGTAAGTATATTAATTAAACATAAATTAGTGGAAGAGTGTCGATATAGGTTGCCAAGTATGTACGATATTCCTGAAACTTTGACTACTTGTTCTGATGTCGATGACATTGGAACAAACTACACAAGGCCGTTATTTGGATTATAAGACATAGCACTTAAACAAAATCAGCATGTGCTATGTCTTATAGGTAGGACTACCCCATCGACAACAAGCTTTAAAAGACATTGTTTATACAATCGCTGGTTACAATATGGTTACGCTACTTAGTTATTGATAGTGGCCATAGATTCTCACGTGCTTCACTATTGTATTTTATGTATTATTCTACTGAATGTATTTTCATATATGATTTTTCGAATTTTCTAATTTTTGTACAGATTATTTCCGAATTATCAAGACAAATTTTAATGTAAATTTACACTTTGGTCCCTGATTTTGTTTTACAGATCCAGAACATGGATTTCTGGATTAACTTAGCAAATTAATGTTCAAGAATTCCGTTCCCATTGAATTATGTCCTGATAGCGAGGTTTCCGGATAAACGGAGTCCGGATTAAGGAGGCTCCACTGTGTGTTCATGTATATATATATATATATATATATATATATATATATATATATATTTATATATGTATATATATATATGGTCTCTGCCAATCTAGTGTGTGCCATTTTTGCTCCCCACAATTTTGTAAACGTGTCGGGTTTTTTTATTTGTGAAGAGCATGCGAGGGGAGGTAATAAATCAGGGGCGATAACAACCCTTACTGAACAAGGACATAGGTGTCGATCGTGAGGTATGAGTATTAAATGTGTGACTTGATCAAGTGCTTGTCAAATTGGAGAACAAAGAGGTTGTTGAGGGATTAAGCTCAAATAGTTTTTGGATCCATTTTGAATAAGTATCGAATATATAGTTAATCAAAATGATAGTCAACTTGAAAGTCAGAACTGTCTCCACAAGTGAAAAGCTTCTTGTACTCTTTTAACTTAACATGGGAAATATCATGTAGGAATTAGATCTGGCTTATTGAAAATATGAATCAAAATAAACATTTATATTGAATCAAATACAAAATTTGTTAGCACAAAGAAGATCACCCAAATGCAGCTACCATTCAAGATGTCTGCCAGCATAATATTTCATGAATCATTGCAGATTAATCCATCAAAAAGCTATAGCAAGCAAAGGTCACATATTTAATCAGGAATTTAAATAATATGCAGATACTTGTTTAACTTATATTGATGTGTACATACAAGCTCATGTTATAATCAGATAAAAAGTGAAATAACTACTTCAGTAGATATATTCAGTAGATATATATTTAAAGTAGTCATGTATATGATATGATGACATTGTAAAATAAAAAATATTCATGATTCAGTTATCCAGAAAACTGTATAATCATATTATTAAAATTATTGATGATGTGTAATGCATTGTGTGATTCAGTTATCCAGAAAACTGTATAATCATATTATTAAAATTATTGATGATGTGTCATGCGTTGTGTGATTCAGTTATCCAGAAAACTGTATAATCATATTATTAAAATTATTGATGATGTGTAATGCATTGTGTAATTCAGTTAACCAGAAAACTGTATAATCATATTATTAAAATTATTGATGATGTGCAATGCATTGTGTAATTCAGTTAACCAGAAAACTGTATAATCATATTATTAAAATTATTGATGATGTGTAATGCATTGTGTAATTCAGTTAACCAGAAAACTGTATAATCATATTATTAAAATTATTGATGATGTGTAATGCATTGTGTAATTCAGTTAACCAGAAAACTGTATAATCATATTATTGAAATTATTGATGATGGGTAATGCATTGTGTAATTCAGTTAACCAGAAAACTGTATAATCATATTATTAAAATTATTGATGATGTGTAATGCATTGTGTAATTCAGTTAACCAGAAAACTGTATAATCATATTATTAAAATTATTGATGATGTGTAATGCATTGTGTGAGCAAGAAATACATACTATTTTTCCATTTTAAAATTTAAATTTTGGATATTTTTCAGAATCAGTCTTCAAAAGGATTCGAGTAAAGGTTCAAAAAGGCCAGCTACATGAAGCACAGGTATCTTAATTGATGTGTAAAATATGTAGAGTTTAATAACACATCAGCACAATCATGGCCATTCAGTGCCAAGTAAGTTTGGTATCGCAAAACAAATATATATACTACCACCCACTTTGAAATTTTTTGCCAACCATACCAAATATATGTCTGTATATGATATTTTTTTTCTCCATTGGTTCTCAAATATTTTGTCATTTACTTCCATGCTAATAGAATTTCAAGGTCTGAATTAAAAACATTGCCCATATATGCAACTGGTACTTGACCAGATGCAGGTTTTATAGTGTTAACTATATATATATATATATATATATAAAGCCTGATTGAAGCTGCTAATTCATACACAAGTTGGAGTAAGTTTTATAATAGATAACTGTTCAAATGATATATTTAATGTGATGTTACGTATATTTAATATAAGTCATTTATATTTATTTATATTGTTTGTTTGTTACATTTAAATTTGGCAATTTAAGTTTTAAGATTCGTTCATTGAAAGGGGGGGGTGACCTGTTAAACACCAGGTGTTGACCTCATTTCTGACCTGGCTTCAGAGTAGTAAACAAACTTTTAAAATGATTGGCTGGTTCCAAGGACATTATGGAGTTATGTATAAACATCTTTCTATTTTAGTTGGTTCATACGGTATTTATGTGATTTGTTGAATGTAAATTTCTTCTGGGAGATTCTAGAAGATCGTGACCCCATTCTCGTTTACATAAAAACAGGTATATAAACTATGTTTTGGAGTGAGCTATTCAGTAGAAGAATTTGGGCTGTTAGAATATTATGTTGTGTCGTTTTGAGTTACCTTGTATTGGAAATTATGTCAATTCAGTTGGATCAAGAGGAATTATTTTGTTATTTATCTGGAAAAGAATTGTGCTCATAGATTTTTATTGACAAGAACTGACTTCATCAAGTGACATCATCTTCCATATTGGATACTTCGCTGGGATTCGAACTTAGAATTATTTGGACATTTTATTACGAGGACTTTTGCAATTTCTCTAGTGGATAAAATTTTGAATTATTTTTGGATTAATTTTGGAATTGATTCTTAAAACTGTAAGTTTATTTTTCTATTCTGAAAAATATTTGTGCTCAATAAATTGTTTATTTAGTTTTACAAGCTTGTTATTTTCACTCTTTCTATGTTACTGTTTATTCGAGCCTAATAATGTAACAGTGAGTAAAAAAATTATCAATACAGGATAAATAAATATTACATTATTAATTTCACATTTGAAATGACTACCTACATGTACACATGATTTCAAATATATTTGTAAATTTTATTTTTTGATGTTTATCTTTATTGCTTGTTTGACAAGACTGTAAAATGAATCTTTGATTGCATTGATTGATAAAATGTGGCTTTGTATTTTAATGATCTTAAACTGGTTTTGACTTCAAAGTTTGTAAATTTCAATTATTTCCTGTTTTTTGTGAACCTTCTTGGTTAATTCTAAGGTTTTTCTGAAAGTATTTGTCATTTTTATGAAGATGACTTTGTTAATGTATTGAACAGCCACTGATAAAGCACAGCCTTCAATATCTGAAAATGAATTATGCACATTTAAATATTGTCATATTTCAAACATTCAGTAAAATTTTCTAAGTCTATGAATAAATTTGCAGAAGAACATATTCTAGCCAAGATTATGTATCTTTTTTAATCAAATGATGGCATGTTGTTGTTTTTTTAACTAAATTGAGTACAATGTATTTCATGCATTTCTTTATCCATTGCATGTTATAAATAGTATTATATTCATGTGTAATTGCTAATGGTTATAACTAATACTGTTATGTACATATAATTTATATGTGTTTGACTTTTGTCCAAGAATGAGGATAGAGTTTTGACCTACTTGACTTCGTCATTCTTTTAAAGATGTTTTACTTGAATTTGAGTTCAAGACCTAGCCTTGATTAAGCCATAGAATGTTCTGGAATCAAACTTGTTGAGAATAGTTTGGAATTTTCTGCTAGTGTTTCAGAAAATGATGTTGTGACTTAGGTTAAGTGGAGATGCATACAAAGAGGGTTTTGTAACAACGTGTTCATTTCTGTTTAATATAAGTCTTTTATGAACAGAGTTTATTTTTGTATTTAGATATAATTTGAGAGGATTTATGTATTGAAATGATTCATTGGAATTAAAAAGTGTTCATCGACTTTTCAGACTAAAGCACTATTTTGGAGTTATTGTGAATTCATTCAGAGACAATATTGATTATATAAGTGTGATACATCAATACTGTTGGTATATGAACATATGAAAGATGATTGGTACATTAGCACATTTAGCACTGGACTAGCAGCAGAGAGGGTGAACCTCACAACTTTCCGAGCGTCGATTCGGAAATCTGAGGCTTCCACCAAATAGTAAAAAAAATGGCGTCTATTCGATAAAATAAGATTTCCTTATATACGCCAACGTCGTTGTCATCCACCCTCTCTGCTGCTAGTGATTTCATCACTGGGTTAACAAAAAATAATAAATGATTTCAACCAAATATTTGATCAAGTCCGATACGATATCGAGTCCGAGGATCATGTAAATTTATTGTTACAAATCCATGCGGGGTTGACTGAGCATGACTAAAGAAATTTTTAAATTGATTGAAGTCCATATCGGAACACCATGTCTGCCAAATATTTCGTAGCGTATGTGTATCAACGCCGTTAAACACAGCAAGAATATTACAGTTATCTCTGATCACTTTTGGAATCTGAGTGTAGCGTTGAGTGACATATATCACATCAGTGTTTTTGTGACGCCCCCGGGAAAATATTCTAGCTGGGTTTTTTTGATTGTCTAACATCACATCGTCGTATACGACTAAATTGTTAATGCTCCCATCAAGGTCATCCACGGATGGCGCCTCGTCAATATCAGTTATAAAATCAATGGTATTCTCACCTTTAATTTCTGATGCATTCTCGTTAAAATCCTTTAACACTTCATAGCATCGTTGATCATCTACGCTAGGGGCAATTAAATACAACTTATCCCACTTCATCCATCTCATTATTAAATTAAGTAGCAATTGTGTTTTACCGGATCCAGATGGCCCGATTATAATTGCACGGATAGAGTTTGGTAGCGCTGCATGATGCTTAACTGGTTCTCTTATTTTAGTCGCTGAAAAATCAATTATATTCATATCTCTATACATAAATTATGGATCTATATTGTGTGAAGTGTAAAACGCGTACTAGCACAAATGATGTGACGACGGTTACAACTAAAAATAACAGATCAGCACTAACTGGTAGATGTGCAACATGTGGTATAAAAAAGTTTAGATTTATTTCTACAAAATCAAAGATTTTACAATCCGGAGATGTTTTAAAAAAAAACGAGGAGGTGATATCGCAGCCAAATTGACAAAGCTCCCTGGAACCCCATGGGCAAAGTACCCCGGAGAAAAGCACCTTCCAGGATATAGCTACTGTGGTCCCGGAACACGATTAGATATCAGACTTGATGATGAAAATCAACCCCGACCCGGTGAAGAACCAATAAACGCTATTGATAAGGCGTGTCATGCTCATGATGTTGCATATAAAAGCAGCAATCTGCAAAACAGGCATCTCGCGGATGTGAAATTAATTCATGCGTTAAATGCTATTCCTGATAAATCTTTTAAAGAAAAGTTGGCTTCGTGGTTGGTAAAATCAGCTATGAAAGGCAAATTGATGATGGGTGCTGGTAATTGAAAATGCTACCATTTTAATATGGAATCAATTTATTATTCCCCAAGAGGATACTGGAGGGGTAAATCAGCAGTACATAAACTCGCTAGCGCTGCAAAAGTGAAAAAAACTACAGCGGCGGATTGGTTATCTAAACAGGCACTATGGCAAATTTATCTACCACCACCTAAACAAATTCAATTCTCGCATTTTGATGTGACCGCTCCTAATGAAGTTCATCAGGCTGATATATTATTTCTGCCACATGATCGTGGTTACAAATACGCGTTAACCGTAGTTGATATTGCAAGTCGATACAAAGAAGCAGAACCGTTAAAAACAAAATCAGCCACTGAAGTTGCTTCTGCATTTGAAAGGATTTATCGACGAGGTCCTCTGCACTGGCCGAATCTATTGCAGGTTGATCCTGGCAAGGAATTTCAGGGTGCGGTTCTATCTACAATGAAAAATCATAATGTCACCATACGACGAGGGCATACTGCGCTACATCGCGATCAGGCCATTGTCGAACGATTTAATCGGACGATTGCTGAGCGGTTATTTGGATATCAATACGCAAAAGAATTCATTCAAGAAAAGCGATACCGTGAATGGGTCAAAAGGTTACCAGCTGTGATTACTGCACTGAATAACGAGATTACTAGAACAATCAACATGAAACCTATCAACGCGATTAAAAAGAAGTCTATACCCGTACAACCACAAAAAGATTTCCCTAGAAACGCTAGCGTTTCCCAACCAATTCTTGGTAGTAATGTCACTGTTAGGTACTTATACGAACCAGGAGAGCTTGAAGGGGGTAGAAAAAGGGCTACTGATCCTATTTGGAGCGTCACTACGCATAAGATATCTAGTATAACACGATCAACTGGTAGACCAGCAATCTATAAACTGGATTCAACTGCTCCTCAGCGAGGATTTACTCGACAACAACTGCAAGTGATTCCCGAGGATACTCAATTGCCACCGCATGGTCTTAATTAGCACCCGATGCCAGAGGCATTGTGCTTTCACCCCGGCGTCTATTGCACTCAAGACAAGTCAACATCACATTATTTCTGACATGACCGAGATTGTTATTTTTTCTGTCTACGGTGAATTGGCGAGGATCCTTATCCGAATACTGCCAACGCATTATACAATTGCAACTCGCGCAGTGATTATTCTGTTGTTTCTTCAAAGTGATTATTAATTTAGCATCAATATCAAATTCTCGTTGTTTTTTTTTTGTCCTGTTGTTTGTAACCGGAGAGTTTTTTATTAATGATGCTAACATCAATATCACTTATTGTTGTGTCATTATCATCACCAATGATTTCATCATCGCCACCTGACTCTGTCATGACGACAATTCTTCGAAGCTGATTTATTCTTCGTACTCTGGATACTGCGAGATAGACTAAATTCGACCATTCGATGCGATTATCTACCATCCAAACAATTGTATCCGATATAGTCAATCCCTGTGAAGAGTGTATTGTTGCTGCGTATCCTAGCGTCCATGGGGATTTATTAGCACGCAATGCATCTTCAACGACATTGATATCAACCAGCACAATATCATTTAACACGAGAATCTGCTTTTCACTTCCTGACTTTGTCAGGCTTGGAATATCAACTTCTATATTCTGCTTTCGTGTATCCGAAGGCCTATAACACAACGGTACTGGAAGCGTTGCAAATTTTTCTTTATGCAATTCAAATAACTTCATCTGAAGTGTGTCTCTGACTATTTTTCTACTTGCTACTATCAAATCATTTGGTCTCCACGTTTCCCAGAAATCATTCATAGGAGTTTCTGAAATTATTTCACGCGCTATTTCGCATTGGATTTTATCCGGTTGTAATCTAAGCAGTGCTTTGAACTCGCGTAATTGTTCATCAAGTGATCTATGGTCGGTATTAATTTCTTCATAATAGTCTACAGAACCCTTTAGCCATTCATGTGGAGATCCACCGACAAATGGTGGTGGTTGGCCGTGATCACCGCACATGACGACTTTTGTGTTTTTGTTTAACAACCACTCAAGAAATGTTTTTAATACATCTAATGACACTGTGCATATTTCATCCCAAATTATGATTTCAGGAATGAATTTATCACCCATACGCTCAGGAGTCCATTTGTCACCTTTCCATCGAAAAAAACTATGGTAAGTGCAAGCATTTACCCCTCGCTGTATCATCTCTCTGGCGAGTCTGTGAGTCGGTGTTAACACAATCATGTTAGTAGAAATACAAGTATTTCCACCACCACGATATAATTCAATTGCACGAGTTGTCTTTCCTGACCCACCACAACCGTTTAAATAAACTGTCTTGTATCTACATATTGGATCAGATACCGGTGGTGCATTAGAAAATTCTGATTGAATCTCATCACATTTTAAGTACTTTTCATCCATGGCAACGTCTGCGGATTCACAATACTCATGTAGCATCTCCTTTTTAAATCGCCAACGCCCCCACGCTTCCTCCGGATCTGTGAATGCCGCTACAGCTGATTTGTACTTATTGTGTATATACATCGAATCAGTGGCTACTCTAACCGCGGTATTAGGAAATCTATTTATCATCGAAAATAGATTAATGCAAGCATAGGCTAGCATTGAACTTCTCAAATGTGTGTACTGGGAATTATATCCATCACAGTAGGTAACAACCGTACCCAATTTCTCACCATTGGATAGAAAAGCATCCTTACGGGATACAAGTTTTCCCTGTTTCGTTAAATCCGTTACAAGAAAATCGTATTCAGCGACATCTATGATCAACCGCGAGGAAAATTTTGCATTGTCGTATCTTCCACCCTGGGTAAATTTACCGATTATTTTTCGTCCAAAATCCTTTGCTTGTTCTTTTTTACTTTCAAATAACTTCTTAGACCAATTTATGATTTCTTCTTCACTGAAATTCGAAGAATTTCCATCTGGACACTGTTTTCGTAGTTCGCTGATTATACGATCTAGATCGGGTTGTGGTAGCCAAACTTCTTTCTGAGCTCGATAGCATATAATAGCTTCGGAAACAATCAACGATATCAGCATGCCACAATCAATCATATATCGTAGTAACACTATTGGCATCCAGGCCTTTTCAGATAGGTGTCTACCGAGCCAAACATAACTACACGGATGTAACCCTGTAGCGAGTTCAAATGATATCACACGAGCGAATCCGGTTAAATCAAAATCAGGTAATGGTCCATTAATCGCAACACGAGTCATTTCATGCGTGGGGTGTCCAAATCGTTTAAAATAGTTACTACATTCTCCATACCCGAGAAAACTTCCAGGATAACACGCGGATATATCAATTGAAATCATACCGTCACGATGGTATTTTGTATTCCACAGTCCTCCATGACCAAATTCGATGCAACTCAATTTAACGTCCTCGAGAAAATCACTTCGTGTTGGACGCCAGGAGTTTTTTTCTCTTGCGAAGTGAGCTACCACTGAAGAAATAGTAAAACTATCCGTGAGTAGTTTTTCATGGAAACTCTCTGGTGAAAAATCATTAGCGATTTTTCTCATTCTGTTATCTAATTCTTCAACGCGATATAATTCACCATTTGGTCTTACAAATTGATCAAATCCTGATTCGGAACCAGCACTACTAAGTAACCACACTGACACAGGATCATCTTTACACAACGCATGAATAGCATCAAATAATTTCTCTTCATAGAAAACATCCCCGGAAAATTCCCCGGAAAATTCCCCGGAAAATTCCGGGGGGATATATCTCACGGTTCTATCTCGTGGAAATATTGTTACTGCAGGTGTCCACGCGTGTTCGTTATGATCAATAATTTGTATTGGCGCTCCTTGTAATTTATATTTCGGTTCGTGTAATACTTCTCCGGTTATCGTCATAACGGTTATTGGGAATCTTAATGATGTTTCTAATTTAGCTATATCAGAAATCTTTGCACCGTGCTGTTTCACTGTCAGTTCCCATTCTGTTATTTTCCTACGTCGCAGATCAGTTAGTTTATTTCCTCGGGATGCATTTGTGAAGTGTTCCATTACCCGTGTTGCTACACAATTGAGCCTTGACGAAGTCAATGGTGAATATTTCATAGGAGCTAGTTTTGCAATATCGGGTTTATCATTTAACGGATATATCCCATAAACGATTGCTGTTACGGGATAAGATCTCTCGTAGTATGGTTTGTCAATTCCAGTTAGAATTCCTGGTTTGGAATCTCTACTTACAATGACAGTTTTTTTATCCTTGAGGATTGGTTCAAATTTATCCTTAATAATCCATTTGCCTTCGACTTCGATAATGAATTTTATTCTGAAAAAATACTTCTGATTGGAATTGCTTTGTTGGGAATTGCTTTGCTTGAAATCCTTTGGATTTCCACCTTTGGATTTCCATCTTTGAATTTCCCCTTTGGATGGAAATTGCTTTGCTTGAAATCCTTTGGATGGAAATTGCTTTGCTTGAAATCCTTTGGATGGAAATTGCTTTGCAATTTCACCAAGGTGTGAAATTATCTCAGCTGCTCTTTTATCGTTCATAGTAGCATCGATGATGGGTACATTGACATCTTCATCAATAATTCGAAATGTCGACCAACAGTATGCTGCACCGTCTCGGTAGAATTCATTAAAACACTCCCTGATTTTACCGAGTATAGTTCTATCACCGATTAGACGTTTTGGTGTATCAGAGACTCTATCGAGATTGAATTTAGTATTTCTCCAAGGCTTAATTTTCGATAATCTTTGGAACTCCCTATCAAGATTGAATTTAGTATTTTTCCAAGGTTTGATTTTCGATAATCTTTGGAACTCCCTATCAAGATTGAATTTAGTATTTTTCCAAGGTTTGATTTTCGATAATCTTTGGAACTCCCTATCAAGATTGAATTTAATATTTTTCCAGGGCTTAATTTTCGATAATCTCTTGAACTCCTCCATGTTATAATTAAAACAAGTATTTAAATAGAAAAATATAGTATAATGAATCACTGCAAGTGGCTAATGATTGGATCTACAACCCCGTGTAACAAATCATGCAGAAGTGAATTCTGTGGGTATCATATGCAAAGCGTGAGAAACGGTTCAAAAGGCCCTCTCCCATGCCTCCAATGTGGGGTGGGTGTTAGAGGAAAATCGCAATTATGCCTTGCTTGTGGGGGTAAACGATACAGGGAACTAAAACGCTACTATGACAAACGAATCATTGACTCCGTCATCCTTGATAAAATCAAGGACAAAGTAATAAAAACCCCTCAAGATTATATCCAGAGATTTATAATTAAAGCAGATAATAAATTAGACAAGTAGTATTATTATACAAATGAGCCAAGATTTCAGACCTCACCCAGTGCTTGCTAATTACGAAGCCTCTAGTGATGGTGTTGTCAGGCACCGCAGACTCAAAGAACCTGTTGGGTATCTGAATAATATGGGCTATTTGATGTTTTCAGCTGGGAGGAAGAAGTATCTCTGTCACAGAGCCATCTATGAAGCATTTTACGGATTAATCGAAGACGGTCTTGTGATTGATCACATAAATGGCGTGAAGACTGATAATTGTCTTGGGAATCTTCAAGCCGTCTCGCAGCGCGATAACCTTTTAAAAAGCAACGCTGGTAAGCACGCGAAACATCCCAAGGGTGTGAAATCGTTTGATTTAGAAAATAATGAAGAGAGAAGCTTTCAGTCGATAAATGCGGCTGGAAAATATTTCGATATTTGTAGTACTTCAATTCGATTTGTTGCTGAAAAAATCATTAAAACATCTCTGTCTAAAAAAAATGGTCATAAAATAAAGTTCGTATACACTGAAACTATTTAAGGGAGATAAATCCTTTATGGATAAATCCGCACTACAATTCACACCCTACCTACTAAGTTCCCTTGTATTATGACGTCAAAGGAATTTGTCGCCTGCTATATTACCTGTACTTGACTAGGCGCGCCCACGTGACTGTAATGGAGATATAATGCATGAGTTTTCGATAGAGAATAAAACTTTTTATTGTCACTTGTGGGCTAAAACTGCATTATTAGTTTTATTTATCTACATATCTCATGTGTGGGGTGGGTGGACTAGCAGTAAAGCAGACAGCTAACTCGTTCTTTTCAGTACAGACGTTCTTTATAATCCACGCATTACCTATGTTCGCTCAGCCGGAACGCGAGTGTTTCCTATTCATTGAAGTATGTGGGCGTGGTTAAAATTCCTTGTATGTGAATGTATTTTATCTAGAGAATTATAACAGAGTATATAAAACGCTGTTTTATTAAACAACTGTATTATTTTGTTTAAAATATTTCTCATTGTTGCAGCATAAAATTGTCTATTTTAAAAATCTCTTATTGTTAAGTATACATGTCTTCCCTCTCCTCTATATTGATCGGTATTCATGTGACCTTCAGTACACACTTCTGTTTCCCACCCTGTATGATCGGTATTTCACTGACGCAGGCATGCGTGATTGATATTTACAAACAGTTAAATTAATTTTTTTTTTGTGTACTTAGTATTTTATATTCCTAAATACGATGGATACAGTAAAATTGTCTATTTTAAAAATCTCTTATTGTTAAGTATATCAGATATATATATATATATTAAAAAATCTCTATTCTGTATGACTAGTCCGTGGTGTAATGGTATCGTGTTTGTCTTGTAAACATAGCTATCAACTACGTGTGTTCGGTCCCCATAGCAGATACATTATTTGATGGCGAAACGGAAGATGTTTTTTTCTATTAATTGGGGGGGTGGGGCGGTCCCCCTCAGCCAAACCAACATGGCAACCCATGCTATCGCATTCTCGGTAGCGTGGGTTGGTGTTTTTTTCCAACTCATGCAACCATGAATGAGATTTCATGGGTTGCCATGTTGGTTTGGTTTACCACGCCCACATCATACCATCATCGTTCCATTGAATTATAATCCATCCTTAATTAAGTTAATTAAGTATATGTTATGCCTAAAATTTGCCGCAACACTCGAGCGGAAATATATGGCATTGTGCCGTCCATGTTGTGACGTCCCCCCCAAGCATATCTTCTGGGCGGTCTAAGATGGCGTTTGCCACCTTAGGCCTCCCTTCCGGAGATGTATGTTTCGGGTCCCCCTTGGGCTTACTTGGATGCGAAGGCACCCAAGGAGTTCCAAAGATGTGTTGTCATATATGTTTTTTTTTTATTAATTAGAGATACAGTATACTATATTTATAAATAAATTTATTTATATAAAAATATAAATAATGGATATCAATGATGTAAATGCTATAATTGCTGAAATCTCAAATTTAAATAATAAAGGGGTATTATTATCTGAAAGTCTCGACGTTGACAAGATTACCTCGGAATATGAAGATATTGAATATCTGTCTAGTAGGGGTCGTTATGTTTTACCTAGGATGTACAGGCTCGTGAAAGGAATTCAAAAATCCATTAATGGTTGTTTGTACGGTAACGACATTAATTTATTTATAACGCTATTTAGCACCGTTGAAGCAATACGTCAAAAGCTTGGCCAAGAATATCAAAAACGAGCTGAAATTGGTTCTAAAGTTCGTGATCTTAGAAAAATGTTAAACGAGGAGCGACCCGTATCTTAACCACGTGAGTGTTACTAAAAAATAATATAGGCTTTCGTAAATAATTTAAATAATTTATTTATTTTTTTTTAGCGTTTTTTGTAACACTTGTTACATAGGATTTTCTCCTGAAAGGATACTCATCAGTTTGGACTTGCTCATGCAGTTATGTGCATAATGGATGATCTGGTCGTAGTAGCAAGTAATCACCGCGACGCCTCCATTTTCACGTAATTGTTCTTGTTGCCGCGTCGTTAACACAAATCGTTCATCGCCATTCTCAGATATTACAATTCTGAAATCCCCAGCGATGTTATTTCTGAAACACTCGCGAATAGCGTCGTACATTTTAACCCTGTCGAAGATGAATACGTTAGCTTGATGGTACATTATTTAATAACTAAGTTATTTAATAACTAAGCTTTTAATTATGATGGAAACCCTCCGGATTTCACATTTGAAAATTTAGTTCACAAACAATATATGGTTGGTGAATCGCTTACAACTAGATTAGCCCGAGAGCGGCTAGCAGCAATTAAAAAGTTTATACCGGTTCGAGACAGAGTTCGCGATCAACTTCAACAACGACAACAAGCGCAGACTGACTTTTCTGTGTCAAGTGAACAACTGTTCGCCCCGGTAACTAAGGCGACCAGCGATGTGAAAACAGCAACTGAACGAGCAATATACGGAGATATTCCTAAGGAAGGCAAGCGACGAGAAGTGCCTGTTCTTGGTGTGCTTGAAAAGATAGCAGCAGAGACCGGACAAACACGCGCAGGGATACAACAGTTATCCAGTGATATAAAAACTCAGCGTGAGTATGAACGATTAGCTGATATTGATGATGAAACTCAAAGAGTTTCCACACCTGAACCACAACCTGTTGATGTCGTCACCCCAAGAGGTGTTTCCTTTATAGACAAACTCACCGAAGAAGCTATAACAAAAATAAAAAAACCTGAATTAATAAAACTCAAAGATTATACGACTTTTGGTGATTTCGCCGCCAAAAGCTTTGATTCTAGAAAGGATTTTTTAAAAGACGAGTATAAAAACAGTAGAATAAGCCGAGATGAATGGGTTAATTGGTTGTATAAAACGAATAAGGGGATTATTGGTAATTTGAAAAAGGATACAATTGAGTATAGATCTTTTAAAGTAGGAGTTGATAGTTATGGTATACAAAAACAACAAGAACGAGAAAAACAAAGTCGAGGCCGACAAAGGCAATTACTTGATGATAGTCAGGGCGCAACTGGTACAACTGAGGAAACAAGCGGAAAGGGATATTCGATTAAAAATCCAAAGGATGTATTTGACTCTACCGTGACATGTCCTGGTAATATTCTCAGTGATATATCACGGTTAGAGGTTCTCATCGGAGGGAAACGAGCCGGAAATAACTCCGTCGAGATAATTAACGAGGCCGCTGATATCTGTAGACGATTATTTGCTGGTGGTATCATGGACATTAATGTATATCGAGAACTTATTGCTGAATTAGTTGAAAATCACAACGATGAAAATCTTATGGATGTAAGCGATTGACCACTAATTGAAAAACTACTAGTTTTATAACAAGATGATTATACACTATAACCATGATAAACCCGTAAGTGTCTACGTGGTGAACTCACGATTGCCTGTTTATCGCGCGTGGTACGGAGATGGTTTCGGCAATACCATTGCGGGGTTATTTACAAGAATGGCTCCCAAGGTGGCGCCGTTAGCTAAACAATTATCAATGAAAGCCATTGATGCTATCCGTGATAAGGGAATCAATTTCGTTGGAAATCTTGCAGGAAAGGCATTTTCTGCCGCGAAAGATAAAATAGCATCATTGGTACGAAAGAAACCACGAATGACTTCGTCATCGATGACTTCGTCAGTGGTGAAACCACCAGTGCTGCCATCAACTACAGTGATGCCTGCAAAAATCAGCAAAGCAATAAATAACGCAGTGGAAGAAAAACTAGCGCAATTGACTTCGTCACCACCGGTAACAGATAGCGCTATCATGAACGCGATAGCAGGAAGTGGTTTGAAACAAAAAAGAAATTCGAGGAATTTTCAACGACGATGATTATAAAGAATTAAAACGCTAGCGTTAAACTCTTCGAGTTTCACAATTGAAAACGCTAGTAATGTTATAAATGTTTAAACGAACAGCTGATCCCGCGTTAGATATGGAAGCCCCAATGCGCAAGGATGATTCCGTCCGCGATTATCAATACTATTCCTATCATGCAATACAACCCGACCTACGATTGCGAATTGAACTTCAAGTTCAAGATACCAGTAAATACTTTTTACCATGTGAAGCATTTATTGAAGTAGAAGGAAAACTTGTAACAAATGATGCAGCTGATACCCCATATGCAAATGATTCAAATATCCGAGTTGGTTTCGTCAACAACGGTATAATGGCGTTATTTGAAAGTGCAAGATATCTCATTGATGGAAAAGAAATTGAATCAATAGACCGCGAGGTTGATGTTGCAACAACAATAATCGGATTATCAAGATACTCCGATGATTATACAAGATCGGCTGGTCCATCTATGATGTTTGCAAAGGATACCTCTGATAACGCTGACCACCTTCAATACATTAAAGTGTTAACAGCACAAGATACTGCAGTTGATAATCAACGAGAAGCAACTAATCCAGAACGTCGAGCTAGACCCGGAGCTGCGTTTGAAATTATAAAAGAAGTTAATGATAATTTCAATCTAGGGTTTGCAACACGAGTAGCAACGTTGCAAAGACCACAACGATATTTTTCATGTGCGATTCCACTCCATCACATATTTGGATTCTGCAGAAATGTCAGAAAAGTCATCTATGGAGCCAAACACACAATCGCATTAGTGCGAAAAGGCAATGACAATGATGCAATTTGGCGTACTGGTGCCGATGAAGGTAAAGTTGTTTTGAGTAAAATAGTATTATGGATGCCAGTAATGACTCCATCAATTACCACGGAAGAGCGGCTACTTTCGTTTATGGAAACCGGTGGTAAATCATTGCTAAGTTGGCTAACAACAACGACTGATGCTAAAGAGGATAATGTTAATGGTACATTAACATGGCACCTGGCATCAAAACAAGGCGTTTCAGCTCCACGTCATATATTTATAGCGCTGCAGAATCGGAATCGATTAGGTTCCCAAGAACGCAGTCATATGATATTTGATCGGTTAGGGGTAAGTGAGGTTTCACTGAGAATAAACGGACAACAAGAACCATCTGAGGATATACAGCTTAATTACGGAAACAACCAAATAGCACGTGTGTATCATCGGATGCTGTCATATATGGGTCGTGATCAAAATGTTGATACTGGTTTGCAAATATCTCAGCTCGATTTTAAGAACTTGTATCCAATTTATTACTTTTCACTGGAACATCTTGATTTAACAAGGCAATCCGTTGTTGATATACATTTTAGGGCTCGTATAGATCCTGGTGGTGTTGATTATAGAGCGGTTGCTGTTATTCTCAGCGACAAATCAATGTTGTTAGAAGGGGCTGGCGGACGAATGAGACTCGTTGATGCACCAGTGGAAAATCTGTAAATGAAACTTGAAAAGTTTCCATAGGATTTCCCCAATTAGATCAATTGAAAGAATAAATGTGTTTTACAATAAAATGCCATATAGTGTTGTTAGTGTCAAGCTGACTGATGGTCAGGTCAAGAAATTAAAATCAAAATCCGCTAAGGAATGTGGAACAACAATAACGTTAAAACCAGCGCAGATGTCCGGAGGTACACATAAAATATCATTAACGGATCGTCAAATAAAACATTTCAATGATGCAATGAAAAATAAGCGAGGAGTTCAAATAGAATTTTCGAAAGCTGCAGTCGCGAACATGATAAAATCAGGTGGTATATTTCCATTGTTAGCCGCAATACCAGCATTGATTGCAGCGGCTGCCCCAGCGGTGGCGAAGGCGGCAGCGTTGGGAGCCGTTGGGACCGCAGCAGGGATGGCGTTGAAAAAGGCAACTGGTGGATCCGGGTATAAAAAAAAGGGAAAGGGGTTGTACCTACCAGGAACCCCGTATTCATGGTACAGCGGCAAATCCGTGAACGGATCGGGTCTAAGAAAAATACCAGGAACGGTTTATTAATTCAGAAATCTTCGATTTCCGGCCCAATTGTTGAGGAACCTATGGTTCCTATGTCCAATTTTGATTTAATTGATGCTGCTAAAAAACTAGCGATAAAAAACTTCAGAGGGGTTTTTATGAGAGATCAATTACCGAGAAAACCAAATAACGTTGAAACCGGTATCATCAATCTTGATAACAGCAGCGGATCGGGAACTCACTGGGTTGCATACGCGATTGATCCACGTGGGATTGTCTATTTCGATTCATATGGGTTAGCTCCGCCAAGCGAGTTTATGCGGTATATAAATTCCTCGATGAAACTCAAAGGGTTTCCGATTTTTTATTCCACGCTGCCAACACAACAATTAAATGATCCACCGATATGCGGCCGTGAAGTATTAAATGTCCTCGCGGAGATTTCATTAAAATCCTTTGGATCTCCGTGGAAACCACCTCATATTATTGTAAACGAATACACGAGTGGGAAATTACAAGGATCAATAAATTGAAAACACAAGTTACGCTAACAATAATGATCGATATTTGGGGACAACCTCTGTCAATGTTGGAACCCACCGAGGAAACATCTGCGGGTTCTATCGAGGATGTAAAAAAAATAATAGAAGATGAAATCGCTGAGACGTTAAATTTAACAAGTTGAAATAGTTGTATTTCAAGATCGCCAGGGTAAATTGAAAAGCAGTAATATATCCGTGAATGACATTTTGATACGGCATCGCGCTGCCGCTGAAAACTCTATTGCACTGTATTCCAACGATGGACAACTTAAACCAGGCGCACTTGTGTCTACGATCACCGACGCGATTGCTACCCACGACAACAAGATCGCCGCCCACGACAACATGATTACCACCCATGACAACATGATTACCACCCATGACAACAAGATTGCTACCAACGAACGTGAGCTGAATGATTTTATACGAGGTTATAATGCTTTTCGCAAAAATGTCGTACATAAATTTTTCGGAACCCCGCTTGTGGTTGGCATGACTCTCGCTGAAATTAAAGACTTGTTGAATTCATTCTTCGCTAACAAGGAAGCTGGAAGGATGATGACTGCTTCAGAAATCAAGGCAAATTATCTCGAGATTTTTAAAGTAAGCGAAGATCAAAAACTCACAAACGACATTGTTGGTAGGTTCTTTGGAACCCCGCTTGTGGCTGGCATGACTCTCGCTGAAATCAGTGAGTTTATCGGCAAGCACACTCACAATGCCTACATCGCTAATAATTTCTTTGGTGTCCCGGCTACATCTACAATGACTCTCAAAGATATTAATATGTTTATGGTGAGACAAACAACACTTAATACCATCGTGGATAAATTTTTAGGGAGAACACCTGTGTCTGAAACCACATCGTTGACAGGCATGACTCTCGCGGAAATTAAAAGCGCTATTGACAAACAAAAGCACACCAGCGATATTGTTAATAAGTTCTTTGAGGGCAGTAGCCTCCAAGATATCACGACGAAATTTTCTAACATCGACAACCATATTAAAACCCAAGCAGAGCTTAAAGTTGAAGACCTTCTGGTTTCATTATTCTTCTCTAACAGGGAGGAGAGTGGAAAAACAATAGATCCTACCAAAATCAGGGTAAATTATCTCGATATTTTCGACGATCTTTTTAACCTGAAAAGAATATCTGAAAAGGTAAAGATTCCACATCACTACACGGGCGTTAAAAATATCGTGTATACGGTTAATCATGGAACCATGGATTGGATAAGAGACGGTTATACTACATTATCCATCGGTATCTTGGGTCTCCCCGGCATAGTGGGCCCTGACTACAAGCCAACATGGGTCGATGGTATCTACAGGCTAACGTGGATCTCTATCGATCAATTTAATATGATCGCGGACGGTAAAACCTACTCTGGTGGCACCGCGACGTTAATTATGGATGGTCGCAAAAAAAACTTTAATGTCGTCGCGGTTGATAGCTCCACCATTAGATCAAAAATAGCCTGGTGTTTAGAACTCGTAGCTCATTTTTCCGACTGAAGTACTAGCAATTCCCGCTAACGATGACAAATAATTGAAAACACTAGCGGATTTAAAATAACAACAATGACTTTGTCATCGACGCAATGTCGCTATGATCAGGTCAGAGAATTTCAGAATAGACTCAAAACCCTCACTGAGGAGTATCAAATAAAAATAAAAAAATACCGACGAAGAATCACCGCAATTGATGTTACTATATACTCGGTGTCAAGCGTTCTCACTGGTGCCGGAATAATACTTGCATCGGTTACAATGATTGCCCCGGTCGTAGTTCCAATTTGCATTTCTGCGGTGGCTACAATCGGGGGTATATTAACCGGGATAGCAAAAAAGATATCATCATGCAGCCAGAGTAAACTGCAGAATTACTTACTTCAATTTCATATTGCATCAACCGCATACTCGCAATTATCATTGATGATATCGTCGTCACTCGATAATACGATTATATCAGATAGTGAATTCTCAGCGATGGTCAGTATTTTTGATTCCGCGATATCGAAATTAGAGCGACAACATGAATATAATAACAATGACAACACCGATGGAATCAGAAAACACGAACCCAAAAAAACAAAAAATGATCTCAATAATATCAACATTACCAGATTGTGAGTTCTCAGTGATGGTCAGTATTTATGATTCCTCGATACCAAAATTAGAAATAAATCATGAGTATAGCAACGATGACGACACCGATGGAATTACTTCAACGAATAGTGGAGAACACGAACCCAGTACAAACGAGTATGATATCAATAACATCAACGAATCCAGAATTCAGTGTGAATTTCCCCTCTCCGGTCCCAGTGAAGGAGATAGCGCTAGCAAAACTACGAGTGTATCACAGTTGGCCTAATATCAGATCGGTTGCATTTAGTGGTCAGCAACCCAATAACACACTGGTGTTCTCGTATAAGAATAAACCCGATGGTACTCCAGAGTGGGAAACAGTTTCGTTACCAACTGGGTCGTACCAAATTAAGCAAATCAATGCTGAAATTCAGCGTAGAATAAAATCAATCACTGGAAAAGAATCAAAAATAGCTATTAATCTTCATCAACCGACACTCTCGTCGTCGATCGAAATAAGCACAGAGGGATACATTGTAGATATATATAACAGCTCGTTAAGAACAGTGTTAGGATGGCCTGAAAAACCACCGGAAAAATCCGCCACCGACTTAACCACGGACATACAATCATATCATGAAATCAATCCCAGTTATCGAGATAATTTATCTGATATAAGAAAAGGAAGAATCGCCGATAGATTTATATTTACCAACAAAGAAACATTGCAATGGGATTTTATCATTAAAAGAACAACCGACTCATCTGTTACTATTTCATTTACGCTAACTGACGTCCGTGGTTATTTTAATGAGATTAAACAATTATATGACACACAACTAGAACAACTACGGAAAACAAAATCGCAAAAACACGTTGAAATAATAAATCAGCTTATATCGGACATGAAATATATCTATGAACTAATTATTCAAACAATAATTAATGACAACAGCGACAATAAACAACGATTCCTAACCGATTACAATATCACAGAGGACAATCTGCGTAATTTCAAGTTTCCCAAATACAACGCTGATGAACTAGCAAGAATTGTTAAAACCGATATCAAGGCGCTACAAAAATCAGATTCAGCTGTCCTCTTCAGGTATAATAATGATCCAGATGGTGGCGGTAGGCATATTGCCCCTCATAATGTGAATATTTCAACGGTGATTGCGCTCAATTTAGTATGTGATGCAATTGAAGGAAGCTATCAAATTAATCTAGAGCAATCAAATCAAGCTCAGCAGGGATATATTCTTTATTCGTTTGCACCAACAGCTCCTCCAGGATTCCTAATTATTGAAAACCCAATTAATCCTGTCTACATGCGATGCCATAATAATTCATTAACCAGAATTAATTTCAAACTCACCGACCAGTCAAATAATCTGATTGATTTACAAGAAGAGGTGTTAGCGATTAGTCTGTTTGTAAAGTCCTAAGGACTTCCATCATAAATGATTTTCATCCTAAAGACTCGATCAAATTTTCGGTTGAAATCGTAAATGATTTTTTGTTAACCCAGTGATGAAATCACTAGCAGCAGAGAGGGTGGATGACAACGACGTTGGCGTATATAAGGAAATCTTATTTTATCGAATAGACGCCATTTTTTTTACTATTTGGTGGAAGCCTCAGATTTCCGAATCGACGCTCGGAAAGTTGTGAGGTTCACCCTCTCTGCTGCTGGACTTCATTCAGAATATTGTTTACTTTTGGACCTTTGATAGAACATTTTGGGAATTTAGTTCACACTTGCTCTAGGTTCCTCTAAAAGTTTTTTTTTTTTGTGTTGTTCTTGTAGTTGTAGGGTATAATGCCATTTTTCATGCTTCTCATGGGTCGATGGTTCTTTCTGGGCTTTTCCCAGATTCTTCTTCCACCATTTATACTGGCCACCATGTATAGCCTTTATTGTTCTGAAAAATGGTATTAAATTCTAGAACAACAACCAATTTTATTTTCTGTCCCTTAGCCTGGCATTCCTGCAGCGACATAAACACTGCTAACCTTGAAAAAATACATATGCCTGCTCTGTTATTTGTGTATTATGATTTTACAAACAGCTTTTGTAACCTATTGCAGCAAAATTTCTAATTCTAAAGGTGTACAGACTTTGGATTATGGCTTGAGAAACTTCAAAATGTTGAATAAGCATGTTCCCAAATGTTTAGATAATTTAATGTTTTAACACAATAAATATAATCTTAGATATTCAAATATTTTGATTTCTCAAAACCTAAAACCTCAATATTTTTAGAAAATATCCTTTAGATATGCAACTGCCACTCTAACTTTTTAATTGCTTTACTTGCTCAGGACAAGCCACACATAAAGTGTTTTCAGATTTGTATTTTCTTATTAATATTAATCTTCATCTTCTTCATCTTCTTCCTCTTCTTCATCTTCTTCCTCTTCTTCATCTTCTTCCTGTCACTCATGCTTCATTTATTCAGTAGGTATTTCAAAGTTTCAACCAAAACTTATTTAGAAATTTCTCCATCAGAAAACGACAAGAAATTTATATTTCTAATAGCTAATTCTCCACATTTTCTGTATTATTTTCTTGGTGTTTTCTGAATAAAATAGATGGTCAGGATAAAATGTAACTGTCATTGAATCCTTCAGATACATGTACATATATATCATTGATATTTTTATGTTATAAGAAGAAAATAGCTCTGTTGAAAGACTGAAGGATAAACTCATGAATAAAATCAGGCACATTTTATTGTCTGAACGCCTTTGAAGATAGAATGAGAGAGTTATATATATACTTGATATATATCAAACAAATAACTGTTTACCCCATGATACAGTTTCTACCATCTATTATCAAAATAATGATTTTTTTTACTTCTGACATACATCATCTGTTTGCAGGTACAAGTTCTTGTCAACACAGTAGATAGGAGTCTAGACTTGAGAAAAGGTGTAATCTCATCTTCACTCTTGGAAAAAGCTGGTAATGGAATTCAAACGGAACTTCAGCAATATCAAGGAAACGTGTTTGGTGAGATTTTGAAAACTGGAGTAGGCACTTTGCCAAAACCATGCATGGCTATCTTCCATGGAGTATTGTATGTTTATGAGGAACATTCCGATTGTATTAAGGTGAGAAAGCAATGAACCAAAAGTACAATAATTTTTACTCTTGTAATTTTTTCAGATGCCAAATCAATATTGATATTTGTTGATGGGCAAAGATTTTGGGGCAAAGAAAATGATTCTTACCAAAATATATGTATATAAAAAAAAAACTTAATTAAGATATTCTGAAACATGGTATTCAGTTAAAACTAAATTTAATAACTTTTGAATGTCAGCTATTCAAAGTACTTTAATTGTCAGAACTTATGGTTTTCGTGTTTTGAAAAGCATGTATCTATTAACATTTCTTAGTTTTCTAAATCTTTATGCAGATTCAAGCATGTGAGAGAATTAGGACATCAAACCAGTAGATTGACAAATTTTTAGACAAATTTTGATCAGTAGATTAACTTCTAAACCAGTAGATTCTTATCAATATTTTAAATGTTGCAAGAGGATTGAAAATAAAACAAGTAAATTTTTTTTGTGCATGTAATCTTGAAATTCCAGCTTGTGCAAACCTTAGAGTGCCAATTAAGGAATCCTAACTTTGGTTTCATAGCTTAACTTAACCAAGATCTGTTGCATTTCAGCTAAATTTGGCATTCAATTTTATTCTGATGGTACTCTGTGTGTATTATATTTCCATAAATTGCCTGATATCATTTTTAGAATTTATATCATCATATTCCATGGTCTCCTGACTTTTGAATTTCAACTGAATTTGGCATTCAATATGAGCTATGTCCCTTGATTGTCCTTTCTACTGTCTTTGGTTTATGTGGCATTACAATACACAGGAATGTCGTATTTCAATCAAATCTTGCGATAACTTTTTACTGAATCAGTTTATTGTCATCATTAAGAAACTTTTGATAACATTTGCACAATATGTTCCAAAAACATAGACTGCACCAAAAGGTAGGGAGCAAGTTAAAGAGGGACCTAAAACACAAGCAAGACATGATGCCATGCCTGCTGGACAATGAGAAAACTGGGGGAGGGAAGGGGCATACTGGACTATTTAATGGCTGAGTACTTGTTTTACAATCTTGTTCAGAATATTGTCAATTAAGCCATTTTTCTAATGAAGTTGTTCATTTTTCTGTATAAATTATCTTCATTTTCAAAAGATTTTTAACATTATTGCAACTGGTTTCACATTGGCATTTTACAGTATAACAAACATTTTGGATTGTCAATATGTTGGCATTATATATCTAAAAATTTGGACTCATTATATTGGCATTATATTTTATACAATAGGATTGTCAATTATTGGCATTGTACAGTAAAACACAAACTTTGTATTGTCAATATATTGGCAAAAATATCTGTGTTGTGATTATATAACAGAAATTTCATTTTTGAATGATCTATATTTAATATATTAAACAGTCACATGATTAAAACAATTTATAAATTCTGCCATTAATTTTAATAACCTGTTCAAATTCCTCTTAAATCATCAACCGTTGTGTCAACTGTCCCAGGGATGCCACTATATATTGCATAATTCAACGCTCAATCAGTAGGATCACCGGAAAAATGCACATAAATTGTTAATTTTATCAATGACCAGAATATCGATGTCTTCTTCCTGACCAAAACGTGGTTATGTTCGTCAGGTGATGAACCTACGTGTGCAGATTTAACACCCAGCGATTACTCCATCAAGTTGTTCCCTCGCAACTCTCACAGAGGTGGAATTGCTGTAATTACAAAGAATTCCATGATCAAATGCCTTAAGTACAACACAACCTTCAATTTCTGCCACACATCGTTTGAACTAGTCCAATCAATGCTCACACTGGAACAATGGTCAGTCCATTTTTTCTGTCTCTACCGCCCTCCTCCTAGTAGAAAAAACAAGCTGACTGAATCTCTCTTTTTGGAGCAGTTTCCAAATCTTCTGGAGTATGGAAATTCGATAGTTGGTAACCTAATTATTCTTGGAGATTTCAACTTTCACTTTGACTGCCCTTGAAAACCATACTTGTCAAAACTCTTAGATTCCATTCATGTTTTCAATCTTAAACAGTCAGTTAACCAACCCACCCATAAACTTGGTCACATTTTAGACTGGTTTCTTTATAGACCTGATGATAATATTCTGCAGTCCACCCTTGTATTCCACGAACTTGCATCGAATCACCTCTGCATTGTATGCCATCTTGACGTATCAGTCCCTAACCCTCCACTTCTATTTGCAACTAAGAGAAACCTCCGTATGATAAATAGAACCAAATTCATGTATGACATCCAAGAAAACCTAAGAACTTTCTTACATCCAACAGTGGAACAACTTGATAACTGCCTGCATTCATTGCTTGAAAAACATGCCCCAGCCACCAAATGTGGAGTATCAATAAAAAAAAAGTGTTCTCCATGGTATAGCAGTGTTAGGGACCAGCTTTGCACTGCTAAAAAACATCGCTGAAAAGCAAAGAGGCTTTGGCTTTCCACCAGACTCACTATTCATAAACAAATCTATGAAGCCGCTAGGAAGAATGTCACAAACATAGTCCATTTAGCCAAATTATCCCACTACAGTACTAAGATCACTGAGAGTTCCAGCTGCAAAGAGCTCTTCGAGATTACAAGCAAGGAACAAATGTACACCACTTCCAACAACCTTCTCTCCACTAGACCTTCCTGACCAAATTGCAAATTTCATCCCTGACAGTGTACAAACCATTAGAGATTCGCTTGACAGCACAATTTCAAATGACTCGTCACCATACAGTTATGATGCAGAATTTCAGCGACAACTATTAGGAGCATTTGAACCTGTTTCTATTGATTTAGTATGGATAATCGTGATGAAAAGTGCACCAAAGTCTTGTGAACATGATCCAATTCTGACATCACTGCTGCTTGAGTGCTTAGACCCAATATTGCTTCACTAACTGATGTTATTAATATGTCTCTCTCATCGGGAGAATTCCCATCATTTTTCAAAACTGCCATCATAAAGCCACTGCTGAAGAAACCAACACTTGACCATAACGATTTAAAGAACTACCGCCCAGTTTCTAACCTCCCATTCATATAAAAAATCTTAGAAAAGGTTGTTTTAAACCAACTTGTATCTCATTTGAATTCAAACAATCTTTTTAGCAATGTACAGTCTGCATATCGCCCTTACCACAGTACAGAAACTACTCTTCTGAAAGTATTTAATGACATTCTCTCTGCTTTGGATAGTGGAAAGATTACAGTCCTCACTCTCCTGGATTTATCTGCAGCATTTGACACAATAGACCATGATATATTACTTCACCATCTCCAGCATGTATTTGGCATTCAGAATATAGCCTTACAGTGGTTCAAGTCTGACTCAGTTAACAGGACACAAATATTATATCTGCAAATGGAATACCCTCCAGCCCAGTTGACGTATGTTGTGGTGTTCCACATGGATCTGTTCTTGGACCTGTTTTCTTAATTCTGTACACTCAGCCACTCTCAAGTGTCATAGAACATCACCCAGTGTCACACCAATTGTATGCTGATGACACCCAAACATACAAGTCTAGCCACCCAACTGAAGTTGATGCTGCCATCCATGGAGTAGAGAGGTGCATATCTGATGTGAAATCATGGATGACATGTAACAAGCTGCAGATGAATGATGATAAAACTGAGGCTATTCTGATCACAACACTAAGACTTTCTCATTCACATCCTTTGCCTCAGACAATGAATATCGGCAACACCAACATTAAATTTTCACAGTCAGTACGAAACCTAGGCGTTACTCATGACAGTACTCTCACATTGCACCATGTCATGAACATATTCAAGGCTGCATATTTTGAATTGAGACACATCAGTTCAATTTGTAAATATCTTTCAGTTTATGTCACTAAAACACTTGTATGTTCATTAGTACTTTAAAGACTGGATTATTATAACTTAATTCTGTCTGGTTCATCACAATATTTACTCCAGAAACTTCAAAATGTTAAAAACACAGCTGCACGGATCATCTTTAGAGTACCTCAACCAGAGCACACCTCACCACTGCTCTGTACCCTACACTGGCTATCTATTCAATACAGAATCAAACACAAAATTTGTTCTCTGTGCTATGTTTCAATGACAGACTCCAGTCCAACATATCTATCCAGCCTCACCCATGTGTATACACCAGCTAGATATTTATGCTCCTCTTCTGATAATCGTATACTCATTGTTCCAACGGTGAAAACGAAGTCATATGGACAACGTTCGTTTGCATACCAGGGCCTGGCGATGCGGAATGAATTGCCCATTGAAATTAGACACAAAGACACAGTGATCCCTTTTAAGAGTGCTCTTAAAACTCACCTGTTTCGATTGCAGGGACAAACTTAGAGACCTAATTTTATTTTGTATCTTATTTGTTTTCAACATGTTTTTAATGTTTTCCTATTTCATTGTTTTTGCCATTTGTTTTTCTGTAGTGTCGTCATATCATTATTAATGGTGTAAAGCACTTAAATCTTCGAAAAATTTGGTGCTATACAAAGTCCTCATTATTAATATTTTTATTATTATTATTATTCTTATTATTATTATTATTATTATTATTATTATTATTATTATTATTATTATTATTATTATTATTAAATTTCAAGGGAATGATTTGACATTTATATTTGAATAAGTTATACAATGGTTACTGTGACCAGTTTTAGAAACAGAGATGTTTGATACTTTTTCAAGATTAATGCAGTAAATATGTTACAGTAGTGTGATTGAGTGACTGATAATTCTAGTGTGTATCCTAACTACTTGGTTTAATGTGTTAACTAATTTTATTGAACCTGCACATTGAATAAATCTTGATTAAAATACTATAATATAAAAATTTATTTTCATTTTTTTGAGTATATTTTCATCAATGCTTTCAAAATTATATTTGTATTCACTTTCAGTTCTAGGGTTGTGATAATAAGAAAATCAAGTTAGGAATGAGTTTTACACACACACACACACACACACACACACCGAGCTTTGTCAATATTGTCTCTCTTACTCACACACTCACACATCTTTGTCAATCTCTCTCACTCACTCACTCACTCATTCACTCACTCTAACACACACACACATCTTTGTCAATCTCTCTCTCTCACTCACACACACACACACACACACACACACACATCTTTGTCAATCTCTCTCTCTTTCACTTACACACACAACTACACACACACACACACATCTTTGTCAATCTCTCTCTCTCACTCACACACACACACACACACACACACACACACACACATCTTTGTCAATCTCTCTCTCTCACTCACACACACACACACACACACACACACATCTTTGTCAATCTCTCTCTCTTTCACTCACACACACAACTACACACACACACACATCTTTGTCAATCTCTCTCTCTCACTCACACACACACACACACACATCTTTGTCAATCTCTCTCTCACTCACACACACACACACACACACACACACACACACACATCTTTGTCAATCTCTCTCTCTTTCACTCACACACACAACTACACATACACACACACATCTTTGTCAAATCTCTCTCTCTCACTCACACACACACACACACACACACACACACACATCTTTGTCAATCTCTCTCTCTTTCACTCACACACACAACTACACATACACACAGAGCTTTGTCAACATCAGATGGACATTAACTTGCATAATGAAATGCATGATAATAAGAATTTCAATTTAAATCCAAGAATGATGAATAATTTAATTGCATGTTAAATATTGGCAACAAATCTCAAAGAATTAACAGAATAACCTGATTTAAACCACATTTAGAGTTGCAGTTTGAACATTCCTTCTTGTGGTAGACTTGCAGTGTGGTTCCCCAATATGTTCTTTCTTATCACACACTGCCCTATGATATCAGTGAGAATCATTGATCTCTCTTATCACACACTGCCCTATGATATCAGTGAGAATCTTTCATCTCTCTTATCACACACTGCCCTATGATATCAGTGAGAATCTTTGATCTCTCTTGTCACACACTGCCCTATGATATCAGTGAGAATCATTGATCTCTCTTATCACACACTGCCCTATGATATCAGTGAGAATCTTTCATCTCTCTTGTCACACACTGTCCTATGATATCAGTGAGAATCTTTGATCTCTCTTATCACACACTGCCCTATGATATCAGTGAGAATCTTTGATCTCTCTTATCACACACTGCCCTATGATACCAGTGAGAATCTTTGATCTCTGTATCACACACTGCCCTATGATACCAGTGAGAATCCTTGATCTCTCTTATCACGTATTGCCCTATGATATCAGTGAGAATATTTGATCTCTCTTATAACACACTGCCCTATGATACCAGTGAGAGTTCTTGATTTCTCTTATCATACGCTGCCCTATGATATCAGTGAGAGTTCTTGATTTCTCTTATCACACACTGCCCTATGATATCAGTGAGAATCTTTGATCTCTTGTCACACACTGGTCTATGATATCAGTGAGAGTCTTTGATCTCTCTTATCACACACTGCCCTTTTGATATCAGTGAGAATCTTTGATCTCTCTTATCATACACTGCCCTATGATATCAGTAAGAATCTTTGATCTCTCTCATCACACACTGCATGTTGCTATCAGTGAGAATCTTTGATCTCTCTTGTCACACACTGCCCTATGATATCAGTGAGAATCTTTGATCTCTCAAGCAGATGCCAATCACCATGATATATGTCCCTGCTTTAAGAAAATCTTCTTTTCCAGGTGTTTCAAGATTTCCTTGCCAGGTGTCTTGAAGGTGCAAGCAAGGAGTACAGATCAATTGCCTTCCCACCAATTGGAACAGGAAAATTACGCTATCCAAAAGACTTGGTGGCTTCATTAATGTTTCAAAGTGTGTCAAACTTTGAAAAAGCAAATCCCAAATCAAAATTGGAAGAAGTCATATTTGTGATTTATGAAAAAGATCAAGAAACATTGAAGGCAAGTAGTTATAACTGCCAAATTAATTTCTTTTAATGAAATCAGCTTTTATCATTATTATTTTGGTTATTAAGTTTGTGGATTTGGGAAGGCTTCTATATAACTAGTCTTTGAAACTTTCAATTTATTATTTTTTGCAACCATGATATCCACCAAAATTAATGTTGCATTTCATCAGGTGATAATTACTGATGATAAGCTGAGACTTTTAAAAGTTTAGCTTATTCCGATGTCAACATGCTTCATCCAATGAGAAGACCATTTTCATCTTTTGCACAATTTTTGGTCCACTTGGCTTATCATGTGGGAAATATTGTATATCTCGAAAATTGTGAATTCACAGTAATTTCGTACTGACCAAACTCGTATTTCATTGCTTAGTAATGATTGGTCATAATTTTTAAATGAAATTTAGTTATGGAAATGTGTGTTTTTGGACACACAGAAGCAGCTCTGTACAAGCATTGCTTTCAGAAAGTTGTTTTATACTTAGTTTGTAATAGCAGATATTCTTGCCTAGTTAGATGATCCAAAATAATGAAATTTTGGAAAACCACATTTCACTAGTCATCAGCTACATAAATCATATAACAAATATCATCTGTTTAAAACTAAACTACCTACCTATTGATACTGTAGCTACAAACGTCTTGTATGAGGAAATTCATCTGTTTGAAACTAAATTACCTACCTGTTGATACTGTAGCTACAAACGTCTTGTATGAGGAAATTCATCTGTTTAGAACTAAATTACCTACCTGTTGATACTGTGGCTACAAAAGTCTTGTATGAGGAATATCATCTGTTTAAAAGTAAATTACCCACCTGTTGATACTGTGGCTGCACAAGTCTCATGTTATGAAAATTGTAACATGCCAAGGGGTCAAGGTCAAATAAAATGGAATAGATAGACAACTCATGCCTTTTTCAGTTACTAGATCTCTCCAGTGAATTGTAGTGTCAATGAATGGTGTGTTCACCACATTGGTCCTATTTAGATAATAAACACACAAAAGAAAACAATTATAAAATAGTCAACACAGTTTATTATATGTCTTCTAGGATTGTAAATGTTTGCTCACAAACTTAAAGACTAAAAATGCTTAAATATAATATTTACTAATTTTCAGAACATTTGTTTTGATAAAGGTTATTAAAACACTAGTTTCAGTGGTATATTGCATGTAAAATTCAGCATCAATGTTCCCTTTGCCCTAAATTAATCTTGCACACACACAACAACAACAGAAATAAGTTAGTATGTCTCAAAATGTGTTCGAATGACTTACCGAAGTGGTAAGGGTATTTGTGCATCCAATCAATATTTGGAACTAGACCCGGGTTTGTGTTTATAGTACAATGGTAAATATGTTATAGGCACAGTCTGGAACTGGATGTTAAGTGTGTCTCTTTCTCGACTGAGACACAGTTTGTCATTTTGAGTGACACAATCTTATGCAACCGACACTCCCTCCCTCCTTTTCTCAACAAACATTCAAAAAGTATTAAATGCATGGCATAATTTTCACTAGATGTACTATTAGAATATTTACAAATTATTCAACTTGCACAAAACAAGAGCTTGATAATGATAATGCTGAAAACATTCCAAATGAAATGATTGACTTCATAATGTTAACAGTAAGTGAATGGATGTTTTGGAGAAAGTCTAGGCTAATGTATACAATTTCAACAATATATGGCCCCATTATATCTCAATGAACTATTTTGTGCTAGAAAACAAGACAACACTCCCCATTTAAGATCAATTTCAACAATATATGGCCCCATTATATCTCAGTGAACTATTTCATGCTAGAAAGCAAGACAACACTCCCCATTTAAGATCAATTTTGACACTATATGGCCCCATTATATCTGAATGAACTATTTCATGCTAGAAACCAAGACAACACTCCCAATTTAAGATCAATTTTAGCTAACCTATCTTTCCCTCCCAAAACCAAAAAACGAACGCTTTAAGAAAAGTTTTCAATATTCAGAATCATTAATTTGGAACAAAATATTAGAGAAAGTACAAAAATTAAATGCTTTTAATTTTAATCTACTGGTAATTCAATGGATGAAGAATGGAACCTGTTTCATTTGCCAAATGCACTAACCTTGCACTTTGTTGTCTCACAAACTTTGTACTTTGTATATGCAATGTATCTAGCATGTTAATTTACATTTTCTGTTTATCATGTACATACATGCATTTAGTTTATTATCAATGTTGTGTGTGTGTGTGTGTGTGTGTGTGTGTGTGTGTGTGTGTGTGTGTGTGTGTGTGTGTGTGTGACATCTATACCAATAACTTTCTCTGTTATATGTCTGTACCAATCACTTTCTCTGTTATATATATGTACCAATCACTTTCTCTGTTATATATCTGTACCAATCACTTTATCCATTATATATCTGTACCAATCAATTTATGTTATATATATGTACCAATCACTTTCTCTGTTATATATCTGTACCAATCATTTTCTCCGTTGTATATATGTACCAATCATTTTCTCTGTTATATATCTGTACCAATCATTTTCTCTGTTGTATATATGTACCAATCATTTTCTCTGTTATATATATGTACCAATCATTTTCTCTGTCATGTATCTGTACCAAACACTTTCTCTGTTATATATCTGTACCAAGCACTTTTTCTGTTATATAACAGTACAAATGACTTTCTCTGTTAAATATTGGTACTAATTACTTTCTGTTATACAGTATATCTGTACCAATAACTTTATCTGTGATACATTTCAGGTATTTGAAGATCTGTATAGAAGATGTTTAGGTAAGTGCTGAAATGTAAAACTGCCAACTTTAATTGTTGATTTGGATGCAATAAAATACACTTTGATTATCATTGTGTGTGACAGGTACGTTTTCTTTCTCATTGTGTGACAGGTACATTTTCATTCTCATTGTGTGTGACAGATACATTTTCTCTCACATTGTGTGTGACAGGTACATTTATTATTATTGCAATGACTGTCAGATTTGTTTTGTTTGTATATCACATTACATAGATCGATATTTGCCAGGAAACCATCCCAGAATCTATGTTACTAACAGTAAACTTCAATAACTTATACTTCATTCACTCAGCAAGCTTGTATCATTTGAAATATCTGTTAGTAAAGTCTTAATCACTTCATGGGTTTAGCCTGATATTTGGAATATCAATTAGTAAAGTCTTAATCACTCCATGGGGTTTAGCCTGGTATTAGGAATATCAATTAGTAAAGTCTTAATCACTCCATGGGGTTTAACCTGGTATTTGGAAATATCAGTTAGTAAAGTCTTAATCACTCCATGGGTTTAGCCTGGTATTTGAAATATCTGTTAGTAAAGTCTTAATCACTTCATGGGGTTTAGCCTGGTATTTGAAATATCTGTTAGTAAAGTCTTAATCACTTAATGGGGTTTAGCCTGGTATTTGAAATATCTGTTAGTAAAGTCTTAATCACTTCATGGGTTTAGCCTGGTATTCGGAAATAATGGCTCGTGAACATTTACTATGTTTATGCATAGAAATTTCTATCAATGAGAGATAATAAGTGACAGCATAATTTTTCATTGAACAATAAAATATAGTGCTGGTTTTTTGTTATATCCCTAGGTTTCTTTACCTTTAATTCCTCTATAGTAAATTGAATGAAAATGTTCATACAGTTCTGACCCATTAGGTATGGTTGGTCAGACCTGTTGGGTCATTCTGTTGACTTTAGGGTGAGGAGAGGACCAGGGGTATGCTAATTAAAGCACTAAGTCATATTGTAACCTACAGTTTATATCCGATATACACAGTACAGTTCAGTCCCTATCTTGTATAACTCTCATTTATAAATCTGATATGTGTTATCCAGATATCAGATACTCGATTTTGATAATAATGATAATAATAATAATAATAATGATGATGATGATGATGATGATGATGAAAATAATGATGAAATAATAATAAAAATAATAATAATAATAAAGTATGTTTGTGATTTAGATTATTAATGTAACTTCATTTTTTTTCTTCTTCATATCACTACAATATCTGCAGTGTGTCAGTTTATAATGCATTGTCTAGCACTGGGGCATCATGCTATATACATGTAGCATCCTGTCACACCCAGACACCAGACTGCCCAGTCCTAACACTAATGTCTTTATGCTGAGTGCCCAGTAAGGCAGTTGTTAGTACCATTTGCTCCTTTTCTGACAATCATGCACTCATTATTCCTACTATGAAAATGAAGTCATATGGACTACATTCTTTTACAGGGCCCAGCAATGTGGAACGAATTGCCCATTGAAATTAGACACAAAGACACAGCACTCAAAATATTAGATGCTATACAAAGTCCTCATTATTGTTATTATTATTATTATCGACAAATCTTGCTTTCACTACATCTTCTAAATTGTGCGGCCACTAACATGTTTTAATATATCATTATCACTGCTCGTTTAGAACAGATGATCATATTGGTGTGAAGTTGTCAGTTAAAGATGTCTTGTGCAGTTCTGCTATTAATTTGATAATATGTGTGATAGAAAAGACCAATCAGGTCAGGACAGACCAGGAGATTTCCAAAAATTTGGTCTGGAGTTTTTATCTTAAAAAAAAGATGATTTTTCATCCACCAAATGGTAGTTAGCATGCAAAATGGACATTAATTACAATCAAACAAATTTACATTTTTTTAATGATATAGTATGCACAAAGACTTACACAAATGGTGCTAACAGCTGCCTCGCTTGGCACCCAGCATAAAGAGGTTAGTGTTAGGACTGGTTGGCCTGGTGTCAGGATAATGTGACTGGGTGCTGAAACATGCTACATGTCTGTGGCATGATGCCACAGGGCTAGACGTCACTATAAAAACTGTCTTACTGCAGACATTATAGCGATATGACTGAAAAATTGTTAAAGCTACATTTAAAATCTTAATCACACAAACACTCTTCTTAAACGTGTATGTAACATTTTTAGCAGTTAAGGAATTAATGTCTTCTTACAGGGACCCCAGTAGCATGTCAAAAGACAGTCCCTGCAGTCAGTGGTGTTAGCAAGATGTTAAAGTATGGACAGGTTGAAGTGCAGGCAAAGCTTGGTACCTTCGAAAATGAGTCACACGATTGTCTGCTGGTATTATGGGAAACACAATGTCTGTATAAAATTTCTGACAAAAGTAAGTACTATCTATTTTTACCAGAGGCCATTTAATTTCGTACTGAATATGATGACCATTGCTAAAATTGAAAAACAATCTGAAAATTATTTGTTTTTAAAATGATACTACAGGATTCAAAGAAATTTGACAATGTACTTTTTGCATAAAGGTTTTTCCTCTTTTAACAAATGGTGGTAATCCATAATCATATATTGTATTAAATACTGAACATATATTTCTTTTTAAAAAATTATCAAAATTTGATTAAAAAAAACCTAAATTTGACAGAGAATAAAAAGATCTGTTATGTTTGTACAAATGATCCAGAATCCATCATGAAATATGTGTTATTAATAAATAAACGGTGTCTTCTCATAATCCTTGGAACAGAATTTGATCAAATTTGAGAAAAAGTAATTTTTGCATGAAGGTCTTTAAATTTTTTAACGATTGATATCTTGCTGGTATTAAGAAAGCCTTGAAAAAATTTAATGACCAAATTTGACAGAATGCATCTTGATATAGTTAGGCCTTTTAACCTTGTAAAAAGGATACTGATCTACCCTCAGATATAGCTAAAGATGATGAGCATTCCAAATAAATTATGTATACAATTAATCAAAAGAGGTTTTTTTTTGTTTTTTTGTAAATCAGCACAATGATCCTAAGAGCTTGAACATCTATTTTCTTTGATTTTTAAATAACTGTCAGCTGGTGACTGTTCTTAGCCTACTTTGGTCTTTTATTCCAGAGTTGTGCCCCTTGTTGGTGATAGATACTATATTATATCTAATAATTATGTGTATATAAATCTAACATTGCCCTGAAGCTTGACAGAAGTTATTGACATAAAACCAACATATTCTGTCATTTGATTTTTTTTTTAAGAGTTGTGCACCTTGTTGGTAATAGATGCTATATTATATGTAATGATTGTTGTGCAATAACTCTAATATTGCCCTAAAGCTTGACAGAAGTTATTGACATAAAACCAACAAATCATTCTCTCATTTGAATTTTTTTGGAGTTGTTCTAGATTGGTGTTAAATGTGTGTAATATACTGTATGTGATAATTCTTGTATGTGTGAATAGCTTCAAACCTTTTCATAAATTGACCTGAAACATTGCAGACTTTATTGAAATTGAGTGAACCTGTGCGTGCTATTCTATAATCATTAATAAGCAGATTTTTCAAAGTTGATCCCCATTACTGTTATTGGAATACTTGCATGAGCAATTAGCTTTTTGTGAACTTTACTTGGCAGTTATTATTAGCATCAGATAAAAATGTTTTGTTGTCTTACTTCAGTAATTTTACGTCTACTGCTCAGAGACTTCAAGATCTTATGTAATTGTCTTTACATACTGTCCATCATCTATCCATTGGCACAAGTTTGTCATCATTATTCCTCTTGAACTAATATTAGGATTGCCATGAATTTTTCCAAACATGTTTATCCCAAGGACTGGTTGGTTCGAAATTAAACAATACCACTTGGATTAACATTATGGTCACCACATTGATTATCAAATCAATATTGTTTCTACACCTCCAGAAGGAATGGTCATATCAACATAGGAGTTTCATTTCAGGATTTCTCATAAACTCTTGTTGGTAATAATTGAATATTGTGGGGATTTTGCTAACAATATAGTTGCCATGTGGCCATTTTTATAGTCTTCTTTATGCTAATCCTGCTGGATGGATGGCCCTATCATCATAAAACTTTCGCAAAAGACATTTATGATGTTGAGTTGGTCCTAAATGAAAATTTTGCTGATCTGATATGTTCATCATGGCTAACATTTTAAAAGTTACTCCTCATAAATGGAAAGTGCTATTAACATTGGGGTTCTCATTAGAAGACTATTTATTGAGTTTTATTTCTCCTAGCCAAAATTGGTGCCAAATTCGCAGCTAAAATGTCTACAGTGGTGGTCATCTTTGAAATATTGTTATTGCAGCACGTGATCAATTAATTGTCATTATATCAACTGAGGTTTTCCATGTGATACTTTAACCCATTTCATACCTTAAACCATGTGATACCTTAGACCATGTGATACCTTAACCCATTTCATACCTTAACCCATTTCATACCTTTACCCATGTGATAACTCAACCCATTTCATTCCTTAACCAATTTATACCTTAACCCACATCATACCTTAATCCATGTTATACCTTAACCCATTTCATACCTTAACCCATTTCATAACTTAGCCCATTTCATACCTTAATCCATTTCATACCTTAATCCATGTTACACCTTAACCCATTTCATACCTTAACCCATTTCATAATTTAACCCATTTCATAACTTAACCCATTTCTTACCTTAACCCATTTCATACATTGACCCATTTCATACCTTAACCCATTTCATAACTTAACCCATTTCATACTTTAATCCATTTGCATAACTTAACCCTTTTCTTACCTTAACCCATTTTATACCTTAACCCATTTCATACCTTAACCCATTTCATAACTTAACCCATTTCTTACCTTAACCCATTTCATACCTTAACCCATGTGATAACTTAAACCATTTCATACCTTAGCCCATTTCATACCTTAATCCATTTCATAACTTAATCCATGATACCTTAACCCATTTCATACCTTAGCCCATTTTATAACTTAACCCATTTCATACCTTAACCCATTTCATAACTTAACCCATTTCATACCTTAATCCATTTGCATAACTTAACCCTTTTCTTACCTTAACCCATTTTATACCTTAACCCATTTCATACCTTAACCCATTTATACCTTAACCAATTTCATACCTTAACCATTTCATAACTTAACCCATTTCATACCTTAACCCATTTCATAACTTAACCCATTTCTTACCTTAACCCATTTCATACCTTAACCCATTTCATAACTTAACCCATGTGATAATTTAACCCATTTCATACCTTAGCCCATTTCATACCTTAATCCATTTCATAACTTAATCCATAATACCTTAAGCCATTTCATACCTTAACCATGTGATACCTTAACCCATGTGATACCTTAACCCATGAGATACCTTAAAGCACTTAAAATAATCAAAATATTTTATTTCTTTCCTTCACACACTTAAACACATCTCTGAGCATTTCATAATTTAAGTCATTATACTGTCAGTCATATCCTATTTGTTTTGTATTTGACTGTCAATATACTGCCTTTAATGAAGCTAATGATAAATCTGACACAGAAATGTTTTTCATCTTGTATAATTAAAAAGGGTCTTTATAGTTTAATAAACTTTTTCTAGATCATATATTGTGTTCAGCTGGAAGCACAGTCACACAAAAGTGGAGAGATCATAGTAAGTATGAACTATTCAGTCTATAGCATTATTTTTCATTATTATTACTTATGAATCAGTCATGAATTTTTATCTATATAGAAAATCTTGTTTAGAATTTTTAATATTTTACTTATTTGTCATAGTTATCCATTTTCCTGCTGTATTCATTTCCATTTTGTTCCCAGTTTTTTAAGTATTATCTTGGAAAAGCATTATTACTAATTGTTATTAATATGTGGTCTTAGACTAAATAACCTTATAAAGTGAAAAACAACTAGATTATAAGTTTTTTGTTTTTGTCCAAGAGTATTTGTGATGAGCGCTTCAAGTGAATTATATTTTGAATAAATAATTGTGCTGAAATAAAAATACTGAACATAACAATAAGACTGATTCTTCTAAAGATACTAATGCAAGAATGCATAATTTCTTAAGTAAACAACATTATATAGAAAGCTTAGACAGAAAACAAAAAAACCAGATGAGGGTCAAATGTTCATTTCAAGAACATTCTAAGTTGTCAACAAAACAAGGGTCTGTTACTAACATTATAATAAATTGTATAGCAAATATCAGGTACATCAAGTTTTTCCATGGGAAATTACAGAGTCCTAGAAATAGATTACGATAAACATGTTTACTTCCATTTATAACTATACTAATATTTATTCTATTCTCACCTACAAATATTAGTCATTCATTATGTTGTGTAAAAAGGCAATAGTCAGGTTCACAGTAAACTTGATTTTAGACAATGTCAAGTATAAAATATAAATGTATAGAAAATCTTGTTTAGTGTTTCTAATGTTTTACATATTCATGCTAGAGTTGCTTGTACTCTCACTATTACGCTATTTGTTTATTTCCATTGTTGTGTATTCATTCTGGAAACAAAATACAAGAGAGCAATCAAAATGGGCTGCAGATATGTCATTGATAACAGCCATGTTTTGAATTTTAATAACTTTTGAAAATTATACTAAAATTCACAAGTCGTTGCTGAAAAAAACTGGATAATTGTTTTATCTGTGTATGATTTGGATCCGGGCTCATATTAGAATTAGTGAAATTAGCCAGAGAATGAGACTAACTATACAGCAGCACCCTAGATGCTTTAAATTGCACCCATTTGTTCATGCAAAGTATCTGCATGATGGAACTGTTGATTATAGATTTTTAAAAAGATATTGCATCTTAAAATTGATGCATCTTTAAGATGAAAGGGAAATAAGCTTCTAGAAAAATGTTAGCAATCAACACATAATAATTAAAAAGAGTATTCAGATTCTTGTGAATAAAAGCTTGAAGGACACAATTACGTTTATTGGACATCACGTGGCCATTTGAGTTTGTCTTATGGTGGGACATGTCGTCATGTGGAAAGGAAAATGATTTTCAAGAATTACACCAAGATGAGAGATAGCAACAAAGCCATTGAGCTGTATAGGGTTTGGTACTAACATTTGTGCAACTGCACTAGTGGTAAATAAAGTCTACACATACTTTACAAATTTTTCAGTTTAACATAAAGCTTATCATCACAGCATAAAACTTTTAATTACCTTGTTATTTACACTTTAAATCAATTGTCTTACTGAGATGGACTAATCAGGTTTGGCAGGTCTGTTGAAGTTAATTGTCAACTGGAAAACTTGAAAACAAGTGAATGCAGCCTTTACAAGGTATGCATTTATTGGGTCACATGCACTGACAAAAAACATTGGAAATATCACTTGGGAATTAAAAATCTAACTTAAGAAAAGGTAAATACAACTTAAATAAAAACTTTGGAAATATCACTTGGGAATTAAAAATCTAGTTAAGAAAAGGTAAATACAACTTAAATCAAAAATATTATTTTAATTTTATCAAACACAATGTTGATGCAGCAAAGAATAAATACAGGTTGTTAGGACTTGCATGAAAATGAAGTAAATATACTTGCTAGTAAATACCCATGGTAAAAACAAACTGCCATGTATTTTGTACTATACATTAATATGTTAAATGCACAACTTTCTTTCTAAGTTAAATTATTTCTATTGATTAAATATTGAAGTTGTATGAAGGCTAGTTATCATTTGATATCTGATGCTGAATCACTCTAATGTTTGAGGGCCATCATGCATTGGTTATTCAGCTGTCAATCACTATGTTGTCTTCATTTAAACCTTTCAGCAGTTCTCACCCCCACCCCAGAACTTAATTGTGGAGCACCTGTGCGTGGGGGTGGGGAGTAAATTCCCCACCATATTGGGTGCAGAAATGAACATTTTGACTGTATATGGTGTTCTAGAATTCATGGTTTGCCTATTTAGAATGATACATGTCAAGATGGATTCAAAATCAAAAGCATGGGTTAGTAGTAGTACCCAAAGAGTACAGACTCCATCATTAACTCTGGAGTCATATGGGAGTAACCCCCTCATGTTTGCATATACAATGACATAGGATATGATACTGCATGTATATTGTAGAGTAATATATGTTACCTTATTAAACGTGACAACGTAAACTGTTGATTTTTTTATGTACAAGTATATTTTAATAATTTTAATAACAATTTGTAAGAAATTCAAGACAGTTTCACCAAAATGTTGTCCTGGTAACTCCAGGTGGCAATCCAAGGTACACAGAGATCATTCATGTTGCATGCAACATCAACACCATCAATATTGCTGCTAAAACTGGGCTGATGAAAGCTGATAGTGAGAAGATGAAGACTGTTCTTGTTCCTGTTACTCATGATGGTAATTATGCATAAAACAATTATTCCTGATGGTAATTATGAATAAAACAATTATTCCTGATGGTAGTTATAAATGAAACAATTGTTCATGATGGCAATTATGTATAAAACAATTATTCATGTTGATAATTATGTATAATACAACTACTCATGATGGTAATTATATATAAAACAATTGTTCATGATGGTAATTATGTATAAAACAATTGTTCATTATGGCAATTATGTATAAAACAATTACTCATGAACCGCTCCGGTGGCCTAGTGGTTAGAGCGTCCGCCGCGAAAGCAGGAGGTCGTGGGTTCGATCCCCGGCCGAGTCATACCAAAGACTTACAAAAATGGTACTGACAGCTGCCTCACTTGGCACTAAGCATTAAGAGCTTAGTGTTAGGACTGGTCGGCCTGGTGTCAGGATAATGTGACTGGGCGAGACATCATGCTACATGTCTGCGGCATGATGCCCCAGTGGTAGACATCACTATAAACTGCCTCACTGCAGACATAGTAGTGATATGACTGAAAAATTGTTAAAGCTACGTTAAAAATCGTAAACAAACAAACAAACAAAATTACTCATGATGGTAATTATTTATAAAACAATTACTCATGATGGTAATTATGTATAAACAATTACTCATGATGGTGATTATAAAACAATTATTCATGATGATAATTATGAATAAAACAATTACTCATGATGGTTATTATGTATAAAACAATGACTCATGATGGTAATTATGAATAAAACAATTACTCATGATGGTAATTATGAATAAAACAATTACTCATGATGGTAATTATGTAGAAAACAATTACTCATGATGGTAATTATGTATAAAACAATTACTCAAGCAGCAGAGGGGTGAACAGACCAAGTTTTCAAGCAAAAATAAGGCTTCTACGGAAACCGAAACTAAATCAGACAAACCGAAACTAAATTAGATAAACTGAAACTATTTCACATAAAAGGCTGCTATAGAGTCTCCCTAGGTAGGAAAGTGAACAGACCAGCTTTTTTAGTCGTCAACGATGCTTCCTTCTAGTTAATATTTACTAGGAAGTTCTCAATTTGTCAAATAAACCCTTCTAGTTAATATTTACTAGGAAGTCTTAATTTGTCAAATAAACCCTTCTAATAAATATCAAGAGAAGGGTCCATTTGGTAAAAAAAAAGATGCCATTTAGTTGACGTTCACCTCCTCGGCTGCTAATGCGCTAACTAAATATTTGATCAAGTCCTTAAGATTTCACAAACAAACTAATTTGTAAAACCTCACCTCGTAAATCAATCAGATTATTAGATTGGTCAGTGAGTTTGAAATTAATTCTCGTTAACAAATTATTATGACATCGCATATAGACTAGATTAGTTGGGTCTTCAATAATTAGAAATCCTGGAGGAGCCGTTGGTGCAAATGAGTATAAAATATATCCTTGCTGAGCTTGATTTGATTGTTCGAGATTTATTTGATAATTCCCTTCGATAACGTCACATACTAAATTGAGTGCAATCACCGTTGAAATATTCACATTGTTCGGAGCAATATGTCTACCGCCGCCTTCTGGATCATTATTATATTTCAGAATATTTGCTGGGGGATTCGTCGATTTTTTCCAATTATCGTGGATTCTTTTGAACCCAATATCAATAGCATCGTCAAGTTGTTTCTTTAGTTTATCCGGGTTATATCCAGGGATTTTAAAATCTTTAATCTCCGTTTTATTAATATTGTATAGATCCGCAAACTTATCATGTAATATCTCTTCATTTAATACTTCTTGAATAATTATCGAGTGAAATATTTTCATATCGTCGATGATTTTATTACCCGTTTCTACGACGTTGATAAATTCATCCTTGGTGAGAGAGCCGGATTTAATAGATATTAGCAGTCGTGAAAAATCATTATTCATTACTGTGAAATTTCCGTTAATGAGAGGGAGGTAGATTGAATGAAAAACTTTTTTATTTATGAACTTATCGGGGGTATAATCTTGATAATTTTTGGCTTCATTGACGGGTTTTATTTTGTTGGTGATATAATCGGATTTTTTAGGTTCGGGTGGAAAATCCTTCGAGTTTTCTCGCGAGTTATCCGGTGGTAATTCAGGCCATCCTAACACTGATCTTATAGAACTCTGATAAATATCTACAACGTATCCTTCTGTATTTATCTCGATAGCGGATGATAATGTTGGTTCGTGAACTGTTATAGCGATTTTTGATTCTTTTCCAGTGAGAGATTTTATTCTTCGTTGAAATTCAGCGTTGATCTGTTCGATTTGATATGACCCAGTTGGTATAGAAACAACCTGCCAATCTGGTGTTCCGTCTTCACGATTCTTGTTTGCAAATACCAAGGAATTATTCGGTTGTTGACCACCAAATGCTACCGATCTAATATTAGGCCAGCTATGATATACTCGTAGTTTTGCTAATGCGATCTCGCTCACGGGAACGGGGTTTGGAAAATTCACACTAAATTCGGGATGTGTTGAGGTTACTGATATCGTGCTTGTTTTCACTGGTGTTGTATTTGTTACTATTTGTTGAAGTAGTTCTTGCGACAACATTATTATTATTATTCTGCTCTAATTTCAGCATTGTTGATTTATACAATTGAGCCATAGTTGAAAATTCGCTATCTGATATTGTTGTGTCATCCAACGATGATGATATCAACGAGGATAATTGCGAGTAACCGGCAGATGCAATATGATATTTAATTAAATAATCATGTAGTTTACTCTGGCTACACGATGATAGTTTTTTTGTGATCCCAGTTAATATACCAGCAATTGTAGCCACTGCGGAAATAGCGATTGGAACTACGACCGGAGCAATCATTGTAACCGAAGATAGTATTATTCCAGCAGCAGTGATTACTCCTGACACCGAGTACACGGTGATATCAACTGTGGTTATTCTTCGTTTGTATTTTTTGATTTTTATTTGATATTCTTCACAGAGAGAACTGAGTTTAGTTTGAAACTCTTTGACTTAATCATAGCGATACTGATTCGATGATGGAGTCATTTTATTTTAAAAGCGTTAGCATTTTCAATTACAAATTACTTTGTAATTTTGAATCGTGAAAGAATTTTTAAATCAATTTAATTGTTTACTTAAATCCACTACGAATTCTACGTACCACGTTACTGAAACCTTGGCTAGATTTCCATCTGTATTTGTTATCGTGAATTGTTTAGTTGTATCCTTGTCGATGATCGTTGATATTGTATTATTGACTCCAGATGAACTCGACGATGATATATCAAACTGATTCGGTGATACTATTGTTAATCGATAAATACCCTTTACGGTTGCGGGTATGTTTAAAATGTTATTTGTAGGTGTCCACGTATATGATCCGTGTTGAATCGTGTGTACTACGTTGTTGACGATAGATTTATTATGAGGAATTTTTACTTTTTCAACAACGCTTATCATTCTCATTGCATCATCCCTTATTGCGTTGTTGAATGTTTTAAGTTCATCGATGGATTTTTTAATATCGGGAAGTGTTATTTCAATTTTATCAAATGGGCTCCCAATAAACTTGTCCATGAGGTTTTTACGAAACGTCATAAATAGTTTCGTGTGTTTTTCATATTCGGATTGAAGAGTTGCTAGTTCCAATATAGAATCTTTTATTGTGGTGAGTTTTGGTGTGGTTACTGGTGGATTTCCAAAAAATTCTAGCAGGGGTTTATCAATTTTGTCAACTATATTTCTTTGTAATGTAGTAAACTGATCAAATACAATTATATGATCATCATACTTATCATTAAGCGATTTTAATGAATTCACCGTGTTATCGTATGTTGTTAATTTATCCGTAATCGTTGAAACAAGTACACCTGGTTTGAGTTTACCCCCATCAGAAAATAACGCGATAGTATCCTCTGCTGCGTCTCGTTGTTTAACCAAAATATCATTAAGAGAGATATTACTACTTTTCAATTTACCCTGACGATCTTGAAATACAACTATTTCACCAGGATCAACATTTGCTAGGTTTAATATTTCAGCTATTTCATCTTCGATTAGTTTTTTAATATCCTTGTTATCAACGGTTTCAACTCCACTATCAGGTTTTTTCAGCGATGATAAAGGTCGTCCCCAAATATCAATCATTATTATAGAAATATTTTCATCGTCTAAATCCGATGGATTTTCAATCTAAGGATTTTTAATCCAAAATTCTTTCAGAATTTTTTAAAGAGATTTGCCGCTAGTATACTCATTTACTACTATATGAGGTGGTTTCGAAAATCTTTTGGATATAGCATCAAGTACGTTTAATACTTCATTACCACATATTGGTGGATCAAGCATTGTTTGTGTTGGTAACGTAGAATACCAAGTCTTCATTGGAAAATCTTTTATATAACGCATAAATTCTTTCGGCGGCGCTAATCCATATGAGTCAAAATAAATAATCCCACGTGGATCAATTGCGTAACAAACCCAGTGAGTTCCAGGTCCGGAGCTGTTATCTAAATTAATAATACCGGTTTCAACATCATTTGGTTTTGCCGGTAACTGATCTCTCATAAAAACCCCTCTGAAATTTTTTATTTTTAATTTTTTAGCGGTATCAATTAAATCAAAATTGGACATAGGAACTATATCGTTCCTGGAATTCGAAGACCCTTTCCGCTGTACCATGAACTCGGGGTTCCTGGTAGTCTTAGACCCTTTCCTTTTTTTTTATACCCTTTTCCAGTTGCCTTTTTCAATGCCATTCCTGCCGCGGTACCAATAGCTCCTAATGCTGCTGCCTTCGCTACCGCTGGGGCTGCTGCGGCAATCAACCCTGGAATCAACCCTAACAACGGGAATATACCACCAGTCTTTTCCATGTTTTTAATCGCACTTGTAGAAAGAGTAACGTGAACTCCTTTTTTTTCTTTCAGCGCTTTATTAAAATGATTAGTTTGAGTTTTTGTCAGTGATAGTTTATTCCCTCCGCCATTCATTTGATTAGGTTTCAGCGTTATTGTGGTTCCACATTGCTTAGCTGATTTGGATTGTAATTTTTTTAGTTGACCAGGTGTCAACGTAACATTGATATTACTATACGACATTATACAAAATAGATTGATTCTAAATTCAAATTGCACAGCAATTTTCAATTATAGATTTTCAACTGGTCTCATTCGTCCACCAACACCCTCGAGTATCATTGACTTATCACTAAGAATAACAGCAACCGCTCTATAATTAACAATACCAGCAGGACGGGTTACACGAGCTCGGAAGTGTATATCAACTACGGACTGTTTCATCAAGTCAAGATGTTCTAGGGAAAAGTAATAAATCGGATACAGACCTTTAAAATCCAATTGTGATATTTGTAGACCAGTATCTACATTTTGATCACGTCCCATAAATGATAGCAATCGATGATAAACACGTGCAATATGATTATTTTCATAATTAAGTTGTATATCCTCTGCTGGTTCTTGTTGTCCGTTTATTTTCAGCGAGACTTCACTACACCCAAGTTGATCAAATATCATATGGGAACGTTCTTGATTGTTTAATCTCGTAATATCCTGTAGAGCAATAAAAATATGCCGTGGAGTTGAAACACCCTGTCGTGCTGCCAAATGCCATGTAAGTGTATCATCAATATTAGAATCCATGGTATCTGTGGACGTTGTCAACCAGCTTAATAATCTCTTTCCCCCTTGATCCATAAATGATAGCAACCGCGGTTCTACTGACAATGATGGAGTCAACACTGGCATCCATAATGTTAGTTTTGATAAAATTACTTTACCATCAGCACCGCCAATACGCCAGATTGCATTATTATCATCACCCTTTCTCACTAGTGCTACAGTATGCTTTACTCCATAAATAACTTTTCTGACGTTTCTACAAAATCCAAATATATGATGGAGCGGAATCGCACATGAAAATCGTCGACGATCTCCTTGTAATGTTGCTATTCTTGTTGCAGCTCCTAGATTGAAATTCTCATCATTATTTATAATCATATCCTCGATACCACCAGCAGCACCAGCACCAGGACCAGCAAAAGCAGCAGCAGCAGCACCAACACCACGATCATTTGGTCTTCTTATAACAAATGGATTTTTACCCGCTGTATTTTTAACATCCTTTGCAAACATCATAGATGGACCGGCCGATCTTGTATAATCGTCAGAGTATCTTGCTAGCCCTAGTATTGTTGTTGCTACATCAACTTCACGTTCAATAGATTCGATTTCTTTTCCATCAATGAGATATCTAGCACTTTCAAATAATGCCATGATACCATTATTGACAAAACCAACTTGGATATTAGCTGCATATGGTGTATTAGCTACAACATCTGTTACAAGTTCACCTTCGACTTCAATAAAGGCTTCAGCGGGTAAAAAGTATTTACTAGTATCATGAACTTGAAGTTCAATTCTTCCTCGAAGATTAGGTTGTACTGCGTACTGCGTGATAAGCAAAAAATTGATAATCGCGTACAGAAGTATCTTTAAGCACTGGGGCTTCCATGTCAAATGCAACATCAGGGTTTTGTTTGAACATTTTTATTATATATCCGATGGTCTAAATCAAAAATTCTGAAAGAATTTTGAAATTATTTTAAAATAGTTTCATATGAAAACCCCAGGAATTCATTTAGAGAAAATCGATTTTCATGAAATTATGTCGACGGATTAGCCAAAAAACAATAAAAAATCAATAAAAAAAACATCGAAAATTCGATAAAACAACATAATTTTAGCCTCATATGATAAAAAATCTGATCAAAATCGATTTTCTCTAAATGAATTCCTTGGGTTTTCATCCTCGATTTTCATGAAATTTTGTCGATGAATTGCATAAAAACACTAGAAAAATGAGTAAAAACACTAGAAAAATGAGTAAAAAAAGTAAAAAATCTAACAAAATTAGCAAAAAATAAATATTTTATAATATAAAAATAATTTTCAAAATTCTTTAGAATTTTTAAACTAATTATTTAGTTGGGTGTATTTTAATAATGATGATGAAAATATCTGATAATGAAGATAGCGTTAGAAACATTAATGTTTCTGATATAAGTGATTCTGACACAAATATTTCTAATGCTAGCATTTCTACAATAACCATAACAACTGAGCATCCTATTCAAATAAATAGAATCACAAGTGATTCTGACACAAATATTTCTAATGCTAGCATTTCTACAATAACTATAATAATTGGAAATCCTGTTCAAATAAATATTTCTAACGTTTCCGGCGAATCTTCTTAAAACCACTTCCCGGAAGCCCACTTCCGGCTATCATATTTGCTGTTATGTTATCCTGGGTGTTAGTCATTAACGACTGTAGTTTTTTATCCACGGCGTTATTTATTATTTTACTAACCTGTGTAGGCATTACTGCAGTAGATGGTAATGAAGTCATTCCAGAAATGCTAGCATTTCCAGGTTTTGAAAAATTTCGTCGTCGAACTAGCGCTGTTAGTTTATCCCGAGCGGCTGAAAATGCCTTACTAGCAAGATCACCAACAGTGTTAATACCCTTATCTCGGATAACATCAATTGCTTTCATTGCTGCCTGTTTTGCAAATGGAGCCACTTTTGGAGCCATTCTTGAAAATAATCCCATTATAGTATTACCGAGACCATCTCCATAGTATACTCGGTATTTTGGTAATCGTGAGTTTACCACGTAGACGTTAGTTGGTTTATCATGGTTGTAGTGTATGATCATTCTTCTATATACAAAAACACTAGTGTTTTTCCAAATGCTTTAGCATTTCCAATTATCTAATCGCTATGATAACCGTAGAAATTCGAAGAATTTCCATCCAAAGAATTTTCGGCTAACTCCTCAATGAAATTTCTATATGTTGCAATATCCATGATACCACCTTGAAATAATCGCCTACAGATATCAGCTGCTTCATTGATTATTTCCAGTGAGTTATTCCCGGCTCGTTTTCCTCCTACAAGTACTTCTAATCGGGATATATCACCGAGAATATTACCAGGACATGTTACACTAGCGTGAAAATCTATAGGATTTTTACCAACTAAACCACTACCCTTTTTTTTAGTTGTACCAGTTGCACCCTTCTTAGAATCAGCCTCTGCCATTATTTGTATTTCATCAGGGATTGGGTCTGCTGTGTATACTGGTGGTGGTACTGTGATCCCCTTTACCATAGCTAGAAATTGGTCATAATCAGATCTTATTGTTTTGCTGATTTTGTTTTTCTTCTTGTTTGCTAAAAACACCTTATTTGCCCAAACTTCTGAACCCTTTACAAAATCCTTAGCCGTGTCGTCTCTTAAATACTTATCTCTCTTTGCTTTTTTAATGTTGTCGTTGGTAAATTTAGCTAATTCAGTAAGTGTTGAGATATTTCTGATTGTATTTAACGCATCAACTGTAAATATATTTTCAGGAGAATAATCCCCCTTTGAAACAACTCCCTCTTCTTCTTCTTCTTCTTCTTGTTGTTCTTGAAATTCTTCAGGTGGAAATGCTTGCATTTCTAGTGAGGAAATATCAACATCACCTAATCGTTCAATTTCTTCCTGAAGTTCTCGTTGTTGTTCTTCTTGTCGTCTTGCAGTAGTTATTATATCACCAGGAAGTGTTTTTAATGATTTTTTCGTTTGTTTAGTTCGTTTTGATATTTTCTCTAACACAGGGAGAAAGGACTCTTTCTGCGCGCTTTCTTGTTTAGAAATTGCTGTTTTCACATCTGTAGTTGCACTAACAATAGGTTTGAAGAGTTGTTCTGTATCCGCTGTAAAATCAGTCTGAAATAATTGCCGCTGTTGAAGTTTTTCGCGGATTCTATCACGAAGGGGTAATATTTTCTTAAGAGCTTCAAGTCTTTCTTTAGTGTTCCGTGTAGTTAATGATTCTCCTATCATTATTAAAAGAGTATTACTATTGTCAAATTGCTTTGCAATTTTTAATTAAAAAATCCAAAGCATTTTAGAAATGCAAATCACTAACCTAAAAATGCAAATCATTTTAATACTTCCTTGTTGTTACACACATAATTTTACTTCCTCATACCGTACTGGTTATACAAACAAAGGAGGCTCTCTACGCGTGGGCTCATCACCTTCAGAGTTTTCCATTAATGTTTTTAATTGTCTCACTTTACAATTAATAAGTCTCTTTTGTTCATATTCTAATCCTAATTGCTTTCGAACACGTTCAACGATGCTACATAATGGTACGAATACATTAACATCTTCAGTATTTACTAAGCTCTCACGTATAAGCTTTTGGATATTCTTAATTAAAAAATATTTTTTAGATAGGACATATTTTCCGGTCTGTTCTGCAAATTGTATATCCTCGAAATTGGTCATAATTTGATCACAATCCAAACCTGAACATAATTTTATATTTTGATCCTTCAACTTGTTGATTTCAATAATAATCAATTTGAGATTTTCAAGATTCATATATATATAAAAATATATTTGTTTAAATAAAGTATTTTCAAAATGAATTCTGGATACACTAAGGTGTTGATCATCTTAGTATACCCAGAAGCTTAATGCGATTATAGGTGATTATGATTATATATAATGAATGACGACGGCACATTCACCGTTTTGAACCCCCTTGGTGTTTTATACATCAAGCAGCGCTCAACGGTTACAACCGACAAACACATAACAATAGATTATAGGTGAACAATGAATGAATTGATTTCAATGACAATGACGACGGTACAACAATAGATTATAGGTGAACAATGACAATGGTATATACAATGAATTGATTTCAATGACAATGACGACGGTACAACAATAGATTATAGGTGACACAATGAATGAATTGATTTCAATGACAATGGATGACGCGGGCTATTCTACATTCAAGTGTAAACAAAACCGCAAAATCGAAACTTTGGTTTTGAATGTCAATAATAACGTTCATACCACGTGTGACGGTGTGGTTTTGTTTACACTTGAATTTCGGCTAAATGCCCAATTATAATAAAGACGAATTTGTATATATACACTCATTACGACGAGGTGATATAAAATAGGTGTAGTGATTGTAATTATTTGTTTGTTTATTAGCGATCACTGACAACGTTGAAAACACATATAATACTTGAAACAGACATTAAAAAAAATGTTTAAATACGACGTGTTTATAAAACAGTTCTGTTAATACTTGAAAAAAGATAAAATTGATTGTGTTTTGTTCAGATTTATTTAATTATAACAGCCAATCAAAAATCGAAGATTTTCCAACACTAATATTTCCGTGTTTAAGATCCGTAACTCTGTCATTGATGATTTGTCACACGCGTTATACCTAACGGAGTTATCTCCCTACGTAAGAAAACTGAATTTTGTTTTTAAAACGCTTTGAAAAAGCGGTCTTATAAATTCCCTCTGCTACTTTTTGTACCGAGGGGGGGAAAATATCGAAATACCTACCAGCTTCTGTCATTGATTGAAATACCATCTCCGTGTCAGTATTAAACGATCTTACAGGTCTAGCAATTTTCGGGTATTTCCCAGTTCTTCCTCGTTTTGTGTTTTCACATTGAGAAATAGCTTGAAGGTTGTTCAATTTGTTATTCTTGGGATTAGAATCAATATGATCAATAACAAAACCATCCTTGATTAATCCATTATGCACTTCATAAACGAAACGGTGATTGAGATACATTTTCCCTCCAGCATTAAACATCAAATAACCCATACCATTATCCCGCCCAACAGATTTCTTATTTTTACTGTGTCTAACAACACCATCACTAGAAGCTTCGTAATTTTTAATAACAGGATGTCTTTGAAATTCTTGGCTCATTTATATATAATATATCTATTTGTCTAATTCGTTAATTGGCTGAATTATAACATTGGAAAATCTGCCTAAGTAATCTTGAGCAGTTTTTATGATTTTGCCATTGACGTCGTCAGGATTTTTGATTCTTCGCTTGTCATAATAACGTTTTAACTCTCTATAACGCTTACCCCCGCAATTAATGCATAACTGCGACTTGCCTCTTACACCTACCCCACAATGCAAGCATGGTAGAGGTCCCTCCGAACCGTTTCTCACACTCTGCATATGATACCCACAGAATTCATTTCTACATGATTTGTTACACGGAGTCTTTGATCCAATCATAAGCCATTTGCAATGATTCATTATATAAAAATTTTCTTATTTAAATACTTGTTTTAATTATAATATGAAGGAGTTCAAGAGATTATCGAAAATTAAGCCTTGGAAAAATGTTAGATTTAATCTCGATAGAATCTCTGATATACCTAAAAGTCTAGTAGATGATAAACCACTATTGAGTAAAATCAGCGACTGTTTTAATGAGTTTAAGCGTGATGGAGCATCTCATACGTGGTCGACATTTCGAATTATTGATGAAGATGTCAATATACCCGTAATTGATGCTACTATGAATGATATAAGAGCAGCTGTAATACTTTCACACCTTGGCCAGAAATCTCTACGGAGGTATTTTTTTAGAATAAAATTCATTATCGAAGAGGAAGGTGAATGGATTATCAGAGATAAATTTGACCCAATCCTTAAGGATAAAAAAACTGTTATTGTGAGTAGAGATTCCAAACCAGGAATTCTAACTGGAATTGACAAACCATACTATGAGAAATCTTACCCTGTAACAGCAGTTGTGTATGGGTTATATCCAATAAATAATAATCCTAATATTACAAAATTAGCTCCAATGTTTTCATCATCAGTGGCTTTGCCACTTAATTGTGTAGCAACACGGTTAATAGAACACTTCAAAAATGCATCCCGGGGAAACAAATTAACTGATCTACGAAGAAACAAAATAACCGAATGGGAATTGACAGTGAAACAACGCGGGGCAACGATTTCCGATATAGCTAAATTAGAAGCATTATTAAAATTTCCAATATCGGTAGCGACAATAACCGGAGAAGTATTATACGAACCGAAATATCAATCGCGAGGAGCTCCAATTGAAATTATCGATCATAACAAACACGCGTGGACACCAGCGGTAAATATATTTCCACGAGAAAGAACTGTTCGATATATCCCTAAAGAATTTTCTAGGGATGGTTTCTATGAAGAGAAATTATTTGATGCTATTCACACATTAACCAAAGACGACCCTGTGTCAGTATGGTTACTCAGGAGTAATGAGGATCCGGAAATAGGATTTGATCAGTTTGTAAAACCAAATGGTGAATTATATCGAACTGAAGAATTAGATACTAGAATGAGAAAAATCGCTAATGAGTATTTAGAAGGAAACACTAGCATTTCTACAGAAAAACTACTTACGGATAGTTTTACTATTCCATCAGTGGTAGCTCACTTTGCAAGAGAAAAAAACTCATGGCGTCCAACACGAAGTGATTTTCTGGAGGATGTGAAGTTGAGTTGCGTCGAATTTGGTCATGGAGGATTGTGGAATACGAAATACTCACGTGATGGTATGATTTCAATTGATATATCCGCGTGTTATCCTGGAAGTTTTCTCGGATATGGAGAATGCTCTGAATATTTTAAACGATTTGGACACCCCACACATGAAATGACTCGTGTTGCGATTAATGGTCCATTGCCTGATTTTGATTTAACCGGGTTCGCTCGTGTGATATCATTCGAATTAGCTACAGGGTTACATCCGTGTAGTTATCTTTGGCTTGGTAGACATATGTATGAAAAAGCGTGGATGCCAATTGTGCTATTGCGGTATATGATCGATTGTGGTATGCTAATATCGTTAATTGTCAGTGAAGCGATTATTTGTTATAACGCTCAGAAAGATGTTTGGTTACCAAAACCCGATCTCGAAAAAATAATTAACGAACAACGAAAACAATTTCTAGATGGAAATTCGAAGAATTTCAGCGAGGAACAAATCATAGATTGGTCTAAGAAATTATTCGAAGGTAGTAATAGAGAGGCTAAAGATCTCGGACGAAAAATAATCGGTAAATTTACTCAAGGTGGAAGATTTGATAATGCAAAATACTCTTCGAGATTAATCATAGACGATGAAGAATACAATTTCATAATATCTGATTTAATAAAAAAAGGGAAATTTGTAACCCGTAAGAACGCTTTTCTATCAGGGGAATTAGATGAGGAAGCTTACAAATCTGCGAGCGGAACTAATAATGTTTGGGTAGATGATGTCCTTCGAAATGGTAAGAAACTAGGTACGGTTGTTACCTACTGTGATGGAAAAAGTTGTCAATACACACAATTGAGAAGTTCTATGCTAGCCTATTCTTGTATTAATCTATTCTCGATGATAAATAGATTTCCTAATACCGCGGTTAGAGTAGCTACTGATTCGATGTATATCCATGAGAAATACAAATCAGATGTAGCTAAATTCACAGATCCTAAGGAAGCGTGGGGGAATTGGAGGTTTAAAAAAGAAACACTACATGAGTATTGTAAATCCGCAGACGTTGCTATGGATGATAAATACTTGAAAAGTAACCATAATATCTCAGAGATTCAATCAGAATTTTCTACTGCACCGCCCGTATCAGATCCGATTTGTAGATACAAGACAGTTTATTTAAACGGCTGTGGTGGATCAGGAAAGACAACTCGTGCAATCGAATTATTCCGTAGAAACGCTAGCGTTTCTAACATGATTGTGTTAACACCAACTCACAGACTCGCCAGAGAGATGATAACGCGGGGGGTAAAAGCTTGTACTTATCACAGCTTCTTTCGATGGAAAGGCGATAATTGGACTCCTGATCGAATGGGCGATAAATTTATTCCTGAAATAATAATCTGGGATGAAATATGCACGGTATCATTGACAGTATTACAGATATTTCTTGAATGGTTGTTATTGAAAAATACAAAAGTCGTCATGTGCGGGGATCACGGCCAACCGCAGCCATTTGTTGGTGGATCTCCACATGAATGGTTAAAAGGATTTGTAGATTATTATGAAGAGATTAATACCGACCATAGATCACTTGATGAACAATTACGCGAGTTCAAAGCGCTAATTAGATTACAACCGGATAAAATCCAATGTGAAATAGCGTGTGAAATAATTTCAGAAACTCCCATGAATGATTTTTGGGAAATGTGGAAGCCAAATGATTTAATAATCGCGAGTAGAAAAATAGTCAGAGACGCACTTCAGATGAAGTTGTTTGCGCTACATAAAGAAAAATTTGCAACACTTCCAGTACCACTCTGTTATAGACCTAAGGATACACGAAAGCAGAATATCGACGTTGACATTCCTGGACAACAACAAAAGCAGAATTTAGTATTAAATGATATTGTGTTGGTTGATATCAGCGTCGTTAAAGATGCATTAGGTGCTGATAAATCCCCCTGGACGTTAGGTTATGCAGCAACAATACACTCTTCACAGGGATTGACTATATCCGATACAACTCTTTGGATAGTAGATAATCATATTGAGTGGTCAAATTTAGTTTATCTCGCAGTATCCAGAGTACGGCGAATAAACCAACTTCGAAGAATTGTGGTTAATGATAATGACAATACAATAAGTAATATACACACCGATGATAATATAATCAGAAAAAAACTCTCTGGTTATAAACAACAGGATAAAAAAAATAAAAGAGAATTTGACATTGATGCTGAATTAATTAAGACGCTGAAACAGCAACAGAATAATCACTGCGCGAGTTGCAATTGTATAATGCGTTGGCAGTATTCGGATAAAGATCCTCGCCAATTCACCGTAGATAGAAAAGATAACAATCTCGGTCATGTCAGAAACAATGTGATGTTGACCTGTCTTGAGTGTAATAGACGCCGGGGTGACAGCACCCTGGGTGCTAATTAAGACCACGCGGTGGCAATTGAGTATCCTCGGGAATCACTTGTAATTGTTCGCGTGTAAATCCTCGCTGAGGAGCAGTTGAATCCAGTTTATAGACTGGAGGTCTACCAGTTGATCGTGTTATGCCGGATATTTTATGCGTAGTGACGCTCCAAATAGGATCAGTAGCTCTTTTTTTACCACCCTCAAGCTCTCCTGGTTCGTATAAGTACCTTACAATGACATTACTACCAAGAATTGGTTCTTTGAAATCTTTTTGTGAAATTCCTTGGATTTCCATTTTGATAGACGCCTTCTTAATAGCGTTGACAGGTTTCATATTAATTGTTCTAGTAATCTCATTATTAATTGCGGTAATCACAGCTGGTAATCTCTTGACCCATTCACGGGATCGTTTATCCTGGATGAATTCTTTTGCGTATTGATATCCGAATAACCGCTCAGCAAGGGTTTTATTAAACCGTTCAACAATTGCCTGATCGCGATGTAGCGCAGTGTGTCCTCGTCTGATGGCGACATTATGATGATTCATCGTAGATGTAACAACACCTTGAAATTCCTTGCCAGGATCAACTTGTAACAGATTTGGCCAGCGCAGAGGACCTCGTCGATAAATTTTTTCAAATGCAGAAGCTACTTCAGTAGATGATTTTGTCCTTAACGGTTCTGCTTGTTTGTATCGACTTGCAATATCAACTAACGTTAACGCGTATTTGTAACCGTTGTCATGCGGCAGAAATAGTATATCAGCTTGATGAACTTCATTAGGTGTTGTAACATCAAAATGCGAATAGTTAATTTGTTTAGGCGCTGGTAGATAAATTTGCCATATTGCTTGTTTAGATAACCAGTTTGCCGCTGTAGTTTTTTTCACCTTTGATGCACTAGCTAGTTTATTGATTGCTGCGTAACCTCTCCAGTATCCTCTCGGAGAATAATAAATAGATTCCATATTAAAATGCTAGCATTTTCAATTACCAGCACCTAACATCAATTTACCCTTCATAGCAGATTTTACCAACCACGAAGCCAATTTTTCTTTGAAGGATTTATCAGAAATAGCATTTAACGCATGAATTAATTTTACATCTGCGAGATGTCTGTGTTGAAGATTGCTGCTTTTATAAGCGACATCATGAGCATGACACGCCTTATCAATAGCGTTTATTGGATACTCGCCGGGTCGGGGTAAATTTTGATCATCAAGTCTGATATCTAATCGTGTTCCCGGTCCACAGTAGCTATATCCTGGAAGGTGCTTTTCTCCTGGATACTTTGCCCACGGTGTTCCTGGGAGTTTTGTCAATTTGGCTGCAATATCACCTCCTCGTTTTTTTTTAAAGGTTTCGTGGAAGTAAATCTAAATTTTTTCGTACTACATTGTACGCATTTACCAGAAAGCGCTGATCGATTATTTTTCGTTGTAATCGTCGTCAAGTCATTTGTGCCAGTACGCGTCCTACACTTCACACAATATAGATCCATAATTTATATATAACAGTTATGAATGTAATTGATTATTCAGCTACTCGACGACGGGAACCTATTAGACACCATGCAATGTTACCAAATTCTATTCGCGCGATTATCATCGGACCATCTGGAAGTGGTAAAACACAATTGCTACTTAATTTGATAACGAGATGGATGAAGTGGGATAAATTGTACATGATTGCTCCGAGTGTAGACGATCAACGATGTTATGAAGTATTAAAGGATTTTAATGATGCCGCGCAAGAAATTAACGGTGATGGTGTTATTGAGTTTATAACCGATATCGAAGAGGCACCGAATATTGATGATATTGATGGAAGTCTTAACAATTTAGTCGTATATGATGATATCATGTTAGATAATCAAAAGAATCCTGCTAGAATATTTTCCCGGGGGCGTCACAAAAACACCGATGTGATATATATCACTCAACGTTACACTCAAATACCAAAAGTGATCAGAGATAACTGCAATATGCTGTGTGTATTTAACGGAGTTGATACTCATACTCTTAGAAATATTTGGCAAACTTGGTGCGGTGGTGATATGGATCATAATCAATTTAAAAATTTCTTTAGCCGCGCTCAGTCAATCCCACACGGATTTGTGACGATAAATTTATCAGACCCTCGGACAAGATATCGTGTCGGACTTGATCAAATATTTAGTTAGCGCATTAGCAGCCGAGGAGGTGAACGTCAACTAAATGGCATCTTTTTTTTTACCAAATGGACCCTTCTCTTGATATTTATTAGAAGGGTTTATTTGACAAATTAAGACTTCCTAGTAAATATTAACTAGAAGGGTTTATTTGACAAATTGAGAACTTCCTAGTAAATATTAACTAGAAGGAAGCATCGTTGACGACTAAAAAAGCTGGTCTGTTCACTTTCCTACCTAGGGAGACTCTATAGCAGCCTTTTATGTGAAATAGTTTCAGTTTATCTAATTTAGTTTCGGTTTGTCTGATTTAGTTTCGGTTTCCGTAGAAGCCTTATTTTTGCTTGAAAACTTGGTCTGTTCACCCCCTCTGCTGCTACTCATGATGGTAATTATGTAATAAACTATTATTCATGATGGTTATTATGTATAAAACAATGTATCATGTACATTTGTAAGATAAATGCATTTCAATTAACTGAGAAAAGTATAAATTGCTTTTATGTTGATATTTCAGACCGAAATAAAAAGTTTTGTCAGAATGATTTATATTTTTTTCATATTTTTTGCATTTCTGTATAAAAAAATTATCATAAAGAAAAAGTTTGATATAAATTTGATGATCTTCAGATTTTTCAGCATAATTTAGTGTGAGTAATGGCACTTTTTCCTCTGCTGGTCAGAGATTAATAGAACATATGCAATTGCCTGAAATTTTTCATCCAGCATTTTCCATTAGTACAAGTCTATTGTTACAGAAAGACTTATTATCATGTCAGGGGCCATGAGTGGCTTAGTGGTCTAAAGTACTCTCGGTTACGGATCACTGCCATCTCACCTCTGTCTGCGTGGGTTCGAGGTGGGTATGTGAGAAAGCTTGCCAGTAGCTTCTTGTGGGTTGGTGGTTGTTTCTGGGAATTGTCCTGGTTTCTTCCTCCACCATTAATACTGGTTGCCATGTATAGCATATCATGTGTTGAAAAATGGCATTAAACCCTACAACAACAACAACAACAACAACAACAACAAACAGCTACTAAAAATAACAACATATTATCATGTCTAGTTGGCCTTAAATACAAAATTGTGCTGATTAGACCTCCAACAGTATGGACAGCGTGGTAGAGTTTAAATTTTGGTTATCATCCACTTTGAGGAAAGGATAACATCAATAGGGTTTTAGCCAGAACAAAAAATTGATTTTCAGATCAACATGGTTTTAGTCAGAACAATGAAATTGATTTTAAGATTTTGTTACCAAGTTTGATAAAATGGAGTGTCTTAATAAATAACAGGGATATTTCAGTAAACTGCAATTAAATAAAAAAAAGAGACAGATGTACTTAAATTCTGAAAAATCCTTTTTATCAACTAGGTGGGTTCTTTTCTTTTTCTTCTTCCAGATTCATTCCAAAGAGAACAACAGGGTTTTAGCCAGAACAATGAATTTTATTTTAAGATCAACACGATTTTAGTCAGAATGAAGAAATCTATTTTAAGATCAACAGGTTTTTAGTCAGAAGTATGAAACTGATTTTAAGATCAGTCAGAACTATGAAATTGATTTTAAGATTAACATGGTTTTAACTCAACTAGCAATTTAAAAAAAAGAGACAGATGTAATGTACTTAAATTCTGAACAATTCTTTTTATCCACTAATTAGACCGTTGTTCTTTTTCTTCCAGATTCATTCCAAAGAGATGCCACTAAATTTTGTATAGAGATACTCAAGGCAGTAAAAGAGCTGGGCACAAAGTTAAAGTTTGTTAAGTCAGTTTCAATTGTCATTCAAGGAAAGCATAATTTCCCATTCTTCAATGAAGTATTTGAGCAGCAGAGCAAAATGTATGGAAGTGAGAAAAAAACAGGTCGGTCTCATCACCCACTAAAAGTATTATTTCATATCTTACAAGATACAGTACAAATTATTATGTCAGTAAAAACAACGAGTGAAAGTTAATGCTTATGAACATTATGAAATATTGATGAAATTTCCTTTACCAAGAGTTTAAAATTTCAGTCATATAATATGGGTTAGAGTATCATTCTTTACCATCTTTGATTTCCATATGCTAATTTTGTTTTACACCACATACTTTGACTACATACCTTGACCTTGACCTTATTTCTGCAACTCTTCGTGTCTAAATGGATGATGTATTGACATGGGGTTTTCACAAAAAGATTTCTTGGGATGACTGGTTGGTAATAATGGCACACATCTGACCGACAACATAGTTGCCATGGTGACCATCTTAAACTCCTATCACTACGTCTAAACTGAACGCAAGATGTGGTTTTCACTGAACTACTTCTCTTGATCGTAAAATATAAATAATGCCAATTAGAATCATGGTCAACATCCCAACCATCTTGAAGGTCATGTTATCACTTTTTCTCATGAATTGATGATCATATTGACATTAGGTTCTCGCCAGAAGACTTCTTATCGTTTCCTCTTCTGATGCCCAATGATAATGACTTATGAGAACTACTACTTTATAATGATAATGCCTTAGGAGAACTACTACCTTGCAGATCCAGCCCATCCAAGGGTAAAACTGTTTATCTAAAATACTAAAAGTTATATTTCACATTGGGTGGCAGTTATAGTGATCTCCCCTTGATACAGGATTGGTGCCAAGTCACACAAATTCTTAAGTTAAAGCTTCTGTTTATGCCTAATATCACACTCTCTACAGATGGAGAGCTGCCTTGCGAAAATTCATCCAAGCAGTTTGGACGTTTTCTACCTTTATAAAACTTATTTGAGTTTTTTCTTTGAAGTGAAGTATTCTCCATCTATAAATTTTATTTTCTATATTCTTGCAAACAGATATTTAAATAAAAACACTAAAAATTTTAATACAATTTCTGAAGTTAAATAAAAACCTCTGATTTTTAAATCAAGTCTTAAATTATTTAGTGTTTTTTTTTTAAATTAATGAATGGTTCTTCATGACTGAAGCTTGTATTGCTACAAACACATACATCCATGTAGCAAATCAAATAATATATTTTCAGTTCTATTTTATAATGTTACTGTCATTTTATGGGAAATTTCATAGACCTGTTCAGTATTTGTTTTTTGGTTTTTTTTGAGACAGAGTTTAGTTTTCAAGTTTGAAAAGTTTCAGTTTAATAAAAATACAACATAAGTAGAGATGTTATTTCAAAATGAATTTTTTGAATAAAAACTTATGTAATATTTATGTATAAATTCAGATGATGCGCTTGAACAAGTCAAGGAAATGCATGTCACAGAGGCACAAGGAGCTTCACCAAGCTCATCAAAAAATGTTCTTCCCAAAGCTACAGTAGTAAGTAAAATGCCACTGAATATTTATTACTATATCCCATAATATGTTAAGTGACACAGAATATTCATTACTATATCCCATAATATGTTAAGTGACACAGAATATTTATTACTATATCCCATAATATGTTAAGTGATACTGAATATTTATTACTATATCCCATAATATGTTAAGTGACAGAATATTTATTACTATATCCCATAATATGTTAAGTGATACTGAATATTTATTACTATATCCCATAATATGTTAAGTGACACTGAATATTTATTACTATATCCCATAATATGTTAAGTGATACTGAATATTTATTACTATATCCCATAATATGTTAAGTGACACAGAATATTTATTACTATATCCCATAATATGTTAAGTGATACTGAATATTTATTACTATATCCCATAATATGTTAAGTGACACAGAATATTCATTACTATATCCCATAATATGTTAAGTGACACAGAATATTTATTACTATATCCCATAATATGTTAAGTGACACTGAATATTTATTACTATATCCCATAATATGTTAAGTGACACTGAATATTTATTACTACAGTTGACTCCACTTAACTGCACATCGGTTAACTGCACACGCCGGATAACTGCACGCACTCACACCGGTCCCGTTTTTTCCCAATGCTTTTCAATGGGAACAAACTTTGGATAACTGCACTTTGCTTAAATGCACACTCCGGATAATAGCACAATAAATTTCTGCCCGTGGCACATTATTCAATAAAATTTTATTCCAGTTAACTGCACATTGTATATTCATGATCAGTTATTGCCAGTCCACTGATGTAGCGCTTCAAATAAGCCGACAATTAAGATGGCAAATGCGACTTTGTAAATGATTGACATGTAAAGGACACCTTAGGTGGTATATACATGTACATCCACGCCCACTAGGGAGCAATAATAGCGTGGGAAAAATCATAGTACAGCATGGGAAACAATGCTCTAAAGCATTCGGGTTTGAATGATTTCAACCAAAAAATGGATGGTTGGAAAGATGGAAAATGTGCAATGGAATTCAATTTAAACGACAACACAGTGATAAACAGGATGCAGATGACTTTGGAGCTCAACACTTTTTCTGTGGGAGATGACCCATCAATGTTTTACAGCAGTATGCGGCATCGCTAGGGTTGGTGTCACCCAGTGCATAGACTCTTAGTGCCACTTCTCATTAATTAACGTGTTCACAAATACAGTAGTCTCCTTCTTATACGGCCACCCCTGCTGCACCGGGAAAGTGGCCTTATAAGATGGGTGGCTGTTCCAGAGGGGTCTAAATTTATTACAAGAAGTACATGTATATGTAATGTACGTAGTAAGAAAGCTACATACTTCAAAACATTATATATCTTCGTCTAAATGAAACATTATCAAAAAAAAAAATTGTTTTGTTATAATAAAAAATTTATTTCAAATGAATATACGTTACTATTTTTTCTTTCTTGGCGTAAGTGTGATATGTGAGCGGGTATTGATGTCATGCACATTGCAAATGGATTCAAAAAGGTCATTTACATCTTGGTACATACATAATTATGTTTCCATTTGCTCCATTTTCCCACTGCTGCTGAATAACCTTCTTATCGTTTATGAATTTGTATTTTCAAATTGTTTCAACATAAACTTGTTTTTTTCGAGTCGGCATTCCCCCCCCCCCCCCCTTCCCTGATCTCTTTGAGTAGCATAACCGACTTTCTTCTAAAATAACGTATCCATTAACGTGATTACATTTTAATGTTTGATCATGATTTATTTAGTTATTGCTGACTGTATGCGATTTAATTATGCAGACAAAACTTGTGTCGAGTGTACGAAATAGTCTTCTTAAAGGAAGCCATAATGTGTGGTCACCTGATTTTTCCCGTCTTTGTCTGGTACCCTGTTGCTTTTTTAAGGTTCTCCGTGTGTGCCAATGTACAAAATCTATTTTTAGCCTGTGCTGACCCTGTTATGATTATAACAATTACGTCTGGTTATAATCATCAAAGAGAAGAACTCGACATAGGCATTAAACCCCAAACTCTATCATAACGTTATTGAGCCCATTTCCTGTAAACATCGACTTTTATAGATAAGGATATACTATAAATCCTTTAGTTGACACTTTTAATGGCGACTTGACACTTGGAGACGTGTATCTATGATAGAGATAATCAAAATTGCTTACCTTACCATAGGCTTACATCAGGATTAGAATTAATTATTGGTTCTGGATACATTTAAAGAAACAAAAGTGGCCGTTCATGAGGTTGACATATTTCATTTTTTGTACTTAAATGCTGGCCGCTGGTCACGTTAGAGGGGTGGTTGCTCTTGAGAGGGTACTTTTGAATACAAACTCGTCGGTACCAAGGGATTCTGGCTATAAGAAGCGGGTGGCCGCTGGTCAGGGGGGCCGTTCAAGAGGTGGACTACTGTAACTCCAAATTTTGCTCCGACCAGCTCTGAATCTCATTCAAATAAGCACCAGAAACTATGCAGACTGCATGGTGGCACCCTGCCTGCTAGTCACATATTGAACTATGATCAGTTATTCGCTTATGAAATCCGACTAAACCGAGCAGTGTGTGCTCTGTAAAATTTGCAATTTTTCACTTTGGTGTCACCCCTCTGAGATGGTGTTGCCCTGTTTGGTCTGCACCCCCCTAGTGATGCCACTGACAGCAGTTTTCAAATAACAAGCTATTAATAGAATTTCTTGAAATTCGCTACAATTCCAGGATCCATTGGTTGAATCAGTGAAGTTGTGTTCGGAGGAAGGAAAACAAGTTTAACATTTAAGTAAAAGTTGAAAGAGTGGATTCTAAACATTGTTTAAAAAATGTATTCTTCACATATATTCGTGCCTTGCTGATTTAAAGCTGTACTGTGCCATACTTCGGTTAAGTGCACACTCCGGTTAACTGCACGGTCTCGTGACGGGCCTGAAGGTGTGCAGTTAACTGGAGTTGACTGTATATTCTATAGTATGTTAAATGCCACTGAATATGTATTACTATATCCCATAATATGTTAAGTGTGATACTTTTTGCAGTGGATACACAATCTTAAAAAGCACTTGAATTTTGTTAGATACTAGAAATATGCTTTAGAATTATTAGTAATCCTTGAAGAGTGATTGCTTTTAGGAAGTAACATATTTCATTGGAAAACAGTAATTTAACAGATAGAAAACAAAAGAAAGCTTTATTCAAATAGTCCAAAACTTTGTCCTCATGGAACTGTTTTTCCATGTTATGACACTTACCCTACATCTTAGGTAAGATTTCCAGGTTTGTAATCCCCTCGTGATGTTAAATGTTTGCTGTGTTAATTGAGCCTATAGGGCACTAGAATCAAATCCTCATGTTTGCTGTGTTAATTGGGTCAATAGGGCACTAGAATCAAATCCTCATGTTTGCTGTGTTAATTGGGCCAATAGGGCACTAGAATCAAATCCTCATGTTTGCTGTGTTAATTGGGCCAATAGGACACTAGAATCTAATCCTCATGATTGCTGTGTTAATTGGGTCAATAGGGCATTATAATCTAGTCCTCATGATGTTCAAGTCTTTGATGTGTTAATTGGGCCAATAGGACACTAGAATCTAATCCTCATGATGTTTAAATGTTTGTTGTGTTTTTTGGGTCAGTAGGGCACAAGAATCTAATCCTCATGATGTTTAAATGGTGCTGTATAAATTGAGCCAAAAGGGCACTAGAATTAAATCCTCATGATGTTTATATATTTGCTGTGTTAATTGGGTCATTATAATATAATGTTCTTTCAAACACACACATAATTTTTTATTAACCTTTAAAATATATAGTGGTTTAGGCATTAAACAGGGTATTTTTTAACCTTTTCCTGCATCCCTTGGTACAAAAGGTTTTTGATGCTTCATCTAATCTACTGGGAAGATTACTATGAAACTATGTTGGCTGACTTTCTTATTAAAAAAAATTGGCTTGCTTAAAATAATCCAAAGGAACTAAAATTTGCTTCTTTATATCTGTTGACTTCATTAAAAATCGGCAAACTTAAAATAATCTAAACTCAGTTTCCAGGGTTGGCTTGCTTTGTAATAAAATGACCTTTGTATTTGATATTCTGTCAGTAAGTTTTAGCAAGGTGTTTATTGCTCACTTCAAGTTTTATTTATTCAGCATCCTGGCTTCTATTTGTTTGCCATATGTAATCATAATTGACATTGACAGGTTAAATAGTATACACAATAATAACTTGGTTAATAATACTTTTGTAGCTCATGCAAGTGAAAAGATTATTTTTATGCACCCTCAGTGAAAGTGTTTTAAAATAATGACTTTTATTTGCAAGATACCATTGTATAGGTACCTGGATATAATCCTGGTCATTTTGACCTTATAACTTAACGTGTGAATAGCAGTTGCCTTCAAGCAATTGCGTGATATTCTTTTGTGTGTTACGTGTGTGTGATATTTATTTTTAACATAGGTTTAACAATTTTTCAGTCATATCACCAGGATGTCTGCAGTTTATAGTGATGTCTAGCACTGTGGCATCATGCTGCAGACATGTAGCATGATATCCCACCTAGTTACATTATACTGACACCAGGCCAACCAGTCCTAACACTAACCTCTTAATGCTTTGTACCAAGCAATGCAGCTGTTAGTACCATTTTTGTAAGTCTTTGGTATGACGTGACTGGGGATCGAACCCATGACCTCCCACATTTTGTGATTTTGCTATGTGACATAAGTGATACACACTACAGTAAGGTTGCATATACCAGCTGGCATCTGCTACATAATTGGAGTTCAAGGATAATATTGTTTTCTTTAATAAATTTTGCATGATGAAAAAGAATGAATAAATGATAGCAGTGCAAGGTTAGTTTCTTTCATTTTATTTTTAAATAAGTGATTGTTTACCTATTTTATTGTATTGTGCAGGGGGTGGGTGGGAGGGAACAAATCCAACACAAAGTTATTTCCTTTCTTATTTGTATGGAATAATGGAGGAAACATTATTGATGATATTGACTAGTAATGACAAGCTTTCAGTTTATATGCATACACACTCAGACATCCAAACTAAAAATTATGTGACATATGATACATGTCAATTTGGAATATAAGATGAAGCTAAGATTTTCTGAAAAAAAGTATGATCTTATAGGTCAGCAGATATGGTATGTATGAACCAGGTTTTGCCTTTACAATATTCTTTCATTCTCTCTCTCTCTCTCTCTCTCTCTCTCTCTCTCTCTCTCTCTCTCTCTCTCTCTCTCTCTCCCTCTCTCTCTCTCTCTCTCTCTCTCTCTCTCTCTCTCTCTCTCTCTCTCTCTCTCTCTTAATCATTGCTTTCTTTTAAGTCACAACTACAAATTATATATTGTTAGCTAACCTTGGCAAGAATGGGTCTGTACTATGGCATTACATCCAATGCATTATTCTTTGATCATCAATTCTTTTTTTACCACATAAGAAGCTATTTTTGATTCATATTTCATTGTCTTGAAGCAATATAATTATATACCTTACATCTGATTGACTTGACTTAGCCTGTTACCACTCTTGAAGCCATATTTCAGAATTTCATTAAATATAGAATTTTGGTTTACATGATCCAGATCTTCCATGACTTTAGCAAGCATCTGATTGGCTGAATTTATTGCCACTCTAGAGACTATGGCTCCAATTTTTATCAGACTTTTTAAATACTGTATTCAAGTAATGTTTTGTATGCTAAAAAGTAATTATTAATTTCAAATTATGAAACATTATAGATTAAATAGAATTAATTATTATTTTGGGGTACCAGATCATGTATGAAAAGTAAAGAGATGTACCAGAACAAGGTCCGCTGAACACACGATTCATTACAACCTAAAGGTAGTAACAAAAAAAATAAACATAATTTTTTTTTCTCATTCCTCTCATAGTTTAAGAAATGAATTTCAATTTAAAAAAAGTTTTAAAAAGACGTTTTTTTCTGACAGGGACATAGAGATGGCTGCAATGATAATTTCTCAATCATGCGACCGAGAAATCTAGTTGTTTTGCTAACCTTACTGTTTTTATTTCAGTCTGGTCATGTAAGTCATGGTGTCCATCCACTAAGAACTACTTTTAATAAGAACTTGCTCGATGAATCAGTACGAAACTTTAATAATAGAGATGTTTTTCTTCTGGACAGGATATTTATGTAAATAAAAAGATAGAAAAAAGTTAGTTTTCATAATGTTAGGGTACATTTATAATTTGCTTGGGACTCTTGTTTGCTTTTATTGTTCGTATACTTTTACTGCATGGTTTGAACAAAATTATTGAATCTTGATCTTTAAATCTGCTTGTCATTGACTTATACTTTCATTAATTTTTACATTATACCAGAAAATGATAAAGGATCCTTCCACATCAGTAGACAGATCTGTACCTTCTTCACAAAAGAAAACTGAAGTTAAAGAACCAGTCTCTCCAGACATAACAGAGGTTGATAGATCAGGAGGAGGTAAATCTTGATAAGATCCATGTATAAAGTTTTTTTTCAGTTGTTTAGATATGTCCCCACCAATTAATGATGTGTTTCAACAGTTGTCTTAACACACTCAGGTCACAATAACTTGCTTTTTAAAGTGAACATGGTTATAACCAATCAACCCAGGCATTTTATACTACTCCCAGTTATTTTATACTACTGCTAGTTATTTTATACTACTGCCAGTTATTTTATATTACTGCCACTTATTTTTTATTACTGCCAGTTATATTACTGCCACTTATTTTATATTACTGTCACTTATTTTATATTACTGCCACTTATTTTATACTACTGCCACTTATTTTATATTACTGCCACTTATGTTATATTACTGCCATTTATATTACTGCCACTTATTTTATACTACTGCCATTTATTTTATATTACTGCCAGTTATTTTATACTACTGCCAGTTATTTTATACTACTGCCAGTTATTTTATATTACTGCCACTTATTTTATATTACTGCCACTTATTTTATACTACTGCCACTTATTTTATATTACAGCTACTTATTTTATACTACTGCCACTTATTTTATATTACTGCCACTTATTTTATACTACTGCCAGTTAGTTTATACTTCTGCCAGTTATTTTATATTACTGCCACTTATTTTATACTACTGCCAGTTATTTTATGTTACTGCTACTTATTTTATACTACTGCCAGTTATTTTATATTACTGCCACTTATTTTATACTACTGCCACTTATTTTATACTACTGCCACTTATTTTATATAACTGCCATTTATATTACTGCCACGTATTTTATACTGCTGCCATTTATTTTATATTACTGCCAGTTTTTTTATACTACTGCCAGTTATTTTATACTACTGCCAGTTATTTTATATTACTGCCACTTATTTTATATTACTGCCACTTATTTTATACTACTGCCACTTATTTTATATTACTGCTACTTATTTTATACTACTGCCACTTATTTTATATTACTGCCAGTTATTTTATACTACTGCCACTTATTTTATATTACTGCCACTTATTTTATACTACTGCCAGTTAGTTTATACTACTGCCAGTTATTTTATATTACTGCCACTTATTTTATACTACTGCCAGTTATTTTATATTACTGCCACTTATTTTATACTACTGCCAGTTATTTTATATTACTGCCACTTATTTTATATTACTGCCACTTATTTTATATTACTGCCATTTATATTACTGCCACTTATTTTATACTACTGCCATTTATTTTATATTACTGCCAGTTATTTTATACTACTGCCAGTTATTTTATACTACTGCCATTTATTTTATATTACTGCCACTTATTTTAAATTACTGCCACTTATTTTATATTACTGCCACTTATTTTATACTACTGCCAGTTATTTTATACTACTGTCAGTTATTTTATACTACTGCCACTTTTTTATACTACTGCCAGTTATTTTTTATTACTGCCACTTATTTTATACTACTGCCACTTATTTTATATTACTGCCACTTATTGTATACTACTGCCACTTATTTTATATTACTGCCAGTTATTTTATACTACTGCCAGTTATTTTATATTACTATTATTTTATTTATATTTTATACTACTGCCAGTTTAGGATAAATTAGTGATCCTTGGTAGACTTTGTAACACACTAGAGGATTTGTTGCGTATCGGGAAATCTATCTTTATGATCAAGATCAGTCATCAGGATTTGAGGTGTTTTGCCCTATGACTCTAAAACTGTTAGAAAAAATGGATACAAATCAATACAATTATTTATCCATACTAGAAAATGTGCTCTGAGTTGGTTTTTAATTTTCTGGGTTAAGGTTTGGATCATAGTATTGACATTTAATCTGTACATTCTGTAATTCTGAAACTCAGACATAAAACTTATGACACATACGTATTACTACCAGAAAAAATAGTGGGAGAAATAGGTAAAACACTTAGAAATCTTTCCACCAATTCTCAAGATTTGTTCTAAAGTCTGCATTTTTTTTAGACACTGTGCCTCTGAAAGCCGTTTTGCCAGAGAAAGAACAGTAAGTTGTGTAATTGTTTCAAGTACATTTAATTTACCATAATTATTACTTGTGTATTTTACACATCAAGCAATAAAATACAAATTATGAATTAAATATCTTCTTCATAAAAGCAATAACATTTTTGTACATCTAACAGCATCATAATCTTCAGTTTCCCAATAATAATAATAATAATGATAATAATAATAATAATATTAAAAATAATAATAATAGTAATATTACAAAAATAATAATAGTAATATTATAAATAATAATAATTTTTAAAAAATAATAATAATAGTAATAGTAATATTAAAAATAATAATAGTTAACAATTTCTTTCCCACTCTACAACTTCATAGCTGTTTGAGATAATCGGATACAGTTGGGTATATTTTTATGTCATCATTAGCAGGAATATTTTGTACCATATTGGAGTAATGTCTTCAAATGTCATTGCGTTGTATGTTGAATTTTTCCATTACACTTTCTGCTCTAATTTTAGAGTCATTCTAGATGAAAGGTTGAAATTTGGTAAAAATATGTATCATTACTGAAAGGTATATTGCCTTGTTTCGATGGGGAGGGGGGCAGATCATCAAAGTTATTTATTTTTAGGTTTCGGACAAATTCTCATCTGCCTAACTTAAGAGTTGTTTAAGATTAGTGCATGAAACTTGATACACATAGAAAGGTCCACTGGAAGATGTATTGCATTGCATGTTTGTGGTCTTATCTACCAGGACAAGATCACAGGTAAGTATTATTAGGTTTCATTGTTTCATATTTATATATTTTGTTACAGGGATGAACAGATTTTTCAATTTAATGCTGTTTTCTGTATCACATAAATTTTTTTCAATGCCAAGGTCAGTGATTCAGTTTTCTTTCTTTTAAACTTCTTCAATTATCCTCAAATGAATGTTGAGAAATGGCAATACAACTCAGTTTCTTTTTGTACTTTTTGTATCTGTCCAATAACTATTCAGCTATGTCTTAAATATTATGGTCAATTTCACTCAGTTTAATTGAATTGCTTGTTTTCTTTGTCAAAAAAGCTTTGTCATTTTGTAATAGGTCACACATGGCCCTGAATAAGATTGGCTAGCAGCCTGTTGGAATTTCTTATAAAGAAAAATTGATTTAGTGGTAGATAGGTGAAGTTTAGGCATTTGCATCGTCTTTAAATTGATTCATGCTAAGTCTGAGGTCTTCTGCATTGGTAGTTCTTGTTCTGGGCATAATTTCAAGTGCAGTGTTGGTGTGGAAATGTTTTCAGAATGCACTATTGCCATACTAAGGTATAAACACATTTTAGTAAAGATGCCAGATTCATATTACTTCTGCTGGCAATGATGTTGGCAGCATATTAGTCATTAACTTGCAATAATATATGTGTGTGTGTGTGTGTGTGTGTGTGTGTGTGTGTGTGTTCAATAACTTAAGAATTCATTACAACTTTTTTGTATTTGAGCAGGCATACGAACACAGAGTTTAAGTACAGCAGTGAAAAACAGTATGGCATTCTAGTATGTGATGTTAAAGAAGAAGATGCCAGGAGCTTGGAGGGACACATTAAGTCATTTGGCTTCACAGTGAAATTTGTGTATCCTTGTAAAGTAGGAGAAGCTTTGGTAATCTGCACAAACTCTAAAGGTATTCTACAAATAGTGTTATTCTGTATAACAATGATAATATTGTGGTAGAAAAGGTGTCTTTAAAAATGCCATGTTCAAAGACAGTAAATGAAATAGTTAATAAATTGTATAAAAACTTATTACTTTCTGTGTGAAATGTTTTTTTTTTTCATGAAGAGTTGATCATGTTATGATTGTTGTTTGGGCTGTATATGCTAACAGTTATTATCCTTATGGGGATGAAAATCTGTAAGTAAAATTATGACACATATCAATTTTGTCACTTGGAAAGAGAATTTTAAGGTGTCTAACCCAACAGCTGAAGATATATTTTCTATTAACAGTTTATGATTTCCTGTATCATCTGTCATCAGTTGAATGTTAACAAGTTATATTCTTGAGCTATTGCAATTATGTATATATAAAAAAGATGCATTCTAAAAAACAGACAATTACTAATTTTTAAATTTCTACTCACCTGAACTATTATTCAACCAGCTATTATAGAAATAAAAAAGTTAACAATGTTTATGACTTAAAATCAATTGTGTAAAATTGTTTTCATGACTAATTATCTATTTTTACACTTGTTTTAAGTTAAATTACAAACTGAGACATGTCTTCTGGTTTATTACTATGCAGAGTGGGGGCAAAACAGATTTAAATTTGAATTAAAAATTAAAATTAAATTAAATTTGAAATTTCTGTAAATCAGATGATAAACATATTCTGGTAGAAACTATAAACTTCCAGTGAACAAGGTAATATACAGAAAGTCTTGTTCATTAAAGAGGAGAACTGGTAAATTCTGTAATAGCATATTCCTGATAACGTCAGTGATTGCAAAGTTCACTTGACTGTTCAAAACTTATACTTACAGTTTAAAATGGGCAAAGCTCTGGTTGCTATGAGCTTCCTTCTCATGTTTCTTTTATTTTTGTTCCATTGTTGGATGTGTTCGATAAATGAGCAATACTAATTAGACACATTAGCGAATTTTGCATTTTATTATTTGAACTTGTTAACATTAGAAGCTATTATTTCCTGTCTGATTTCGATCATACTTGGAATATAGGTTTATATGATCAAGATCTTATGAATTAAGGAATGAGTATTCATGAGATAATCTTGTCTCTGATCTGTTTAGATTGTTGCCACTCTTGAGACACTATATTTGAGTATTCATGAGATAGTCTTGTCTCTGATCTGTTTAGATTGTTGCCACTCTTGAGACACTATATTTGAGTATTCATGAGATAATCTTGTCTCTGATCTGTTTAGATTGTTGCCACTCTTGAGACAATATATTTGATCCAATTTAAATTAAATCTAAAATGATAAATATACTTAAATTATCAAGATCTCAGTTTTGTTAATAATAATAATAATAATAATAATAATAATAATAATGATCATAATAATAATAATAATAATAATAATAATAATAATAATGATCATAATAATAATAATAATAATAATGATAATAATATAATTGTTATAATAATAATAATAATAGTAACAATATAAAAAATAATATAATAATAATATATAATATAATATTCTAATAATAATGATAATATAATGAAATAATAAAAATAATAAAAATCATAATAGTAATATAATATATTATTATAATACTAGCAATACTAATATTATACTAATATAATAATAATAATGAAATAATAATAATATAATATATTCTAATAATAATAATAATAATAATAATAACAATAATGCATTATTTATAGAGGGTGACTCATTAGTCAAGGAGTTTTCTCCCTTGAGGCCCTCTTATGAAGAGTATAACAATGCACATTATATGAAGATAACAATAATTGCTGTTTATTTTAACATATTTAGTATTAAAATACTATATTCCATATATATTATTGGCATGATTTTGCATCTGATTAGCTGTGCCACTCTAGATCTAGAGACTATTATTTTTCATTTCATTTTATAACAATTGGGGAAATTATAGGTTTATATTATCGATACCTTTGATGAGTTTGATTAGGAGTCTGAGATATGATGTATGCCTTTACCATTTATTTAGAGTTAGGGCGGTAAGTTTCCAGTACTAGACAACCATACTTGATATATGATGTATGCCTTTACCATTTATTTAGGGTTAGGGCGGTAAGTTTCCAGTACTAGACAACCATACTTGATATATGATGTATGCCTTTACCATTTATTTAGAGTTAGGGCGGTAAGTTTCCAGTACTAGACAACCATACTTGATATATGATGTATGCCCTTACCATTTATTTAGAGTTAGGGCGGTAAGTTTCCAGTACTAGACAACCATACTTGATATATGATGTATGCCTTTACCATTTATTTAGAGTTAGGGCGGTAAGTTTCCAGTACTAGACAACCATACTTGATATATGATGTATGCCTTTACCATTTATTTAGGGTTAGGGCGGTAAGTTTCCAGTACTAGACAACCATACTTGATATATGATGTATGCCTTTACCATTTATTTAGAGTTAGGGCGGTAAGTTTCCAGTACTAGACAACCATACTTGATATATGATGTATGCCTTTACCATTTATTTAGGGTTAGGGCGGTAAGTTTCCAGTACTAGACAATCATACTTGATATATGATGTATGCCTTTACAATTTATTTAGGGTTAGGGCGGTAAGTTTCCAGTACTAGACAACCATACTTGATATATGATGTATGCCTTTACCATTTATTTAGGGTTAGGGCGGTAAGTTTCCAGTACTAGACAACCATACTTGATATATGATGTATGCCTTTACCATTTATTTAGGGTTAGGGCGGTAAGTTTCCAGTACTAGACAACCATACTTGATATATGATGTATGCCTTTACCATTTATTTAGGGTTAGGGCGGTAAGTTTCCAGTACTAGACAACCATACTTGATATATGATGTATGCCTTTAACATTTATTTAGGGTTAGGGCGGTAAGTTTCCAGTACTAGACAACCATACTTGATATATGATGTATGCCTTTACCATTTATTTAGGGTTAGGGTGGTAAGTTTCCAGTACTAGACAACCATACTTGATATATGATGTATGCCTTTACCATTTATTTAGGGTTAGGGCGGTAAGTTTCCAGTACTAGACAACCATACTTGATATATGATGTATGACTTTACCATTTATTTAGGGTTAGGGTGGTAAGTTTCCAGTACTAGACAACCATACTTGATATATGATGTATGCCTTTACCATTTATTTAAGGTTAGGGCAGTTAAGTTTCCAGTACTAGACAACCATACTTGATATATGATGTATACCTTTACCATTTATTTAGGGTTAGGGTGGTAAGTTTCCAGTACTAGACAATCATACTTGATATATGATGTATGCCTTTACCATTTATTTAGGGTTAGGGCGGTAAGTTTCCAGTACTAGACAACCATACTTGATATATGATGTATGCCTTTACCATTTATTTAGGGTTAGGGCGGTAAGTTTCCAGTACTAGACAACCATACTTGATATATGATGTATGCCTTTACCATTTATTTAGGGTTAGGGCGGTAAGTTTCCAGTACTAGACAACCAAGCTTGATATATGATGTATGCCTTTACCATTTATTTAGGGTTAGGGCGGTAAGTTTCCAGTACTAGACAACCATACTTGATATATGATGTATGCCTTTACCATTTATTTAGGGTTAGGGCGGTAAGTTTCCAGTACTAGACAATCATACTTGATATATGATGTATGCCTTTACCATTTATTTAGGGTTAGGGCAGTTAAGTTTCCAGTACTAGACAATCATACTTGATATATGATGTATGCCTCTTCCATTTATTTAGGGTTAGGGCGGTAAGTTTCCAGTACCAGACAACCATACTTGCAACAGAATATTTCAGCATGCTTCTTCATCATGTTTACAGCACTGCTGTAGTAATCCTATGTGTGTTTGTGTGTGTGTGTGTGCGATTTGGAGTGACAGTTTATAGTGACATCTAGCACTAGGACATTCATGGCGCAGACCTATAACAGCATGTCCCACCTGATCAAATTATCCTGACACCACACTGACCAGTTTTAACACTAACTTTATAATGCTAAGTGCCTAACGAGGCAGCCATTAGTACCTTTTTTTAAAAGTCTTTAGTATGACTTGACCAAGGCTCAAATTCGTGACCTCCCGCCATCCGAGTGGACAATCCACTTAGGCCACAGTTGTGGTGATTAAAAGGTGGATGTGTAATAAATACAAAACTATATAGAGTTTTGTTCTGAGTGGGGGGAAAAACCTCCTTTGATACAGCATAGGACATTCCTATCCAACTCATTCTTTCTGCCCACTCAAAAAATAACACATATGTAATATTGTCTGTGTATTATCAGTTAAAGTAAAAGCAACTTTTTAGCAGAATGACTTCTCTTACAAAATACATACTGCCATGGTAATATGTAATATATGGGAGGTAATTTGGTTATATTTAGCATTTATTTTGAAATATTTGTCCTGTCTTAGAGAATACATACCAGTTTGCAATATTTGACCATACTCATTTCACAGTGATTTGATGGCATGGCTGTACAAAAATACATGGTGCATGGGGTGATTATTACTTTCAAACAATGGCTCTTTGAGTTTGCATTGTGGCAACATGGAGAGGTTTTTCCCTCCTCCTCCTCCTCCACAGTCTCCCCATATCCTCAATGTGTGGAGAATGAAAATTGCATGAGCTGTACTGTATTGAGAATCGTATATGCCTTGCTGTTTGCAGCATTGTTCAAAACTCAGGAAATATTCAACCCTAGTGATGAGTAACCAGTTTCTTATAATAAACTCTGTTATGACATTGTTAATTCACACAATGAAAATGTTAATAGTGGTGTTTGTAATTAGTTATGAATCTGGAAATAAATTTAATAAAATAAATAAAACATACAAATGTGATTACTTTCAGATAAAAATACCCTTCTGAAAAAACTAGAGCAGCAGTACAAGGTCCAAAGTGTTGGTCCACAGGTAAGTTACTGAATTTGACTGTACAAGGTCCAAAGTATTAGTCCACAGGTAAGTTACTGAATTTGACTGTACAAGGTCCAAAGTATTGGTCCACAGGTAAGTTACTGAATTTGACTGTACAAGGTCCAAAGTATTAGTCCACAGGTAAGCTACTGAATTTGACTGTACAAGGTCCAAAGTGTTGGACCACAGGTAAGTTGCTGAATTTGACTATACAAGGTCCAAAGTATTAGTCCACAGGTAAGTTACTGAATTTGACTGTACAAGGTCCAAAGTGTTGGTCCACAGGTAAGCTATTGAATTTGACTGTACAAGGTCCAAAGTATTAGTCCACAGGTAAGTTACTGAATTTGACTGTACAAGGTCCAAAGTGTTGGTCCACAGGTAAGTTGCTGAATTTGACTGTACAAGGTCCAAAGTGTTGGACCACAGGTAAGTTACTGAATTTGACTGTACAAGGTCCAAAGTATTAGTCCACAGGTAAGTTACTGAATTTGACTGTACAAGGTCCAAATTGTTGGTTCACAGGTAAGTTACTGAATATGACTGTACAAGGTCCAAAGTATTAGTCCACAGGTAAGTTACTGAATTTGACTGTACAAGGTCCAAAGTATTAGTCCACAGGTAAGTTACTGAATTTGACTGTACAAGGTCCAAAGTGTTGGTCCACAGGTAAGTTGCTGAATTTGACTGTAGAAGGTCCAAAGTGTTGGTCCACAGGTAAGTTGCTGAATTTGATTGTACAAGGTCCAAAGTGTTGGTCCACAGGTAAGTTACTGAATTTGACCATTCTTACTATCGATTGTTTGATTCATCAGTCTTTTAGTGTTGCATTGGTTGCATTGGTATTACTGGCAATTGTAGTAGTGTTAGATCGGGAGTTTTGCCTCTTTTGTTCTTCTTTTTGCCCACTGATATTTGCCATAGACTCCATCCACCAGGACTTTGCAAGCAAGATGTATGCTACACACAATTGATGGCTCGTTAGCATCAATAATCCACAAAGCTACGTTTGTATTACTTGCAATTGTGGTTTTATTTCATAATGAATATTCATGCTTTTGTTCAGTTATTGTGCTTTTTGTTCATATGTGCATCAGACCAAACTTTTGTACAATGACCATTTTAAATGGAATGTATTCTGCTCCATTGAATAAAAAATACCAGTATATTACTTCTTTAAAAATTGCAACACCAGTCCATTTTGTGTCGGAGCAATCTTTTGGTTTTAAACAAATTTAAATGTCTTGTGAATCATTGTCTAATCATGACATCCATGTACAAAATTTTCATCAAGTTTAGGCTGGTATAGATGACCTAGGTTTAAAACTTCTACAGTTAGTTTAGAGAACACATTTTGAAGTAATTAAAAATGAGCTTAATTATTCAAAATAAAATTGATAACAATTTAAAGTTGGTATATATTCTATACTGAATATTAAGACAGAGTTACGTGTCTTTTCTGGAAGTTCAGATGCTTTCTTTCACATTTGTGGGTGGGTGTGATGATAGTAAAAAGCAGAAGCTATATTACCCTATAAAAATGAGCTTAATTATTTGCAACAAAATTAAAAACAATTGAAATTTGATTTATATTTTTTACCCGAAAAAAAAGAGCTTTTATTCTGACAGAAAGCAACATCACACATCAATGACATAGCTTTGTCAAGCTACAATATAGACTTTTGGGTAGGTAATAATACAATCATACCCAAATACTTACAATACATACTAGGTAATAATACAATCATACCCAAATATTTACAATACATACTAGGTAATAATACAATCATACCCAAATACTTACAATACATACTAGGTAATAATACAATCATACCCAAATACTTACATTACATACTAGATAATAATACAATCATACCCAAATACTTACAATACATACTAGGTGATAATACAATCATATCCAAATATTTACAATACATACTAGGTAATAATACAATCATACCCAAATACTTACAATACATACTAGGTCATAAAACAATCATATTCAAATATTTACAAAACATAGTAGGTAATAATACAATCATACCCAAATACTTACAATACATACTAGGTCATAATACAATCATACCCAAATACTTATAATACATACTAGGTCATAATACAATCATATTCCAATATTTACAATACATACTAGGTAATAATACAATCATACCCAAATACTTACAATACATACTAGGTAATAATACAATCATACCCAAATATTTACAATACATACTAGGTCATAATACAATCATACCCAAATACTTACAATACATACTAGGTGATAATACAATCATACCCAAATACTTACAATACATACTAGGTCATAATACAATCATATTCAAATATTTACAAAACATAGTAGGTAATAATACAATCATACAAAATACTTATAATACATACTAGGTAATAATACAATTATACCCAAATACTTATAATACATATTAGATAATAATACAATCATACCCAAATACTTACAATACATACTAGGTAATAATACAATCATACCCAAATATTTACAATACATACTAGGTAATAATACAATCATACCCAAATACTTACATTACATACTAGATAATAATACAATCATACCCAAATACTTACAATACATACTAGGTGATAATACAATCATATCCAAATATTTGCAAAACATACTAGGTAATAATTCAATCATATAAAATACTTATAATACATACTAGATAATAATACAATCATACCCAAATACTTACAATACATACTAGGTGATAATACAATCATATCCAAATATTTACAAAACATACTAGGTAATAATACAATCATACAAAATACTTATAATACATACTAGGTAATAATACAATCATACCCAAATACTTACAATACATACTAGGTGATAATACAATCATATCCAAATATTTACAAAACATAGTAGGTAATAATACAATCATACAAAATACTTATAATACATACTAGGTGATAATACAATCATATCCAAATACTTACAATACATAGTAGGTAATAATACAATCATACCCAAATACTTATAATACATACTAGGTAATAATACAATCATACCCAAATACTTACAATACATACTAGGTAATAATACAATCATACCCAAATACTTACATTACATACTAGGTAATAATACAATCATACCCAAATACTTACAATACATACTAGATGATAATACAATCATACCCAAATACTTACAATACATAGTAGGTAATAATACAATCATACCCAAATACTTATAATACATACTAGGTGATAATACAATCATACCCAAATACTTACAATACATAGTAGGTAATAATACAATCATACCCAAATACTTATGATACATACTAGGTAATAATACATTTATACCCAAATACTTATAATACATACTAGGTGATAATACAATCATACCCAAATACTTCCAATACATAGTAGGTAATAATACAATCATACCCAAATACTTACAATACATACTAGGTGATAATACAATCATACCCAAATACTTACATTACATAGTAGGTAATAATACAATCATACCCAAATACTTATGATACATACTAGGTAATAATACAATCATACCCAAATACTTATAATACATACTAGGTGATAATACAATCATACCCAAATACTTACAATACATAGTAGGTAATAATACAATCATACCCAAATACTTATAATACATACTAGGTAATAATACAATCATACCCAAATACTTACAATACATACTAGGTGATAATACAATCATACCCAAATATTTACAATACATAGTAGGTAATAATACAATCATACCCAAATACTTACAATACATAGTAGGTAATAATACAATCATACCCAAATGCTTATAATACATACTAGGTAATAATACAATCATACCCGAATATTTACAATACATAGTAGGTAATAATACAATCATACCCAAATACTTATAATACATACTAGGTAATAATACAATCATACCCAAATACTTACGATACATATTAGGTAATAATACAATCATGCCCAAATACTTATAATACATACTAGCTAATAATACAATCATACCCAAATACTTACAATACATATTACGTAATAATACAATCATGCCCAAATACTTATAATACATACTAGGTAATAATACAATCATACTCAAATACTTACATTACATACTAGGTAAAAATACAATCATACCCAAATACTTATAATACATACTAGGTGATAATACAATCATATCCAAATACTTACAATACATAGTAGGTAATAATACAATCATACCCAAATACTTACAATACATACTAGCTAATAATACAATCATACCCAAATACTTACAATACATACTAGGTAATAATACAATCATACCCAAATACTTACATTACATACTAGGTAATAATACAATCATACCCAAATACTTATAATACATACTAGGTAATAATACAATCATACCCAAATACTTATAATACATACTAGGTAATAATACAATCATACCCAAATACTTACATTACATACTAGGTAATAATACAAGCATACCCAAATACTTACAATACATACTAGGTAATAATATAATCATACCCAAATACTTACATTACATACTAGGTAATAATACAATCATACCCAAATACTTATAATACATACTAGGTAATAATACAATCATACCCAAATACTTATAATACATACTAGGTAATAAAACAATCATACCCAAATACTTACATTACATACTAGGTAATAATACAAGCATACCCAAATACTTACATTACATACTAGGTAATAATACAATCATACCCAAATACTTATAATACATACTAGGTAATAATACAATCATACCCAAATATTTACAATACATACTAGGTAATAATACAATCATACCCAAATACTTACATTACATACTAGATAATAATACAATCATACCCAAAAACTTACAATACATACTAGGTGATAATACAATCATATCCAAATATTTACAAAACATAGTAGGTAATAATACAATCATACAAAATAGTTATAATACATACTAGTTGATAATACAATCATACCCAAATACTTACATTACATACTAGGTAATAATACAATCATACCCAAATACTTATAATACATACTAGGTAATAATACAATCATACCCAAATACTTACATTACATACTAGGTAATAATACAATCATACCCAAATACTTACATTACATACTAGGTAATAATACAATCATACCCAAATACTTACATTACATACTAGATAATAATACAATCATACCCAAATACTTACAATACATACTAGGTGATAATACAATCATATCCAAATATTTACAAAACATAGTAGGTAATAATACAATCATACAAAATACTTATAATACATACTAGGTAATAATACAATCATACCCAAATACTTACAATACATACTAGGTGATAATACAATCATATCCAAATATTTACAATACATACTAGGTGATAATACAATCATACCCAAATACTTACATTACATACTAGGTAATAATACAAGCATACCCAAATACATTACATACTAGGTCATAATACAATCATACCCAAATACTTATAATACATACTAGGTAATAATACAATCATACCCAAATACTTACATAACATACTAGGTAATAATACAATCATACCCAAATACTTATAATACATACTAGGTAATAATACAATCATACCCAAATACTTACATTACATACTAGTTAATAATACAATCATACCCAAATACTTACATTACATACTAGGTAATAATACAATCATACCCAAATACTTACATTACATACTAGATAATAATACAATCATACCCAAATACTTACAATACATACTAGGTGATAATACAATCATATCCAAATATTTACAAAACATAGTAGGTAATAATACAATCATACAAAATACTTATAATACATACTAGGTAATAATACAATCATACCCAAATACTTACAATACATAATAGGTGATAATACAATCATATCCAAATATTTACAATACATACTAGGTGATAATACAATCATACCCAAATACTTACATTACATACTAGGTAATAATACAAGCATACCCAAATACATTACTTACTAGGTAATAATACAATCATATCCAAATACTTACAATACATAGTAGGTAATAATACAATCATACCCAAATACTTATAATACATACTAGGTAATAATACAATCATACCCAAATACTTATATTACATAGTAGGTAATAATACAATCATACCCAAATACTTACAATACATACTAGCTAATAATACAATCATACCCAAATACTTACAATACATACTAGGTAATAATACAATCATAGCCAAATACTTACAATACATAGTAGGTAATAATACAATCATACCCAAATACTTACATTACATACTAGATAATAATACAATCATACCCAAATACTTACAATACATAGTAGGTAATAATACAATCATACCCAAATACTTACAATACATACTAGGTGATAATACAATCATATCCAAATACTTACAATACATAGTAGGTAATAATACAATCATACCCAAATACTTACATTACATACTAGATAATAATACAATCATACCCAAATACTTACAATACATACTAGGTGATAATACAATCATATCCAAATACTTACAATACATAGTAGGTAATAATACAATCATACCCAAATACTTATAATACATACTAGGTAATAATACAATCATACCCAAATACTTACAATACATACTAGGTAATAATACAATCATACCCAAATACTTACATTACATACTAGGTAATAATACAATCATACCCAAATACTTACAATACATACTAGATGATAATACAATCATACCAAATACTTACAATACATAGTAGGTAATAATACAATCATACCCAAATACTTATAATACATACTAGGTGATAATATAATCATACCCAAATATTTACAATACATAGTAGGTAATAATACAATCATACCCAAATACTTACAATACATAGTAGGTAATAATACAATCATACCCAAATACTTATAATACATACTAGGTAATAATACAATCATACCCAAATATTTACAATACATAGTAGGTAATAATACAATCATACCCAAATACTTATAATACATACTAGGTAATAATACAATCATACCCAAATACTTATGATACATATTAGGTAATAATACAATCATGCCCAAATACTTATAATACATACTAGCTAATAATACAATCATACCCAAATACTTACAATACATATTAGGTAATAATACAATCATGCCCAAATACTTATAATACATACTAGGTAATAATACAATCATACCCAAATACTTACAATACATAGTAGGTAATAATACAATCATACCCAAATACTTATAATATATACTAGGTAATAATACAATCATACCCAAATATTTACAATACATAGTAGGTAATAATACAATCATACCCAAAAACTTATAATACATACTAGGTAATAATACAATCATACCCAAATACTTACGATACATATTAGGTGATAATACAATCATGCCCAAATACTTACGATACATATTAGGTGATAATACAATCATGCCCAAATACTTATAATACATACTAGCTAATAATACAATCATGCCCAAATACTTACAATACATATTAGGTAATAATACAATCATGCCCAAATACTTATAATACATACTAGGTAATAATACAATCATACCCAAATACTTACATTACATACTAGGTAAAAATACAATCATACCCAAATACTTATAATACATACTAGGTGATAATACAATCATATCCAAATACTTACAATACATATTAGGTAATAATACAATCATACCCAAATACTTACAATACATACTAGGTAATAATACAATCATACCCAAATACTTACAATACATACTAGCTAATGATACAATCATACCCAAATACTTATAATACATACTAGGTAATGATACAATCATACCCAAATACTTACAATACATACTAGCTAATAATACAATCATACCCAAATACTTACAATACATACTAGGTAATAATACAATCATACCCAAATACTTACATTACATACTAGGTAAAAATACAATCATACCCAAATACTTACAATACATACTAGGTAATAATACAATCATACCCAAATACTTACAATACATACTAGCTAATAATTCAATCATACCCAAATACTTACAATACATTCTAGGTAATAATACAATCATACCCAAATACTTACATTACATACTAGGTAATAATACAATCATACCCAAATACTTACAATACATACTAGGTAATAATACAATCATACCCAAATACTTATAATACATACTAGGTAATAATACAATCATACCCAAATACTTACATTACATACTAGGTAATAATACAAGCATACCCAAATACTTACAATACATACTAGGTAATAATATAATCATACCCAAATACTTACATTACATACTAGGTAATAATACAATCATACCCAAATACTTATAATACATAGTAGGTAATAATACAATCATACCCAAATACTTATACTACATACTAGGTAATAATACAATCATACCCAAATACTTACATTACATACTAGGTAATAATACAAGCATACCCAAATACTTACATTACATACTAGGTAATAATACAATCATACCCAAATACTTACATTACATACTAGGTAATAATACAATCATACCCAAATACTTACAATACATACTAGGTAATAATATAATCATACCCAAATACTTACATTACATACTAGGTAATAATACAATCATACCCAATACTTACAATACATACTAGGTAATAATATAATCATACCCAAATACTTACATTACATACTAGGTAATAATATAATCATACCCAAATACTTACAATACATACTAGGTAATAATATAATCATACCCAAATACTTACAATACATACTAGGTAATAATACAATCATACCCAAATACTTACAATACATACTAGCTAATAATACAATCATACCCAAATACTTACAATACATACTAGCTAATAATACAATCATACCCAAATACTTACAATACATACTAGCTAATAATACAATCATACCCAAATACTTACAATACATACTAGCTAATAATACAATCACACCCAAATACTTATAATACATACTAGGTAATAATACAATCATACCCAAATACTTATAATACATACTAGGTGATAATACAATCATACCCAAATACTTATAATACATACTAGGTAATAATACAATCATACCCAAATACTTACAGTACATACTAGGTAATAATACAATCATACCCAAATACTTACAGTACATACTAGGTAATAATACAATCATACCCAAATACTTATAATACATACTAGGTTATAATACAGTCATACCCAAATACTTATAATACATGTACTAGGTAATAATACAGTTATACCCCCAATACTGTAACAGTACTTCCTCACTAGTAGATACACTGATACTCCAATATTGTAACAGTTACAGCAATTAATTCATTACTAGCATTGACTTCTACTTGTAGATACACTGATACACCAACACTGTAACAGTACTTCCTTTTTAGTAGATACACTGATACACCAACACTGTAACAGTACTTCCTTACTAGCATTGACTTCTACTAGTAGATACACTGGTACACCAATACTTTAACAGTACTTTCTTACTAGTGGATACACTGATACACCAATACTGTTGCAGTACTTCCTTACTATCTTTATAGTCATTCTCCATCCGTATGTCTGTCTTGTAAGGCAGATATCATAGACCCTGTGAAATGGTGGAATTTGATTTTATTATATTGCTGTCTGGTTTATTTCTCCTTATTTTTGTTTTATGCTGCTTAGAATCAAATATAATGTGAATTTTACATGAATAAATATTTTCCTTTATTTGTGTTTCATGGTTTAATATTTTACAAACCTGTTTTTTGGAACAGATTTCAGTATACCGCATGTTTTATAGATTGTCATAGGTAACCATGTAAAGATGGAACACTATTAATAGATAAATTGTGACATTATGACCATGTTGTTGTTGTAGAGTTTAACGCCATTTTTCAGCACACTATAGGCTATACATGGTGGCCAGTATTATTGGTGGAGGAAGAATCCGGGATAACCCCTTGAAAGAACCACTGACCCACGAGAAGTTACTGGCAAGCTTTCTCACATAACTACATTAGCAGAATCTTAGACTCGAACCCACACAGACAGAGGTGAGATGGTAGTAATTCATAACGGAAAGCGCTTTAGACCACTCAGGGCCCACATTATGACCTAAACTTTACTGTAGCAAGCAGTATTGGTTTGTAAATTAGAATAACTCCAAGTATGTTGTGTAGATGATAGTGATAATTATACTTACGCAACAACATCTAGGTATCATTTGTCCTTTATTCCTTGCCAGCTTGCATTTGTGTGAGATTGAAGCCAATGTATATCTTTTAGATTCAAGATTGTTCTCTGTTTAGCTTAGAATTTGTTTTAAAGAACTAAAGTTGAATTTCATTTATAATCTGTCAAGTTGCCATAATATTATGCCTTATTGGATACATCATCTTTTTTAAGCATCAGACATACTTTATTATAAAATATAAAATTTATATTTCTCCCAGAAAATTCAAGGCCTCACTGCAGCTGTTAATCCTCAGATTGGGACAAAAGTCAGTAAAGTGAAGAAAAAGCAGGATACAGCGGAACAGAAAAGTGAGATAAACATTTCTCATACTGAGAGTAGTAATCTGTTGGAAGCAGTAACTTCACAGCAGCCTGAGATGTTTGTAAAGGAAACTCCAGAAATCAAAGTACATGAAAGATCTACTGAAGACAACGTCTCTGGGGACATTGAAAACAATAAACATATTGAGAATGTGTCAGAAACTGATTTTCTTGCTATTCAATCCTTGGAAGTATATTCTGAATGGACCCAGAAATTCAACATCAAGTTTACTTATGAAAAAGATACTCTACATCTTCATGGAGCTCATTCTGATCTCAGTGAAGAAAAGAAGAAAGAAATCGAAAAAGAAATTGCAGCCCTTAGAGGAAAACAGAAAATTGAATTACCATATGATCCACAAGAAATAATGCAGTTCAGGTCAGCAGTTGATGAAGCAAAGTCAGATGAATTATTAGTAGTGTGGGATGATGATAATAAACAGGTGCTTGTATACAGTGATAGCTATGATGACATGCAGAAATTCAAACACAAGGTGGAATTTAAAATGGGCAAAAAAAAGCTCACTGGTCGAAGTGGAAGGAGATTTGCTAAACAAGAGGACACAATGCCTTCACTTTCTGAAGAGGAGTCTCCTACAAAGAAAAAGATAGCACGGTCTTTTTCTTGGTCACAAGATGCAACAAATGTCGAGGTATTCAAAACATTGGAAGGGATAATGGTAAAAGTGTATAAAGCAAACATCCTTAGACTTAATGTTGATTGTATTGTGAATGCAGCAAATGACAACCTTCAGCATGGTGGTGGTGTTGCTTTAGTGATTGCTAAAGGGGCTGGCCCAGAGATTGACAGAGAGGGGAGTGAAATCTTGAAAATTAGGGGTCGAATAAATGTCGGAGAACAGTGTGTTACTACTGCGGGAAACCTACCATATTATTGTGTTATACATACAGTTGGACCCCGATGGAGTGATTATTATCCACATGATGGAAGGAACACAGCAAGATGTGAGACAGACTTGTTTAATTCCATTATAGGTTGTTTCATAGAGGCTGAAAACCGTCAACTGAAGTCGATTGCTCTTCCAGCTATCAGTTCAGGTAAGTTTTGCTATTTGGCATTTTGGTTGGGTGCTTGCTCTGTTACAACTTTATGGTATTAAACTTAAGTAAGACAAAAGAGCAAGTTTTGTAAAAGTCAACAAATAATTTATTTTCTAGAATACAATACTATAGACTGTCACACTGCAGATATTGTAGTGGTATGACTTAAAAATTGTTAGAGCTACATTAAAAATCCAAAACTTACACACAGACATGATTTCTACAGAGTCCTAAATGAAAATGGTGTGAATCTCATATCCATCACAGGAGCCATCTTGAAAATATTATAATGATTCTCAGTTTTCCCCCAATCCTAGTTGGTCCCAAATGAAAATGGTGCCATTCCAAAATGTCTGCCATAATGGCCATCTTGACAGTTGTTGTTATTACTATCTCTGAATGGATGGCCATATTGGCATGGAAACCATATTGGCATGGGGGTTTCACGAGAAGAAATCTTATGAAATTTATTTGGACCTAAATGAAAACGGTGTCCATCCGACATCCAGTATAACCAAAGCAAGCTACCTTGAAAATCTTGTTATTGCTAAAGAATGTGAAAGATGGTTTCAACTCTCTGCAGTTATGACAAAGAAATGTCTTTTCTCAAATTCTGGAAATTCTTTTAGACCAATAGTGTATCAGTCCTTCTTGTTCATGGTGTTCTGTAAGGATAACGATTTGATCTTAATGTCAAAGTAACTTTGTACTTCTTGTTCATGGTTTTCTGTAAGGATAACGACTTGATCTTAATGTCCAAATAACTTTATACTTCTTGTTCATGGTGCTCTGTAAGGATAACGACTTGCTCTTAATGTCCAAATAACTTTATACTTCTTGTTCATGGTGCTCTGTAAGGATAACGACTTGATCTTAATGTCCAAATAACTTTATACTTCTTGTTCAAGGTGTTCTGTAAGGATAACGACTTGATCTTAATGTCCAAATAACTTTGTACTTCTTGTTCAAGGTGCTCTGTAAGGATAACGACTTGATCTTAATGTCCAAATAACTTTGTACTTCTTGTTCATGGTGCTCTGTAAGGATAATGACTTGATCTTAATGTCCAAATAACTTTGTACTTCTTGTTCATGGCGTTCTGTAAGGATAATGACTTGATCTTAATGTCCAAATAAATTTGTACTTCTTGTTCATGGTGTTCTGTAAGGGTAACGACTTGATCTTAATTTCCAAGTAACTTTGTACTTCTTGTTCATGGTGTTCTGTAAGGATAACGACTTGATCTTAATGTCCAAGTAACTTTATACTTCTTGTTCATGGTGCTCTGTAAGGATAACGACTTGATCTTAATGTCCAAGTAACTTTGTACTTCTTGTTCATGGTGTTCTGTAAGGGTAACGAATTGATCTTAATGTCCAAATAACTTTGTACTTCTTGTTCATGGTGTTCTGTAAGGGTAACGACTTGATCTTAATGTCCAAGTAACTTTGTACTTCTTGTTCATGGTGTTCTGTAAGGGTAACGACTTGATCTTAATGTCCAAATAACTTTGTACTTCTTGTTCATGGTGCTCTGTAAGGATAATGACTTGATCTTAATGTCCAAATAACTTTGTACTTCTTGTTCATGGTGTTCTGTAAGGGTAACGACTTGATCTTAATGTCCAAATAACTTTGTACTTCTTGTTTATGATGTTCTGTAAGGATAACGACTTGATCTTAATGTCCAAGTAACTTTGTACTTCTTGTTCATGGTGTTCTGTAAGGGTAACGACTTGATCTTAATGTCCAAATAACTTTAAGTTTCTATAGTTTTCACTATTGCAGATGCTTTTATTATCTGTAAATGACTCCATGAATAAAGAAGATAAATTCTTAAATATGTGCTTTAATGTTGGACCAAGAGTGTCTAGTGTTGACTTTTGATAAAGACAACTTATGAGTAACATTTTTTGCGACCCTAATGTGAAATTTGTTTTTTAAATAACGAAAGTTTAACATGGTCTTTATTACAGAGTACTGCATATTTTTGTAATAGAATGATTTCTGTTTTGGTCAAAGGATCGGTTGTAAATAGTTATTACAAGGTATTTATTTTGAGAATTATATAGAAACACGAAATATCAAATAATCTTAAATATAAAAGAAATAGTTTTTTTTTAATAGTTTTTACAGAAAATCAATTTCAGTTTTTGTAGAAAATCAGCTTATCATGCTATCTTTTTGCAGTCCTGACCCAGGCTTACTTTTGCAGAATCATCATTCTTCTTCCATAATGAAACTTACAGTGGTTTGGCAAGATTCATGAAGATCCCTGTCTGAATCTATTTTCCAGTTAACAATATGCTTAAGTAAAGACCCATTGAGCCTTCACAAATGATGAAACTTCTTTTGTATTGCTTGTTTTCAAATATTCATCCACAGGAATATTTGCAGTACCAAGAGATGTGTGCACAGAGCAGTATGCCAAGGCAGTGATTCATTACAGCAAAACAAGAACTAGTCTGGTTCTGCAGGAAATCCATTTCATTTATATGGTACCAAGCATTGTCAATGACATGCAGTTGGCATTCAAAAGACATCTCAGTCGTGATGGAAATGCCAAACACATAGGTAGGATCAATTATGTCCCTTCAACCCCAAGAGAGGGAGAGTGAACATGATTTTGTGCTGCCTGTCACTAACATACACTACACTAACATAATTAGAAATATTCTTTTTTTAAAATATTGAGCCAGACCAAACAAAGTTGATATTTGGATACATTCAGTGATTCCCAGGACTTAGAAATTTACAAATATTTTAAAAGAGATTATACTATTTGTTCATTTTTTTATAATTTCCTCGTAAGCACAATTAAACAATATTGCTTGAAATTGAAATGTGAAATTTATTAGACATATATAGTAATAAATTATACAAATGATGAAAAAATCTTCTAGTATTTTTTGCAAATAAAATTCTGTTTATTTATAATTTTTGAACTTCATGCTTGTAGACTTTTTGAAAAACATCATTGTAAGCCCGATTAAGCAAAACTCATTTGAAATTCATTCCTGAATGAACTGTGTTCATGATGAAGCAAAACTCATTTGAAATTCATACATGAATGAACTGTGTTCTTGTTTGAGTTAGATCTGCCCTACACCAGATTTTAATTATTTGTTATTAATGTATCTGATATATTGTTACTTCAAAGAGACTGATCCATTTCCTTGTAATCTGCCTTGTTTGTGCAGGTGTTGTTTCATTGGGAATGGTTTTCTTTGTGAAAGCATTCAATGTATACCATAGACTATTTCAACTTTATATCAAAACAATGTACCTGTACTATTACATGTTTAGGCTCTCATAAACAGTAATAAAGAAAATGCAAAAAAAACAAGCTTTGTAAAATTGTAAAAAATAATTTGTTTTCCTAGCAAAACAAGATAAAAATAGGAAAGAAAAATTTACTCTTAATAATAAAATTAAAAAAAATAATCCAAGAATGATCCAAGAATAAAAAAATTAGAAGTCCTTGTAATAAAATGTTCTAATGGATTTAAATGTGAATCCCAATATATATATATATATATATATATATATATAGGATGTAGGTAGTTAGCTTATGTAGGTAAGCATAATGAAGAGTAACAACTCTAATTCTCAAGTCATTATCATAACCTTTTAACTTCCTTCATTTTAATAAATGTTTAACAATCATCCTTTAAAAAGTGAAAAATAATGAAAAGTTAATTTACATGGTATATTAAATGGGACATTATAGAACAAAGAAATTAATCTTCAAATGTGTGACAATAGTTATTATTAAACTTACAGTTAACAATGGAGACCAAACAACAGCAATCGATGACCTTGCTGGGCAAGATAGAGGCAACAATCATGGCAGGATACCAGAAAAAGATGTTTGTGAAACTTTACCAAAAGATGACAGGCAAACAAAAGAAAAACAAAACCCTGCTGCACCAATCTGGCCGGTTATTGAGCAAAAATATTTTAAGAAAAACAAATTCTTGATTTATAAGCCAAACAACAAAATTGAAATAAATGTATACATGACCGACATTACTAAACTAACAGGAATGCAAGTAATAACATGCTCTGATGACAGAAGTGGCAGTGGACATGGTGCAATAGCTTCCATGCTATTGCAGGCTGGAAAATCAAAATATGAAAGTATAAAGAAGAAAGCCTTTCAAAAGGATGTTATACATTTTGGTGATGTCATCATTACAGAGGGAGGAGATATTAATTTCCAGCTGGTAGTCCATGCAGTGTTACCATCTTTCAAAGATACCATATCATCTCAAAAACACAAAGAGATGGTTCATAAATGCTATGACAGAATACTGGATGATATCAATAAATTGCAGAAAACGTCCCTTGCTCTTCCTTTGTTAGGTGCAGGTAGGTACAATCAATAGCTGATGGAATTTAGCGATTTCTAGTTATAACAAATAGGTAGGAGTACCTGGATTACAACTGTTTAAACTTAATTAAAACATATCACTTTTCACATTCAGATTATTTGTTATATATGTATGTGATAAAAATAATGAATAAATCATAACATGGGATAAAATGAAAAGCCACATAGCACAGGATGTTAACATACAGAGTAACATCCCCTTGCTGTAGGAACACCATTATGTACTTATTTGATAAAACAAGTAACAATAAAGGAGACTTAAGTTTATATAAATATATAAAAATACTACTTTAAAACTGGTGGATATACTCAAAAAGAATATACAGGGCTGTACAAACTATGTTTAATTCTGAAAATATATGGTAAATGTTTTATTTTTCTGTGTTTTAAAATGGGGCGATGGTTCTATTCTGACTTGGTTGAGCCTAAAGCTAATGAAACATGATGGTAATGGAATCATCTTAAATGTTTAATGATATATGCATGTCATAAATAGTAATTGCAATGATAAACCACTAAAAATACAGATAAACAAACAGTATAAACATTAAAATATTATGGCTTAGTACAATATTAAATGTATTAGCAATGTTTCACCAATTATATTTTATTAAATACAGTAGAACCTGTCTTGAGAGACCACCTCTTTTGCCAAAAAATGTTCTTTCAAGACAGATGGTCTTTCATAACATGTCACAAACCCACATAATCTATAAATCTGTGCATTGATAATTTGGTCTCTCAAGACAGGTGGTCTCTCATTGCAGTGGTCTTTCAAGACAGGTTTTACTGTGTTTTTGTATATCATTCATAAGGTCAGTGTGTATTTTAAACCTTTGAAATGACTTTGTTTCAAATTAGTTTGAAGTTGGGCAGTTTATTTTAGTTACTTTGAATGGACTACATTTGCCAACATGCATTCTCTGTACAGATCAAGTTTGTATCGTGAGTGGAGTAATTAGAATGAATGCATCTCCTGTATATAAACTAGATAACCGTGACCTTTTTGTCAAGGGTTTTAACATGAGTTAAAGATCTTTTTATGTGTTCCAATATTAACATAACAATTATTGCCACTATTGTTGCATTGTGGGTATAGCTGGTGATTAACTTGATTCTTGTGACCTACTTTCTGTAGTTAATTGAAAATCTTAAAGAGACTGACTCATGTCACAAAAGCAGAGTATACATTGTTCATTTTATTTTAATAGCAGTTGTGCTATTAAATATTGATATGCCTTACCAATCCCTAAGTTCACAGTACCTGGGTATTTCATTAAATTTTGAATACAAAAAGATTTGAAAAACAGATGGTGTAATATCTGGGTCAAAGCATTTGGATTGCAAACAAAATTAGCAGTAACAAATATTATCAATTCAGCTAATAATGACACTGTTTCTTGATAGGAATTTTTGTTATTCAAATAAATTTTTAATTGTTATGAATCTATAAGTAGATCACTTTTATGATTTTTAAGAAAGCTGAATACACTACATGTAAACATTGAATTAAGCTTTAATTTTTATTAAACAATTTATATTATTAGCCTGTCATACATGTACATTTAAAATTGACAATATTTTCAGAGCAGTAAATCTTGTTTGAAAATTCCAACAATTAGTCCAAAACTGATCTTGTCTTTCTAACAAGACATGTTTCATTCACCTTTTCAGGTTGTGCAGAACTTGGTTATGAGGGGAGTGCAAAACTCTTTCTTGACAGTTTAGAAGTCTTTTGCAACAGAACCAAAACAATCAACTTAAAGGTTATCCATATTGTTGATAAAGATGAACACATAACTCAGAAAATAGCAAACGAGTTCATTAAACACACGGAAAGAGTTAGAAACCATTTATTGGCAGCACATGGAAGAGAGTTGAAATCATCAATGAATCCTTCTTCACATACCAGTTCTGTTAGACCTCAAGAAGAAATATCCCAGGTAAGTGTTTTTTCTGGCAGATAAAATATGTTCTCCACAAAATTGTGTCTCTCCTCATCAGCTGATGTTTATTACTAACCTTAATGTCAGCAGAAGCCCTTTTATAATAATAATAATAATAATAATAATAATAATAATAATAATAATAATAATAATAATAATGCTTTATTTATAGAGGGTGACTCATTAGTCAAAGACTATTCTCCCTTGAGGCCCTCTTAATGAATGCATAACAAATGCACATTGTGTGAAGAAGCAATAATTAGTGCTTATATTAGCATGTTTCATATTAAAATACTAAATTCCATTATCTGTTAGAAACACATGCATGCTCCTGATATCTCTTCTTAAATACTCTAATATTTTCAGCCGATTTTACATGTAATGGAAGCTTATTCCACAGAACTGTACCAGAGTATTGAAAACTCTTTTTTAATTGCTCTGTTCTTGGTTTTGGTACTAGAAGGTTTCCATGTGAGATTGATCTCAACTGGTATTGTGTTGAAAAAGGCCTGACTAAGTCCTGAAGATACTCTGGTGCAGTTCCATGTAGACATTTATATAAAAGAACTGCCTTGTGAAAATCTATCCTGTCATATATTGTGAACCATTTGAGTTCTGTAAATAATGCTTTTGAGGGATGGTCAACAGATGTATCTAAAATTACATGTGCTGCTCGTTTCTGGAGTTTATAAATCATGTCAAGCTCAGATTTAGCACAGTTTCCCCATACATTAGAACAGTAATCCATTGTTGGAAGAATATACGTCTTGTAGTATAGATTGCGAGTTTCCTTAGGTAAATATTTCTTGATTCTGCTGAGAAGGGCAATTTTGGATGACAGTGTTTTACAAAGCTTATCAATATGGTCATTCCATAATAAATTATTATCTATGGACACACCTACAAGCCTTTCATGATTGACATTTTCTAATGGATGATTATTTATTGCAAGCGATAGTTTTGGGTTCCCTGACTTGTGTAGCTTTTGTGTTGTCCCCAGAATCATACATTTTGTTTTACCTTCATTAATTACCATCCTATTTTGTTGTGCCCAGTTTTGGACTCTAATTAGATCTGAGTTTAATCTTGTTTGGATAACTTCAGTATCAGAACTAGATGTATACAAGGTTGCATCATCTGCAAACAATTCTGTATTGGTGGATTCATTATTTAATGGTAGATCATTGATATAGATAAGGAAGAGGAGAGGGCCTAAAACTGAGCCTTGCGGGACTCCTGAATGCATAGTGCGAGTTTGAGAGCTAATATTGCCAATGCTTACTTGTTGAGACCTTTGGTTTAGGTATGATCTAAACCAGTTTAAAGAAGAATTGTCAAACCTGTAACAGTTCAACTTTTGCAGCAGAATTTCATGATCAACAAGATCAAAAGCTTTCTTGAAGTTAAGGAAAACAAAGGTAGCAATACAATACCTGCTAGTCTTTCATTGGCACTAGTCCAAGGACCATATTCTTTCCTCCAGTCAGTGATTGGAGATCAAGAATAAAAACAACATGATACCAGTCTGACATCTTAGTCCACTTCTATTAATTGAAATATCTTCATTCTTTTCCCAGCATTCATCTTTCTTGGGGGCTCAACATTTAATTTATTTAGGCAATTTTTTGACATTTGTATTGTCATTCATGTGTTTGTATGTTCTATTTGTTTCTTTCTCACCTGTTCTTGGTTTGTTTTTGTACATTTATGTCTAGTTTAAGTGATTTTTATGATTTTTTTAGTTGTACTTGTATTTCATTCTCTAATAGTAGCCAGAGTAAGGGTAAGTATTTTCTACCCTTTTATTGCTCCAGTTCATTGTTGTATTTACCAGTATATATTTTCGTTCAGCATTCAATACTATCTCAAGGTATTTACAAATATATAAATTCAGTACTATCTCAAGGTATTTACAAATACATGTAAAAGGCATTCAATACTATCTCAAGGTATTTACAAATATATAAATTCAGTACTATCTCAAGGTATTTACAAATACATGTAAAAGGCATTCCATACTATCTCAAGGTATTTACGAATATATTAAAAGGCATTCAATACTATCTCAAGGTATTTACAAATATATAAATTCAGTACTATCTCAAGGTATTTACAAATATATAAATTCAATACTATCTCAAGGTATTTACAAATATATAAATTCAATACTATCTCAAGGTATTTACAAATATATAAATTCAATACTATCTCATGGTATTTACAAATACATGTAAAAGGCATTCCATACTATCTCAAGGTATTTACGAATATATTAAAAGGCATTCAATACTATCTCAAGGTATTTACAAATATATTAAAAGGCATTCAATACTATCTCAAGGTATTTACAAATATATTAAAAGGCATTCAATACTATCTCAAGGTATTTACGAATATATTAAAAGGCATTCAATACTATCTCAAGGTATTTACAAATATATTAAAAGGCATTCAATACTATCTCAAGGTATTTACGAATATATTAAAAGGCATTCAATACTATCTCATGGTATTTACAAATATGTAAAAAGGCATTCAATACTATCTCATGGTATTTACAAATATATAAAAAGGCATTCAATACTATCTCAAGATATTTACAAATATATAAAAGGCATTCAATAATATCTCATGGTATTACAAATATATAAAAAGGCATTCAATACTATCTCACGGTATTTACAAATGTATAAAAAGGCATTCAAGACTATCTCAAGATATTTACAAATACACGTATATAAAAAGGCATTCAATACTATCTCATGGTATTTACATATATATAACAAGGCATTCAATACTATCTCAAGGTATTTACATATATATATAACAAGGCATTCAATATTATCTCATGGTATTTACAAATACATGTATATAAAAAGGCATTCAATACCATCTCAAGGTATTTACAAATATATAATAAGGCATTCAATACTATTTCATGGTATTTACAAATATATAAAAAGGCATTCAATACTATCTCATGGTATTGCAAATGTATAAAAAGGCATTCAATACTATCTCAAGATATTTACAAATACATGTATATGAAAAGGCATTCAATACTATCTCAAGATATTTACAAATACATGTATATAAAAAGGCATTCAATGCTATCTCAAGTTATTTACATATGTATAAAAAGGCATTCAATACTATCTCATGGTATTTACAAATATAAAAAGGCATTCAATACTATCTCATGGTATTTACAAATATATAACAAGGCATTCAACACTATCTCAAGGTATTACAAATATATAAAAAGGCATTCAATACTATCTCAAGGTATTTACAAATATATAAAAAGGCATTCATTACTATCTCAAGGTATTTACATATATATAAAAAGGCATTCAATACTATCTCAAGATATTTACAAATATATAAAAAGGCATTAAATAATATCTCAAGATATTTACCAATATATAAAAAGGCATTCAATACTATCTCAAGATATTTACAAATGTATAAAAAGGCATTCAATACTATCTCAACATATTTACAAATATATAAAAAGGCATTATGGTACACTCACAACACCAGTCATGCATGCATAGCATCTCTACACACATATGGTTGCTCCATGTTTTGTTTGTTACCCAGTGATGTTTGAAACTTGTTGTAAAGTCAGCAAGCCTATAGGTCTGTTCTTCTCAGGAGGATCTCCTCTGTTCCCAGACTGGAACTATATAACTTCCTATAGCATGGAGGCTGCCTGCAGCAATAGCACTTTCCAGTGTACAGAAGCTGCCTGCTTCAGTGATGGCCCTTCCCAGTGTACACAAGTTGCCAGACAGAGTGGTTGCTGCATCACGTCCTGGTGCATGGAAGTCGTCAGTAACATCAGCCCTTCCCAGCATGTGATTTTTGCCTGCCTCAACGAATGCCATCTCACCTCTGTCTGCGTGGAATCGAGTCTAAGATTCAGCTAATGTAGTTATGTGAGTAAGCTTGCCAGTAGCTTCTCGTGGGTCGGTGTTTCTATCCGGAGGTTTTCCTGGGTTCTTCCTCCACCAATAATACTGACTACCATGTATAGCCTATCATGTGCTGAAAGATGGCATTAAACCCGAAAAACAAAACAAACTTCCCAGCATGTGATTTTTGCCAGCCTTAACATCAGCACTCTCAAGTGTACATAAGTCACCTGACTCAGTGAGAGAGGTTTCTGCAACACTTCCAGTGTGCAGAAGTCACAGAATTTAAATATCAAAATACTATTTTGTAGCTGACTCTTTTACAGAGACTTGAACCCATGCAGACAAACTTGAGATAGCAGTGATCCATAATGGAGAGTGGTTTAGACCACTCAGCCACTCAACTATAATTGATTTAAAACCTTAGGAATTTTTAGTCACAATAGTAATTTACAGTACCATCTTTCATCTTGTTTAAACTTTCCTATCATAAACTAAAATCTCAGTTGATAATGTTTTATTTATATGTTTTATGTAGGTGAGACCAAAGAATCCTGTGTCAGGTGAACAATCTAAAGAAGACTGCTCTATCTGCTTGACGGAGGTGAAATCGCCTAAAACATTGAGTTGTGGCCATACATTCTGCATTAAGTGTGTAGAAAAACAGTTTAGAACAAAACAAGTATGTCCAAAGTGTGGCACTTTCTATGGAACAATATTTGGGGACCAACCGGAAGGTGGAAAAATGAGAATTTTTTCCGATATACAGAGTTTGCCTGGGTTTGACAAAGCTGGCACTTTAAGAATCGAGTACCAGATTCCCCCAGGAACCCATAGGGTATGTTAAAATGGATGCATTGCTTGAAACCGCTGTTAAAGTAATTTTTTATTGTGTGTACACATGAGTTAATGCTGAATATTTTCTTTTCACAATCATCCTATAAACAATTGATATTTTTACTGTGAAAATTATTCCACCAATGTCTGATTATTGTTGTCAATTTGATTTAGGACAAAACCAGCAGTTAGGGACAGTCTAAGATTGAAAAATGTACAGACCAGGTTGATAATATTTTACCGTTGAGTTGGACAAGGGGACATACAAATAGTGTCATCCATCAATGTACAGCTGTTCCTATACACCTGTTGTTTTTATCCCATGGTAGAGAACCTAAACTAGGTATCCATGCTGTTTTGAGTGGGTCACTGAGATTAACCTTAGTAATTTGAAATTTCGTATCCATGTGGCTTTTTAACATTTGATGGGTGGTGAGGTTAACACCACAAACCTAGTCTGGATTACTGCCCTAATGGGTTAAAAAATACTGCTCTATTTTCTAAGTACTCAAGTGACAAAATGTTATTTTTCAGTTTTAGCCAATGCTTTTTAAGGCCTTATCCCAGTGTTCTCCTACATGACCAATAATTATCATGTTTTGTCTGCACTCTTTTGAGGACTGGCCCTAAATGAACTCGGGACTGTACATCCTACTTGATGATGTCAATTCTAACATCCACATGTCTTCAAATTAGAAATAAATTTGCACTGAAATGTCACATCATTGTGATGCAGTAAAAGAAAATTGTTCAATTCTGAATTCTTAGACTGAACATATTTTCATAAATGATAATACACACCTTGCATAACAGATTATGTAAAATATCATCAACAATGTGAGACAACAACAGAAGGAATATGGCCACAGACAGAGTGTCACTAAACATAAACATTTAAACCTCTCATTTTTGCAGAATTTGCTGACGTGTTTTTTTGTAGACAGGATCATGGCTTAAGGTGGTGTTTCAGGTTTGTGCAGGAGATGATAATCTGATATCCCATATGTTATAATATTACAAAGCAATATAAAACTCATGCAACTGCTTCTAAAAACAACACTGATCAGAATTTGACCAAATTTAACCTGGCTAATTGTCTTTTAATTTGCAATAAATGATTCTGACTTGCTAAATATGGCCACTTTTTAATAAAAACAAGAAAAAAGAATGTTTACATGATTATTTCTCAGAAACTGCTTTGTCACACCTTCCTTAATGCAGTTTAACTTTCAGTCCTTTTGAGATTCAGAGACTTGATATACAGTACAACCTGTCTGAAAACCCACCCCTATTGCCAATTAGATATGGTCTCTCAACACAGGTATCTCTCTTAACAGGTCACAATGCTACATAATTTATAAATTTGTGCATTAAGAAGGTGGTCTCTCAAGACAAGTGGTCTCACATAACTGTGGTCTTTCAAGACAGGTTCTTCTGTATCTACTGTATATATATATATATATATATATATATATATATATATATATATATATATATATATATATATATATATATATATATATATATATATATATATATAAAACATGCTTATTTGAGTATAATTTTTTCCCTTTATCTTCTTTTTTCTACTTCACTTTTTTCATTTAATCTGATATAAAGGAGTCCTATACTGCTTAAATTGTAATGTAATAATTTAAAAGCACAAATGTGTTATGTCTTGAAAACACTAAGGAATGAAAATATGACATGTTTTACCACAACTGATTTCCTGTATTTTATGTTTGACAGGCTTGATTGCAACATATTTCATTTACTTTAATTTTTCTTCTTCCTTCCAAATCACCCAAAGCCAGGAAAGCGGTATAAAGGTATAATGAAAACAGCATATCTACCAGATACAAGAGAGGGAAGGACAGTTTCCGACTTACTGAAAGTTGCATTTGAAAGAAGACTGATCTTTACATTTGGTAGATATTCATGGGGAGAAGATACTTTGATATGGAATGATATTCATCACAAGACAAAACTTTCTGGAAAGTAAGTACATGTATCTCTGTATCAATTATGTACACATATAGTGCATAAAGTACATGTGATTTCATGTATCTGTTCCATAGAATGATAAAATGTTGTCTGAATACATTGATGTACTTTTGTCTGATCAAAATTAAATTTGTTGAGCTTTGCTTTAATGAATTAGCTCACTTCAGCGCCAATTTGTGGATGTTCATCTACATTTCTCTAACAATATGCCAAAGGTCTATGGAAAGCATGCCCACACCAATTTGGGAAACTAGTAGCAGAAAAAGGCATCTCTCTAACAAAGTATACCCATAATTACAGCTCAAGATTGAACAGAAATGTCTGCAAATAGTTGTAATGTTTGTAATTTAACTCAGAAAGTAATGAGTTTTGTCATTGGCCTTTTCACCCATCCATCTGTGAATCATGTTTTGTCTCATTTCTGTAACTTATAAGCCACTTGTGATACAGGAATTGATCTTGATTTGAAGGCATGTTGTTTACTATGCTGGCATGACTCCACCCAAATATAACATGTAACAGGATGGAAACCATCTTACCCATGACTGCATCAAGCAGTCTTCATCATCAGTGGCTACTCCCATACAGAATATATGTCCAGAATATCTATGCTGCCCATATCCTATGAAATTTAATAGTTGTCTAAGATAAAACAGACAAAACACTTCCAAAAGTGTGTCCCAAGAATTCCATAAAAAATTAGCAACTGGAGAGGAAGGCATTGAAACAATCCTCACTCGCCATTGTTGCAAGTAACATTCCATGGAAGAAACTGGGCATATTTGAAAAATGAAATGTGCACTGCAATTTAAATGGATCTGTTTTGGCCGATGAAGAAATAGAGTAAACCTTGATTTGTCCACAGAAAATGTCACATATCCTAGCTGCAGCCTGTTACATGTGGAGTGCACATTAAATTTGATGGTAAACTCTCCACAGTGCAAAACTCCCAAAACAGCAGTGAAACAGATGCAGTTCAGTGTAAGGATTAACAAATAGCACCAGAATCTTACAAAATATATGTCACACAAAATGTGAAATGTTGGTTTGAGCTTAGGATTTGTTTACTAAGTTGTGTTGTTTTTTTTGTCATAAGAACCCACTGAAATCTGTCTGTAGCTTGCATGGGGTTAATGAATCCAGCCTCAAAATAGTAGTGAAAGACCCCAGTCAAGTACAACTTTATTTATGAAACAAAGTAATGGAGAGTAATATGCTGATTGCTGATGACACTGAACATAGGAACTGAGAAGGCATTGTAAGCTCTGTTGGCAATCCCAGGTGGAAGGAGGAACAGAAGAAACCCACAAACAATCAGTTTGTGTCTTCAAAAGACTGTCAGTTCAGAAAACTGGGAGGCAGTCTGTAGACTGCACATCTGCTTTTGGAACTATCTATCTGGATTTGTCCGTATCAAAACATGAAAGAGAATCTGCACTCAGGTTTGTCATGCCTGGAATATGCCTGGCCTGTAGATGAAACTGCTATTTAGCTGCACACTAAACAAATCTGCAAGCACATTTCATGATGTGTGGTATCTTGGAGTGCCCTTTATAACTATATCAGCTAAATTGTCACAGATGACTCTAATCTTTTTTCAGAGTCCATTGTGGCCCACAATACAGCAGCAGTAACAGCAGGATATAAAATTCACACAGCCATTGATAGGTTAGGTTATTACTAATTAGCTTTTGAACTTATCACAAGGCTTTCATCGGAGGAATAGCTAATGCACTAGAGTCACATGATCAACAATATGTTGACCAAATGACAAAACCCTTTTTGTACAACAGCAAAAGTTCCAGTCTGGAATCACAGTTCAACATTCACCCTCTCCATGATTTCAATAGCTTCTCTTATTTTCCCCCTCATATTATTTTCTCTACTGAGTACTCTTGTGTTATCCCAAGAAATAGTATGCCCTGATTCTTTGCAATGTTCACCAACTGTTGTCAGGGATTTTCTCTTGTATTCAAGTGTTCTATAACTCTCATGTTATCCCAAGAAATAGTATCCCCTGATTCTTTGCAGTGTTTGCCAACTGTTGTCAGGGATTTTCTGTTGGTTTACAAATGTTCTTTTATCAATTCATACTATTTCTTGATAACTGACTGCATCAGCATGCTATGAATGTCTTAGATGATTTCTCAGTTTAAAGAATAAAAGCAATGATTCATAATTTTTACCTACTGCCTTAGATTCTAGGAACTTGTATAGGGTAATTATCATTTTGTATCTATGCTTCATCTCTTGAATCAATGTAAGTATTGATATGGAAAAAATATTGATGCTTTGATATGGAAAATATATTGATGCCTTGATATGGAAAATATATTGATGCTTTGATATGGAAAGAATATTGATGCTTTGATATGGAAAATATATTGATACTTTGATATGGAAAATATGTTGATGCTTTGATATGGAAAGAATATTGATACTTTGATATGGAAAATATATTGATGCTTTGATATGGAAAATAAATTTGATACTTTGATATGGAAAATATATTGATGCTTTGATATGGAAAGAATATTGATGCTTGGATATGGAAAATATATTGATGCTTTGATATGGAAAATATATTGATGCTTTGATATGGAAAGAATATTCATGCTTTGATATGGAAAGAATATTGATGCTTTGATATGGAAAATGTATTGATGCTTTGATATGGAAAGAATATTGATGCTTTGATATGGAAAATATGTTGATGCTTTGATAAGGAAAATGTATTGATGCTTTGATATGGAAAATATATTAATGCTTTGATATGGAAAGAATACTGATGCTTTGATATGGAAAGAATATTGATGCTTTAATTATTTCATCCATACTTTGACCATTGGTCATCTTTTTTGTTTGTATTTAACAGCACACAAATACATGAAAGGTTATAGTTTGCAAATGCAATCAGATTGAGTAAATAAGCCTTGACCTGGGACACAACAGAGGCAGACTTTACCTAGTATGGGCAGTAATCTGGACAGCAGTAATCTGGACCCTTCCAGTCAATAGTCCAACATGCTAACCACTATGCCAGCATTACTCATGTTATCAAAAATTTTAATGTTTATATGACCATTGAGACATGATATGATTACATTTGAATGCCAGAGAATGTGAATTATTTTCATTGAGACATGACATGATTACATTTGAATGCCAGATAATTTGAATCGTTTTCATTGAGACATGACATGATTACATTTTTAATGCCAGAGAATGTGAATTATTTTCATTGAGACATGACATGATTACATTTAAATGCAAGAGAATGTGAATTATTTTCATTGAGACATGACATGATTACATTTGAATGCAAGAGAATGTGAATTATTTTCATTGAGACATGACATGATTACATTTAAATGCCACAGAATGTGAATTGTTTTCATTCCAGTTTGTCACCAACATCTGTAATTGTGACATACTTTCAAACTGGATATCATTTGCTACTGCATTATAACTTTCAGCCATTTTGAATAAGACCAGGATACCAAGGTGACACATTGTGTCATGCACTTTATACCTCATTTTAATAGAAGCCAGGTTTTTGTAAACATTTACTGAGTTAGCACAAATATATCACATTTAAATGGAAGCCAGGCTTTTGTAAACATTTACTGAGTTAGCACAAATCAATCTCATTTAAACATGTAAACACGACACTCTCCTTCCATCCGGAAGTACAATACTAGGTCTTACTGAAGAGTTGGGCATGCCCTTTTTGTGCCTATATGCAAAACTTTTTTTAATATGGAGCAGACATCTATTTAAATATTATATACTGAATTATTGTACATTGCAACATTAGTATACTATAGTCTGTGAACACATCCACGTTTGTTTGTACCCCCCTGCTGATTTCAGTAACAAAAAGCATAAACAAAATAAAAAATCCATATATGTTACTCAGTTCATTCATTGATTAATAATTTCTAACCCGATTGGGACCAGGGTGTCCATAACACCTTCATCGTTTGCGCGTCTCATGCTTAGAGGAAGTTTTCATACTAACACGACACCATATTGCACCCAATTTGGGCAAATCTATTTTCCAGAGTGACGTCATTGCTCCTATAAGATAAGATAAAAATTCTTTATTTATTTATAATTTCTAACCCGATTGCGACCAGGGTGTCCATAACACCTTCATCGTTTGCGCGTCTCATGCTTAGCGGAAGTTTTCATACTAACACAACACCATATTGCACCCAATTTGGGCAAATCTATTTTCCAGAGTGACGTCATTGCTACTATAAGATAAGATAAGAATTCTTTATTTCAGGCTACAAAGTCCATACCTCTAAATTAAAATATAAAGTTTTATAAAAAAAAATAAAAAATAAAATAAAAAAAACAAAACATATATATATATATATATATATATATATATATATATATATATATATATATATATATATATATATATATATATATATATATTGGTTATTCCCGGACACTTCCCTCGATTATGCATCCACCCCTTCGCTGAAAATGGACTTGTCCAGAAACTGGAAATTGATGTCAAGGACGGCCATGGTTGTAATGAAAATTCCATACAAAATGAGTATCCTATGGTCGGTTGGGATCGTCAGCTTCCACTCTTAATATTTTATGTTTCCTTACTTGTTTGTAATATCAAAAGGATAAATCGCATTTTTGGGAACAAATATACAGCCACTACCCTATAGGCCATATCGATAAGGGTTGTTACCGCCCCTGAAAATAGGCTCCCTTGCAGAGCTCTTTGGTACATTGAAACCAGAAACCATGTTCGTGCATTTACAATCCCTATTTCCGGCAAGCAATAGTCCCATTATGGATGCATCCACTAGCGTACCAAAAGTGACTAGGAAGAGACATTATTGCAGTGTCTGTTCCAATTATCATTGCTGTGTAGCATTTGTGTATTGAGAGAAATATATGAATGCCTGAAAAATCAATAATTAAATAAAAACGAGAAAAAAATCAGTTTCTATCCTTTTTTATTGAATGCACATGATATGATTCAACAACACTGCATTTCTATTATATATAGAAAACTGAAGTTAAATTAAATTCAGAGTTAACATATCACAAGATGAACATATTTAAATTGTTGTGACAGTGACAAACACACATGAACTTGTTACACTATTACCTATGTTCTTGCACACATGTGTTTGATGTTTCACACAGATACCAATTTTCTTAAGATTTCTTTCTCTTTTGGGATGACTTTTGAGTTTCAAAAGAGGACATCTCTCTTTGTCTCTCTCTCTGTCTCTCTCTCTCTCTCTCTCTCTCTCTCTCTCTCTCTCTCTCTCAAACACACATATGAACTTGGCCCAATTTTTCCAAAAAATTGTATTCGACAAGTGCTTTCTCTAAAACATTAATTCCAGCCCCAACTACTCAGCTATGTACAGCAGTATAATAAAACTCGATATTAAGAACACTGACACACACCAAAAGTTCGTATTCAGAATGACTTGAAAATGTCATAATTTTGGACACAATGTTTCAATGGGTACATGTCATTGGACCTTGTAAATAGTCATAGTTTATTTGACAGATACAGATGAGTGATGCACATATATGCACATTATATATACAGATTACTGGTTATATAATGACAAGCCATGCTTGATATGTTCAGAGAACAGCTCTGGTATACTTGCCTTTAAATAAAATGAATTCAGTTTTTCAAGCCTCAGAATCCAAAATCTTTCATCAAAGAAAATTCTTTCCACATGATATCCCCTAAGGGTCCATATCACAAAATCACACCATTTTCGATCACAAACTCCCATCTGACCTTGAACTTGATAATAATAATCATGACCTTGTTTAAGCTCAAGTCCTTCCCCATCTTACACTGTCACTGTGAAACTGAATATATCCCATTACAAACACATCCAAATTTTGAGCTTGTTATTCTGCCAATACATGCTGCCAAGCAGTTTTTGTTGTTTGCCTGTCCTTTAGTAATGTCTTGAATTCTCTCACATTCTTCCTTTTCATAATGAAGCCATGCAAAGTAGTCCTTAAAATATTTCATGCATTCATCACTTTGCAAGTCGCCCTTGTCATAATACATAAGATCAATGTTGTGTAATTTGGGTATTTTGTGTTCTGGGTAGGGTGCTTTAATGTATTCACCTGTTCTTTGTAAAAAGCGTATAGATTTGCTCGCTGGAAGAGCATTGCATCATGGGTAAATTAGGGGACTTAATAATTCAAGCGACATAACCCTTATTGAACTGGCCTATACTTCCATTATATGCTGAACACAGAATGGACAGCAGTGCAATGAAAATAGTCCTAACCACGATTTTTTATAAATAATTTTCATTGTATTCATAATGGGTTCAGAAGAACAAGAGCTGTTGTCTAATTCCAAAATTACAAAATTGATACACAGCTAAATTTAATTTATTAATTTATATGCAAGTCAAATCAAGCAATTTTCTGATTTATCAGATGCTCATGTTTGATGTCTGCAATTATATAATAGAATAGTTTTAAGTTTCTGCATATATGAAAATAGACAACAGATGTGTAAAAGAATGAAACCATAGGTTGTATTTATATTATAATTTGACTAAAGTTTTACTTATGTCATTTTTGTAGGTATGGTTATCCTGATCCTGGTTACCTGAAGAGAGTTCAGGAGCAGCTTGCAGCTAAAGGAGTCACTGTGACAGATCTTGTACAAGAAACACCAGTGTAGTTACCTCAATAGATTTCAGGAGGATCTTAAAGCTAAAGGAGTCACTGTGACAGATCTTGTACAAAGAACACTAGTGTAGTTACCTTGATAGATTTCAGGAGGATCTTACAGCTAAAGGAGTCACTGTGATAGATCTTGTACAAGAAACACCAGTGTAGATCTGTCCATATTATATCAGAAGTTATGAGGAATATTTTTGGACCAACAAAACAAGGCAAAAGTACAAGTGTATTCTTTTAACTTTAAGAAAGTATTTAACTTTAAAGGATTCAGATGTGATTTTTTAAAATTTATTTTTAATGTTAATTACTGGGCATGTCTTGCATGATAGGTTATATTCATAACCGACTGCTTCTGTTTTGGGGTTTGTGTATTTTAGTACTTACTGTATAATTATACTAAATTTTGAAAGCATGCATTTTTTTCTTGCATATCAGGCTCTATGCTAGTAATGGACAGGAGCTAATTTTTGTTTGATTTCGAATTCTGTTGAAAATCAAGTATGTAATATACATGTTTGCTTAAAATTATAGTTAATGTTTTACAGTGTTGATAATGTAATTTTTATGTCTCTGAAGGTTATGGCTATGCTATTGAAAGATGCCATTCATTTATGTTTGTTTGTTTGTTTGTTTGTTTGATTAGGATTTTTAACGTAGCTTTAACAATTTTTCAGTCATATCGCTATGATGTCTGCAGTGAGGCAGTTTATAGTGATGTCTACCACTGAGGCATCATGCTGCAGACATGTAGCATGATGTCCCGCCCAGTCACATTATCCTGACACCAAGCCGACCAGTCCTAACACTAACCTCTTAATGCTGAACGTCAAGCGAGGCAGCTGTTAGTACCATTTTTGTAAGTCTTTGGTATGACTCGGCCGGGGATCGAACCCACGACCTCCCCCTTTCGCGGCGGACGCTCTAACCACTAGGCCACTGGAGCGGTTCCATTCATTTATGATTTCATTGTCAATTTTTAAACACACACACACACACACACACACATACATATATATATATATATATATATATATATATATATATATATATATATATATATATATATATATATACACACACACACAGTGGAGCTATACTTATTGGTTGTGTGTGTGCAAGAGATTATCATAAGGATTTTAATATCTAAGGACATGTTTTCAAATTGTTATTATTCCTGGCTATAAAACAAATCAATAAGCAATAACACTAAAATTATTTATATTTATTCAAAATAATTTTGAGCTGTACATCAATGCTTTTTATTAGGACCATTGTTATGTTTTTTAACAAATAATGCACAATGGCATAAGATTTGACAACAAGGTGGATAAAGGACATTTTTAGATAATAATCAAAGTATGCAACAAGTATGGGATGCTAGCATACATCCTAAAAATAAATCACTGATTGGTGGGGCCTGAAATTATTTTTATTATTCATCCCTCTTTCAATGTACTTGTGTAGGTGTGTGATGATTGAAATATGTGATTACTAGAGTTGCTGAAATATGTGATTATTAGAGTTGCTGAAACATGTGATTAGTGGAACTGTTGCTGAAATATGTGATTAGTGGAGATACTGAAATATGTGATTAGTAGAGTTGTCTTTCCTCAATAAAATGCTTAACTATTACAAATTTTCACCTTTGGGCACCATAGGTCAAATATGTATGTGTGCTAAATATTTCAGTTTTGTAGAATTCAAGTAAAATCAAGAAAGTGTCCATTTATCCTGTATTCTATCTTTACACACAATATAGCCATTTATAATTCTTTCTGTTGATTCTGGCTGCTACTTAATTTGAAATATTGATGATGTTATTTTTTCTTCATCATCTTATATAAAACCTGATAGTGTACAAATATTGTAGTCTTGTTTACCAATATATCCAGTCATAGGCATAATATTTTAATTGTTTTATTAGTGTGTTTTTTAATCAAATATTCAGAGGCTGTTGACACATCTGCAAAAGCTATATTTAAAATTATTATTATTATTATTATAATTAGTATTATTAATGCTGTTATGTATATTTAATCTACATTGTTAGTTTTACATGCTATTGTAATGTAACATTGCATGTTGTACTTGACCTTGTCCAAACTTGAGTTCATTTCTGCTCGACCTGAAATGATATTTTTCTTCTGTGCAAACAGCTAAATTCTCTATAGGTTCAAAATCAGTATTATTATCAATAGTATTATTATTAATAGAAGTAAATATATTTATTTGGTTCTAGGTTTTAGAATTTCCTGATTGTGTTTTACATAGTCCAGGTTATGGTTTTTATTTTTTAAAGATCAGGATCATTCTAAAAGGTAATTTTTCCTTAGGTATAAAATAGAAAATGCTAATTGTTGCCTGGGGTCAAGTAGAAAACTATACAGTCTTATAACAGAGAGGGCTTTCCAGTAGTGCTTTAAGACCTAGCACTTTCAAGTCATATTATATGTTGTATTCAGTTGGTCTAAATTTTATTTACTCAAGTGATTATTTTCTCAAGAAATACTAAAGTGCTCTGATAAAACTCTTGGATAGAAACATTTACTGGAATTTATAGTGAAGTCAAACCTGGAAGTGTATTACTTTGATTTAACAAAAGGCTTGACACATCAACATTTTATAAGCTATCACAGACACATCATCACCTTATTTTTAAAAAAATGTATTCTTTATTTCTTTTGAATTTAATTCAGGACTTTAAACTAGTAAGATTTCTGCCTGTAATTCTTGGATTATTTTGGGATTTAATTCTTGATACCTTAAGTTTTTTCTTCTGATTTCTACTTTGTATTCAAAGGAAATTTTTTTTGTTGTTGAATTGTACAAAGTTTTTTGCCTTTCACTCTTTTCTGTTACTTATTTGAAGAGCATAGGCTCAAAACAATGCATTAACCCTTTACTCCCCAGCTACGCTTTTCTACGCCTTTACCTTTGCACCCCGTTTACGCATTTCTACGCCTTTACCTTTGCCCCCCATCTACGCTTTTCTATGCCTTACACAGTATCGACCAATAAATATGATATATCTTCCATTTAAATGTTGATTCGCCGAGCAGTAAGCAAACGCTGGTCACAAAAATAAATAATCTTTACTAACATTTGATTTTAATTACGTACTTCGTAACATTATAACCTATAAATCTAAATTTAACCGACCAATTATACATAGTGGGGTTTTCCACGGCTGCATCCAAAATGGAGACGTTTGCCGATTATATTACCTGAATTCAATGTAAATATTATGACCTTTTCAACACGTGTAAGTTATTCATAATCGTAATATATTCAAATATGATGCTGAATTATACACTACCGGTAGTTGTATAAATTCATTATGTCATCCGGATTTTTATGTACAAAATCACATTCTTAAAATGCGTGGCAAATACGACAAGTCTTCTTCCATACATTGTAATGTTTAACGTAGCATTTAGGTGTTTAAAACATGAAATCTGCTGAAAGTGTGGGAATTTAAAATAAAATAACACAATTAAGAATGTCTGTGTTGTTCATTTCTTCCATTCATTTCAATATAACAAGTTTCAATCAAATCGTATAACAGACGATACCGGAAGTGAATTGTTTTTATTTACGAAGGGAATTCCTTGATTTCGTCATGACAATGTCGTCCTCGTCTGTTGATAACAGTGATTTGTCTGGAAGTGAAAACGATTTTTCTGGATTCAGTTCCGACGAAATACCAAATCTGTTTAACAATGATGCATTTAATGACGAAGTATCTGCAATTATGTCATCAGATATCGACATTGAAATGTCATCAGACTCTAGTGACACTGATGATGATCAGCCAACTTGGTTTGCAGACATGCAAGATATTGACAGAAGTCCATTTACTCAGCGGTCAGGACCATCACATTCTTGCATGAAATAAAGTCATATATCCAACTGAATCACACTACAGCCAAGAGTAAAATGGCGCCACGCATGCCATGTGGGTGCATCTATTTTTAGAAACAGGGATTTTCATAATATGACCATACACGTTTAAATTATGTTGAAAAAAAAATTATTGATAATTATAAGTTATATTGATTAGTATGTACTGGTACTTTCCTTTTCTTTTTTATTCGTTCTGATTTTTTTGGGCTATGTATTGTAATTATCATTTCAAAAAAGTGATATAAGAAAACAGCCATGACCTAATATAGCACATTGAATTATGCAACGTTGCAAGGTGTAATATATTACGGACTGTTATTTTTGTTAAATAGCTAAATATTTATTCACATAATGTTTATATCATGTTTCTTAAGGATTTCAAATATTACTTCATTTATGTGCCAAATGAATTAAAATTATGGCCTGTCTAATGAACAAGCACTGACTAGATATCGCGATGTCCGCCATTATTACGTTTCTGCCGCTTCTCAGGTTCACTTGTGATTTTTATCTGATATTACAAAGAATATAACAAGAACATGGCTGTGAAAATTTTCCACTAAATAATTTACAAAATAATGTTACCAAATATGCTAATTAAGTACATACTGACATTTACATATTGATGTTTAAAGTTTCGAAGCACAGGTTGATGTGATTAAAACAAAGCAGCTTGTGCATCGGGAGTAGTTGTTTTTATCAAGAAATGATAACAAATAATAACTTACAGTAATCTGGCATTTAGAACAAATAATAACTTGCGGTGGAAATGATTAGGTTATTTTGAGGCTATTAGAGCAATGGGAAAATATAATTTTGTGAAGATGACGTTGCTTTTCAGTTTACGTGTTTTTTTATGGGGAGCAAAGGTTATGACGTCGTGAACGTCATATGGGAGGCACAGGTATTATGGTTTGATTTTCATATGGGGAGTAAAGGGTTAATAAACAATTTCCATGATCCCAATATCAATAAGTACAGGACTATTAGAACTAGGGATATTATATTGATGCATTACGTTGGCTTCACTTACTATAATTTCTTGCCTGAGATTTAAACAATTAATTTTGAGGTAACAAACATTTGTATTAAACAATAGTTAACCATACTAATATATCTAATTTAATATGATTTATTTAATAGATTTGATCATTTATATTTCTAGCAATTAAATTCATGCAAGAGATTTGAGAATTTAAAAACAGCACATGGATTTTGTTTGAAATTCAAAGATTCCTGGCATTGTCAGATTGCGGAGACCAAACTTTAATGAAACTGGATCAATAATAGAGGATGTAAGGAGTTCCACAGAGCTGGCAGCAGAAAGTGTCCAGACAGTTTGGCAAAACTTTTGTATTAAAGTGAAAATGACTTGACCAAATCTTGCATTAATTCTGGCAAAATATGATTTTATTCCAGCTTATGATGAAATCAAAACAAATGGAAAAATGAATAAAAAGAAAACTATAATATTTGACATTACATCATTTAATAATATTGTACTCTGTTAAATCATGGAATTGTCTAGGATACATGTAAGTTGCTGCTTTGTTATGGTACTGGTGGTGGGAGGTGTTTTGTTTTAATGTTTTCTTCTCAACATATGCCCAATCGAATAAAAGATCCTTTTAATAAAGCTCACTGCTCTAGATTTTGCAAGGAAAAAAATTATTTCAACTTTGTCTTTCCTTTACCACCATCTTGTTTTGTTCACCCAAATGGCTTCCAGGTCTTTTTTCCTTTGCATTACTTGGAGCCACATCATATGAAATATTGTTTCATCAATTTTTTAAAATAAACTTTCACTACTAAATGTTTGCTATGTAATGTAGCATATATTGTCAACTGATCATTATGCTGCCATGCATAATATATCAGTAAATATTTGGATTAGCTTCCTTTGTCCATACATCATGTTTATCAATATTTGGATTAGCTTCCTTTGTCCATACGTCATGTTTATCAATATTTGGATTAGCTCCCTTTATCATTACATCATGTTTATCAAGATTTGGGCAATGATGATGCTTTCTTTCTCATTACGTTTTGTTTCCTGCTTCAGAACAAAAGGTTCTGTCATATATATCAATGATGAGTTAAAGTCAAATTCACTAATTTGGTCAATTTTCCATCCTTCGTCCATATATAAGATGATTCAGTATAAGATGAGGCCAGGTCAATAACTTGGTTTCAGTTTTTACACTATTGACTTCCAGTTTCATGAATATTAATGGTATCACTGTATGATATTCCATATTACTGGCAATCATGAAATTGTAACACTGATGCTAACATGCTTGTGATTTTACTCCCATACGGGGCATTGCTATATTCTGTTATCAATTGACACATCTAAATAAACAGTCCATACTTGTTTTAATTATGATATATATTGCAACAAGAGCCATATGGCTGTGAATTCTATGTACATTTTAATTAAAAGTCTAAAGTGTTAACCTGATTATTCCTGTTGAAGCCAGTCTTGAGTGCAACATTCAACAGATGAGATAAACTCAGTGAGACTAACAATAGATAAATGAGGTAATTCACAGGGAAATCAGAAATGTGAAGAAACTTAAGAGCCAGAAAACAGAAAAGTTACAAATAAAAATAAATAAAAGTACTTTTTATCATTCTTTAATATATCTGTGAAATGCAATATCAAATTTACACAGATGAACAGTTTTATAATTCATAATATTTAAATTTTTGCTTTGAGAATATGGCCCCTCTAGACAGGTGGTCTCACATAGATGTGATATTTCAAGACAGGTTTCACTGTATAACTTGCAAAAGAACTCATGCACATCAAAACTCCTAGATTTCATTAATGTTTGCAAACTTCAACAGTCATTTTAGACTGGATTATTCATAGACCTGATGACAATATTCTATAATCAACCCTTGCATCTCACATAGCCAGCCTCTAGATGAGTTATGTACTGATAGCCAGCCTCTAGATGAGTTATGTACTGATAGCCAGCCTCTAGATGAGTTATGTACTGATAGCCAGCCTCTAGAAGAGTTATATACTGATAGCCAACCTCTACATGAGTTATGTACTGATAGCCACCCTCTAGATGAGTTATATACTGATAGCCAGCCTCTAGATGTGTTATATACTGATAGCCAGCCTCTAGATGAGTTATGTACTGATAGCCAGCCTCTAGATGAGTTATGTACTGATAGCCAGCCTCTAGAAGAGTTATATACTGATAGCCAGCCTCTAGATGTTTTATGTACTGATAGCCACCCTCTAGATGAGTTATGTAATGATACCCAGCCTCTAGATGAGTTATTGATACCCAGCCTCAAGATGAGTTATGTACTGATAGCCAGCCTCTAGATGTTTTATGTACTGATAGCCACCCTCTAGATGAGTTATGTACTGATAGCCAGCCTCTAGATGAGTTATGTACTAATAGCCAGCCTCTAGATGTGTTATATACTGATAGCCAGCCTCTAGATGTTTTATGTACTGATAGCCAGCTTCTAGATGAGTTATGTACTGATAGCCAGCCTCTAGATGAGTTATATACTGATAGCCAGCCTCTAGATGTGTTATATACTGATAGTCAGCCTCTAGATGTGTTATATACTGCTAGCCAGCCTCTAGATGAGTTATGTACTGATAGCCAGCCTCTAGATGACTTATGTACTGATAGCCAGCCTCTAGATGAGTTATGTACTGATAGCCAGCCTCTAGAAGAGTTATATACTGATAGCCAGCCTCTAGATGTTTTATGTACTGATAGCCACCCTCTAGATGAGTTATGTAATGATACCCAGCCTCTAGATGAGTTATGTACTGATAGCCAGCCTCTAGATGAGTTATGTAATGATACCCAGCCTCTAGATGAGTTATGTACTGATAGCCAGCCTCTAGATGACTTATGTACTGATAGCCAGCCTCTAGAAGAGTTATATACTGATAGCCAGCCTCTAGATGAGTTATGTAATGATACCCAGCCTCTAGATGAGTTATGTACTGATAGCCAGCCTCTAGATGAGTTATGTACTGATAGCCAGCCTCTAGATGTTTTATGTACTGATAGCCACCCTCTAGATGAGTTATGTAATGATACCCAGCCTCTAGATGACTTATGTATTGATAGCCAGCCTCTAGATGACTTATGTACTGATAACCAGCCTCTAGATGAGTTATTGATACCCAGCCTCAAGATGAGTTATGTACTGATAGCCAGCCTCTAGATGTTTTATGTACTGATAGCCACCCTCTAGATGAGTTATGTACTGATAGCCAGCCTCTAGATGACTTATGTATTGATAGCCAGCCTCTAGATGACTTATGTACTGATAACCAGCCTCTAGATGAGTTATGTACTAATAGCCAGCCTCTAGATGACTTATGTATTGATAGCCAGCCTCTAGATGACTTATGTACTGATAACCAGCCTCTAGATGACTTATGTACTGATAACCAGCCTCTAGATGAGTTATTGATACCCAGCCTCAAGATGAGTTATGTACTGATAGCCAGCCTCTAGATGACTTATGTACTGATAACCAGCCTCTAGATGTGTTATGTACTGATAGCCAGCCTCTAGATGATTTATGTACTGATATCCAGCCTCTAGATGACTTATGTACTGATAACCAGCCTCTAGATGTGTTATGTACTGATAGCCAGCCTCTAGATGACTTATGTACTGATAACCAGCCTCTAGATGAGTTATTGATACCCAGCCTCAAGATGAGTTATGTACTGATAGCCAGCCTCTAGATGACTTATGTACTGATAACCAGCCTCTAGATGTGTTATGTACTGATAGCCAGCCTCTAGATGATTTATGTACTGATATCCAGCCTCTAGATGACTTATGTACTGATAACCAGCCTCTAGATGTGTTATGTACTGATATCCAGCCTCTAAATGACTTATGTACTGATAACCAGCCTCTAGATGAGTTATGTACTGATAGCCAGCCTCTAGATGACTTATGTACTGATAGCCAGCCTCTAGATGACTTATGTACTGATAACCAGCCTCTAGATGAGTTATGTACTGATAGCCAGCCTCTAGATGACTTATGTACTGATAACCAGCCTCTAGATGTGTTATGTACTGATAGCCAGCCTCTAGATGATTTATGTACTGATATCCAGCCTCTAGATGACTTATGTACTGATAACCAGCCTCTAGATGTGTTATGTACTGATAGCCAGCCTCTAGATGACTTATGTACTGATAGCCAGCCTCTAGATGACTTATGTACTGATAACCAGCCTCTAGATGACTTATGTACTGATAACCAGCCTCTAGATGTGTTATGTACTGATAGCCAGCCTCTAGATGACTTATGTACTGATAACCAGCCTCTAGATGTGTTATGTACTGATAGCCAGCCTCTAGATGATTTATGTACTGATATCCAGCCTCTAGATGACTTATGTACTGATAACCAGCCTCTAGATGTGTTATGTACTGATAGCCAGCCTCTAGATGACTTATGTACTGATAGCCAGCCTCTAGATGACTTATGTACTGATAACCAGCCTCTAGATGACTTATGTACTGATAACCAGCCTCTAGATGTGTTATGTACTGATAGCCAGCCTCTAGATGACTTATGTACTGATAACCAGCCTCTAGATGTGTTATGTACTGATAGTCAGCCTCTAGATGACTTATGTACTAATAGCCAGCCTCTAGATAATAATAATAATAATAATAATAATAATAATAAAAATAAAAATAATAATAATAATAATAATAATAATAATAAAAATAAAAATAATGAGGACTTTGTATAGCACCTAATCTTATGAAGCTCTAAGCGCTTTACGCCATCAATAATGATATGACTACGCTACAGAACAACAAATGACAAAAACAATGAAATTGGAAAACATAAAAACATGCTGAAAACATATAAGATACAAAACATGATTAGGTCGCTAAGTTTGTCCCTGCAGTCGAAATAGACCAGTCTTAAGAGCACACTTAAAAGGGACCTCTGTGTCTTTTGTGTCTAATTTCAATGCGCAATTCGTTCCACGCTGCTGGGCCCTGGTGTGCAAATGAACGTTGTCCATATGACTTTGTTTTCACCTTGGGAACAATGAGTATACGATTATCAGAAGAAGAGTGTAAGGATCTAGCTGGTGTATACACATGGGTGAGGCTGGATAGGTATGTTGGACTGGAGTCTGTCATTGAAACATAGCACAGAGAACAAATTTTGTGTTTGATTCTGTATCGAATTGATAGCCAATGTAGGGTACAGAGCATTGGTGAGGTGTGTTCTGATCGAGGTACTCTAAAGCTGATCCATGCAGCTGTGTTTTGAACTTTTTTGAAGTTTCTGGAGTAAATATTGTGATTAACCAGACAGAATTGAGTTACAATAGTCCAGTCTTGAAAGTACTAATGAACACACAAGTGTTGTAGTGGCATCAACTGAAAGATATTTACAAATTGAACTGATGCGTCTCAATTCAAGATATGCAGCCTTGCATATGTTCATGACATGTTGGTGCAATGGGAGAGTACTGTCTAGAGTAACGCCTAGGTTCCGTACTGATTGTGAGAAATTAATGTTGGTGTTGCTGATATTTATTGTCTGAGGTAAAGGATGTGAATGAGAAAGTCTTTGTGTTGTGATCAGAATAGCCTCAGTTTTATCATCATTCATCTGCAGCTTGTTACATGTTATCCATGATATCACATCAGAAATGCACCTCTCTACTCCATGGATGGCAGCATCAACTTCAGTTGGGTGGCTAGACTTGTATATTTGGGTGTTATCAGCGTACAATTGGTGCGACACTGGGTGATGATCTATCACACTTGAGAGTGGCTGAGTGTACAGAATGAAGAGAACAGGTCCAGGAACAGATCCCTGTGGAACACCACAACATACGTCAACTGCGCTGTAGTTTATTCCATTTGCAGATATAATTTGTGTCCTGTTAACTAAGTAGGACTTGAACCACTGTAATGCTATATTGTGAAAGCCAAATACATGCTGGAGATGGTGAAGTAATATACCATAATCTATTGAGCAGCAGAGGAGGTGAACAGACTTTCTCTAATTGGGGTATATTTTAAGCAAAATATTCTAAGTCTCCATTTGCCAAACTGAGACTTAACAATTTTAGAGTTCTGTTTGTCAAACGGAGCCTTCCTCAAGGGTAAAAAAAAAGACGCCATTTAGTTGACGTTCACCTCCTCGGCTGCTAATGCGCTAACTAAATATTTGATCAAGTCCGACACGATATCTTGTCCGAGGGTCTGATAAATTTATCGTCACAAATCCGTGTGGGATTGTCTGAGCGTGGCTAAAGAAATTTCTAAATCGATTATGATCCATATCACCACCGCACCAAGTTTGCCAAATATTTCTAAGAGTATGAGTATCAACTCCGTTAAATACACACAGCATATTGCAGTTATCTCTGATCACTTTTGGTATTTGAGTGTAACGTTGAGTGATATATATCACATCGGTGTTTTTGTGACGCCCCCGGGAAAATATTCTAGCAGGATTCTTTTGATTATCTAACATGATATCATCATATACGACTAAATTGTTAATACTTCCATCAATATCATCAATATTCGGTGCCTCTTCGATATCGGTTATAAACTCAATAACACCATCACCGTTAATTTCTTGCGCGGCATCATTAAAATCCTTTAATACTTCATAACATCGTTGATCGTTTACACTCGGAGCAATCATGTACAATTTATCCCACTTCATCCATCTCGTTATCAAATTAAGTAGCAATTGTGTTTTACCACTTCCAGATGGTCCGATGATAATCGCGCGAATAGAATTTGGTAACATTGCATGGTGTCTAATAGGTTCTCGTCGTCGAGTAGCTGAATAATCAATTACATTCATAACTGTTATATATAAATTATGGATCTATATTGTGTGAAGTGTAGGACGCGTACTGGCACAAATGACTTGACGACGATCACAACGAAAAATAATCGATCAGCGCTTTCTGGTAAATGCGTACAATGTAGTACGAAAAAATTTAGATTTACTTCCACGAAACCTTTAAAAAAAAACGAGGAGGTGATATTGCAGCCAAATTGACAAAACTCCCAGGAACACCGTGGGCAAAGTATCCAGGAGAAAAGCACCTTCCAGGATATAGCTACTGTGGACCGGGAACACGATTAGATATCAGACTTGATGATCAAAATCAGCCCCGACCCGGCGAATATCCAATAAACGCTATTGATAAGGCGTGTCATGCTCATGATGTCGCTTATAAAAGCAGCAATCTTCAACACAGACATCTCGCAGATGTAAAATTAATTCATGCGTTAAATGCTATTCCTGATAAATCCTTCAAAGAAAAATTGGCTTCGTGGTTGGTAAAATCTGCTATGAAGGGTAAATTGATGTTAGGTGCTGGTAATTGAAAATGCTAGCATTTTAATATGGAATCTATTTATTATTCTCCGAGAGGATACTGGAGAGGTTACGCAGCAATCAATAAACTAGCTAGTGCATCAAAGGTGAAAAAAACTACAGCGGCAAACTGGTTATCTAAACAGGCAATATGGCAAATTTATCTACCAGCGCCTAAACAAATTAACTATTCGCATTTTGATGTTACAACACCTAATGAAGTTCATCAAGCTGATATACTATTTCTGCCGCATGACAACGGTTACAAATACGCGTTAACGTTAGTTGATATTGCAAGTCGATACAAACAAGCAGAACCGTTAAGGACAAAATCATCTACTGAAGTAGCTTCTGCATTTGAAAAAATTTATCGACGAGGTCCTCTGCGCTGGCCAAATCTGTTACAAGTTGATCCTGGCAAGGAATTTCAAGGTGTTGTTACATCTACGATGAAACATCATAATGTCGCCATCAGACGAGGACACACTACGCTACATCGCGATCAGGCAATTGTTGAACGGTTTAATAAAACCCTTGCTGAGCGGTTATTCGGATATCAATACGCAAAAGAATTCATACAGGATAAACGATCCCGTGAATGGGTCAAGAGATTACCAGCTGTGATTACCGCAATCAATAATGAGATTACTAGAACAATTAATATGAAACCTGTCAACGCTATTAAGAAGGCGTCTATCAAAATGGAAATCCAAGGAATTTCACAAAAAGATTTCAAAGAACCAATTCTTGGTAGTAATGTCATTGTAAGATACTTATACGAACCAGGAGAGCTTGAGGGTGGTAAAAAAAGAGCTACCGATCCTATTTGGAGTGTCACTACGCATAATATATCCGGCATAACACGATCTACGGGTAGACCTCCAATCTGTAGACTGGATTCAACTGCTCCTCAGCGGGGTTTTACACGCGAACAATTACAAGTGATTCCCGAGGATACTCAATTGCCACCGCGTGGTCTTAATTAGCACCCAGGGTGCTGTCACCCCGGCGTCTATTACACTCAAGACAGGTCAACATCACATTGTTTCTGACATGACCGAGATTGTTATTTTTTCTGTCTACGGTGAATTGGCGAGGATCTTTATCCGAATACTGCCAACGCATTATACAATTGCAACTCGCGCAGTGATTGTTCTGTTGTTGCTTTAGTGTCTTAATTAATTCAGCATCAATGTCAAATTCTCGTTTATTTTTTTTATCCTGTTGTTTATAACCAGAGAGTTTTTTTCTGATTATATTATCATCGGTGTGTATATTACTTATTGTATTGTCATTATCATTAACCACAATTTTTCGAAGTTGGTTTATTCGCCGTACTCTGGATACTGCGAGATAAACTAAATTTGACCACTCAATATGATTATCTACTATCCAAAGAGTTGTATCGGATATAGTCAATCCCTGTGAAGAGTGTATTGTTGCTGCATAACCTAACGTCCATGGGGATTTATCAGCACCTAATGCATCTTTAACGACGCTGATATCAACCAACACAATATCATTTAATACTAAATTCTGCTTTTGTTGTTGTCCAGGAATGTCAACGTCGATATTCTGCTTTCGTGTATCCTTAGGTCTATAACAGAGTGGTACTGGAAGCGTTGCAAATTTTTCTTTATGTAGCGCAAACAACTTCATCTGAAGTGCGTCTCTGACTATTTTTCTACTCGCGATTATTAAATCATTTGGCTTCCACATTTCCCAAAAATCATTCATGGGAGTTTCTGAAATTATTTCACGCGCTATTTCACATTGGATTTTATCCGGTTGTAATCTAATTAGCGCTTTGAACTCGCGTAATTGTTCATCAAGTGATCTATGGTCGGTATTAATCTCTTCATAATAATCTACAAATCCTTTTAGCCATTCATGTGGAGATCCACCAACAAATGGCTGCGGTTGGCCGTGATCCCCGCACATGACGACTTTTTTATTTTTCAATAACAACCATTCAAGAAATATCTGTAATACTGTCAATGATACCGTGCATATTTCATCCCAGATTATTACATCAGGAATGAATTTATCTCCCATTCGATCAGGAGTCCATGTATCACCTTTCCATCGAAAGAAGCTGTGATAAGTACAGGCTTTTACCCCCCGCGCTATCATCTCTCTGGCGAGTCTGTGAGTTGGTGTTAACACAATCATGTTAGAAACACTTGTGTTTCTATTACGAAATAATTCGATTGCACGAGTTGTCTTTCCTGATCCACCACAGCCGTTTAAATAAATTGTCTTGTATCTACAAATCGGATCGGATACGGGCGGTGCAGTAGAAAATTCTGATTGAATCTCTGAGATATTATGGTTACTTTTCAAGTATTTATCATCCATAGCAACGTCTGCGGATTTACAATACTCATGTAGTGTTTCTTTTTTAAACCTCCAATTTCCCCACGCTTCCTTAGGATCTGTGAATTTAGCTACATCTGATTTGTATTTTTCATGGATATACATCGAATCAGTAGCTACTCTAACCGCGGTATCGGGAAATCTGTTTATCATCGAGAATAGATTAATACAAGAATAGGCTAGCATAGAACTTCTCAAATGTGTGTATTGACAACTTTTTCCATCACAGTAGGTAACAACCGTACCTAGTTTCTTACCATTTCGAAGGACATCATCTACCCAAACATTATTAGTTCCGCTCGCAGATTTGTAAGCTTCCTCATCTAATTCCCCTGATAGAAAAGCATCCCTACGGGTTACAAATTTTCCTTTTTTTATTAAATCGGTTATGATAAAATCGTATTCTTCATTGTCTAAGATCAATCTCGAAGAATATTTTGCATTGTCAAATCTTCCACCTTGAGTGAATTTACCGATTATTCTTCGTCCGAGCTCTTTAGCCTCTCTATTCCTACCTTCGAATAACCTCTTAGACCAATCCATAAGTGTTTCACAATCTCCCAATTGTTTTCGTTGTTCGTTAATTATTTTTTCTAGATCGGGTTTTGGTAACCAAACATCTTTCTGAGCGTTATAACAAATAATCGCTTCACTGACAATTAACGATATTAGCATACCACAATCGATCATATACCGCAATAGCACAATTGGCATCCACGCTTTTTCATACATATGTCTACCAAGCCAAAGATAACTACACGGATGTAACCCTGTAGCTAATTCGAATGATATCACACGAGCGAACCCGGTTAAATCAAAATCAGGCAATGGACCATTAATCGCAACACGAGTCATTTCATGTGTGGGGTGTCCAAATCGTTTGAAGTACTCAGAGCATTCTCCATATCCGAGAAAACTTCCAGGATAACACGCGGATATATCAATTGAAATCATACCATCACGTGAGTATTTCGTATTCCACAATCCTCCATGACCCAATTCGACGCAACTCAACTTCACGTCCTCCAGAAAATCACTTCGTGTTGGACGCCATGAATTCTTTTCTCGTGCGAAGTGAGCTACCACTGATGGAATTGTGAAGCTATCTGTAAGTAGTTTTTCTACAGTAGAAACACTAGTGTTTCCTTCTAAATACTCATTAGCGATTTTTCTCATTCTAGTATCTAATTCTTCAGTTCGATATAATTCACCATTTGGTTTTACAAACTGATCAAATCCTATTTCCGGATCCTCATTACTCCTGAGTAACCATACTGACACAGGGTCGTCTTTGGTTAACGCGTGAATAGCATCAAATAATTTCTCTTCATAGAAACCATCCCTAGAAAATTCTTTAGGGATATATCGAACAGTTCTTTCTCGTGGAAATATATTTACCGCGGGTGTCCACGCGTGTTTGTTATGATCAATAATTTCAATTGGAGCTCCTCGCGATTGATATTTCGGTTCGTATAATACTTCTCCGGTTATCGTTGCTACCGATATTGGAAATTTTAATAATGCTTCTAATTTAGCTATATCGGAAATCGTTGCCCCGCGTTGTTTCACTGTTAGTTCCCATTCGGTTATTTTTTTTCTTCGTAGATCAGTTAATTTGTTTCCTCGGAGGGAATTTGTAAAGTGTTCTATTACCCGTGTTGCTACACAATTAAGTGGCAAAGCCACTGATGATGAAAACATTGGAGCTAGTTTTGTAATATTAGGATTATTATTTATTGGATATAACCCATACACAACTGCTGTTACAGGGTAAGATTTCTCATAGTATGGTTTGTCAATTCCAGTTAGAATTCCTGGTTTGGAATCTCTACTCACAATAACAGTTTTTTTATCCTTAAGGATTGGGTCAAATTTATCTCTGATAATCCATGCACCTTCCTCTTCGATAATGAATTTTATTCTAAAAAAATACCTCCGTAGAGATTTCTTGCCAAGGTGTGAAAGTATCTCAGCTGCTCTTATATCATTCATAGTAGCATCAATTATGGGTATATTGACATCTTCATCAATAATTCGAAATGTCGACCACGTATGAGATGCTCCATCACGTTTAAACTCATTAAAACAGTCGCTGATTTTACTCAATAGTGGTTTATCATCTACTAGACTTTTAGGTATATCAGAGATTCTATCGAGATTAAATCTAGCATTTTTCCAAGGCTTAATTTTCGATAATCTCTTGAACTCCTTCATATTATAATTAAAACAAGTATTTAAATAAGAAAATTTTATATAATGAATCATTGCAAATGGCTTATGATTGGATCAAAGACTCCGTGTAACAAATCATGTAGAAATGAATTCTGTGGGTATCATATGCAGAGTGTGAGAAACGGTTCGGAGGGACCTCTACCATGCTTGCATTGTGGGGTAGGTGTAAGAGGCAAGTCGCAGTTATGCATTAATTGCGGGGGTAAGCGTTATAGAGAGTTAAAACGTTATTATGACAAGCGAAGAATCAAAAATCCTGACGACGTAAATGGCAAAATCATAAAAACTACGGCTGATTATATAAAAAGATTTTCCAATGTTATAATTCAGCCAATTAACGAATTAGACAAATAGATATATTATATATACAAATGAGCCAAGAATTTCAAAGACATCCTGTTATTAAAAATTACGAAGCTTCTAGTGATGGTGTTGTTAGACACAGTAAAAATAAGAAATCTGTTGGGCGGGATAATGGTATGGGTTATTTGATATTTAAAGCTGGAGGGAAAATGTATCTCAATCACCGTTTCGTTTATGAAGTGTATAATGGATTAATCAAGGATGGCCTTGTTATTGATCATATTGATGGTATTAGGACACATAATTCTTTGAATAATTTACGAGCTGTTACACAAAGTGAGAATACTGCATTTGGAAATACTGGTACTTGTAAATCAATTGGGAAGAGACCAGTAAGATCGTTTAATACTGACACGGAGATGGTATTTCAATCAATGTCAGAAGCTGGTAAGTATTTCGATATTCACACCTCCTCGGTACAAAAAGTAGCAGAGGGAATTTATAAGACCGCTTTTTCAAAGCGTTTTAAAAACAAAATTCAGTTTTCTTACGTAGGGAGATAACTCCGTTAGGTATAACGCGTGTGAAATCCATAGGATTTCCACCAATGACAGAGTTACGGATCTTAAACACGGAAACGCGTTTCTAACATTGATTGGAAAATCTTCGATTTTTGATTGGCTGTTATAATTAAATAAATCCGAACAAAACACAATCAATTTTGTCTTTTTTCAAGTATTAACAAAACTGTTTTATAAACACGTCGTATTTAAACATTTTTTTTAATGTCTGTTTCAAGTATTATATGTGTTTTCAACGTTGTCAGTGATCGCTAATAAACAAACAAATAATTACAATCACTACACCTATTTTATATCACCTCGTCGTAATGAGTGTATATATACAAATTCGTTCTTATTATAATTGGGCATTTAGCCGAAATTCAAGTGTAAACAAAACCACACCGTCACACGTGGTATGAACGTTATTATTGACATTCAAAACCAAAGTTTCGATTTTGCGGTTTTGTTTACACTTGAATGTAGAATAGCCCGCGTCATCCATTGTCATTGAAATCAATTCATTCATTGTGTCACCTATAATCTATTGTTGTACCGTCGTCATTGTCATTGAAATCAATTCATTGTATATACCATTGTCATTGTTCACCTATAATCTATTGTTGTACCGTCGTCATTGTCATTGAAATCAATTCATTCATTGTTCACCTATAATCTATTGTTATATGTTTGTCGGTTGTAACCGTTAAGCGCGCTGCTTGATGTATAAAACACCAAGGGGGTTCAAAACGGTGAATGTGCCGTCGTCATTCATTATATATAATCATAATCACCTATAATCGCATTAAGCTTCTGGGTATACTAAGATGATCAACACCTTAGTGTATCCAGAATTCATTTTGAAAATACTTTATTTAAACAAATATATTTTTATATATATATGAATATTGAAAATCTCAAATTGATTATTATTGAAATCAACAAGTTGAAGGATGAAAATGTAAAATTATGTTCAGGTTTGGATTGTGATCAAATTATGACCAATTTCGAGGATATACAATTTGCAGAACAGACCGGAAAATATGTCCTATCTAAAAAATATTTTTTAATTAAGAATATCCAAAAGCTTATACGTGAGAGCTTAGTAAATACTGAAGATGTTAATGTCTTCGTACCATTATGTAGCATCGTTGAACGTGTTCGAAAGCAATTAGGATTAGAATATGAACAAAAGAGACTTATTAATTGTAAAGTGAGACAATTAAAAACATTAATGGAAAACTCTGAAGGTGATGAGCCCACGCGTAGAGAGCCTCCTTTGTTTGTATAACCGATACGGTATGAGGAAGTAAAATTATGTGTGTAACAACAAGGAAGTATTAAAATGATTTGCAATTTTTAGTTAGTGATTTGCATTTCTAAAATGCTTTGGATTTTTTAATTAAAAATTGCAAAGCAATTTGACAATAGTAATACTCTTTCAATAATGGTAGGAGAATCATTAACAACGAGATTAGCTAGAGAAAGACTTGAAGCTCTTAAGAAAATATTACCCTTTCGTGATAGAATCCGCGAAAAACTTCAACAACGGCAATTATTTCAGACTGACTTCACAGAGGATACAGAACAACTCTTCAAACCTATTGTTAGTGCAACTGAGGGTGTGAAAACAGCAATTTCTAAACAAGAAAGCGCGCAAAAAGAGTCCTTTCTCCCTGTGTTAGAGAAAATATCAAAACGAACTAAACAAACGAAAAAATCATTAAAAACACTTCCTGGTGATATAATAACTACTGCAAGACGACAAGAAGAACAACAACGAGAACTTCAGGAAGAAATTGAACAATTAGGTGATGTTGATATTTCCTCACTAGAAATGCAAGCATTTCCACCTGAAGAATTTCAAGAAGAACAACAACAAGAAGAAGAAGAAGAGGGAGCTGTTTCAAAGGGGGATTATTCTCCTGAAAATATATTTACAGTTGATGCGTTAAATACAATCAGAAATATCCCAACACTTGCTGGATTAGCTAAATTTACCAACGACAACATTAAAAAAGCAAAGAGAGATAAGTATTTAAGAGACGACACGGCTAAGGATTTTGTAAAGGGTTCAGAAGTTTGGGCAAATAAGGTGTTTTTAGCAAACAAGAAGAAAAACAAAATCAGCAAAACAATAAGATCTGAATATGACCAATTTCTAGCTATGGTAAAGGGGATCACAGTAGCACCACCAGTATACACAGCAGACCCAATCCCTGATGAAATACAAATAATGGCAGAGGCTGATTCTAAGAAGGGTGCAACTGGTACAACTAAAAAAAAGGGTAGTGGTTTAGTTGGTAAAAATCCTATAGATTTTCACGCTAGTGTAACATGTCCTGGTAATATTCTCGGTGATATATCCCGATTAGAAGTACTTGTAGGAGGAAAACGAGCCGGGAATAACTCACTGGAAATAATCAATGAAGCAGCTGATATCTGTAGGCGATTATTTCAAGGTGGTATCATGGATATTGCAACATATAGAAATTTCATTGAGGAGTTAGCCGAAAATTCTTTGGATGGAAATTCTTCGAATTTCTACGGTTATCATAGTGACTAGATAATTGGAAATGCTAAAGCATTTGGAAAAACACTAGTGTTTTTGTATAGAAGAATGATCATACACTACAACCATGATAAACCAACTAACGTCTACGTGGTAAACTCACGATTACCAAAATACCGAGTATACTATGGAGATGGTCTCGGTAATACTATAATGGGATTATTTTCAAGAATGGCTCCAAAAGTGGCTCCATTTGCAAAACAGGCAGCAATGAAAGCAATTGATGTTATCCGAGATAAGGGTATTAACACTGTTGGTGATCTTGCTAGTAAGGCATTTTCAACCGCTCGGGATAAACTAACAGCGCTAGTTCGACGACGAAATTTTTCAAAACCTGGAAACACTAGTGTTTCTAGAATGACTTCACTACCATCTACTGCAGTAATGCCTACACAGGTTAGTAAAATAATAAATAACGCCGTGGATAAAAAACTACAATCATTAATGACTAACGCCCAGGATAACATAACAGCAAATATGATAGCCGGAAGTGGGCTTCCGGGAAGTGGTTTTAAGAAGATTCGCCGGAAACGTTAGAAATATTTATTTGAACAGGATTTCCAATTATGATAGTTATTGTAGAAATATTTGTGTCAGAATCACTTGTGATTCTATTTATTTGAATAGGATGCTCAGTTGTTATGGTTATTGTAGAAATATTTGTGTCAGAAACATTAATGTCAGAAACATTAATGTCAGAATCACTTGTGATTCTACTAACGCTATCTTCATTATCAGATATTTTCATCATCATTATTAAAATACACCCAACTAAATATTTATTTTTATATTATAAAATATTTATAATTTGCTAATTTTGTTAGATTTTTTACTTTTTTTACTCATTTTTCTAGTGTTTTTACTCATTTTTCTAGTGTTTTTATGCAATTCATCGACAAAATTTCATGAAAATCGAGGATGAAAACCCAAGGAATTCATTTAGAGAAAATCGATTTTGATCAGATTTTTTATCCTGTGAGGCTAAAATTATGTTGTTTCATCGAATTTTCGATGTTTTTTTTATTGATTTTGTATTGTTTTTTAGCTAATCCGTCGACATAATTTCATGAAAATCGATTTTCTCTAAATGAATTCCTTGGGTTTTCAATTCAAAATTCCTTCAGAATTTTTTTAATTACTTTCAGAATTTTTTAAATTACTTTGTAATTTTTGATTTAGACCATCGGATATATAATAAAAAATGTTCAAACAGAACCCTGATGTTGCATTTGACATGGAAGCCCCAGTACTTAAAGATACTTCTGTACGCGATTATCAATTTTTTGCTTATCACGCAGTACAACCTGATCTTCGAGGAAGAATTGAACTTCAGGTTCATGATACCAGTAAATACTTTTTACCCGCTGAAGCTTTTATTGAAGTCGAAGGTGAACTCGTGCAAAATATTCCACTTAATACAGTATATGGAGCAAATCTTCAAGTTGGTTTTGTTAATAATGGTATTATGGCATTATTTGAAAGCGCTAGATATCTCATTGATGGAAAAGAAATCGAATCTATTGAGCGTGAAGTTGATGTAGCAACAACAATACTAGGGCTAGCAAGATACTCTGATGACTATACTAGATCAGCAGGTCCATCTATGATGTTCACGAAAGATATTACTGATAATGCTAATGGCGTTCAGTATATAAAAAGAAGACCACGAAATCGTGCTGCTCCTGCTGTTGTTGGAGGTGCTGCTGCCGACTTTTCTGCTAATGCTGCTGCTCCTGATACTACTGGTGCTATTGAAGATTTAGTTGTAGATGGTAATCCTAATTACAACCTAGGATTTGCAACACGAGTGGCAACGTTACAAGGAGTTCGCAGACAATTTTCATGTGCAATCCCATTACATCATATATTTGGATTTTGTAGAAACGTCAGAAAGGTTATTTATGGAGTAAAGCATACTGTAGCACTAGTGAGAAAGGGTACTGATAATAATGCAATCTGGCGCGCTGATGGCATTGCCGATGGTAAAGTCATTTTATCAAAACTAACATTGTGGATGCCAGTGTTGACTCCATCATTGTCAGTAGAACCGCGGTTGCTATCATTTATGGATCAAGGGGGAAAGAGATTATTAAGCTGGTTGACAACGTCCACAGATACCATGGATTCTAATATTGATGGTACATTTACATGGCATTTAGCAGCACGACAAGGTATTTCAGCACCAAGACATATATTTGTTGCTCTACAGGATATTACGAGATTAAACAATCAAGAAAGAAGTCATATGATATTTGATAAACTAGGATGTAGTGAAGTCTCGCTGAAAATAAACGGACAACAAGAACCAGCAGAGGATATACAACTTAATTATGAAAATAATCATATTGCACGTGTTTATCATCGATTGCTATCATTTATGGGACGTGATCAAAATGTAGATACTGGTCTACAAATATCACAATTGGATTTTAAAGGTCTGTATCCGATTTATTACTTTTCCCTAGAACATCTTGACTTGATGAAACAGTCCGTAGTTGATATACACTTCCGAGCTCGTGTACATCCTGGTGTTCACCCTGCTGCTCCTCCTCCTGGTGCTGTTGCTGGTGCTGTTGTTAATTACAGAGCAGTTGCTGTTATTCTTAGTGATAAATCAATGATACTCGAAGGTGTTGGTGGACGAATGAGACTAGTAGATGCACCAGTGGAAAATCTGTAAGATTTTCTTAATCCAAAATTCTTTAAAAATGACTCGCGATTTAGAATCAATCTATTTTGTATAATGTCGTATAGTAATATCAATGTTACGTTGACACCTGGTCAAATAAAAAAATTACAATCCAAATCAGCTAAACAATGCGGAACCACAATAACGCTGAAATTTAATCAAATGAATGGCGGAGGGAATAAACTATCACTGACAAAAACTCAAACTAATCATTTTAATAAAGCGCTGAAAGAAAAAAAAGGAGTTCAGGTTACTCTTTCTACGAGCGCGATTAAAAACATGGAAAAGACTGGTGGTATATTCCCGTTGTTAGGGTTGATTCCAGGGTTGATTGCCGCAGCAGCCCCAGCGGTAGCGAAGGCAGCAGCATTAGGAGCCATTGGTACCGCGGCAGGAATGGCATTGAAAAAGGCAACTGGAAAAGGGTATAAAAAAAAAGGAAAGGGTCTAAGACTACCAGGAACCCCGAGTTCATGGTACAGCGGAAAGGGTCTTCGAATTCCAGGAACGATATAGTTCCTATGTCCAATTTTGATTTAATTGATACCGCTAAAAAATTAAAAATAAAAAATTTCAGAGGGGTTTTTATGAGAGATCAGTTACCGACACAACCAAATGATGTTGAAACCGGTATTATTAATTTAGATAACAGCTCCGGACCTGGAACTCACTGGGTTGCATACGCGATTGATCCACGTGGGATTATTTATTTTGACTCATATGGATTAGCGCCGCCGAAAGAATTTATGCGTTATATAAAAGATTTTCCAATGAAGACTTGGTATTCTACGTTACCAACACAAACAATGCTTGATCCACCAATATGTGGTAATGAAGTATTAAACGTACTTGATGCTATATCCAAAAGATTTTCGAAACCACCTCATATAGTAGTAAATGAGTATACTAGCGGCAAATCTCTTTAAAAAATTCTGAAAGAATTTTAGATTAAAAATCCTTAGATTGAAAATCCATCGGATTTAGACGATGAAAATATTTCTATAATAATGATTGATATTTGGGGACGACCTTTATCATCGCTGAATAAACCTGATAGTGGAGTTGAAACCGTTGATAACAAGGATATTAAAAAACTAATCGAAGATGAAATATCCGAAATATTAAACCTAGCAAATGTTGATCCTGGTGAAATAGTTGTTTTTCAAGATCGTCAGGGTAAGTTGAAAAGTAGTAATATCTCTCTTAATGATATTTTGGTTAAACAACGAGACGCAGCAGAGGATACTATCGCGTTATTTTCTGATGGGGGTAAACTCAAACCAGGTGTACTTGTTTCAACGATTACGGATAAATTAACAACATACGATAACACGGTGAATTCATTAAAATCGCTTAATGATAAGTATGATGATCATATAATTGTATTTGATCAGTTTACTACATTACAAAGAAATATAGTTGACAAAATTGATAAACCCCTGCTAGAATTTTTTGGAAATCCACCAGTAACCACACCAAAACTCACCACAATAAAAGATTCTATATTGGAACTAGCAACTCTTCAATCCGAATATGAAAAACACACGAAACTATTTATGACGTTTCGTAAAAACCTCATGGACAAGTTTATTGGGAGCCCATTTGATAAAATTGAAATAACACTTCCCGATATTAAAAAATCCATCGATGAACTTAAAACATTCAACAATGGAATAAGGGATGATGCAATGAGAATGATAAGCGTTGTTGAAAAAGTAAAAATTCCTCATAATAAATCTATCGTCAACAACGTAGTACACACGATTCAACACGGATCATTTATATGGACTCCCACAAACAACATCTTAAACATAACCGCAGCAGTCAAGGGTATTTATCGATTAACAATAGTATCACCGAATCAGTTTGATATATCATCGTCGAGTTCATCTGGAGTCAATAATACGATATCAACGATCATCGACAAGGATACAACTGAACAATTCACGATAAAAAATACAGATGGAAATCTAGCCAAGGTTTCAGTAACGTGGTACGTAGAATTCGTAGTGGATTTAAGTAAACAATTAAATTGATTTAAAAATTCTTTCACGATTCAAAATTACAAAGTAATTTGTAATTGAAAATGCTAGCACCTTTAAAATAAAATGACTCCATCATCGAATCAGTATCGCTATGATCAAGTCAGAGAATTTCAAACTAAACTCAGTTCTCTCTGTGAAGAATATCAAATAAAAATCAAAAAATACAAACGAAGAATAACCACAGTTGATATCACCGTGTACTCGGTGTCAGGAGTAATCACTGCTGCTGGAATAATACTATCTTCGGTTACAATGATTGCTCCGGTCGTAGTTCCAATCGCTATTTCCGCAGTGGCTACAATTGCTGGTATATTAACTGGGATCACAAAAAAACTATCATCGTGTAGCCAGAGTAAACTACATGATTATTTAATTAAATATCATATTGCATCTGCCGGTTACTCGCAATTATCCTCGTTGATATCATCGTCGTTGGATGACACAACAATATCAGATAGCGAATTTTCAACTATGGCTCAATTGTATAAATCAACAATGCTGAAATTAGAGCAGAATAATAATAATAATGTTGTCGCAAGAACTACTTCAACAAATAGTAACAAATACAACACCAGTGAAAACAAGCACGATATCAGTAACCTCAACACATCCCGAATTTAGTGTGAATTTTCCAAACCCCGTTCCCGTGAGCGAGATCGCATTAGCAAAACTACGAGTATATCATAGCTGGCCTAATATTAGATCGAAAGCATTTGGTGGTCAACAACCGAATAATTCCTTGGTATTTGCAAACAAGAATCATGAAGACGGAACACCAGATTGGCAGGTTGTTTCTATACCAACTGGGTCATATCAAATCGAACAGATCAATGCTGAATTTCAACGCAGAATAAAATCTCTCACCGGAAAAGAATCAAAAATCGCTATAACAGTTCACGAACCAACATTATCATCCGCTATCGAGATAAATACAGAAGGATACGTTGTAGATATTTATCAGAGTTCTATAAGATCAGTGTTAGGATGGCCTGAATTACCACCGGATAACTCGCGAGAAAATTCGAAGGATTTTCCACCCGAACCTAAGAAATCCGATTATATCACCAACAAAATAAAACCCGTCAATGAAGTCAAAAATTATCAAGATTATGCTCCTAATAAATTCTTGAATAAAGAAATTTTTGAATCAATTTATGTTCCTCTCATTAACGGAAATTTCACAGTAATGAATAATGATTTTTCACGACTGCTAATATCTATTAAATCCGGCTCTCTCACCAAGGATGAATTTATCAACGTCGTAGAAACGGGTAATAAAATCATCGACGATATGAAAATATTTCACTCGAAAATTATTCAAGAAGTATTAAATGAAGAGATCTTACAGGATAAGTTTGCGGATCTATACAATATTAATAAAACGGAGATTAAAGATTTTAAAATCCCTGGATATAACCCGGATAAACTAAAGAAACAACTTGACGATGCTATTAATATTGGGTTTAAAAGAATCCACGATAATTGGAAAAAATCGAAGAATCCCCCAGCAAATATTCTGAAATATAATAATGATCCAGAAGGCGGCGGTAGACATATTGCTCCGAACAATGTGAATATTTCAACGGTGATTGCGCTCAATTTAGTATGTGACGTTATCGAAGGAAATTATCAAATAAATCTCGAACAATCAAATCAAGCTCAGCAAGGATATATTTTATACTCATTTGCACCAACGGCTCCTCCAGGATTTCTAATTATTGAAGACCCAACTAATCTAGTCTATATGCGATGTCATAATAATTTGTTAACGAGAATTAATTTCAAACTCACTGACCAATCTAATAATCTGATTGATTTACGAGGTGAGGTTTTACAAATTAGTTTGTTTGTGAAATCTTAAGGACTTGATCAAATATTTAGTTAGCGCATTAGCAGCCGAGGAGGTGAACGTCAACTAAATGGCGTCTTTTTTTTTTACCCTTGAGGAAGGCTCCGTTTGACAAACAGAACTCTAAAATTGTTAAGTCTCAGTTTGGCAAATGGAGACTTAGAATATTTTGCTTAAAATATACCCCAATTAGAGAAAGTCTGTTCCCCTCCTCTGCTGCTTATTGTGTCAAATGCTGCAGATAAATCCAGGAGAGTGAGGACTGTAATATTTCCACTATCCAAAGCAGAGAGAATCTCACTAAATACTTTCAGAAGAGTAGTTTCCGTACTGTGGCAAGGGCGATATGCAGACTGTACATTGCTAAAAACGACGGCTTGAATTCAAATGAGATAAAAGTTGAGTTAGAACAACCTTTTCTAAGATTTTTTATATGAATGGGAGATTGGAAACTGGGGGGTAGTTCTTTAAATCGTTATGGTCCAGTGTTGGTTTCTTCAGCAGTGGCTTTACAGTGGCAGTTTTGAAAAATGATGGGAATTCCCCTGATGAGAGAGAGATATTAATAACATCAGTTAGTGAAGGCAATATTGGGTCTAAGCACACAAGCAGCAGTGATGTCGGAATTGGATCAGGTTCACAAGACCATGGTGCACTTTTCATCACGATTGTCCGTACTAAATCAATAGAAACAGGTTAAAATGCTCCTAATGGTTGTCGCTGAAATTCTGAATCATAACTGTATGGTGACGAATCAGTTGAAATTATGCTGTCAAGCGAACCTCTAATGGTTTGTACTTTGTCATCGAAGAGATTTGCAAATTGGTCTGGTAGGTCTAGTGGAGAGAATGTTGTTGGAAGTGGTGAACATTTGTTCCTTGACATTAGTTTGTTAGTTATCTCGAAGAGCTCTTTGCAGCTGGAACTCTCCGTGATCTTAGTACTGTAGTGGGATGATCTGGCTAAATGGACTATGTTTGTGACGTTCTTCTTAGCGGCTTCGTTGATTTGTTTACGAATAGTGAGTCTGGTGGAAAGCCAAAGCCTCTCTGCTTTTCGGCGATGTCTTTTAGCAGTGCGAAGCTGGTCCCTAACACTGCTATACCATGGAGAACACTTTTTTTTATTGATACTCTGCATTTGGTGGCTGGGGCATGTTTTTCAAGCAATGAACGCAGGCAGTTATCAAGTTGTTCCGCTGTTGGATGTAAGAAAGTTGTTAGGTTTTCTTGGATGTCATGCATGAATTTGGTTCTATTTATCATACGGAGGTTTCTCTTAGTAGCAAATAGAGGTGGAGGGTTAGGGACTGATACGTCGATATGGCATACAATGCAGAGGTGATCCAATGCAAGTTCGTGGGATACAAGGGTGAATTGCAGAATATTATCATCAGGTCTATAAAGAAACCAGTCTAAAATGTGACCAAGTTTATGGGTAGGTTGGTTAACTGACTCTTTAAGATTGAAAACATGAATGGAATCTAGGAGTTTTGACGTGTTTGGTTTACCAGGACAGTCAAAGTGAAAGTTGAAATCTCCAAGAATAATTAGGTTGCCACCTATCGAATTTCCATACTCTAGAAGATTTGGAAACTGCTCCAAAGAGAGATTCAGTCAGCTTGTTTTTTCTACTAGGAGGAGGACGGTAGAGATATAAAAAATGGACTGACCTTTCTTCCAGTGTGAGCGTTGTTTGGACTAGTTCAAACGATGTGTGGCTGAAATTGAAGGTTGTGTTGTACTTAAGGCATTTGATCATGGAATTCTTTGTAATTACAGCAATTCCACCTCCACGAGAGTTGCGGGGGAACGACTTGGAGTAATCTCTGGGTGTTAAATCCGCACACTTACATTCATCACCTGCGGAATGTAACCAAGTTTCTGTCAGGAAGAAGACGTCAATATTCTGGTCGTTGATAAAATTAACAATTTCTGTGCGCTTTTCCGGCGATCCTACTGATTGAGCGTTGAATAATGCAATACGTAGTGGTATCCCTGGGACAGTTGACACAACGGTTGACGATTTAAGAGGAATTTGAACCAGGTTATTAAAGTTAACGGCAGAATTTTTAAGTTGTTTATCCGTTACGAGCGAAAGGGAGATAACTGGAATTTTTCTTCCTGTTCTACGCTGCCAGCTTTGAAAGAACGTCTCTTTTTTTGCTTCCGTTTATATTTAAGAAATGATGAATGTATTCCCAGTTCGTTTAGCCTTGAGCACAATGTAGTATCTAGAACCAAGGTGTGGTAATTTAATCCAATTAATGAGGGCCCGTCATAGTGTAAGCGGTCACGTGACGGCGGTTTATTAAAGCCAATGCATGATGAAACACAGTAATGTAGACGATGATAGAGAACAAGCACAAATATCATAAATACAGCACAAAATCGGAATCGATTCCACGACCTGCCGCATCTGAGTCGGATGCTCTAACCAACACGCTACTGGAGCGGTCGAAGTTTTTTTTAATGATATTGAGCTTCAAGTTTAATCTTTGATTGCGGCTGAATATAATTTACTGATCGTATAGAGATAGTTTTGATAGGAGGCAAGCAATTCGGAATGGGTGTATATTTGTGAATGCTGTCGCAATGAAATTAATTGACTAGAAGCACCAGAGACACCGGTTACTATCCATATAGTTCTGACAATAATATATATTGGTGCACCTACAATGGTTGACGTGGTCGTGATAACAGTCACACCATGACCAATAGTTGCTGCTGCAGCAAGGCTGCAAATAGTATCTACGATCATAGTCCGAGTTTCCTTTGACCCTTGCCACCCCATGTTTGATATTTGAACATGTATATCAAAAATGATGTGGCAAGGGTCAGAGGAAACTCGGGCCACTACTTTCAAACTCATGCATTTGTAGTTCAAAATCAGCGCGACATTATTGGTAATTCCATCTCGCAACTATTGCTCTGTTTCGATTTTTTTAAACGTTGGTATGACTGCAGGTCTGACGTAGTTTAAAAGTTAAAAAAAATAGTAATGCAATCGCCTATTTGAATTGGCCGACCGGCTGAACTTGTCCAGTCTCATCAACACGCGCAAAAGCAATATGCATTCGCACCTCTAACCAGATAATACTTTTTACTGGCTAAATTGTCATTTACTTATAAAACAGTTTTACCTAGGGAATGCTTAAATCTCTGGCGATTGTGCATTATGGGCATCACACGAAACAACTATTACGCCAGAACCTTTGACATATAACATTATGATCGTCTTAACCCAATAACTATTAGCCGACAAATGTGTCCTTGATGAATGACAGCCAAGACCTTTCTTTTCTTATTTGAGTCAGTGTTGGTTTAAATATTTGATTGTGAATATAACTGGAGTGGATATATAGATGAATGCCACTTCGCCATTGTAGAAACAATTTCGGTGTGTTTTTGCATCTTCCGCTGAAGGTAATGCTTCGACGTGTTCAAGTTAATGTGCGATGATTCATAACTGTCCTCGAGCTGGCTTAGGTAAATCAGGGTGAACCCAATGGCAATTTCGATTTGACCCTGAACAAAATTATATGACGATTCATATGAGAGTTTGGTAACACCTCTTTGATGTAGATATTCCTCGAGAAGTGGAGCGAATGTTGACATCCGCTGCCTGCTGATCCAACATCTAGTCGGTAAATTTATCAACCACATCACCACAGTCAGATTCCATTACTTATATAAAATGAGAGAAATCTAATCTTAAACAGAAAAACTAAAGACACTTAAGTACCCGTCATGATAAACACCGACTAATTCCAACTAAATTTCATCTCCTGCGACTTGGGATGCTGACAATGCAATGGTGAAAAATGTATAAACTTCGTTATATGACCTGGAAACAAATGATATTGGATTTAAATATCAGCAATCAAAATGCCGCTAATTTCTTTTGAAAATTCATATTCGATCCCACGTACATTTAGTTCCAGTTATGATAAACAAGTATGATTGCATACCTTTTAAGCTGTGACTTTTTGTTCCATCAAAACCCTTTGCAAAGAAAAGTTAATATAAAAGGGCCGTTTGCGAAGATTCACTTTTCAATTTTTCTCCTTCTTTGAATAATATTAATTTTTAAAAAATCTGAAACAATACTGCATGTGGTGGAGCGGACACTTACCGATTTGATGATCCACGTATTGTTTCGTAACCTCAGCATCAATATATGCTTCGATATGAGCAAAGAACACAACGCTGTCTCAGATTCCTCCATTGTCAGTGAGGTAAGCCAGCAGCAGAGAGGGTGAGCCGGACAACATTTTTAGACAAGTTTTCACTAAAATCACGCTTAAAAACAATGAAACCAGTGACATCAGGCCCCCCAATGTGTATGTGAATCATGGATTAGGTCCAAAAAAAAATATGAAAAAATCAATGAAATTAATGAAATTCTCCATCGATTTTTTGGGAAAAAGGGACTACAACGTCGTTGTCACTCACTAGAACTTTCAGTTGGGGTTAACCGAATATTTGATCCAGTCCGATACGATATCGTGTTCGAGGGTCATGTAAATTTATTGTTACAAATCCGTGTGGGGCAGACTGAGCATGACTAAAGAAATTTCTAAATTGATTGAAGTCCATATCAGAACACCATGTCTGCCAAATATTTCGTAGCGTATGTGTATCAACGCCGTTGAATACAGCAAGCATATTACAGTTATCTCTAATCACTTTTGGAATCTGAGTGTAGCGTTGAGTGACATAAATCACATCAGTGTTTTTATGCCTGCCTCGGGAAAATATTCTAGCAGGATTTTTTTGATTATCTAACATGACATCGTCGTATACAACTAAATTGTTGATACTTCCATCGAGGTCATTCACGGATGGCGCCTCGTCAATATCGGTTATAAATTCAATAACATCCTCGCCGGCAATCTCTGAAGCGTTTTCATTAAAATCTTTTAGCACTTCATAGCATCGTTGGTCATCTACGCTAGGGGCAATTAAATACAACTTATCCCACTTCATCCATCTCATTATTAAATTGAGCAACAATTGCGTTTTACCGGATCCAGATGGTCCGATTATAATTGCGCGGATAGAGTTTGGTAGCGCTGCATGATGCTTCACTGGTTCTCTTGTTTTAGTCGCTGAAAAATCAATTATATTCATATCTCTATACATAAATTATGGATCTATATTGCGTGAAGTGTAAGGCGCGTACTGGCACAGATGACTTGACGACGATTACAACTAAAAATAACCGATCAGCGCTTTCTGGTAAATGCGTACAATGTAGTACAAAGAAATTTAGATTTGTTTCTAAACCCAAGGAACCCAAGGAACCTTTAAAAAAAAACGAGGAGGTGATATCGCTGCCAAATTAGCAAAACTCCCTGGAACCCCATGGGCAAAATACCCCGGAGAAAAACACCTTCCAGGGTATAGTTATTGTGGACCGGGAACAAGACTTGATATCAGACTCAATGATCAAAATCAGCCCCGACCCGGTGAGGAACCAATAAACGCTATTGATAAGGCCTGTCTACTTCATGATGTTGCTTATAAAAGCAGCAATTTGCAACACAGGCATCTAGCAGATGTGAAATTAATTCATGCGTTGAATGCCATTCCTGATAAATCCTTCAAAGAAAAATTGGCTTCATTTTTGATAAAATCGGCTATGAAAAGTAAATTGATGTTAGGTGCTGGTAATTAATAGCAACATGGAATCTATTTATTATTCCCCAAGAGGATACTGGAAGGGTAACGCTGCAATCAGTAAACTCGCTAGCGCCGCAAAAGTGAAAAAAACCACTGCGGCTCATTGGTTATCCAAACAGGCACTATGGCAAATTTATCTACCACCGCCTAAACAAATTCAATTCTCGCATTTTGATGTGACCTTTCCTAATGAAGTTCATCAGGCTGATCTATTATTTCTGCCACATGATCGTGGTTACAAATATGCGTTAACTGTAGTTGATATTGCAAGTCGATACAAAGAAGCAGAACCGTTAAAAACAAAATCGGCCACTGAAGTCGCTTCTGCATTTGAAAGGATTTATCGACGAGGTCCTCTGCACTGGCCAAATCTGTTACAAGTTGACCAGGGCAAGGAATTTCAGGGTGCAGTGTTATCTACAATGAAATATCACAATGTCGCTATCAGACGAGGGCATACTGCACTGCATCGTGATCAGGCCATTGTAGAACGGTTTAATAAAACCCTTGCTGAGCGGTTATTTGGATATCAATATGCAAAAGAATTCATCCAAGAAAAAAGATCCCGTGAATGGGTTAAAAGGTTACCAGCTGTGATTACTGCACTGAATAACGAGATTACTAGAACCATCAACATGAAACCTATCAACGCGATTAAAAAGAAGTCGATACCTGAAAAACCACAAAAGGATTTTAGCGTTTCCCAACCAATTCTTGGTAGTAATGTCATTGTGAGGTACTTATACGAACCAGGAGAGCTTGAAGGGGATAGAAAAAGGGCTACTGATCCTATTTGGAGCGTCACTACGCATAAGATATCTAGTATAACACGATCTACGGGTAGACCTCCAATCTATAAACTGGATTCAACTGCCCCTCAACGGGTTTTTACTAGACAACAATTACAAGTGATACCCGAGGATACTCAATTGCCACCCCATGGTCTTAACTAGCACCCTTGCGTCTATTGCACTCAAGACAAGTCAACATCACATTATTTCTGACATGACCGAGATTGTTATTTTTTCTGTCTACGGTGAATTGGCGAGGATCCTTATCCGAATACTGCCAACGCATTATACAATTGCAACTCGCGCAGTGATTATTCTGTTGTTTCTTCAAAGTGATTATTAATTCAGCATCAATATCAAATTCTCGTTGTTTTTTTTTTGTCATGTTGTTTGTAACCGGAGAGTTTTTTATCAATAATATCATTATCGTCACCAATGATTTCATCATCGCCAATGATTTCATCATCGCCTGACTCTGTCAGGACAATTCTTCGAAGTTGATTTATTTTTCGTACTCTAGACACTGCGAGATAGACTAAATTCGACCATTCTATGCGATTATCTACCATCCAAACAATTGTATCCGATATAGTCAATCCCTGTGAAGAATGTATCGTCGCTGCGTATCCTAGCGTCCATGGGGATTTATTAGCACGCAATGCATCTTCAACGACATTGATATCAACCAGCACAATATCATTTAATACGAGACTCTGCTTTTCACGCCTTGACTCTGTCAGGCCTGGAATATCAACTTCGATGTTCTGTTTTCGCGTATCCGATGGCCTATAACAAAGAGGCACTGGAAATGTTGCAAATTTTTGTTTATGCAATTCAAATAACTTCATCTGAAGTGTATCCCTGACTATTTTTCTACTTGCAATGATTAAATCATTTTGTCTCCACATTTCCCAAAACTCATTCATGGGAGTTTCCGAAATTATTTCACGGGTTATTTCACACTGGATTCTATCCGGTTGTAATCTAATTAGTTTCTTCAATTCTTTTAATTCATTATCAAGTGATCTATGATCGGTATCAATTTCTTCATAATAGTCTACAAAACCCTTTAGCCATTCATGGGGAGATGCACCGACAAATGGTGGTGGTTGGCCGTGATCACCGCACATGACGACTTTTGTATTCTTCAATAACAACCACTCAAGAAATATTTTTAAGACATCTTCTGACACTGTGTCTATTTCATCCCAAATGATAATTTCAGGAATAAATTTCTATCCCATGCGCTCAGGAGTCCATTTATCTCCCTTCCATCGGAAAAAGCTGTGATAAGTGCAAGCATTTACCCCTCTCTGTATCATTTCTCTTGCAAGTCTATGAGTTGGTGTTAGCACAATCATGTTAGAAACGCTAGCGTTTCCACGACGAAATAACTCAATTGCCCGGGTTGTTTTTCCTGACCCACCACAGCCATTTAAATAAACTGTTTTATACAGGCATATTGGATCAGAAATCGGAGGTGCACTAGAAAATTATGAACACTGATTGCTTTCTAAGTAATTATTTTCAATGGTAACATCTGCTCATGGAATATAATCATGAATCATTTCTTTCTTAATTCTCCATGATCCCCATTTCTCGTTGCCAGTAGCCTTAAAATCAGCCATTTTGCTATTTATGTAAAATGAGTCAGTAGCAACTCTAACTGCGGTGGTAGGAAATCTATTGATCATTGAAAACAGATTGATAGAAGCATAACCAAGCATAGAAGCTCTCAAATGTGTGTACTGCGGATGGTATCCATCATTGTAGGTAACAATTGTACCCAATTTGGTTCCATCGGACAGAAATGCGTCCTTACGATTGACATATAGGCCCTTATTCGTTAGATCCGCCAGTACAAAATCGTATTCAGCGTTGTCTATAATCAATCGTGAAGAATATTTCGTATTATCATCTTTGCCACCTTGGGTAAATTTACCGATTATTCTTCGTCCAAGATTTTTTGCTTCATTGTTTCTGATTTCAAATAACTGTCTGGACCAATCCATGATTTGTTGTTCATTAAAATCAGGAAACAGTTTTCGCTCTTCGCTAATTATTTTTTCTAGATCAGGTTGTGGTAACCAGACTGATTTCTGTGCTCGATAGGATATAATTGCTTCACTGACAATTAATGATTTTAACATCTTACAATCAAGCATATACCGTAATAACACTATTGGCATCCAGTGTTTTTCAGACATGTGTTTACCAATCCAAAGATAACTACACGGATGAAGCCCTTCAGCCATTTCAAATGATACCACACAAGCGAATCCGGTTAAATCAAAATCAGGAAGTGGTCCATTAATAGCAACACGGGTCATTTCGTGTGTAGGGTGTCCAAATCGTTTGAAATATTTCTCGCATTCTCCATACCCAAGAAAACTTCCTGGATAACACGCAATCATATCAACTGAAATAACGGTATCAGCGGTGTATTTTGTGTTCCATAATCCGCCGTGGCTGTATTCAAGACAGGACAATTTGACATCTGATAAAAACTCACTTCGTGTTGGTTTCCACGCGTTTTTCTTTCTAGCAAAATGTGCTGCAATGGATGGTACTGTGAAACAGTTTGCTAATAATTGATCTTCGATTTCCCCCTCAGAAAACTCACTAGCTAGTTGTTTCATTTGATTCTGCAGTTCTTCAGTACGGTATAATTCTCCGTTAGGCCTTACAAACTGATCAAATCTGCATTCCTCGTCTGAATTACTATGAAATAGCCACGCTGACACAGGATCGTTTTTACTCAAATGATAAATAGCATCAAATAATTTCTGCTCTGAAAAAAACTCTTCGGTTTTGGATAGATATTTTACGGTTCTATCCCGTGGGAATATTGTTACTGCAGATGACCACGCGTGCGCGTTATGATCAATAATTTCAATGGGGTTTCCTTTTTTTGATTGATATTTCGGTTCTTTTAATACTTCACCGGTGATTGTCCTTACCGATATTGGAAATCTTAATGATGTTTCTAATTTAGTTATATCCTGAATTGTTGCCCCGTGCTCTTTTACCGTGAACTCCCACTCGGTTATTTTTTTTCGTCTTAGATCAGTTAGTTTATTTCCCCGGGACGCATTTGTGAAGTGTTCTATTATTCGTTCTGCTACACAATTGAGCCCTGTCGAATATTTCATGGGTGCTAGTTTTGAAATATCAGGTTTTTCATTGAGTGGATATATCCCGTAAACAACTGCTGTGACAGGATAAGATCTTTCGTAGTAGGGTTTATCAATTCCAGTCAAAATTCCCGGTTTTGAATCCTGATTCACGGTGACAGTTTTTTTGCTCCTGAGAATGGGTTCAAATTTATCCCTAATAATCCATTTGCCATTCTCACGGATAATGAATTTGATTCGGAAAAAATGACTTTTTTCCCCAACACGTGAAATGATCACTGCTGCTTTTTCATCATTCATGGTAGCGTCAACAACACCATCAATTCGAAATGTTGACCAACAATAAGATGCTCCATCACGCTTGAATTCATTAAAACAGTCTCTGATGGGTTTATCAAGAATTTTATTCTTGGGTGTATTAGAAACTATATCAAGATTGAATTGAGCATCCTTCCACGATGATCTCATGTTTCCGTCTCTTGGACGTTTGTTACGTTTTTTGGGTCTATCGCGATTAAATCTAGGATTGATTTTCAATAATCTCTTAAACTCTTTCATGTTTCCGTCTATTGGGCGTTTTGGACGTTTTTGGGGTTTATCGATATTAAATTTAGGGTTAATTTTCAATAATCTCTTAAACTCTTTCATGTTTCCGTCTCTTGGACGTTTGTTACGTTTGTTTCCGTCTATTGGACGTTTTTTGGGTCTATCGAGATTAAATCTAGGATTGATTTTTAATAATCTCTTAAACTCTTTCATGTTTCCGTCTCTTGGACGTTTTTAACGTTTTTTTGGTCTATCGAGATTAAATCTAGGATTGATTTTCAATAATCTCTTGAACTCTCTATCAGCATTGAATTTAGCATTTTTCGAAGTCAATCTCTTGAACTCCTTCATGCTATATATAAAACAAGCATTTAAATGAAAGATTTATGTATAATGAATCACTGCAAATGCCTCATGATGTTAAATGTAACCCCGTGTAACAAATCATGCAGAAAAAATGAATACTGTAGGTATCATATGCAAAGTTTTCGACGTGGAAGTCTTGGTCCGTTACCCTGTATTCGATGTGGGGTTGGGGTCAAGGGAAGATCACAATTGTGTATTGATTGTGGTGGTAAGCGATATAGGGAATTGAAGCGTTATTATGATAAAAGAATAAAAAATGGACAATCCATCAGAAATTATGACCCTGAAAAAGTCTTTGACCCTGATAACGTCACTGACAAAATCATAAGAACTCCGCAAGACTACATCGAAAGATTTTCCAGTGATGTAATTATTGAACCAAACACTGAATTAGACAAACAATAGAATAGTATATATGAACCAAGAATTCAGACCACACCCAGTGAGTACAAATTATGAAGCATCCAGTGATGGTACTGTCAGAAACCGTAGACTAAAGAAATCAGTTGGTGTTGTGAATAATCACGGGTACTTGAAGTTTACTGTTGGCGGAGGAAAAGAAAAGAAAACTTATCTCAATCATCGTTTTGCATTTGAATGTTTTTATGGATTGATCGAGGATGGTCTTGTTATTGATCATATCGATTCTAATCGAAAGAATAATTCTTTAGATAATTTACGAGCTGTTACACAGAGTGAGAATAATTCATCTGGAAGGACTGGAAGGTGCTCAAAAAAAGCGAGACCAGTAAAATCTTTGAACGAAGAAAAAATATTTCAATCATTATATGAAGCCGGTAAATTTTTCGATATTTGTTCATCTTCTGTACGAAAAGTTGCAGAGGGGATAACCAAAACGGCTATTTCAAAAAAGACGGGACAAAAAGTTCAATTTAGTTATGTCTAATGCGTCATAATTTCCAATTAGAGATATGTCATTCTTATAGAATAATGAATTCTGAAAACATGAATAGCATCATAGTTGAAATAGCAAAATTGAAAAATCAGGATATCAAACTATCAGATGGATTAAATCCTGATCAAATTGTGTCTGATTTTCAGGATATTGAATACGGAGTTAGCACTAACAAATATATGCTACCCAAGAAGTATGCACTCATCAAAAGAATTCAGAATTCTATTAAAGACTCTCTTTCATTTTCCAGTGACATCAGTGTGTTCGTTCCGTTGTATACTATCGTAGAGGGAATACGAAAAGAATTAGGTAACGAATACGAATTGAAAAAAGAAGTCAACTCTAAAATTAGAAACCTACGAGCATTAATTCAAGAAAATTGATTACCCGACCCTTATCATTTTTGATTGCCCGACTCTTTATCATTTTTTGATTGCCCGATTATTTATCATTTTTTTTAGCCGACCCTCAAGGGGGATGTCAAAAATCGATGGACGATGTGTCAGATTGATCAAAACTAGAATGTTGAAAGTGTGATATTAATTATTTTTATAAGGATTTCCACACTTTCAACATCAATGGACGAAGGTGTTTTATGATGAAATAACACTTCCATGACCGTGTTAAAAATCATCCGACATGTCACTGATGTCAAAAGGGAGTTGCACGATGGTGTTAGGTCGGGATTGAAAAATTGTTTTACAATTGAAAAATGGTTTCTGATTTCAAATAATGGTCAATGAAGCATTAACAACCCGATTGGCTCGTGAACGACTGGATGCAATTAAGAAATTTATACCAATTCGTGACTCTGTCAGGAATAAACTGCAACAACGACAGAGTTTACAAACTGATTTTGCTCTGGGGTCTGAAGAATTGTTTAAACCAGTAACCACAGCAACGAAGGGGGTAGAGCGTGCTTTACTGGGAGATGGTCCCGAGACGGGAAAATCTGTTATTGGTGAACTTGAAAAACTAGCAGCGAAAACTGAACAAACTGAAAAAACTGATCCGAAAAAAACGACTGTTTCTCTGTTGAATAAATTTACTGATCATGCTAAAATATTAATAAAAAAACCTAGTTTATTGAAATCAAAGGATTATCAAGCCTTTGGTAATTTTGCTGCTCAAAGCTATAATTCAAAAAAAGATTTTTTAAAGGACGAGTATAAAAATGATAGAATATCAAGTAATGATTGGTTCGATTATTTGTATAAACTAAATAAGGGGATTGGTCGTTTGAATAAGGATGAGATAGGATACAAGGAATTTCAAAGGGGGATTAGTAATTATAAAAGAGAACAAATAGAAGAGCGACAACGAGAATTAGAAGAACGACGTCAAACACCAACACGTAGACAAACAAGAAGACAAAAAAAACAACAACTACCACCTGATGATGATGATGATTTAGAAGAACGACGTCAAACACCAACACGGAGACAAAAAAAACAAGAAGACCCTAATGATGATTATTTACAAGAAACGGGTTTAGAAAAACTAGATGAAGCAGCTGGTTATAGCGGAAGTGGACTGCAAAATCCAAGGATTGGAAGCACTTGTCCTGATAGTGTTATCAATGATATATCACGATTAGATGTTCTTGTAGGAGGATTCCGAGCTGGAAATAACTCTCCAGAAATAATTAATGAAGCAGCTGATATCTGTAGACGGTTATTTGCCGGCGGTATCATGGATATCAAAACCTATCGAGATTTCATTGACGAGTTAGCAAATGGGTATCATAGCGATTAAATAACAATTGAAAACACTATTGTTTTTATAATAATGATCGTACACTACAATCATGATAAACCAACCCTCGTCTATGTAGTTAATTCACGGTTTCCAGTTTATAGAGCATACTACGGAGATGGCCTCGGCAATACCATTTTAGGATTCTTTTCAAGAATGGCCCCAAAAGTGATGCCGTTAGCTAAACAGTTATCAATGAAAGCCATTGATGTTATTCGTGATAAGGGTATTAGTACTGTTGGAGATCTTGCCGGGAAAGCGTTTTCAACTGCGAAGGATAAAATAACATCATTAGTGGGGCGAAAAAAGAAACCGTTACCGTCTACAGAAGAAATGGCTGCAAGTGTTAGTAAAATAATAAATAACGCAGTAGATGAAAAACTAGCGTCGATGGTAAATCAAAGGGACCAAAGCAATATTGCAAACATGATAGCAGGAAGTGGCCTTAAAAAACTACGTCGATGAAAATGGAAAAATCGTTTACGATTTCACTATTTAGACTCTGATAAATAGAATAAAATGTTCAAAAAATCATCTGATCCAGCATTTGATATAGACGCCCCAGTCCCCAAGAATGATTCTGTACGCGATTATCAATATTACGCCTATCATGCCATAGACTCAAATAGTCGAGCAAGAATTGATCTTCAAGTCCATGATACCAGTAAATACTTTTTGCCCTGTGAAGCATTTATTGAAGTAGAAGGAGAAATTGTAACAGCTGCTGGAGCATCGTATCCAGCTGGTACTCAAGTCGGTTTTGTCAATAATGGTATTATGGCGTTATTTGAGAGTGCTAGATATCTCATTGATGGAAAAGAAATTGAGTCCATAGATCGTGATGTTGATGTGGCCACAACAATCATAGGGTTAGCGAGATATTCTGATGATTATACAAGATCGGCTGGTCCGTCTATGATGTTTGCAAAAGATGGTACAAATACCGCTGGAGGAAATCCATTTATTATAAGACGACCAAAGAATAATGCTGGTGCTGCTAATGCTGATGTCGAGGCTGTAGTTATAAACAACGATCCTGATTTCAATCTAGGAGCCGCAACACGAAACGCAATGTTGCAAGGAGAGCGTAAATCATTTTCATGCGCGATTCCACTGCATCACATATTTGGATTCTGTAGAAACGTCAGAAAAGTTATTTATGGAGCGAAGCATACAGTATCGCTTGTACGAAAAAGTGATGATAACGACGCAATTTGGAGGATTGCAGCAGATGTTGCAGCCCCCAATGCTGATGCTGGTAAAGTCAATTTAACAAAAATATCATTGTGGATGCCAGTGTTGACTCCAGCAATCACCGCAGAACATCGACTACTATCATTTATGGACCAAGGAGGAAAGTCGTTGTTGAGTTGGCTAACCGTGAGTACAGATGTGAAGCAATCAAATATCAACGGGTTATTCACTTGGAACCTAGCATCAAAACAAGGCGTTTCTGCGCCACGTCATATATTTATTGCGTTACAGGATAACACACGAGTTGGCAATCAACGTTTCAGTCATATGATATTTGATCAATTAGGTGTGAAAGACGTCTCACTGAGAATAAACGGCCAGCAGGAACCATCTGAGGATATACAACTTAATTACACAGAAAATCATATTGCACGAGTTTATCATCATCTGTTGTCATTTATGGCACGCGATCAAAATGTGGATACTGGTTTGCAAATATCACAATTGGATTTTAAAAATCTGTATCCGATCTATTACTTCTCACTGGAACATCTCGATTTGATGAGACAGTCAGTTGTTGATATACACTTTAGAGCTAATGTGAATCGTCCTGTTGTTGGTGCTGGTGCTATTGCTGATTATAGAGCGGTTGCTGTCATTCTCAGTGATAAATCAATGCTACTCGAAGGTGTTGGTGGAAGAATGAGAGTGGTAGATGCCCCAGTAGAAAATCTTTGAACGATTTTTCTCGATTTTTCATTGAATTAGAATCAATCAATTATATATAATGTCATATAGTGTTATTAGTGTTACGTTAACTCCTGGTCAAATCAAAAAATTGCAATCAGAATCGGCTAAAAAATGTGGAACCACAATCACGTTGAAACCTAATCAAATGACTGGTGGTGAAAATAAATTATCGCTGACAACTCGTCAGGTGAAACATTTCAATGATGCTTTCAAGGATAAAAAAGGGGTTCAGATTACTCTCTCTCTGCGGCTGCTATTAAAAATATGATGAAAACAGGCGGTATATTTCCATTGTTAGCTGCAATACCAGCATTGATTCAAGCAGCAGCCCCAGCGGTGGCTAAAGCAGCAGCATTAGGAGCCGTTGGTACTGCAGCAGGAATGGCACTTAAGAAGGCAGCTGGACAAGGATATAAAAAAAAGAGACGATCCGTTCAAGGATTGGGTCTAAGACTACCAGGAACCCCGTATTCGTGGTACAGCGGAAAGGGTCTAAGACTACCAGGGACCCCGTATTCATGGTACAGCGGGAGATCCGTTCACGGATCAGGCCTGAGACTACCAGGAACGGTTTATTAATTCAGAAATCTTCAATTTCCGAACCTATGGTCCCCATGTCCAATTTTGATTTAATGGATGCTGCTAAAAAACTAGTGATTAAAAATTTCAGAGGAGTTTTTATGAAAGATCAATTACCACATCAACCAAACAAAACTGAAACAGGTATTATTAATCTCGATAACAGCACCGGACCTGGAACTCACTGGGTTGCATACGCTATTGATCCACGTGGGATTGTCTATTTTGATTCATATGGATTAGCCCCACCAAAAGAGTTTATGCGGTATATAAAAACCCTTCCAATGAAGACTTGGTATTCTACGCTACCAACACAACAAATCAATGACCCACCAATATGTGGCAGTGAAGTATTAAATGTCCTTGACGCTATTTCTAACTCCTTGGGTAACCCAAGGGGAAAACCACCTCATATTGTCGTTAATGACTACACTAGTAATCGCTTTTTAGAGAGAGGAAGAGTTTTACAATAACATGATTGATATTTGGGGAAGACCTCTGAAACCCAAACCCGATGACACTGCAACCCCTGATTCTATCAAGGATATAACAAAAAAAATTAAAGATGAAATCGCTGAGACGTTGAACTTAACAAGTGTTGACCCGAATGAAATAGTTGTATTTCAAGACAAACAGGGTAAATTGAAATCCAGTAATATTTCTCTGGATGATATTTTGGTTAAACAACAAAACGCAATCGAGGATACTATCGCGTTATTTTCCGATCAGGGTAAATTGAAAACCAGTAATATTTCTCTGGATGATATTTTGGTTAAACAACAAAACGCAATCGAGAACACCGTTGCGTTATTTTCCGATCAGGGTAAACTCAAACCGGGTGTACTTTTTTCGACGATTACAGATCGATTTAAAACTCTCAACGATTCTGCGTTAGAACTAGAAACACTTCAATCTAAAACCGAAGAACACATAAAACAGTTTACCGCATTTCGTAGAAATATCATTGATAAATTTATTGGAACCCCGTTAGATAAAATTGAAATAAAACTCCCTGATATTAAAAAATCCATCGATGAGACGAAAACTTTCATCGAAGACATCAAAGGTGATCTTTCGAGGATGATAACAGCCATTGAAAAAACAAAAATTCCTCATGAGAAAACCAACAACGTAGTATACACGATCCAACACGGATCATTTGAGTGGACACCTACAAACAACAAATTAGATATCACTGCAACCGTTAAGGGTATTTATCGATTAACACTGGTGACAACGGCTCAATTTAATATATCATCGTCGAGTTCATCCGGGGTCAACAATACGATTTCAACGATCATCGACAAGGGTACAACTGAAAAGTTCACTATAACAACTACTGATAAAACTTTGATTGGGGTTTCATCGACGTGGTATGTTGAATTCGTAGCGAATTTAAGTAAATAAATTGAAAGGATTTCACAATTGAAAACGCTAGCGTTGTTAAAATAAAAAATGATTTCATCATCGCAATATCGCTATGATCAGGTCAGAGAATATCAAACTAGACTCAAAACCCTGTCTGAGGAGTATGCAATGAAAATTAAAAAATATCGCAGGAGAATTACCGCAATTGATGTTACTGTGTATTCAGTGAGTGGTGTAATCACCGGAGCCGGTATTATACTGTCTTCAGTGGCAATGATGGCTCCGATAGCTGTTCCAATTTGCATTTCTGCGGCAACAACAATCGCTGGAATTATTTCAATAATCACAAAAAAAATATCCTCATGCAGCCAACGGAAACTACAAGACTACATAATTCAATTTCATGTTGTGTCCACTGCATACTCGCAATTATCCTCATTGATATCGTCATCGCTCGATGATACAATTATATCAGAGAGTGAGTTTTCAGCGATGGTAGATATATATGATTCTGCGATGTCAAAATTAGAAGTACAAAAACATGAGTATAATAACAATGACAACACAGATGGAATTACTTCAACAAATAGTGGAGAACACAAACCCAGTACAAACAAGCATGATCTCAATAACCTCAACGAATCCAGAATTCAGTGTGAATTTCCCCTCTCCGGTCCCAGTGAAGGAGATAGCGCTAGCAAAATTACGAGTATACCACAGTTGGCCAAATATTAGGTCAAAATCATTTGGTGGTCAACAACCCAATAATTCCCTGGTATTTGCAAATAAGAATAAACCCGACGGAACTCCAGACTGGAATGTTGTTTCCATACCAACCGGATCATATCAAATTGAACAAATCAATGATGAATTCGCGCGTAGAATAAAATCGATTACTGGAAAAGAATCAAAAATAGCTATAACAGTTCATGTGCCGACACTATCATCTGCCATTGAAATAAGCACAGAAGGATACGTCGTAGATATCTATCAGAGTTCTATTAGAACCGTACTAGGATGGCCTGAATTACCACCCGGTGGAAAAACCGTTAAATTACCAGAACGACAAAAAACCGATTATATCACAGACAGGATAAAATCTGATAATCCAATAAAAAGCTATAGATATTATGATAAGTCGTATTTTTTCATTAGAGTAGAATATGATGAAAAAATAAGACTTATTCATCATCTTGCTAACCGGAATAAAATCACTGAAAATTTCACAGCTTTCAATAACGATATTTCGTTGTTGTTTATATCACTTAGATCCGGCACTCTCACCCGAGGTGAATTTATCAGTGTCGTAGAAACATGTAACAAAATCATCAATGACATGGAAACATTTCATTCACAAATTATTCAAGAGGTATTAGGTGACAGTAGTCCTAAAACAAGAGATTTATTTGCAATAGACTATAAGATCCGCATAAGAGATATTCCAACATTCAAACTACCAGGATATAATCTCTTAGAACTACAAAAATCTCTCGATGATGCCATCGATGAAGGTTTCAAAAAAATCCATGATACGTGGAAAAAAACACCATCACAACCACAAACAACTATCCTGACCCATAATAATGACCCAGACGGTGGTGGCAGGCATATTGCTCCGTTCAATGTGAATATTTCAACGGTGATTGCGCTCAATTTAGTGTGTGATGTGATCGAAGGAAGCTATCAAATTAATCTAGAACGATCAAATCAAGCTCAGCAAGGATATATTTTGTATTCATTTGCACCAACAGCCCCTCCAGGGTTTTTAATAATTGAGTCCCCGGTGAATCCAGTCTATATGCGATGTCATAATAATTCATTAACCAGAATTAATTTCAAACTCACTGACCAATCTAATAATCTGATTGATTTACAAGAGGAGGTTTTACAAATTAGTCTGTTTGTAAAATCGTAGTGATTTTCGTCGTAGTGATTTACATGACCCTCGAACACGATATCGTATCGGACTGGATCAAATATTCGGTTAACCCCAACTGAAAGTTCTAGTGAGTGACAACGACGTTGTAGTCCCTTTTTCCCAAAAAATCGATGGAGAATTTCATTAATTTCATTGATTTTTTCATATTTTTTTTGGACCTAATCCATGATTCACATACACATTGGGGGGCCTGATGTCACTGGTTTCATTGTTTTTAAGCGTGATTTTAGTGAAAACTTGTCTAAAAATGTTGTCCGGCTCACCCTCTCTGCTGCTAAGCCCGATTGTTTTACGACAGAGTGACGTATTATCTTGACAAAAATATCTTTAAAGTGTACGTTTGACGTTCATAGTTTACCAGTTTGGTCTTCAAAAATCTCAAGCTTAAACGGATCGACACCACTAACAACACGATTAGTAAACTCGACAAATCTGATTTGATGTCAAATCGGCTCTGATAACACATCATTACCGTGTTGACAAGCTGAGTAACGTCTATAAATGTTAATAGACATAGAATAATACGCGTACTTTAATATGAAAATCAATACCTGTGCTCCAGAGCAAAAACAAGAAGATGACCATATATGAGACAATCCCAACGTGTTTGTATTGGCATGGTCAAATGAGGGTATTAGATGACGGCACCTGATAATCGAGGGCTTCTTCCATTTTTATATGGCCACACACGCTATTTTTAAACCATTCATGATGCAAATGGCTCTATAACGCTGCAGCTCTTACAACCGCCGGAGACGCTGCTGCTGGTAATGCTTGAATCGCTGCAAGGAATTGAAATATTCCACCAGTCTTTTGCATGTGTCTTACTTTTACTTCTGACTTGGATAATTTTAATGTTCCTGAAGTGTTATTGTATTGGACTGTATTTAACTGGATCAACCACACGGTGACACATCCAGTTAATTTTGCTGGAGAAAGTTTCAGTGTAACTCCACAATTGTTTTTGGTTGCTTGTTTTATTTTCACAAATTAATATTCAATACGGCCGGCCTTCACATCGTGATATTATGTAAATGACGTAACAGTTTTAATTATGAATACTACCAATTTTCTACATTTGCAATGATGACCCTAATTCAACTACCATCACTTTCCAACAAAAAGCATCAAAGGGGGTCATAATCATCCTTTACAAACGGTTGGGAGGGGCGGTGTCTGATCATTATGAACCAACATTTAATTGGAAATGAGCAAGGCGTGCCAAATGTTAGAATCTCAAGTTTAAATATATTATCTTGAGAACCAAAATGTTAGTAGTGCTACAATTATTTTGCGGAATGTAACTTGTAAGGTAAATAAGCTACTCCGATGCCGTTCGTTATTGGCGGTATTGTTATATTCTGGGAATAAACAGGAGCTTCGAAACAGGTTAGACTATTTGCTAGATTTATGTAAAATATTACTTCAAAGTAAGTGTGCTATAATTATTGCAGTATTTATACACTTTAGTACGTAGAATTACCATTTGTAGTTTGACTCATTCATAGTGTTTGATATACATGCATATTTTGAGATATGTGCAATGTGGTGTCTAGAATCAACATTGTCATTCATTATTGTGTTAAGTCGTAGTAACCTCGTGCATTTATTCGTTTGATATTATAGATTTGCAAATGTTGAATTGAATTATAAACTTTGTATCATGGTTGCGGTGTGCAACATTAGTATGGGAATGTGCATATATGTGTATACTTGTTGGAGTATCATGTGTACTGATATATCAGAACATGGATATGTGCATATCTATGTACATTTGTAGAACTGCAATGTACAGAAATGCGTCTGATTATATAATATTGTTTGTCTAATAAGATTGAGAATATATAAATATATATATATATATATATATATATATATATATATATATATATATATATATATATATATATATATATATATATATATGTGTGTGTGTGTGTGTGTGTGTGGATGTGGGTGGGTGGGTGTGTACAGGAACAATCTATTTCTATTTCACGAATGCGAGGCCAAAAAACGGTAATGGCCTACCTGATGATACCAATGTTAGTGTGAGTTTACATATCAAAGGGAATATGTTATACTAATGTCCTTATATGTATACTTTAGAAGCTTTTGGGGACCATAGAGAATTACCCAATACAGTAGTCCGAGTCTATGGGAGACAAAAGACAGAAGGAAGAACGGAGGGAGACAAATGAAAAGAGAAGGAAGAAACACATATGAGTAGGAACTCAGGACAGGAGGGAAATTTCACATACTAATTCAAACGATGAAATAGGCCGTCGCTTGGTCGAGTGATAGGGTTTAGTTGAATTATATTTGAGAGATGACTGTATGAAATATATTGAATTGTTGTTATTTGAATTTCACAATTTGTGTATTTATTAACTTAACTGTCGGCACCGCTGACTGAAGGGGGTGGTGGTGGGGGGTTCAGAGCTTTGCATCTATCTGTCACTACGTCAATTTCTGACAAAATCAAACCATGGTGGGTCTTCTGTATTAATTTGAATAAACTGTGAGTATCCGACCCCAAAACGGAATAAGCAGCAACCTTTACAGTCTTGTTGAGAAATTTACAGACCTGTATCAGTTTGATGCCGACCCATCTACAACTACTTTAACCCTCAGTTAACTTGACGATATACAAAGAGTATAGAACTCGATAGTTGCGATTACCGTACTGCAACAATCATTTTGAAGAAACGCTTTTTTGTCAAATTGAATTTATACTAATTTTGAATTGGTTACTAAAACATTATACTTTATTACTTAAAGAATCCCTCCCCCCTCCCCCAATTAAATCTAAACTTTATGTTGTTAGCGAATTCGTCTTGTCCTACAATACATACCATAAATACAGATGAATATAAATTCTTTGAAACAAATATTATATTCCATTTAATTATAACATAAAATCGAAGGAACTAAAAAAGTTGCAAAAATATGAACATTACGGTTAAAATCTTAAATATTAAAAAGTGCCTATTGCTTTAAGAAGATTACAAACACAGATGAATTTTTTCTTCTAAGGAAAGACAGAGGTATTTTGATTCTCGATGAAAGAATTAATTAAGCTGCTCTCATATTATTCACAGTGCGAATGTTCGCTCAAATTGAATCAGAACAAAGGACTCTCATCCTTTCCCAATGGAAACGCGTGAATCATCTAGCTTACTTTTCAATTAGGGATTTAGGAATTTCCATGTTTAGCAACTTCCCACTAAATATAAATTGCTGACCTTTGTATACAAGAGAAATGATATTATGGGTTTTTGCATTTGTTCGCAAAGCACGATCTTTATTAATATAGTATACAGTAGTACAGAAATATATATATATGCTCTAATATCCATATATTCTAATGGAGAATTACTTTCAATATAATTTAATAACAAATTGGTTTTAATACAATTTAGCAAAAAATTCAATCTTTGTGTTGTTCTTGTGTAACTTCTCTTTCTTAGATCTGGTTAGACCGTTTCCCGATTTGGGTTTTGTTGATTAAGGCACAGGTTCAGCCCTTTATTATTATCTCACGAGAGAACCTCTTTTTTTGTTGTCTATGCCACTCCATCCTTTCTTCCTTTGCTCTACATTCATTTTTAGGTTGTTGTCGTAGCTTGCACCTGAATTTCCGAAATTTTACGCTGGATTTCTTCTAGTGTATTCAGTGATTGGGCGAGATATTAGTGCCCCAGGACTTTATTTTGTTGTATGTTGACGTGGCAATTTCATATGTTTAGGATTTGTCTTTGTTGTTTTATTATGTAGTCTCTCCAGTTCGAATGTCGATTCTATTATGAGCGAAATTTATTGAATGTATAAAGATTTCCTGGCAAGCCTCTTCGTTCATGAATTGGGACGGAGTTTTTAACTCTGACTTGTATTTGGGATGCACGTCTGGTGTTCTGGCACGTGTCTCTCTAACGTCTTTTCAAGTTCAACAACAGTTTCTTCAACGTCTTCTTTCATGCACTCATTTGCCTCTTGCAAACGTACCATAGTTTCTGCAGTTACTGTTGTGACGTTCTTGATATCCTTGGTAAGTTTGGTTCTCTTGGAAACTGAACAAGATTCCTCCTCTGTTCCCATGAGTGCCATCATCGGCTACATGGTGACCTTAGTAGTCATTTGAATACACTCGGAACTTTCAGCTATTTCTTTTGTGAGTTTAATCAACAACACAAACGTTCGTTGAAAGCCCTATGTGATATTTTAACGTTCATTCTGACGCATTGTAACGTGTTAGACTTTTATGTGACCTTGTATCAAATTTGTAATCAATATTATTGCTGTTGATCTAGTGGCGTCTATGGTATCTATGCCAGACATTTTTATACGTTTGTTGTTTTTGTTAGATTGACGCGTTAGACAGATCTGTGTCTAGACCGACACATTGTGCCCTTCCCTCCTCCCGCGACGTAATTTAACACACACACACACACACACACACACACCTCGAATTTGCATGTGCTGTAAAAATTATGTAGCCAGTATACGAAAATTAGCAAGTCCGTCCTGTTTTGCTGTTTTGCCACCCCACCCCACGCCAACTTTGAGTAAAGTTGAAATGACGTACCTTCCCCCTTTAAGCGACTGCAAGTTATGATGAAAAAAAATGGTGAGAAAACTTTTGTTCCTTTTTTTAAATTATGATTTAAGAAACTAGGCAAAATCAACATGACATACGGTTTGAGAGATATTATGTTTCCGACTACAAGCAGTGACGTATTAACCAATGGCAGGGCTCCTAGGCTTCGAACTTCTTTGGGCCCCTCGACATCCAATCGCGAATTTCTCGCTCTTTTAATTAATTTAACTTACCAAAAATGATATAAAAAGGTGGAATTTAGCAGCAGCCTGGTTGTTGTGGCATGGAGGAGGAACTTTTAAAATGTAGAATCTTCGATTACGCAGCATTGCCATGGCGAAGGGCTGATTTATCGGCCTACCTAGGCTTCAGCCTAGTCAGCCTTATGGATAATACGGCCCTGACTACAAACCTGCTTTATGAAATAGTGAAGCCTTCCCCTTGAGAAAAATAAATAAATAATTGGAATGACGTATCTTCCCCCTCCAAGCGACTGCAAGTTACGAAGAAATAAATGGTGAGATAAAACTTGTGTACTGTTTTATTAGCATGATGTTCGGTTTGAGAGATAGTATGTTTCCGACTACAAGCCTGCTTTGTGAAATAGTGAAGCAAGTGAGCGATGTCAGATTATTAGTATTTTATTTTCCATTTTGTATTTTTCTTTTTCTTCCTGTAGCGCAAGCACATTTTAAGTATAACATAACCAATATCGCACATGGTGTCAGTAGAAGTAATACTATTAATGTTTTCCTGCTTAATATGTATTTTTAAAAATCTTATTCTTAAAAATAAGCGACAAGACTCAGCTTTTGTTATATGAAGATGAATATTTTTCAAGTTTATATATAAATGTGATTGGAATTACGGATAATTCTTACTTTTACACATATAACTAAATTACATAGTCCATCATGGTTTAAGTCAAAGTGTATCTACATGATCCAGTCATGTTAGTATTGATCTGGTGATGAAAAGAACTCTTCTATTTGGAGGTAGTTTTTGTCGATCACATGACATTTACTCTACTTTCTTTTTCAGATGCACGGTATAATGGCGTGCGGACAGTTAACTGCTATTTATTTTATTGTTGACATTACATGTTGTAGAGGTGAAGAACTGCGAAGAGACTCATTAAACGGCGGACCGTGTTACCCGTAAAAATGCCGGAATTTGGGAGGTCGTAACGATTTCAATCATGTTTACTAACCTTTATTCCCGCACAGTAACTGATTAACTTAGTAAGTCGAATCAGTTTTTTATCGATTGATCGTCTCACGTTTTCACTCACTCATTGTATATGATTAATTCTTTCTGAACTAACGATAATCGAATGGTGGTCGAATTTAGTTTATCTCGCGGTGTCTAGAGTCAGAAGGATATCTCCGCGTTATATTTATATTTAGTATTTATCATTTGCGGGGTGGGTGGGGGTTGTGGTAATAAACGGCATTAACATTTGTTGCTACAAAAGATCTAACAGTTACAGGTCACCTGAGGTAAGACTCTCACTCAGTTGTAACCCTTTATGTCTTATGAATGTTTTTCTCTGGTTTAGTCAGTTGTAATCTTGCCATATTTCAACAGTATAATATGGTCACATTTGTGATAATGGGTCATAAAATATTACTGAGGTATAACCACTGGCTGGTCTAAATGCTTATGGCTTCCACCTCTGATGTGAGAGGTCAACGTTTTCATCTAGTTCAAATTCTTTTTCTTCCCTTACTCCACATATTTCCACACATTTTAGTCCCTTGTATTACTGAAGAGAGAGAGAGAGAGAGAGAGAGAGAGAGAGAGAGAGCACCAACCAGCCAGTATTTAGATGAAATTGTGTAAATTGTTTAATTTATTTAGAAAATGGGGGTTATTGATTTTTTTCAAATTATTCTTTTTGTAAAGAAAATTAATGATAAATAAACTGAAATTCACCCTTGATAAAAGAAATTGTAGATCAACAGTTTACTGTTGAAAACATTTCTATGTGTATTCATACACTAAGGTTGAATCACAATTTGATATATTATCCGTTAGATTGCTATATTCCAGCATGTTAAAAACATGCTAATTTTTTTAATGGATATAATATAGCATGCAGTATCACTTGGGGTCACAGTGCTTTATAAAAAATATCGACTATGATCCCAGATTTTGTTGCGAGTGCTGTGGCATCATTGGAAGACTTGCTTAGTTCTTAGCTGATGGATTATTTGGTAGATGTGAGTCATGTTGACTTAAAAAGTCATGTATGCAAATAATGGAAGTCCCAAACATCACTAATCTACCAGAATATGAATACTATTTGCAGCATCCTTCTATTATGTTCTGAATGTTTTCAGTGGCAGTGTTTCAATTTTCTTTATTACTGTGACCAGATGACAGATGCATACTCCAAATGAGGTCTTAATATATTTAAACACAGAGAAAGGAAATTTTTCTTATCAACTGTTATGTATGCAAGTAATTTGACCATCAGAGCTTGTTTGATATGGCTACCTTTTTAAATCCCATGTTCACGATGGCTATCTTTTTAAATCCCATGTTCACTATGGCTACATTTTTAAATCCCATGTTCACTATGGATACCTTTCTGAATCCCATGTTCACTACGGATACCTTTCTGAATCCCACGTTCACTATAGCTACCTTTTTAAATCCCATGCATGTTCACGATGGCTATCTTTTTAAATCTCATGTTTACTATAGCTACCTTTTTAAATCCCATGTTCACTATGGCTACCTTTTTAAATCCCATGTTCACTATGGCTACCTTTTTAAATCCTATGTTCACTATGGCTACCTTTTTAAATCCCATGTTTACTATGGCTACCTTTTTAAATCCTATGTTCACTATGGCTACCTTTTTAAATCCCTTGTACATTAAACTGTATTGAGGCTTAGGGTCCATTGTATTTCATATGAAATTTAAGAAAAAGTAAAGTAAACTTTATATAGCTTGTGCAATGTGTATGTTTCCTTTCAAAGTCTTATCCTAATATTTTTGTAACAGATCATATAGAGGAATAGTGTGGACTAATACATTGTGCTTAATATAACCTAATAAATCAGATATGACCTATATTAAGCATGGGCTTTTCATGTCATGAAGCATGGGCTTATCATGGGTCATGGGCTTGTATCAGATAAATATGGTAAGTTACTTCAGTTCCTGAGAATCTGCTTACTTTAAATATTCCAAATATGTATGTATTTTAGAAACATAATTATATGCTTACTGTTTTATATCATCTTTATTTTACAGATCCCAGTCAGAACTAAATTTTGGAGATTTGTGCTACAATGGCAGAAGGTGGGAGAGGTAAAAACTTAAGGTTTTCATATAGAATTATTGACTGGTGATAAACTGCCTAAGTTCGACATCATTATTTCCTAATAAGAAACTCCTGTTCAAACATAATTGTAGCTTTGATATAGATATTTATCTCATCCTGTAGGATATTGTACATTGCAGGAAGTGTAAAATTGCCTTAGGGCTTCTGTGAATTATATAGATTTACCTGTCAGGTAACCATTTACATGTCTCAGCTATATTAGGGTATAGGCCATTTGAGAATGCATAAAAAGATGGCACTCTAACATAAGTGTAGTCATATACTAAATGACAAGTAAGAATAAATAAAATAATCCCTATATGAATAAACAAAAATTATGAAATAAATAAATAAAATATTTATTTATTAAAAAAAAAAAAATAAATGTTGGCTTCATACTAAATATACATAAAAAAGGGAGTAGAATATTTAATTGTAACAGTATACCCCTCCACTTTAAATGGCTCCAGCAAACAACATTTTAAAACTTCTGGTTGACAGATTTTTACTTTGTGAAATACAGCAGTTAAATGGAGCATCTTATTCCTTGCACATTCAATAAATACCAAATTGATAAAATTGTTATGTAATTTACAACATATGTCAATATTGCAACATCGCCCAGCAAGTGGACAATGCATGATTCTGTCCTCAAAGTAACCAACATGTTTAAAAAAATCATAGCAAGTCAAAAGAGCACTTCAGCTATTATGCAGCTTTGTTGCAGTGCACAATATGCAACTTGCAGATCATTTTTTTGGTTGTGACTATTTTTCATTTAAATATTTATAGACCATAGATGATATTTGACCGTTAAGTCTACCACCTATGTTCTTTTGTAACTTTGTTACGTTCCTCAAAGAATACAGCTATGTTATTTTATTTTATTCAGGTTTGAATACAGTAATTTTCTAGAAGCTTGCTTAAATAGATGACCTATTCTTTAATTGTGTGATCTCTTTCTTCTTTCACATGTTACATAATCATTTTTGCACTTTATACAAATCAGAAAAAATAATTTTTCTTTCTTTCTTCTTGCAGACTATTCATTTAGTATCACATGTATGTATTTGAAATGTAACTTTATATTTGAATATATTTTTATATATTTATATTAGGATGTTTGAAGTATATAACACCTCGACACTCTAGTTCACATAAGAAAGATGTGCAAATTTTCGCAGGCCATTGATTGTAATTGTAAGGAAATAAAACTGAAGTGCCATCTAAATGTAATTCTAAAACTTATTTATTTCTCATCTTCAAAGCTTTATTTAAAGCCAATACAGAACAATGGTACATTGAAGATGAAGGAGAGAATTGCGTCATAATCTTAGAGTTCACCAGTTTCAGAGACACTAGTAACATCTCTTTGTCATTTTTTCAACCCTAAATTCTGTTATAATTAATTAAAAAAATGTGATCCACTTTGACAAAATAATAATAATAATAATAATAATAATAATAATTATAATTATAATAATAATAATAATAATAATAATAATGTTGTAGTACAGCACCTGATCTTTAGAAACTCCAAGTGCTTTACAGTATTAGATAATTGAAAAAGATCTACAATGACATGATTACAAAAACATAAACCATGATGTTACAAAACAAAAACATGCTGACAATATTTAATTAAGTGTAAATTAAAAATGTTATGAGCATTCAGTGGGTTTAATATTTAGCAAAACATTAAGGACTTGGCAAATTACCAACTAGATCACCTTTGTTATAATGGGAAGGGACTGTCAAAAGAGAACAAATAACTTAAAAATAAAGAAATCTGTGTGATGTATTTTTAAAATAATTGTTTTTTATTTTAAAATAGTTTTTTTTTTCATTATAAGTTATTGTCATGTAATACTGTTTACTAGACTTGATTTTTGTACAATAGAATTAAGTGTTTGACTATTTAAATACTTTATTTATGATAATACTTGATAGAAATATTGTATCTACTTGCTATTCTTAAAATCAGTGATAGTTTGGTAAACAACTTTTTTTTAAAAAAAATCTTTCTCAGAGTAAGAATCATTAAGTTGAGTCAAGGACATACCTTGACTACGTGATGTGAGGCATGTGTTAATTTGTAAATAAAGTTATTCCCCCCAAAATATGAACTCGACTACCATCAGGGAATCTGTTTTGTATTTTTGGTAATCTTAATACTGATGTTGTGAGATGAATTTTATCAGTTGTGCCTTAACACTTGAGAAGTCAAGTTCTTTTATGTTGTGTCCAGATTGCGGCTAAAATTTTATATTTTTTCAAATTATTCAATTTCAAGTGATTGTTTTCCCTGAAAATACTAAAGTGCTCTGATAATTCTTGGACATTGATATTTACTGGAATTTATACAAAATTCAAAAACTGGAGTAATAGTGTTGGTGAGGCAACAATAGACTGTTTTCACATCAGTACAATGGTGACTTTAGCATATGTCATTGCCTTCCATTTTGGAACTTCATCAGGATTTGAACTGTGATTCAATTAGAAATTTTCATTGATAGGACTTGTATTTTATAACTCTTGGATTGCAATTTGGATTTAATTCATAAATACTGAAATTCTTTGTTTTTGACTTTGTAATCTAGTGGAATAAATTATTTGCTAAGTTTTACCAAGCTTGTTGTCCTCACTCTTTTCTGTTACTTATATTTAGAGCATAGACTCCTAACAAAGCTCAGAGGAAGAAAAAACGTACAGAAGTTAAGACCTACAGAAACATTGGAAGGATTTATTATTATTATTATTATTATTATTATTATTATTATTATTATTATTATTATTATTATTATTTGACATAATTGCTTAGCAAAACAAAATATCTCACTATATTTGGTCTCTGTTAAGAGTTGCTCTCCAATGTGTTAACAGTAGTAATTGTTGACCTCTCACATGGTTAAGTAATGATCACCGAGTTGCATTTTTTAAATATATATTCAAGAGATGCAAATATATTATTTCTTGGCTAATAAGAAGATTTTTAAAAACCAAGTTGATTGATGGCTTATGTAAGTGTAGGTATATCATTTTGGTCCGAGATGTACACCAATCATATATTTGTGCAATTGCTATTGAGTGGAATTTAGCAAGTTTCATGCTGCTGGTGCTATTTAGTGGAGTTGAGCAATTTTCATGCTGTAGCAGTACACTTGCTATTAAGTGGAGTTGAGGAATTTTCATGCTGTAGGTGCTATTTTCATGCTGTAGCAGTGCATATTTTAAACATCCTTATTTTTATTCATTAATAACTGCATTACATAGCATCCTGATTAAACCATAGGACTGATGGGGTGTATGAGGTGTCCTGAGAGGGGGTAACACCTCTGGTTGGCTAAGCATTCATACTCCTTCAGGGGTACCTTGCCCACTTGGCATTCAGCTCTCATCCGGGGCTCCAGGAAGCTGTGGCATGCACAGCGGTCACATCCCGGAAAACGGCCTCGACTGGCATTCTAAACTAGGCTGAGGCTATGGTTCTTCAAGCCTTGGTGAGTTAGGCTTTGTCTACTTAGCATGTGAAGACTGGATTTGGCAGCCTGCAAGGAAGAGCCACCAGCTGGTGAGCAGGCAAAAAGGCGATTTCCAGTAAAGCGTCATGAAGCACTTATAACTCAATGAGAGATGTAAGACATCTTGGTCATCCACTACAGTCAACTCGGTCTCTATCCATCTTGATATTGTTATGCTGCTGGACTCATGATTTTGGGCAAGATAGTGAGTTCGACTAACTAAGCAATTTTTCCTTTCTTAAAACAAACGTCACTGCACAGTCATTCTTATCATCCACCCATTCCATTTCATCACCCACTAAAGTCCTGTGGCAACATGCAGGTGGCAAAGCTGCAAGTGTTGGTACACTGGCAGCCATAGCCATACCTGCATACAGGTTCAGGCCATTAGGGTCGATTACACGGACATGGAGCAGAAGTGAAGTCTGGCATTTCCCTGTGTGACTGAGCAGCTCTCTTCAGGAATGTAAAGCTTACCTCCCTGGCATGAGGAAGAGGCTACAAAATGTACCCTCCCCTAGCCAGCATACTGTGGGTGGTGAGGAGCCTACTCTTGCAGTCAAAATACAACAAAAATTGAGGATTGTTTCTCTCACTCTTGGTACATGCACCTTACTGGACAAAGACAAGGTGTAAAGACCCCAGAGGAGATCTGCCCTGGTAGGAAAGGAACTCGCCAGATACAGTGTGAACATTGCTGCTGCCATGAGTAAGACCCAGCTTGCAGACGGCAAACTCTGTGAAAGGGGCTCCAGATACACTTTCTTTTGGAGCAGCGGAGGAAGTGAAGAACACCGTGAGGCTGGTGTCAGCTTTGCAGTGAAGACACCTCTGATTATCAAATTGGCTGGACCTCTGAAGACAGACTCATGACCACGAAACTGCCTGTTTTGTATGGAGAAAAAGTACTTTACCATCATCAATTCTGTAAGGCTCTTCACTCCGTCATTGCAGATGTTCCAATAGCAGATAAGCTCATCACAATTGGCAATTTCAATGCAAGAATAGGCCATAATCACGTTGCATGGGATGGAGTGCTAGGAAAGCATGAAGTGGGTCACTATAACAGCAATCATGGTATCTCTTTGCTTCAGACTTGCGCCGAGCATTAATTGCTGACAACCAATACAGGCTTCTGCCTCCCTACCCGAAACCGGACGTCATCATGGATGCACCTTAGCTCTAAGCACTGGCACATCACTGACTACATCATTGTCAGGAAGAGGGACAGACAGGATGTGCGTGTGACCAAATCCTTGTGCGGTACTGACTGCTGGACAGACCACCGTCTCATCATCATCAAGCTCAGCATCAGTCTCCCCCAATTACCCATCAATGAAGCACTAGATGACCTCCAACCTATGTCTGCACTCCAGTGGCAAAGCACCTGGTTCAGACACCAACGCAGCTGAAGTCTACAAGGAAGGATGCGTAGCCCTGATATAAATGCTCCACCAACTGTTTTTACTGATGCGGCAGAAAGATACTATCCCCCAGGAATTCAAGCACACTTCAATAATCCACCAGTATAAGTCAAAAGAGAACCGCCAAGCCCGAGACAACCACCAGTGTATATCCTTACTCTCAATTGCAGAAAAGATTCTCAACAGAATCCTACTGAACTGCCTGACTAGACACCTTGATAGGGATTGCTTTCAGAAAGCCAGTGTGGATTCTGAAAAGAACATGGGACCAGCAACATGGTGTTTGCTGTGAGGCCACTACAAGAGAAATGTTAAGTGCGAAACACCGACCTTTTCTCCATCAACGTTGACATGACAAAGGTCTTTGATAATGTCAGCAGAGAAGACTTTTGGAAGGTATTGGCCAAGTATGGATGCCCAAGAATATTTATAACCTTTGTGCAGCATTTCCATGATGGCATGAGTCCAGGACAATGGAGAGACATCTGAGCCATTCTGAGTAACCAATGCATCAAGAAGGGATGTTTTCCACCATGCTGACTAATGCTTTCAGAGATGGAGTGGTTTTAGTCAGCATTAGGTACCGTACAGATGGAAAACTATTCAACCCCAGGATGCTTCAAACAAAAACCTAACTTATGACAGACACCATCAGGAATTTTTTATTTGCTGATGAATGTGTCCTTAATGCTGGTTCAGAAGCCAACCTGCAATGCAGTGTTGACAAGTTCTCCAGCAATTGCAGAAGCTTTTTTCTTACCATCAGTACCAAGAAGACTGAAGTCCTGTATCAGATCTCCCCAGGAAAGCACTATGGTGAGCCCAACTTCACCATCAATGGCCAATATCTTAATGGAGTGAACTGCTTCACATACCTTTGCAGTTAACTGTCTGAGGGCGTCACTATTGACAACAAAGTGAACCTTCACATTGCCAGAGCCAGTGCAACTTTAGAAAGGCATCAGTATCAAGGCCAAACTAAAGATCTACAGGGTAGTTGTGATCCTAAGGGAGCTAAACCACTTTCACATGACAAGTCTCAGGATAATCCTCAATATTAAGTGGCAGGACAAGATTCCAGACACTGAGGTACTCACCCAAGCACATCTCTCCTGCATCCACACCATGCTGATGTAGTGCTAGCTATGCTGGGCGGGGCATGTTGTACACATGTTGTCCAATTGCTGCTTAAGAGACTCTTCTATGGCAAGCTACAGCAACAACAGCGGCCCCATGGAGGTCAGAAGAAATTATTCAAAAATAGTCTGAAAGCTGCATTGAAAGTGTTCAACATAAATCTTGATTCCTGGGAGCAAACAGCAAGCGATTGAGTAACTTAGCATTCCTCTGTGCACAAAGGCTCCAAGTTATGCGAAACTAGTAGGACATCAGCTGCAGAGCTAATGAGGCAAGCCAGAAATGCCTTTGCCATCAATCCTCCTGGAGATGTAGCGCTCCCCTGTCGCTTATGCAAACAAACATTCCATGCAAGGGTTCACCTCATCAGCCTCATCAGCCACCTGTGCATGCACAGAACAGATCCAACCCCTCCAACCCTCAGATGACTAGAGAGGTTCCGTCGAATCGATGGATGAACAACAACACCATAGGCATGTCTCTGTCTCTGTCTCTGTCTCTCTCTCTCAATTTTAAAGTTTTAGGTATTTCCAAAACCCTTATACATGTATATCTATCCATATATCTAAATATGTAATGTGTATGTCTGCATTAATACCCAACTGACTATATATACATTTCAAGCCCTTCTATTTTTTGGTGGGATGGGATGGGTGCAAGCTTAGACCCCCAAGAGATAAATTTTCCAGTCTTATGCCTGAGACAGGCTGAATGATATTTAAAAACATTAAAGTCTTCATGCTCAATTTAAAATAAAATGATTTTAGTAAATGTTGTCCCTCTCCAGTGAAGTTACCAAGTTTTTCAGCTACATAAGAAGGGGAGCAAGTGTTTTAGTTTACTATATGAACAGATAACACTTTTCTCTTTTTTATAAGGTCTCATCATAGCAGATTTTTTTTCTTTTCATGAGATTTTTTCATTTTTTTCTGCTTTTTTATTTTTCATGTCTTTACCACACAAACAAAAGTAATATTTGATTATAATTAGTACTTTTAAAATTTTGGTAAAGGTGGATTGAGAAAAGAATGACAGGAATGCATACAAGCAATTCTTTATTTTCAGAAGGTAACATGCAAGTAGGTGATGGAGGAATTAGCAACACTGTGGAGGTTCGAGGCTTTTCAAAGAAGATAAGTCAGGAACTTATGGAGATGTACTTTGAGAATTCACGGCGATCTGGAGGAGGCGATCTGGAGGAGGTCAAGATCAGCGATGAGGTTGCTTACATAACTTTTAAGGAGGCTGAAGGTGCATATCTGTGAACATTTAATCTTCTATTTTGTGGTATTACCTAATTTTGACCCTTCTTTTGTAATGAAAGTATGGCCATTCTTTATATTTTTTTAAAATATCATAGTAGTAAAATGAACTATGTAATTTTTTTTATGTAACTGTTAATCCTTGAAGTGATTCTTGACATATAGGCCATTCTTCCAGTAGAGGTCTCATAATGCTTGTTGCAACATAAATGAGAAGCTGTTTACACATCTGTGATGTCTTCAGCTTCGCATGAATGGTTGTTAACTAAATTTGATTGACATTATGTTGTAGTCTTTACCTTTCATTTATTATGGAACTTTTACATATGTTTGTTTAAAATATGGATTACCAACAAAATACCAATTGCTGGCTCCCAAAATGGTTCATCTGTAGATGATGATGACAATGATTTTGTAAAGTTTTGAAGTATATCAGATTATTGGAGATGTTAAAGTGTTGCTGCAAATGTCAGTGAGTGAGTTTGAACCTGAAAATGATGTCGAATACAAATCAGATGTACATGTTGGATGGACAAAATCATTTCCCTGGTTGGAGTTTCTTTATTTCCTCCTCTGCTTTAGTTATTTTTATATTGATTTTGAAGAAAAAAGATTCTAAAATGGAGTAGTATGGATCAGAGAAAACGTTTTTTAATCATTCTAGTCAACCTCAATATTTCAAAATTAAATGCAGAAAAAGGTATAATACAAAACCTAATTCAAATGCAGACAATTTAAAAGTCGACTGCTGCAAATGTCTTTATGCAAACATATTCATTTCTGAAGGATCTTGTGCTACAAAGCTACATTGCACACTAAGGGTTCAGATAAATTGAGGAAATAAGAAACTAAGAAATTTGCTTTAATAAATTGTGCATGTGTCACTTCTAAAGTACAAAGTTGGAGGACCAAACAAAAGCACATTTGTTATTCTTGTGGTAATAATAATATTTGTAGAATATTGATTAAGACAGAATTTTTTTTTCATTTGCTTACCAATCGCACAGAACAATTGGTGCTTGCAAAGTAATCAGTTATCTTGAAATTTCAGCAAAGTTATTTTTACTGGATAAATTTGAAGAAGAAATTAGCCATAATTTGGTCAATTATAGTCATTCCTTTCCTGCCTTCAAAAGGTTGGTCAGTTGTAGCTAGTCCAGCAGCAGCATCCAGTACTCATGCCATATGTCACCATCAGCAGATTATAATATAACAATGTACCATTAAGGTGGTTTCTCAATGTGAACAGAGAATTTGTTTATGTAACAATATATAGATTCCAGTGCTTATGAAATATTTGGAGCCACACCACAATGGTGTTATATCTGAATTTGACTTATAAAGTAGTGTGCTATAACAGGATCACAGTGTGTTTAAGTGTTAGCTTAATAATAGTTCCCTGCTACATTTTTTCCCCACTCCTCCCTTTGTTTGGTGACAAAGGAAACTACCTCTTCAGATAAATTCTGGTAAATATCTCAGTATTTATTGCTAAGAATTTAAAATCAAAATCGGCAATTATTTTATTTTCACTAAAGCTGTCTGTTATACAGAGCATTTTGTTCTACCCCTGTGTTACAGTGAGTATAATTGTTAATGAATTAATGAATATTTATGTTAAAGAATGTATAAATATGTATGTTCTTGTAGTTGCCCAGAAAGTAACTTCCCATAGTAACCATCAGGTGGATGGCCATACATTGACTGTGACACTGTTCCATCCATTGCCACCAAAGCCATGCTATCATAACAGAGTCCTGATCCAGGGGGTTAATAATGCTATAACAGAAGAATTGCTGAGAAACTTCCTTGAGACAAAGACGAAAGCACAAGTTACTGAATTCTTGTATGGGGAGGAGGATGGAAATGTTGTTGTCACATTATCAGATAATATTGGTAATAGTTATGTTTTATTATCAGTTAAATTTGTTAAAAGTCATATGTTTTAATTATCAGATAATATTGGTAATAGTCATATGTTTTAATTAGCAGATAATATTGGTAATAGTCATATGTTTTAATTATCAGATAATATTGGTAATAGTCATATCTTTTAATTAGCAGATAATATTGGTAATAGTCATATCTTTTAATTATCAGATAATATTGGTAATAGTCATATTTTTTAATTATTAGTTTGCTGCTTGACAAAGTTGTGTATAAAGTATTCATGATCCCTGTCACTGATCTACCAGTTTTCTTAAATACATTGAATTCCACGGTATTATTTTATTAGTTATGTTTGGATTTCATTTGTCTTGCCATCTTTATTTCCATACTCAATTCACTATAATGCCCACATTGTCAATTTATAAATTTATATATGGATTTTAGTTTTGTCCATCTAGTTGTTCTCCCATCTCTGCCAATTGTTGGTCAACATATTTCCTTTGCATCACTCCTGTGTGTGTGTGTGTGTGTGTGTGTGTGTGTGTGTGTGTGTGTGTGTGTGTGTGTGTGTGTGTGATATACTACATCTATATATATTTGGTGGGGTGCTACGAATATTTTATTGAAACTATCATAGACGTCAAACCCAGGTTCTGTTTCATTGGATTTAAATTTAGTGAACGATGTAAAGTTCCAAGGCCCCAATCAGCAGTACCGATGGTTAGATTGTTAAAAATAAAAAAAAGTGGAAATTCAATGAATAACAATTCAATAATCAAAAATGACTCAAATTCTCAATTTCACTCCTTTTACTCGACCCTTTAATAACCAATTGCATCGCTTGATTAGCAGTTTGAGATTGATTTCCACATGTCATTGTATTTCTACTCATCTTTTATATCCTTTCTCTCTCCTATTTCACCCAATTACTTCTCCTCTTCCTCCCCAACCTTTCTCCAAATTCCTTCTCCTCCTCGACTTTCTCTAGACCCCTTCTCCTCCTCCTCAACTTTCTTCCCCATGACTACACTTCTGTTTCGGCTACAGTCTCAATTCCATCTCCAACTCTTGAAGACTTTGGACCCAACGGAACAGTAAGTTCTCTATTCTCTGAAAAACTTCCTGTGAAAACACAAGGACAGTAAAATCTTTTTCATTAGCCTGATTTTTTTTTTTACCTTACAACTCAAGGTATGCAAACTTTCAAATATCCATGTTCTTATATATGCATATGCCCATAGTAACTACCGGTAATCTTACATACCGTATTCTTTGGCCTTTAAGTCAGTACAGAGTACAAGTCGAATTCACTAATTTTATACATTTTCCATCCTTTGTCCATATATAAGTTGATTTGGAGTATAGGACGAGGTCAGGTCAATAACTTCGTTTCATATTTTTACACTAGTAACTTTCGGTTTCATGAATTAATGGTATCACTGTATGATATTCCATTTTACCAGCAATCGTGAAATTTCATCACCAAAACTAACATGCTTGTGATTTTACTCCTGTATAATGCACTGCTATATTCTGTTATCAATTGACACAACTAAATAAACAGCCCATGCTTGTTTTAATTATGATATCAATTGCAACAAGAACCACATGGCTGTGCATGCTATGTACATATTAATGGTCTAAAGCGTTAACCTGACTACTCCAGGTGAAGCCAGTCTTTAGTGCAAGACTCAACAGGTGAAATAAACTGAGTAAGGCTAACAATAGGGAAATGAGGCAATGCATAGGAAAGTCAGAAATGTGAAGACAACAGAAAAGTTCCTGACCTATCTCCAGATCGTTAAATTCATTTTTAGATGTGATTATAGATTTTATAGATGGTGTTTTAACTGAGCACAGCTTTACCTATGATTGTAAGTTTAAGTTGGATTGGTTTGGTAAATAATGACACAACATCACCTGTAGGTTATTTAATTCTTTGGCAATTGGAGCAAAGTTTCTTGCCCAAAATACACATTCAAAATGTTGATATGTGAGATTTTAGATGAGTTAGCTTGTATGCATTGTAAATATTCATTTCTTTTAGGTATAACCCCTTATTTATATTTTTTATACATAAAATATAGATAAGATCTTAGATGAATCCTTATTAGATATAACCCTTAATTTATTTTTTTATATATAAAATTTAGTTTCTGCTGTATAACTTTGCAAAAGATATTTTTTTAAAAGCAGATTTAGATTGCAATGCAAACTATAATAATTTGATAAATCCTTATATGTACTTGATTTACTGCAGTATTTGAAAATCAGAAAAAAAACATTTGTAAAAGTTAATGGCTTCAAATATTTAATTAATTTTCAGCTATCTGTCATTGATTAATGAAGTTCGGTTCCATATTATTTGTTTTTTCGCACTTTTGTTTCAACAGCATAAATCAACCAAGGATATTTGTTACCAGATTTAGTTTTGATATTGCTATAAGATTGGCATCGGCATTTTATTAACATTTAGTAAGAGGTGTTATATAGTTCTTATTGCAATGGTTACCATGAGTACCATGGATTACTTTATTTCAAGTTAAATTCATCTAAAGTTATATGTTTACTGGAATTTCATCAGAACCTGGAGTAATTACCAGTGAATGTGGATATGCCAGTAATAACTTTTGTTCCAACACGTTTTCTCTGTTTAATACATTGCTGACAAAATTGTTAAGCAGTCTAGCTATTTTGTGATACATTGATCCTTTCATTTTATGTATGTTCTAGATATAAATCTCTTCCAGATATTGTTCAACTTGGGAAAAAATTTCAAGAAAGTAGCATTCAAGGAGTTTTCCTTAGGGCTGCAAGAGTTGCCATTTCCAACTGCATAATTGTACAGAACTTACATTCTTCTTCATCACATGATGCTATTTTGTACTACTTTGAGAACACGAGAAGAAGTGGTGGTGGAGACGTTGAGAGGATAGAAATGAAGACAGAGGAGAGATACTGTCTGATTTATTTTGAGGATCCTAGCGGTATGTACACACACATGTAGCTTTGTGTTCCTTATAAATTTTAATAACGTTAACCATCACTGTAAAAGCATTGTTTGATACAGAATGTTTATTTTCCATGTGTAGAACGTTTTACAAAAGGATGGATGGAGTTTACAAGGCTATACTCCCATCCATATACAACGGAACATTATTAATCCAGATACCTTCATTGTCAATGAATATGGATTGATTAATGAATTTTCAGGATATTTGAATCATTCACATTTTTATTTTACTGTCAAAATATTGTATACATGTGCTGCATATATACACATATTTACTAGGTATGCATATACTGAAATATGTCAGCTTTGTTTACCTGGATTTTTTGTAGGATTGATCTACAATGATTCTTTACAGTGTTATGTATATTTAATTTAATTGTTTGTTAGGTTGAATTTTTCAAATATTCTATTACGTGCTGTTGTCATGTAAAACATTGCTTACTGGACTTGACCTTGTCCAGAATTTAGTAAATAAAACATTGTTTTTGTTGCTGATCTTGTTCCAAAGTCAATGACACTTGGTAAACAACTTTTTCTTTTTGTTTTAAATTATCTTTCTCAGAGTAAGAAATCGTAAGTTGAGTCAAGGTCTTATCTAGACTATGTGGCATTAGCAATGTCTTAATTGGTAAACACACTTCGTTTTTTTTTTCAGAAGGATGAACTTTTGACCTTCATCCAGAAATCTGTTTGTGTTTTAATTAGGTTTATGACTGATGTACTGATAAAAGAATTATCAGTCATTATTTAACATTTGACATGTTAAGTTGTATCATGGTGTTTTTATTTTTCTTCAAATTATTGAAATCGAGTGATTATTTTCCTGGAAATACAAAAGTGCTTTGATTATTCTTGGACAAAGACATTTACTGGAAATTATACGGAATTAAAAACCTGAAATATTTTCTCAACAAAATATCATCATCAATACAATGCTGAGTATTACAGACGTCATCGCCTTCCATCTTGAATTTCATCAGGATTTGAACTGAGGTTCACTTAAAACTTTTCACTGATAGGACTTGTGTTTTCTTAATTCTTGGATTACAATTTGGATTTAATTTGTAAAACTAAGTTCTTGTTCACTAAGGTCCATTTGTAAACTAAATTTGACAATGCTTGTTGTCTTCACTCTTTTCTGTTTCTTTTTTCAAGAGCATAGACTTGTAACAACAGTGTCCATATATTTTATGCTGGCTGGTATCACGACTCTTCTATGCTTGTTTGATATTACTGCCATAATAATGCAAGACATACCATTAATACAAACTTACATCTCACAGTTAAATATGTTATGGTAAACTATAAAAAATGGTTATTTTTATAAGTTATATTTTACAACTGTTATAGCTGCAAATGAGCAGATAATTACTTTGTACTCTGTACTGTCCCAAGCTTAAATCAATCAACTTTATTTGTACAGGCGTCAACAAATGATGTTACATATTTTGGTAAACGACAAAGAGACTTTATGAGATGCTTAATTAACTGCATATCATGCTTAAAGTGTGGATGATTGATCCCAGTGTGTTTAATTATTAATAACCCCATCAGCAAGCAGCAAGAATTACATGTTACAATATAGTCTATATAGTTCTGTCTTCCCACACACATGGTCACATAATCAATTTATAACTTTTACATGCAACTAGAATTTGACAAATCAGACCTTGATAAATTGACATACTTCCATATTTGTGTAGGTAAATCTGTGTTGACAGACTGTATTTTGATCTACAATTCAGATTCTGTATTATGAAGGCAATTTTTATAGTAATTTTGGTCCCTGATTTTCATTAACAGTAAATTAACATTTAGGAATTCTATAAAACTATGTCAAAAGTGAGAGAGAGAGAGAGAGAGAGAGAGAGAGAGAGAGAGAGAGAGAGAGAGAGAGAGAGAGAGAGAGGGAGAGAGAGAGAGAGGGGGTAAAGCAGGTGTCATTAGTGTTCATCTTTGCATTCATTAGTGACTGCATGGTACTTTTGTTCATGTATTATCTGAATGAATTCTGGTCAGAATTGAGGTTATCTTGCCAACCATAATGTTAGTTAGCATTGCATCTCTAGAGATAAAAAAACTGATCATATGGTGGAAGGAGAAAGGGATATTTTTCAAGCGTAATGGGACTTAGAGGTATTACAGAAGTAATAAATGCTTCTGTCCAGTATGGGTGTTAATGCAATCTCTTTATCAACACAAATCAGCCCAGTAAACATCAGCGTGTGCTTATTATTGCCTTTCAATCAATCTACCTCATGGCTAAAACATCCTTAAAAGTATTGGTCAATTAACAGTTGCTACTTTTTCAAGATTTATATAACAAGTGATACTAAAGAGAACTAATTCAGTGCATTGATTATTTTATGTTTGTCCTGATGTTATATATAGGTGGCTTTGCTATTTTTGATGAATTATATGTTTTACTTGGTTTTTTAATTTAAAACAAATATTTTGCATATCTAAAAGAAACTTATATTTAAACAGAGATTTAATGCTGAATATCATTTTATATAAAGGAACATTTTGATTCTGAATTCACTATCAGGTTTTGTAAGTCTAAACTGTTTTTCAGTTATTGACAGAGTTCTTGGCCGCCAGTCACACAATTTGGATGGTGTTGATTTTGAAATCCATCTCCACTATGAGTGCTTGGGACGAAGATCTTCAAGGAAAAACTCTGATCTGTACCTCAGAATGTCCAGTCCAGGAAATAAGGGTAGGCCTATTCTCTAATAGACACAAGTAAGAAAATGTGACAATTTATCAGATTCCATTGTATTTATGTCAGGTACTGACTTCCCTTCATGAAAGGTGCTCTGTTTTTATTGAAGATTGTAGTCAGTTTAATTTAAATAAGGATGTATGTGTAATTGAAGTCAACCCTGAAGAACAAATTTAGAATGCATGTTTATTATTCTGGCAGCAACATCGAATAATTGTAGAATATTGATTAGGACTGGATTTCTTTAATTTGCTTAGCATTTTTACAGAATGATGGATATTTCAAATATAATCAGTTTCTTTTTAGTTTCAGCAGATTTAGTTTTAGTTAGATTTTTTAAAATTTAATTATTGCTTGGTTGATTGTTGTTGTTCCTGTTCCTGTCGTCAATGGTTAGTTGATTGTAGCCAGTTTAATAGCATGACTGTTTGAGTGGGTCAACAGCATACAATGCTAAGGCCAGATGTCGGTGTAAGAGGATTATGATGTACAATGCACTGTTATGATAGTTTGTCAATGTGAACAAAGGATTCGTTTACAATATTATCCAGTGCATTTTATCACCCAGTTTGCAACTTCCATTCATGGTGCATTTGAATTTCTCCACTCCAAACCCAAGATTGCAAAGACAAGTTCAAACAGTTAACAATGTCGTCACAAGAAAAATGATGTTAAGTTTTGTTGCCATAAGGACAAAAAATGCAGTTTGCAAAATTGGCAAAGCCCAGAGTAATCCCTTAATAAACTTTTTTCAAATGTTATTTTTCATGCTTTTAAGAAGAAACAAATATTTTTTCCATGTACAAGAGAAATACGGCATTGATAATATCAGTAGCTATGACAAAATTGTTTTATGTTAGAATTTACATAATTATGATGTCTTCTGTAAAATGACTTTAAAAAAATTACATTATTTTTCATACTTTTAAGAAGAAAACTAGTGTTTGCTGTGTACAAGGAAAATGATGCATGATATAGTGAGGACACTATTTATATATGTATGTGTGTATTGTATATCCCAATATCCCATTTTGTATTGGTTTATATTATGCACCATTTAGGTGATGATGTATGTATTGTATATCCCATTATCCCATTTTATACTGGTTTATATTATGTCCCAGGTAGGTGATGTATCATTTTCTTTCTTTGGGTTCAGAGTATGCCAGTTTAATCTATTTAGTATTGTTTTTACGGTATTAATATGACGGACTTGAAAGAATTCAGTGTACACTGAAATCTATATAAATTAATATAGAGCAGTGCATTAATATAATAAACTGGTATATTGACTATAGCTTTCCTGTTTTGATGAATGGAATGTTTTCTAACTTGGACTCTGATAGTTTTATCTAATTATGCAAAAGAATTCAAACTTCTAAAACTAGTTGATTGCTGAATACCATTCAGTCTTTTGGTACTACAAAACTACAAGAGACCATTTTAATTAGAATTTAAATTCTAGGCTGAATAATGAGGAATATTACAGAAATCTTTTCTGTAATGTACTTTTCATTTTGTCAATAACGTTATATAGTTGTATTGTAGATGATAGTTAATTAAGTAATTAAGTAATGCTTTGCTTTACAGATAATGCAACTCTTGAAGATGAAAATGCTGATAACCAAGCAAACGATAAGACCTCAAGTAGTGTTTCCAGTAATCCTGAAAAAGAAAGTGACTTTGTTGAAATACATGAATGGCAAGCAAATGATGGTAAATTTCCAGTTCGGTATGCTTGTTTAAGTGGTTTGGTATATCTGTCAATTAACAAGAGTGATTTCGCTTGATAAACTAGTGCCTGGCAAAATTTATTAGAAAATAAGATACTTGAGTTGGCAGTCATGGTTCCATTACATGGTTGATTCTTTTTTTGCCATTAGGATGTTTCACTAGAGAAATTTCCAATTTTGTATATCCAATATAAATTCATAAAGTTTTCACCAAGTAATCAAAATAAACATGGTGATGTATATTTTTATATATTTGTCTAAGTCTTTTACAACTTATTAATACACTATTTACGATATTAATATGATCGCTACAGTCTGTGAGATCAGCAAGAACTTTATCATCATTGCTAAGCATCCTCTTCTTCTGATGTCTGAATCTAAATCTGGCAAAATATCCGTCCTGATTTTTGCTTTCACTGCCAAAATTTCTAATGTCTGCTATCATTTATGATTTTGCATGAACTGAACATGTATACTGAAACTGCCTTCCATTTGTAACCATTGTTTTATTAACAATTTACATTTGCACAAGAAAGGTAAAATAATTTCTGATTGGTTAATATTGGTCTGATTCTTGAAAAAACCCCATCTGTAACCAATCAGAGACATTGTATCTGACACACATAAAAAGCGACAAAAGACAAGATCGGCTATTGAATGCAGCCAACAAACTTTGACTGTTTGCGGGATCAGATCATGCATATTGACGGGATCAGGGCTGAATGAATAAAGACCTATAGAAGAAAATGTGCAATGATACTGAAATACACTGACTTGAACTACTGACCTTTGGGAAGTAAAAACTTGGTCCATTGTATCTTTGAGCTGTCAAGATTCACTGGTTTCTCCTTTGTGGATTCTTTTCACATTTTGGAATTTTAACTCTAAAGACAGTTCATTCCAATGGTTATAATCAACTGCTTGTATGCTTGTGATTTACCTGTGTAAAATTGATATTGAAATTCACTCCTTATTTTAAATTTGGCATCATGGGTCATGGATTTAGATGATATGGGTTGATTTTTGTGGTTTTTTAATAGTTTCTCAGATGTTCATAAATTAATTTTATATTCAGTAAATACTTGGGATTTTAAGTTAGTGTGAAGCAAATAAGTTCATTCTGTGACATAATTTGTCACTCATTTGAAATCAAGGTCACAGACATGGAAAATATGAGGTTAAATAAAGTTAGGTTACAAAAATGCTTGTTGTGTGGACTTGTTTTGCATGATTCAGATTTGCTTAATTCATAAAATTCATCAAGATAGCTCTGGAAACTGTTGTATTCTGACTGTTTATACCATGTAAACGTGCTGAAAGATTCATTTTATTTTGAAAAACATGATTAAACAATGTTTGGTTGTACCAATTTTTGTCGATTCCATGGCTTGTAGAAATCGTGAATTTAAAGATCCAGCAAAACAAATATCAAGCTTTGATACTATCTGTAAAAATTTAATCACCTTGCAAGGCAATGAATTTATGTACAAACAAGAATCTTATTTTTAGACAATGCCAATGGAACCCATGAACATACTGAATTCTCATTATCTAAACTTATTTTCAGGAAACAATTGCACACTTCCACTGTGTATCAAGTATAAGAGGGCTCCAGATAAGAAGATTATCAAATATATGAAAAACATACCATGCAGCTGGAACTTTCATCTATATTGGAACTTTTACACAAAAACAGAACCTGGAAAACAGATGTTGCATGAAATTCTTAATACGTACAATTGTTCAGTGGTTGTGTTTACTGAAGATGAAGATTTGTTTATATTTGAAATCTCTGAAAAGATTTTTGAACAAGAATCCGATGTGGTACAATTGATTCATGTTGTCTTGGACAGTGTCCACAAATGTGCACAACAGTTTTTGTATTTGGATAACCTTTTGGTTGATCAAAGAATACAAGAAGATGTACTTCAGGTAGTGAGACAGAGAAAAGAATTGGATATTGCCAGATTTGAATTAATGGGACAGCAAGACTTTGATGCATTATATGTCATATGTACTGAGAAAGACCGAACGTTGGTACTTAATGCGGTTACTGAAATAATACAAATGGTTAAGGAATGTTTTGAAAATCATGAAGAAATCATTGATGTGGACCATAAATGGCAAAAAGTGATGAAAAATTTTGGATATCTGCAGAAACTATGTGAAAAATTTCCAAATGTAACAATAACTGATAAAACTGAAGCTGCCATTATGCTAAAAGGTCCAAGAGACCAATCAAAACCTGCTGCAGATCACTTTTTGGAGCTCTTAGGAACTGCATCTTCTGAAGTCCAGGAAGAGATTTTCTCTCCAGGATGCCAATTTGAAATTTTCACTTGTCCAGAAATGTGTAGCTATATTGACAATAATACCATGGAACATTCCATTGTTTGGATACCAAACCACCAAACAAAGAAAATACATCTCTTTTCTAAAAAGTCTGAGAAAAAAAAGGGTGTAGATAAATTCGTCAGAGGTTGTGTCCAAGAAAGACTATACCAATTGTCAAAAGATCAGACAATATTTTCCACCAACATTATTAGATCCTTAGAGGAATTGAAAAAGATGCACACAGGGAAAATGGTGTTCAGTTCATCTCACAAAGGGTTACTTTTGACTGCTACAGATGACATCTTTGAGAGTATTGATGATGCAGTGGAAGAGATTATCTGCAAAGAAACAGGTAAGGTTCAACATTCTGAGAAATCTGATCAGGGGATAATAAATCTCAGGTGAGCCTAATATTACGATTTCACTCTCAGCCAGAAGAATTCCATTTTAATTTGTATATTATTAATTGACACAAAATCTGACACTCAGACTTTTTGAGAGCATTGATGTTGCTGAAGGATTCTATGATCACCAAGGCTGTTGACATACAAGAAGAATAAGTCACAAAGTATGAGGTTTATGCTATTGAAAGCAAAGGTAAATATAATTTCATATCACATTTGGAAACTACACAGAATATTCAAACTGTTCAAAGCTTATCTTAAGGAATGAAAGCAGATCAGTCAAGGTTAAGGTCAATGAAGGTTATCGCATTTGTAAATATATTTTTTTGAATCCAGAGTAAACGAAATCATCATTTGCATAGCTTTACTGCTCATGAGATAGTTTATACAATTAGCTATCAGAGTGGCAATTAAAAAGAAATGAGTGGGAGAGTGAGGAAGAGAGACAGAGAGATCGATTTACTGCCTCATTGCCATGGAAGAAAATAATTAGATTTTGATTTGGTAGTGCAGCACAACATGCATATTCTCAGAGTTTTTGAGGTTGGTATTGCACCTCCATCAAGTTAAGCTAGAAGTTGAGGTTGATGGGGCTCTTTATATCTTTAGCATTTTTCGTATTGAAGTGGATGATCGAGTATAATTCAGGGGCATAAATATCATTATAGGTTACATGGTGTGGGGCAGGCATGTAATTCTAAATGATATACATGTTATTACCATCCTTGAGGCCCTCTCCAAGGTCAAAAATAGTACTCCATCAGCATCAAGTTTTTCACCTAAGGTAAAATACAGTTGAGTGGAATGTACTGGACAAGACTGACCTGTAGGAGCTTCACATATAAAAGATTCAATGGCATTTCATTGGTATTAAGAGACCTATTACAGAGACAGCAGTTATATATAGCCAGTATGAAGTACGAGAATGAAGACCTCACCTGTGTCATGTGTAGATGGTGAACATGACCAAAGAATGACCTGGAAGACTTGAAAAAGGCTAACTCTTGAAAGAGTTGCAACCATCAATGACCTTGAAAATATTCTAAAGAATGTATGATGGCAGGATCCATTGTGTTGCAGGCTGCCATTTGGTTGAGTTATTTGCCAAATACATTTTATGGAAGTGCATACAATAGAGTTCATCAAGTGCAATGTCTATAAGACCATCCTAAAGGCCAAAAGAAATGAACGAAGGACTGAATGATGACAGATAGGAGATGTTTTAGAACCTGAGTAAAGCACAAGCCGATTATGAGGCTGTGTGAGCGGGTACATAGCCATGCCAAAAGTCACTGAGAAACCAGTGACCAGAGTCTTTAGCAAAACTTCTGTCACTACAATCATAACAAGAGAATAAAATGGGTCACACCTGCAAGAGGGTAATCAGTGACATGAGTTGACTTCAGACATTGTGGACTCTAAACAGCCCAAGTGGCTTGTCAGAGACCTCCTGTTATTGGGGCAGCTTCTTGGCAATGGTAGGGTAAGCACATGAAGGAATGAGTCTTATGGCTTTTACATGGCCTCACAGTGCTTAGATCTGATGGTGTTTACATAAGTGCAATCCTGAGCCTTGCATTCAACTGTAATCTGATCATTTCTTGCCACCATTTCACTTCAACAAACCCAGAGGAAAAAAGACTGTCTACAATGACCCTGGTTAGTCCTCAAATGCACTGCGGCAGGTTTTTAAAATGAGTGTCATGCTCATAGATTTCAAGGTGACTGAGGCTATCATCTCCATAGAAAGAAGAGAAAGGTTTGTCTGCTGGATGACAAGGTAATAGGGAAAGTTGGCAAGTTCAAAGCCAGTGATGCAAACAGCTGCAAGCACACAATGTGTCTACTGGATACTGACAAGGGTGAGCTGGCATAGTGAAGCAGTTTCCAGATGTGGCAGCAATGGATATGTCATGTGATTTTCAGTATTGCCATTGCCATTGCCAACACATACAGTGATCATGTTCACATTCTTGAAGCCATGGCAGACCATACAAGTCCTCTCACGTTTACTCATCCAAATATATTTCTAAACACCCCAAATATAAAACTATCTCTCAAAAGCACTGAATTAAAAGTGCAGTAAGTTCTCACTTTTACACTTTATTACATGTGACTTTTATTTCTTTTACTTAAGAGTGCAGTATTTTACAGTGTTATTACATGTGACTTTTATTTATTTTACTTAAGAATGGAGTATTTTACAGTGTTATTACATGTGACTTTTATTTCCTGTGCTTAAGAGTGCAGTATTTTACAGTGTTATTACATGTGACTTTTATTTCTTTTACTTAAGAGTGGAGTATTTTACAGTGTTATTACATGTGACTTTTATTTCTTTTGCTTAAGAGTGGAGTATTTTACAGTGTTATTACATGTGACTTTTTTTGTTTCACTTAAGAGTGCAGTATTTTACAGTGTTATTACATGTGACTTTTATTTCTTTTACTTAAGAGTGCAGTATTTTACAGTGTTATTACATGTGACTTTTATTTCTTTTACTTAAGAGTGGAGTATTTTACAGTGTTATTACATGTGACTTTTATTTCCTGTACTTAAGAGTGCAGTATTTTACAGTGTTATTACATGTGACTTTTATTTCTTTTACTTAAGAGTGCAGTATTTTACAGTGTTATTACATGTGACTTTTATTTCTTTTACTTAAGAGTGGAGTATTTTACAGTGTTATTACATGTGACTTTTATTTCCTGTACTTAAGAGTGCAGTATTTTACAGTGTTATTACATGTGACTTTTATTTCTTTTACTTAAGAGTGCAGTATTTTACAGTGTTATTACATGTGACTTTTATTTCTTTTACTTAAGAGTACAGTATTTTAGTGTTATTACATGTGACTTTTATTTATTTTACTGAAGAGTATCTTTCTTACAAAGCATATGGTTTGTACTAGTATTATTTAGCATGGGGTAGGGAATACTATTTATGATATTTGGTTTCAATGTATAATGCAATGCAACTTTAAAAAACTCAATTAAACTTTATGTATGCTTATTGTTAGATGATTTTTGTTTATGATTTTGTATTTCCAAATTTATCATGATTGTAAGTCATAAACAAGATGCTTACTAAATTTTTATGTCATGGCCTAGCAATTTTTACAGTTGAACTAGTTTTGATATTGGTTGCTGTTGTTGTTGCAGGATTTAACACCATTTATCATCACAAAATAGGCTATACATGGCGGCCAGAATAAATGGTGGAGGAAGAACCTGGGAAAACCCCGAAAAAAACACCGACCCATGAGAAGCCACTGGCAAGCTTCTTACATAACCTCATTAGCCAAATCTGACACTCGAACTCACACAGACAGAGGTGATATGGTAGTGATCCGTAATGGTGAGTGCTTTGGACCACTTGGCCACTCGGGGCCCTATTTTCCTATTAGAATGATTCATTTCACAGAATATTCTTTGTTGTCATTAGTCAAGTGGGAATTTGTATAAATACTGAGTTGTTAAACAAGCATTTCATTCCTGTTTTAGATCAGTCTTCGAATTTGTTGAATTCACATTTGTTTTGCTGAAATCTGAAATAATTTGAGAGGAATTATTTATTTAACTCATTTATTTGAATTAATACATTGGATTTTTGTCCATTCATTTATTTAAAGTCATTCTGTATTACATGATTAGTATATCTGTAAAATCAAAGCTAGACATAGCAGGAAATTCAATACTACTAGGATATTATGAAATTCAATACTACTTGGATATCAGGACAATCAATACTACTGGGGTATCAGGAATTTCAATACTACTGGGATATCAGGACAATCAATACTACTGGGATATCATGAAATTCAATACTACTTGGATATCAGGAATTCAATACTACTTGGATATCAGGACAATCAATACTACTGGGATATCAGGACAATCAATACTACTGGGATATCAGGAAATTCAATACTACTGGGATATCAGGAATTCAATACTACTGGGATATCAGGAAGTTCAATACTACTTGGATATCAGGAAATTCAATACTACTTGGATATCAGGAATTCAATACTACTGGGATATCTGGAATTTCAATACTACTAGGATATCAGGACAATCAATACTACTGGGGTATAAGGAAATTCAATACTATTGGGATATGAGGAAATTCAATACTACTGGAATATCGGGATATTCAATACTACTGGAATATCATGACATTCAAGACAATTGAAATTGTTTGGAACATTCTGTATTCTTGGACATTGTGATATGACATTTAGGATTACCAGTATTTGGAGTATTATCCACAATAGGTACAGTAACTGCATCTTTTGAATTTTCACTTTGTGTTATTGGGAGGTAACTTGTTTGTTGAATTTTAAGTAAACTGTTGGTTCCTTTCTGATGCATATTTTAAGTAATGTGTTGACTTCACTTCCTTTCTGATAACACATTTTAAGTAAAGTGTTGGCTTCTTTCTGATAACACATTTTAAGTAATGTGTTGGTTTCTTTCTGATAACACATTTTAAGTAAAGTGTTGGCTTCTTTCTGATAACATATTTTAAGTAAAGTGTTGGCTTCTTTCTGATAACATATTTTAGGTAAAGTGTTGGCTTCTTTCTGATAACATATTTTAGGTAAAGTGTTGGCTTCTTTCTGATAACATATATTTTAAGTAAAGTGTTGGCTTCTTTCTGATAACATATTTTAAGTAAAGTGTTGGCTTCTTTCTGATAACATATATTAGGTAAAGTGTTGGCTTCTTTCTGATAACATATATTTTAAGTAAAGTGTTGGCTTCTTTCTGATAACATATTTTAGGTAAAGTGTTGGCTTCTTTCTGATAACATATATTTTAAGTAAAGTGTTGGCTTCTTTCTGATAACATATATTTTAAGTAAAGTGTTGGCTTCTTTCTGATAACATATTTTAAGTAAAGTGTTGGCTTCTTTCCGATAACATCTTTTTAAAGTAAAGTGTTGGCTTCTTTCTGATAACATATTTTTTAAGTAAAGTGTTGGCTTCTATCTAATACATATTTTTAGACCTAAACTCGTAAAATTTTAAAAGTGTCAGTTACAATATTTCTCTTTTGAAATTAAAATAATTAGATAAATAAAAAGAAAAAGAAATAAATAAAGATAACAGATTTCATATGCCCATATTTAGATGTGAATAATAAGCAGTTATTGATTTTTGGTCACAAAAGTCACCTCACAGCACATACAAGTCAACATAAGAAACTTCCACATGTAACCTTGAGAGAGAACATTTGCAACTAGTTATGGTACACTATATACAAATAAAGCATATTGGGGTCACATTTATTTAGTTATGGTACACTGTATCTAAAATAAAGCATATTGGTGTCACATTTATTTAGCTATGGTACACTGTATCTTAAATAGAGCATACTTGTGTCACATTTATTTAGGTATGGTACACTGTATCTTAAATAGAGCATACTGGTGTCACATTTATTTAGTTATGGTACACTGTATCTTAAATAGAGCATACTGGTGTCACATTTATTTTGTTATTGTACACTGTATCTTAAATAGAGCATACTGGTGTCATATTTATTTAGTTATGGTACACTGTATCTTAAATAAAGCATACTGGTGTCACATTTTTTTGGATAGATACAATGTCTTACACTCATTTCTATTATGGATGTTGTTATGGGCGGTGGGATAAAAGGTGTATACTAACATGAGCTTTCTCGATGCATCTTTATGTATTTATTTTATGCTCATAAGTACCATTGCCTTGACCATTTTTTTCAGAGCTACAAATCTCAAGAGTTCATGAGGATGCAGAGGGAGACAGAACTAAAACCACAATTGCAGAAAGTGGCCAGTTTCCTAAACAGTCAAATGAAAATGAAGACCAGGCTGATACCACAGTCAGTATTCTACTTTGTAGTTTTAAGTATATGTGGCAAGACATGTAAATTTTGAGGAGAAAAAGAATATTTTTTTTTTATTGCTGGAGTTCTATATATTTACCTCACATTAAAATTGGTATAAAACCTCTTTCGATATTATAACATTACTCAAGCAACAATAAAGCTTTGTTTGAAGGTTTAATATGAAGTCCATTACATTAAGACAGTGCTTATTGGAATTTACTTCTCTCATCATGTGGACACTAGTTGTTTTGCAATTTCTTTATTCATCTCATGTAAAGATGCACAATAAGAGCTTTTGTAATTTTACTAATAGCTGGATGCAATGTAAGACAGACTTTTGTGAATGCAACTACTCATGCAGTTTTTAATGGAAATATCAGACATATTAAGAAGATATGTATATTGGTCATTCATTCAGCTAATTTTACTTTGGTTTTATGACAGTAAGAAATGTAGGCTACTACTAGTGTTACAACAGTTGGATTGAAGTGTACTGCCCAAGAATACAGCACTGTAACTGACCAGGGTTGATACATTAGTAGAATTCAAACCACCACATGATTGTCTAATTATCTATCTGTACTCTTTTTCTTTTCAAGATAATAATTTGAGTTTTCCATCAGTTACCATTTCTGAATTTTTTAAAAGATGAATACCAAATTTGGGGTAAAAAAGTTAGATACACTGATGAAAGAAATTTGCTCTGTACAGCAACATGACCAGTAGTTCTATGTTTCAGATATGGGTCAGCCTTGGTGGATGACTTGCAAATTGTAAAACAAAAGCCTATCAATTTGGGGGTCAAATATTAAGGTCATGGGCAGAAAGAAGAAAAATGTTCTTTTCTGTAATAACTCTTGTTCCTGACATTGACAAAAGTGTATGGTGCCTATTGATTTGGGGGTCAAAGGTTATGGTCATTTTTCCTCATTAAAAAATGGGTTTTGATTAGTACTTTTTGTTCCCAAGAAAGATCTTAACTAAAGAACAAAATGATTTTGTAGTCTGAAGGTCAAACAACATAATACAATAAGTTGGATGAGAAAATAATGGTTTCTGCAAATTAAATTTAGTTTAAGCCTGTATACATTAAGCAGAGTTCAAGGTCATTTGCACCAGTTTGTCAACCATGCCTAACTAGTGCCTATACATAGGTTACTATTAAACGTATGACACGTGTATCATGTACCATTCACAGTACTCTTCTTATTTATATCAGAGTTTTGATCGTTGTTGGGAAAATTGAAACTATTGCCATCATAAACTCTTCTTATTTATATCAGAGTTTTGATCGTGTTTGGGAAAATTGACACGGTTGCCAGCAAGAAGTCTTCTTATTTATATCAGAGTTTTGATCGTTGTTGGTAAAATTGACGAGAATGCCATCATAAACTCTTCTTATTTATATCAGAGTTTTGATATTTGTTGGGAAAATTGACAAGAATCATAAACTTTTCTTATTTATATCAGAGTTTTGATTGTTGTTGGGAAAATTGACACTATTGCCAGCAAGAAGTCTTCTGATTTATATCAGAGCTTTGATTGTTGTTGGGAAAATTGACACTATTGCCAGAATGAAGTCTTCTTATTTATATCAGAGTTTTGATCGTTGTTGGGAAAATTGAAAAGAATTCCAGCATAAAGTCTTGTGACTGTTTTAAACACAGATGTCACTATATTTAGCCATTAGGCCTTTAAGTCAAAATACCTTTTAAGTATTGCTTTTAAATTTTACTTGTGGCTTATAAATAACAGTTTTGTGAATGTGACAGCCTTCATGTATTGTTGCATGAAAATGGTTGGGTAAGGTATCACTAAAGCTCAGTAACTTAAAGAACTATGTTGGGTAAGTCAAAGTTTTGGTCTCACACACTATCTGTTAAGGCTAGTATTAGAACTGACCAATCACTTTTTTACTAGGTCCATACGTCTAGTGAAGTGACTTATCTCTGTCAAATAAGAACAAATTGGGTGGGGGTGGGAAAGAGAGTGGTCAAAATTGAAAATGATGTTTGAAACAATCACTTATGAAAGCCATATCCCTAATCATTTTGGATCCGTTATATAAAAATCGAAGAAATTTTCATTAAACTGACAATGCCTCTAAGCCATTCATTATTCCTACGTCTAACAGTTGGTAGTTAGTTTCATAGTAACTAATGAGGGTGCAAAAAGAGCCAACTTTGTGCTTGAATGTTCATTATTACTAGATTCTTGGTTAAGTTTTTGTTTTAAATATAGGTTTTTTTCAACATTTACATATTGTTATAACTAAAGCATTTACATATTGTTATAACTAAAGCATTTACATATTGTTATAACTAAAGTATTTACATATTGTTATAACTAAAGTATTTACATATTGTTATAACTAAAGTATTTACATATTGTTATAACTAAAGCATTTACATATTGTTATAACTAAAGCATTTACATATTGTTATAACTAAAGCATTTACATATTGTTATAACTAAAGCATTTACATATTGTTATAACTAAAGCATTTACATATTGTTATAACTAAAGCATTTACATATTGTTATAACTAAAGCATTTACATATTGTTATAACTAAAGCATTTACATATTGTTATAACTAAAGTATTTACATATTGTTATAACTAAAGTATTTACATATTGTTATAACTAAAGCATTTACATATTGTTATAACTAAAGTATTTACATATTGTTATAACTAAAGTATTTACATATTGTTATAACTAAAGTATTTACATATTGTTATAACTAAAGTATTTACATATTGTTATAACTAAAGCATTTACATATTGTTATAACTAAATTATTTACATATTGTTATAACTAGAGTATTTACATATTGTTATAACTAAAGCATTTACATATTGTTATAACTAAAGTATTTACATATTGTTATAACTAAAGCATTTACATATTGTTATAACTAAAGTATTTACATATTGTTATAACTAAAGTATTTACATATTGTTATAACTAAAGCATTTACATATTGTTATAACTAAATTATTTACATATTGTTATAACTAGAGTATTTACATATTGTTATAACTAAAGCATTTACATATTGTTATAACTAAAGCATTTACATATTGTTATAAATAGAGTATTTACATATTGTTATAACTAAATTATTTACATATTGTTATAACTAGAGTATTTACATATTGTTATAACTAAAGTATTTACATATTGTTATAACTAAAGCATTTACATATTGTTATAACTAAATTATTTACATATTGTTATAACTAAAGTATTTACATATTGTTATAACTAAAGTATTTACATATTGTTATAACTAAAGTATTTACATATTGTTATAACTAAAGTATTTACATATTGTTATAACTAAAGCATTTGCATATTGTTATAACTAAATTATTTACATATTGTTATATCTAAAGTATTTACATATTGTTATAACTAAAGTATTTACATATTGTTATAACTAGAGTATTTACATATTGTTATAACTAAAGTATTTAGCAGCAGAGAGGGTGAATCAGACAACATTTTTAGACAAGTTTTCACTGAAATCAGGCTTAAAAACAATGAAATTAATGACATCAGGCCCAAATGTGTGTGTGAATCTGATATCGTTTCATGGATTAGGTCCAAAAGAAAATTATGAAAAAATCAATGAAATTAATGAAATCCTCCATCGATTTTTTTGGGAAAAGGGACTACAACGTCGTTGTCACTCACCCTCTCTGCTGCTATGGGTCAACCAAATATTTGATCCAGTCCGATACGATATCGTGTTCGAGGGTCATGTAAATTTATTGTTACAAATCCGTGTGGGGTAGACTGAGCATGACTAAAGAAATTTCTAAATTGATTGAAGTCCATATCAGAACACCATGTCTGCCAAATATTTCGTAGCGTATGTGTATCAACGCCGTTAAATACACACAACACATTACAATTATCGCGAATCACTTTTGGAATCTGAGTGTAGCGTTGAGTGACATAGATCACATCCGTGTTTTTGTGCCTGCCTCGGGAAAATATTCTAGCAGGATTTTTTTGTTTATCTAACATGACATCGTCGTATACAACTAAATTGTTGATACTTCCATCGAGGTCTTCTACTGATGGTGCCTCGTCAATATTGGTTATAAATTCAATAACATCCTCGCCGGCAATCTCTGAAGCGTTTTCATTAAAATCTTTTAGCACTTCATAGCATCGTTGGTCGTCTACGCTAGGGGTAATTAAATACAACTTATCCCACTTCATCCATCTCATTATTAAATTGAGCAACAATTGCGTTTTACCGGATCCAGATGGTCCGATTATAATTGCGCGGATAGAGTTTGGTAGCGCTGCATGATGCTTCACTGGTTCTCTTGTTTTAGTCGCTGAAAAATCAATTATATTCATATCTCTATACATAAATTATGGATCTATATTGTGTGAAGTGTAAGGCGCGTACTGGCACAGATGACTTGACGACGATTACAACTAAAAATAACCGATCAGCGCTTTCTGGTAAATGCGTACAGTGTAGTACAAAGAAATTTAGATTTGTTTCCAAACCCAAGGAACCTTTAAAAAAAAACGAGGAGGTGATATCGCTGCCAAATTAGCAAAACTCCCTGGAACCACATGGGCAAAATACCCCGGAGAAAAACACCTTCCAGGGTATAGTTATTGTGGACCGGGAACAAGACTTGATATCAGACTCAATGATCAAAATCAGCCCCGACCCGGTGAGGAACCAATAAACGCTATTGATAAGGCCTGTCACCTTCATGATGTTGCTTATAAAAGCAGCAATTTGCAACACAGGCATCTAGCAGATGTGAAATTAATTCATGCGTTAAATGCTATTCCTGATAAATCCTTCAAAGAAAAATTGGCTTCATTTTTGATAAAATCGGCAATGAAAAGCAAATTGATGTTAGGTGCTGGTAATTAATAGCAACATGGAATCTATTTATTATTCCCCAAGAGGATACTGGAAGGGTAACGCTGCAATCAGTAAACTCGCTAGCGCCGCAAAAGTGAAAAAAACCACTGCGGCTCATTGGTTATCCAAACAGGCACTATGGCAAATTTATCTACCGCCTCCTAAACAAATTCAATTCTCGCATTTTGATGTGACCTTTCCTAATGAAGTTCATCAGGCTGATATATTATTTCTGCCACATGATCGTGGTTACAAATATGCGTTAACTGTAGTTGATATTGCAAGTCGATACAAAGAAGCAGAACCGTTAAAAACAAAATCAGCCACTGAAGTGGCTTCTGCATTTGAAAGGATTTATCGAAGGAGCCCTCTGCACTGGCCAAATCTGTTACAAGTTGATCCGGGCAAGGAATTTCAGGGTGCAGTGTTATCTACAATGAAATATCACAATGTCGCTATCAGACGAGGGTACACTGCACTGCATCGTGATCAGGCCATTGTAGAACGATTTAATCGGACTCTTGCTGAACGGTTATTTGGATATCAATACGCAAAAGAATTCATCCAAGAAAAAAGATCCCGTGAATGGGTTAAGAGATTACCAGGTGTAGTTACCGCACTGAATAACGAGATTACTAGAACCATCAACATGAAACCTATCAACGCGATTAAAAAGAAGTCGATACCTGAAAAACCACAAAAAGATTTTAGCGTTTCCCAACCAATTCTTGGTAGTAATGTCATTGTGAGGTACTAATACGAACCAGGAGAGCTTGAGGGTGGCACAAAAAGGGCTACTGATCCTATTTGGAGTGTTACTGCACACAAGATATCTAGTATAACACGATCTACGGGTAGACTTCCAATCTATAAACTGGATTCAACTGCCCCTCAACGGGGTTTTACTAGACAACAATTACAAGTAATTCCTGACGATACTCAATTGCCACCGCATGGTCTTAACTAGCACCCTTGCGTCTATTGCACTCAAGACAAGTCAACATCACATTATTTCTGACATGACCGAGATTGTTATTTTTTCTGTCAATGGTGAATTGGCGAGGATCCTTATCCGAATACTGCCAACGCATTATACAATTGCAACTTGCGCAGTGATTATTTTGTTGTTGCTTTAACGCAATTATTAATTCAGCATCAATATCAAATTCTCGTTGTTTTTTTTTTGTCTTGTTGTTTGTAACCGGAGAGTTTTTTATCAATAATATCATTATCGTCACCAATGATTTCATCATCGCCACTGGCTTCGCCAACGACAATTCTTCGAAGTTGATTTATTTTTCGTACTCTGGATACTGAAAGATAGACTAAATTCGACCATTCTATGCGATTATCTACCATCCAAACAATTGTATCCGATATAGTCAATCCCTGTGAAGAGTGTATTGTTGCTGCGTATCCTAGCGTCCATGGGGATTTATTAGCACGCAATGCATCTTCAACGACATTGATATCAACCAGCACAATATCATTTAATACCAGAATCTGCTTTTCACTCTGTCCTGGAATATCAACTTCGATGTTCTGTTTTCGTGTATCCGATGGCCTATAACATAACGGTACTGGAAGTGTTGCAAATTTTTGTTTATGCAATTCAAATAACTTCATCTGAAGTGTGTCCCTGACTATTTTTCTACTTGCAATGATTAAATCATTTGGTCTCCACGCTTCCCAAAACTCATTCATGGGAGTTTCCGAAATTATTTCACGGGCTATTTCACACTGGATTCTATCCGGTTGTAATCTAATTAGTTTCTTCAATTCTTTTAATTCATTATCAAGTGATCTATGATCGGTATCAATTTCTTCATAATAGTCTACAAAACCCTTTAGCCATTCATGGGGGGATGCACCGACAAATGGTGGTGGTTGGCCGTGATCACCGCACATGACGATTTTTGTATTCTTCAATAACAACCACTCAAGAAATATTTTTAAGACATCTTCAGACACTGTGTCTATTTCATCCCAAATCATGAATTCAGGAATAGATTTCTCTCCCATGCGCTCAGGAGTCCATTTATCTCCCTTCCATCTAAAGAAACTATGATAAGTGCAGGCATTTACCCCTCTCTGTATCATTTCTCTTGCAAGTCTGTGAGTCGGTGTTAGCACAATCATTTTTGTGAAATCCGTAGGATTTTTCCCACGAAATAACTCAATTGCCCGGGTTGTTTTTCCTGACCCGCCACAACCGTTTAAATAAACTGTTTTATATCTACAGATTGGATCAGAAATCGGTGGTGCACTAGAAAATTCTGAACACTGATTGCTTTCTAAGTAATTATTTTCAATGGGAACATCTGCTGATTGAATATAATCATGAAGCATTTCTTTCTTAATTCTCCATGTCCCCCATTTCTCGTTGCCAGTAGCCTTAAAATCAACCATTTTGCTATTTATGTAAAATGAGTCAGTAGCAACTCTAACTGCGGTGGTAGGAAATCTATTGATCATTGAAAACAGATTGATAGAAGCATAACCGAGCATAGAAGCTCTCAAATGTGTGTACTGCGGATGGTATCCATCAGTGTAAGTAACAATTGTACCTAATTTGGTTCCATTGGACATAAATGCGTCCTTACGATTGACATATAGCCCCCTATTCGTTAAATCCGTGATTACAAAATCGTATTCAGCATTGTCTATAATCAATCATGAAGAATATTTCGTATTATCATCTTTGCCACCTTGGGTAAATTTACCGATTATTCTTCGTCCAAGATTTTTTGCTTCATTGTTTCTGATTTCAAATAACTGTTTGGACCAATCCATGATTTGTTGTTCATTAAAATCAGGAAACAGTTTTCGCTCTTCGCTAATTATTTTTTCTAGATCAGGTTGTGGTAACCAGACTGATTTCTGTGCTCGATAGGATATAATTGCTTCACTGACAATTAATGATTTTAACATCTTACAATCAAGCATATACCGTAATAACACTATTGGCATCCAGTGTTTTTCAGACATGTGTTTACCAATCCAAAGATAACTACACGGATGAAGTCCTTCAGCCAATTCAAATGATACCACACAAGCGAATCCGGTTAAATCAAAATCAGGAAGTGGTCCATTAATAGCAACACGGGTCATTTCGTGTGTAGGGTGTCCAAATCGTTTGAAATATTTCTCACACTCTCCATACCCAAGAAAACTTCCTGGATAACACGCAATCATATCAACGGAAATAACGGTATCAGGGTTCGTATTTTGTGTTCCATAATCCGCCGTGGCTGTATTCAAGACAGGACAATTTGACATCTGATAAAAACTCACTTCGTGTTGGTTTCCACGCGTTTTTCTTTCTTGCAAAATGTGCTGCAATGGATGGTACTGTGAAACAGTTTGCTAATAATTGATCTTCGATTTCCCCCCCAGAAAAGTCACTAGCTAGTTGTTTCATTTGATTATGTAGCTCTTCAGTACGGTATAATTCTCCGTTAGGCCTTACAAACTGATCAAATTTGCATTCTTCGTCTGAAGTACTATGAAATAGCCACACTGACACAGGATCGTTTTTACTCAAATGGTAAATAGCATCAAATAATTTCTGCTCTGAAAAAAACTCTTCGGTTTGGGATAGATATTTTACGGTTCTATCCCGTGGGAATATTGTTACTGCAGATGACCACGCGTGTGCGTTATGATCAATAATTTCAATGGGGGCTCCCTGTGATTTATATTTCGATTCGTATAATACTTCTCCGGTGATTGTCCTTACCGATATTGGAAATCTTAATGATTTTTCTAATTTGGTTATATCCTGAATTGTTGCCCCATTCTCTTTTACCGTTAATTCCCACTCGGTTATTTTTTTTCGTCTTAGATCAGTTAGTTTATTCCCCCGGGACGCATTTGTGAAGTGTTCTATTATTCGTTCTGCTACACAATTGAGCCCTGTAAAATATTTCATGGGTGCTAGTTTTGAAATATCAGGTTTTTCATTGATCGGATATATCCCGTAAACAACTGCTGTGACAGGATAAGATCTTTCGTAGTAGGGTTTATCAATTCCAGTCAAAATTCCCGGTTTTGAATCCTGATTCACGGTGACAGTTTTTTTGCCCCTGAGAATGGGTTCAAATTTATCCCTAATAATCCATTTTCCATCCTCATGGATAATGAATTTGATTCGGAAAAAATGACTTTTTTCCCCAATACGTGAAATGATCACTGCTGCTTTTTCATCATTCATGGTAGCGTCAACAACACCATTAATTCGAAATGTTGACCAGCAATAAGATGCTCCATCACGCTTGAATTCATTAAAACAGTCTCTGATGGGTTTATCAAGAATTTTATTCTTGGGTGTATTAGAAACTATATCAAGATTGAATTGAGCATCCTTCCATGGTGATCTCATGTTTCCGTCTCTTGGACGTTTGTTACGTTTTTTTGGTCTATCGAGATTAAATCTAGGATTGATTTTCAACAATCTCTTAAACTCTTTCATGTTTCCGTCTCTTGGACGTTTTGGACGTTTTTTGGGTTTATCGATATTAAATTTAGGATTGATTTTCAACAATCTCTTAAACTCTTTCATGTTTCCGTCTCTTGGACGTTTTGGACGTTTTTTTGGTCTATCGAGATTAAATCTAGGATTGATTTTCAATAATCTCTTAAACTCTTTCATGTTTCCGTCTCTTGGACGTTTGTTACGTTTGTTTCCGTCTATTGGACGTTTTTTTGGTCTATCGAGATTAAATCTAGGATTGATTTTCAATAATCTCTTGAACTCTCTATCGGTATTGAATTTAGCATTTTTCGAAGTCAATCTCTTGAACTCCTTCATGCTATATATAAAACAAGCATTTAAATGAAAGATTTATATATAATGAACCAATGCAAATGGCTCATGATGGGAAATGTAACCCCGTGTAACAAATCATGCAGAAAAAATGAATACTGTAGGTATCATATGCAAAGTTTTCGACGTGGAAGTCTTGGTCCGTTACCCTGTATTCGATGTGGGGTTGGGGTCAAGGGAAGATCACAATTGTGTATTGATTGTGGTGGTAAGCGATATAGGAAATTGAAGCGTTATTATGATAAAAGAATAAAAAATGGACAATCCATCAGAAATTATGACCCTGAAAAGGTCTTTGACCCTGATAACGTCACTGACAAAATCATAAGAACTCCGCAAGACTACATCGAAAGGTTCTCCAGTGATGTAATTATTAAACCAAACACTGAATTAGACAAACAATAGAATAGTATATATGAACCAAGAATTCAGACAGCACCCCTTGATTACAAATTATGAGGCATCTAGTGATGGTACTGTCAGAAACCGTAGGCTGAAAAAACCGGTCAGTGCTGACAATGGTATGGGGTATTTGGTGTTTACTGTTGGAAAGAAAACTTATCTCAATCATCGTTTCGCATTTGAATGTTTTTATGGATTGATCGAGGATGATTCTGTCATTGATCACAAGGATTCTAATCCGAAAAACAATTCTTTATCAAATCTGCAAGCTATCACACAAAGTGAGAATTTGAAAAAGGGGAAGACTGGCACTTGTTCAAATAAAGCGAGACCAGTAAAATCTTTGAACGAAGAAAAAATATTTCAATCAATAATCAGCGCCGGTAGGCATTTCGATATTTGTGGATCCTCAGTACGAAGAGTTGCAGAGGGGATTTATCGATCGGCTATTTCAAAAAAGAGCGGACGAAAAGTTCAATTTAGTTATGTCTGATGCGTCATATTTTTCAATTAGAGATATGTCATTCTTATAGAATAATGAATTCTGAAAACATGAATAGCATCATAGTTGAAATAGCAAAATTGAAAAATCAGGATATCAAACTATCAGATGGATTAAATCCTGATCAAATTGTGTCTGATTTTCAGGATATAGAATACGGAGTTAGCACTAACAAGTATATGCTACCCAAGAAGTATGCACTCATCAAAAGAATTCAGAATTCTATTAAAGACTCTCTTTCATTTTCCAGTGACATCAGTGTGTTCGTTCCGTTGTATACTATCGTAGAGGGAATACGAAAAGAATTAGGTAACGAATACGAATTGAAAAAAGAAGTCAACTCTAAAATTAGAAACCTACGGGCGTTAATTCAATTTTGACCGACCATTGATTGCCCGACCATTATCATTTTTTGATTGTGATCGACCCTCATTTTTTTTAGCCGACCCTCAAGGGAGATGTCAAAAAATCAGTGAAAATATTTCACACACACTGAATAAAAAATCGATGGACGATCAAAACTAGAATGGCGAAACTGTCAGTATTAATTATTTTATATACAATTTTGACACTTTCGCCATCACTGATAGAAGCTGTTATAGGATGAAATAACACTTCCATGACCGTATCAAAAATCATCCGACATGTCAAAAAAGTGAGGAAAGTGACAGTATTATTATTTTATATACAATTTGGACACTTTCCTCATCATTGATAGAAGGTGTCTCACGATGAAATAACACTTCCATGACCGTATCAAAAATCATCCGACATGTAACAAAAGTGAGTAAAGTGACAGTATTATTATTTTATATACAATTTGGACACTTTCCTCATCATTGATAGAAGGTGTCTCACGATGAAATAACACTTCCATGACCGTATCAAAAATCATCCGACATGTAACAAAAGTGAGGAAAGTGACAGTATTATTATTTTATATACAATTTGGACACTTTCCTCATACTTGATAACACCCTCAGAATATCAAAATAACGCTTCCATGATCGTGTTAAAAATCATCCGACATGTCAAGTGTTTTACAATTGAAAAATTGTTTCTGATTTCAAATAATGGTCAATGAAGCATTAACAACCAGATTGGCTCGTGAACGACTGGATGCAATTAAGAGATTTGTACCAATTCGTGACTCTGTCAGGAATAAACTGCAACAACGACAGAGTTTACAAACTGATTTTGCTCTGGGGTCTGAAGAATTGTTTAAACCAGTAACCACAGCAACGAAAGGGGTTGAGCGTGCTTTACTGGGAGATGTTCCCGAGACGGGAAAATCTGTTATTGGTGAACTTGAAAAAATAACAGCGAAAACTGAACAAACAAAACAAATGGAATCAAGAAGAACAGTAGATGATTTACGCGTGAGATTTAACGAAGAAGGGTTAGCAGAAATTGATAAGACTGATCCAGCAGAAATTCCTGCGCTTGTTGTTACGTCTTATGAAAAAAGAAAAAAATGGTTGAAACCAGAACATCATAAGTTTGTTAAGAATTTCACTCACTGGGCTGATATATTCTATAAAATCAAAACTAAAAAAAGTCAAAAAAAGACAGATAGTGCATCATACATTGAATATATCAATATGGTGGATCACGTGTATAATCAATATGAAGAACTAAAACAACGAAAATTGCAAAGAAAGCGACAGCAACCTGCAAAGAAAGTATTCTACTCCCCTAAAAAACAACAAATACCACGTGATGATGATGATGATGATGATGATGATGATGATGATGATGATGATGATGATGATTATTTACAAACTACGGATTTAGAAAAACTAGATGAAGCAACTGGTTATAGCGGAAGTGGACTGCAAAATCCAAGGATTGGAAACACTTGTCCTGATAGTGTTATCAATGATATATCACGATTAGATGTTCTTGTAGGAGGATTCCGAGCTGGAAATAACTCTCCAGAAATAATTAATGAAGCAGCTGATATCTGTAGACGGTTATTTGCCGGCGGTATCATGGATATCAAAACATATCGAGATTTCATTGACGAGTTAGCAAATGGGTATCATAGTGATTAAATAACAATTGAAAACACTATTGTTTTTATAATAATGATCATCCATTACAATCATGATAAACCAACCCTCGTCTATGTAGTTAATTCACGGTTTCCAGTTTATAAAGCATACTATGGAGATGGTTTAGGCAATACCATTTTAGGATTATTTTCAAGAATGGCCCCAAAAGTGATGCCGTTAGCTAAACAATTATCAATGAAAGCCATTGATGTTATTCGTGATAAGGGTATTGGTGCTGTTGGAGATCTTGCTGGAAAGGCATTTTCAACTGCGAAGAATAAAATAACATCATTAGTAAAATCACGAAAAAAGAAACCGTTACCGTCTACAGAAGAAATGCCTGCAAGTGTTAGTAAAATTATAAATAACGCAGTAGATGAAAAATTAGCATCGATGGCTTTAACTCCCGACCCAAATATGATAGCAGGAAGTGGCTTTAGAAAACTACGTAGATGAAATCCTATGGATTTTTCACGCTAGCGTTTTTCACGATGAAAATCGTTTACGATTTAGACTCTGATAAATAGAATAAAATGTTCAAACAGTCACGTGATCCAGCATTTGATATAGACGCCCCAGTTGGCAAGGATGATTCTGTACGCGATTATCAATATTACGCCTATCATGCCATAGACTCAAATAGTCGAGCAAGAATTGATCTTCAAGTCCATGATACCAGTAAATACTTTTTACCCTGTGAAGCATTTATTGAAGTAGAAGGAGAAATTGTAACAGCTGCTGAGACTCCTACTGTACGAGCACCGTATCCAGCTGGTACTCAAGTCGGGTTTGTCAATAATGGTATTATGGCGTTATTTGAGAGTGCAAAATATCTCATTGATGGAAAAGAAATTGAGTCCATAGATCGTGATGTTGATGTGGCTACAACAATCATAGGGTTAGCGAGATATTCTGATGATTATACAAGATCAGCAGGACCCTCTATGATGTTTGCAAAAGATGTTACAAATACCGCTGGTGGAAATCAATTTATTATAAGACGACCAAAAAAACGTGATAATAGTGATGCTGATGTCGAGAATATGATTATAAACAAAGATGATAATTTCAATCTAGGAGCTTTAACACGAAACGCAATGTTGCAAGGAGAGCGTAAATCATTTTCATGCGCGATTCCACTGCATCACATATTTGGATTCTGTAGAAACGTCAGAAAAGTTATTTATGGAGATAAGCATACAGTATCACTTGTACGAAAGGGTGATGATAATGATGCAATTTGGAGGATTCCAGCAGATGCTGCAAATCCAAATGCTGATGCCGGTAAAGTCAATTTAACAAAAATATCATTGTGGATGCCAGTGTTGACTCCAGCAATCACCGCAGAAGAACGATTACTATCATTTATGGACCAAGGGGGAAAGTCGTTGTTGAGTTGGCTAACCGTGAGTACAGATGTGAAGCAATCAGAGCTGAACGGGTTATTCACGTGGAATCTAGCATCAAAACAAGGTGTTGCTGCGCCACGTCATATATTTATTGCGTTACAGGATAACGCACGAGCTGGCAATCAACTCTTCAGCCATATGATATTTGATCAGTTAGGTGTTAGAGAGGTCTCACTGAGAATAAACGGCCAGCAGGAACCATCTGAGGATATACAACTTGATTACACAGAAAATCATATTGCACGAGTTTATCATAGGTTGTTGTCATTTATGGCACGTGATCAAAATGTGGATACTGGTCTACAAATATCACAGTATGATTTTAAAAATCTGTATCCGATCTATTACTTCTCACTGGAACATCTCGATTTGATGAGACAATCTGTCGTTGATATACACTTTAGAGCCCGTGTAAACCCTGGTGGTATTGCTAATTATAGAGCGGTTGCTGTCATTCTCAGCGATAAATCAATGTTACTCGAAGGTGTTGGTGGAAGAATGAGAGTGGTAGATGCACCAGTGGAAAATCTTTGATTGAAAATCCGAAGGATTTTTCCATTAGAATCAATCTATTATGTATAATGTCATATAGTGTTATTAGTGTTACGTTAACTCCTGGTCAAATCAAAAAATTGCAATCAGAATCGGCTAAAAAATGTGGAACCACAATCACGTTGAAACCTAATCAAATGACTGGTGGTGCAAATAAATTATCGCTGACAACTCGTCAAATAAAACATTTCAATGATGCACTTGCAGCAAAAAAAGGTGTTCAGATTACTCTTTCTGCGGCTGCTATCAAAAATATGATTAAAACAGGCGGTATATTCCCGTTGTTAGCTGCAATACCAGCATTGATTGCAGCAGCAGCCCCAGCAGTGGCTAAAGCAGTGGCGTTAGGAGCCGTTGGTACTGCAGCAGGAATGGCGTTGAAAAAGGCAACTGGGAAGGGATATAAAAAAAGGGACGATCCGTTCACGGATTGGGCCTAAGACTACCAGGAACCCCGTATTCGTGGTACAGCGGAAAAGGTCTAAGACTACCAGGAACCCCGTATTCATGGTACAGCGGGAGATCCGTTCACGGATCAGGCCTGAGACTACCAGGAACGGTTTATTAATTCAGAAATCTTCAATGGTTCCTATGTCCAATTTTGATTTAGTGGATGCGGCTAAAAAACTAGTGATTAAAAATTTCAGAGGTGTTTTTATGAAAGATCAATTACCACATCAACCAAACAAAACTGAAACAGGTATTATTAATCTCGATAACAGCACCGGACCTGGAACTCACTGGGTTGCATACGCTATTGATCCACGTGGGATTGTCTATTTTGATTCATATGGATTAGCCCCACCAAAAGAGTTTATGCGTTATATAAAAAATTTTCCAATGAAGACTTGGTATTCTACGCTACCAACACAACAAATCAATGACCCACCAATATGCGGCAGCGAAGTATTAAATGTCCTTGACGCTATTTCAGCATCTAGAAAATCACCACACATTGTCGTAAATGACTACACCAGCAATCGCTTTTTAGAGAGAGAAAGAGTTTTACAATAACATGATTGATATTTGGGGGAGATCTTTGAAACCCAAACCCGATGGCACTGCACCCCCTGATTCTATCAAGGATATAAAAAAAATAATTGAAGATGAAATCGCTGAGACGTTAAATTTAACAAGTGTTGACCCGAACGAAATAGTTGTATTTCAGGACAAACAGGGTAAATTGAAAAGCAGTGATGTGTCGTTGGATGATATTTTAGTTAAACAACGAAACGCAATCGAGAATACTATCGCGTTATTTTCCGATCAGGGTAAATTGAAAACCAGTGATGTGTCGTTGGATGATATTTTAGTTAAACAACAAAACGCAATCGAGAACACCGTTGCGTTATTTTCCGATCAGGGTAAATTGAAACCAGGCGTACTTTTTTCGACGATTACAGATCGATTAAAAATTCTCAACGATGAGTTAAACAATTCTGTGGTTGTACTAACAACACTTGAATCTAGAATTGAAGAAAACGGAAAACAGTTTATATCATTTCGTAGAAATATCATTGATAAATTTATTGGATCCTCGTTAGATAAAATTGAAATAAAACTCCCTGATATTAAAAAATCCATCGATGAGACGAAAACCTCCATCGAAGGCATCAAAGGTGATCTTTCGAGGATGATAACAGCCATTGAAAAAACAAAAATTCCTCATGAGAAAACCAACAACTTAGTATACACGATCCAACACGGATCATTTGCGTGGACACCTACAAACAACAAATTAGATATCACTGCAACCGTTAAGGGTATTTATCGATTAACACTAGTAACACCATTGACTCAATTTAATATTTCATCGTCCAGTTCATCTGGGGTCAATAATACGATTTCAACGATCATCCACAAGAATACAACTGAAAAGTTCACAATCACATCTACTGATAAAAATTTGGTTAGGGTTTCAACAACGTGGTATGTGGAATTCGTAGCGAATTTAAGTAAATCGTAATTGAAAACGATAGCGTATTTAAAATAAAAATGATTTCATCATCGCAATATCGTTATGATCAGGTCAGAGAATTTCAAACTAGACTCAAAACCCTGTCTGAGGAGTATGCAATGAAAATTAAAAAATATCGCAGGAGAATTACCGCAATTGATGTTACTGTGTATTCAGTGAGTGGTGTAATCACCGGAGCTGGTATTATACTGTCTTCAGTGACAATGATGGCTCCGATAGCTGTTCCAATTTGCATTTCTGCGGCAACAACAATCGCTGGAATTATTTCAATAATCACAAAAAAAATATCATCATGCAGCCAACGGAAACTACAAGACTACATAATTCAATTTCATGTTGTGTCTACTGCATACTCGCAATTATCCTCATTGATATCGTCATCGCTCGATGATACAATTATATCAGAGAGTGAGTTTTCAGCGATGGTAGGTATTTACGATTCTGCGATGTCAAAATTAGAAATACAACAACATGAGTATAATAACAATGACAACACAGATGGAATTACTTCAACAAATAGTGGAGAACACAAACCCAGTACAAACAAGCATGATCTCAATAACCTCAACGAATCCAGAATTCAGTGTGAATTTCCCCTCTCCGATCCCAGTGAAGGAGATAGCGCTAGCAAAATTACGAGTATACCACAGTTGGCCAAATATTAGGTCAAAATCATTTGGTGGTCAACAACCCAATAATTCACTGGTATTTGCAAATAAGAATAAACCAGACGGTACCCCAGACTGGAATGTTGTTTCCATACCAACCGGATCATACCAAATGGAACAAATCAATAATGAATTCGCGCGTAGAATAAAATCGATTACTGGAGCAGAATCAAAAATAGCTATAACAGTTCATGAGCCAACACTGTCATCTGCCATTGAAATAAACTCAGAAGAATACGTCGTAGATATCTATCAAAGCTCAATAAGAACCGTACTAGGATGGCCTGAATTACCACCCCGGGAAAAAACCGTTGATTTACCAGAACCCCAAAAAAATGATTATGTCACAGACAGGATAAAATCTGATAATCCAGTAAAGAGTTATAGAGATTATGACAAATTGAATTTTTTTCTTGAAACGATAGATACCGTCACTAATAAAAGATACTACACACTTCTACAGAGTAAAACCACTGAAAATTTCAGAGCGTTCAATAACGATATTTCGTTGTTGTTAATATCCCTTAAATCCGGTACTCTCACCCGAGACGAATTTATCAGCGTTGTAGAAACATGTAACAAAATCATCAATGATATGGAAACATTTCATTCACAAATTATTCAGGGTATATTAGATGACAATATCCCCCTATCGAGAACAACATTTGCAACGAAGTATAATATACGCGTAGAAGATATTCCAACAGTCAAACCACTAGGATATAATATCTTAGAACTACAAAAATCTCTCAGTGATGCCATCGATGTCGGTTTTAAAATAATTCATGATACGTGGAAAAAAACAACATCACCGGAAATAAAAATCCTCAAACATAATAATGACCCAGATGGTGGTGGCAGGCATATTGCTCCGTTCAATGTGAATATTTCAACGGTGATTGCACTCAATTTAGTGTGTGATGTTATCGAAGGAAGCTATCAAATAAATTTAGAACGATCAAATCAAGCTCAGCAGGGATATATTTTGTATTCATTTGCACCAATAGCTCCTCCAGGGTTTTTAATAATTGAGTCCCCGGTGAATCCAGTCTATATGCGATGTCATAATAATTCATTAACCAGAATTAATTTCAAACTCACTGACCAGTCTAATAATCTGATTGATTTACAAGAGGAGGTTTTACAAATTAGTCTGTTTGTAAAGTCGTAGTGATTTTCGACCCTCGAACACGATATCGTATCGGACTGAATCAAATATTCGGTTGACCCATAGCAGCAGAGAGGGTGAGTGACAACGACGTTGTAGTCCCTTTTCCCAAAAAAATCGATGGAGGATTTCATTAATTTCATTGATTTTTTCATAATTTTTTTTTGGACCTAATCCATGAAACGATATCAGATTCACACACACATTTGGGCCTGATGTCATTAATTTCATTGTTTTTAAGCCTGATTTCAGTGAAAACTTGTCTAAAAATGTTGTCTGATTCACCCTCTCTGCTGCTTATTTACATATTGTTATAACTAAAGTATTTACATATTGTTATAACTAAAGCATTTACATATTGTTATAACTAAAGTATTTACATATTGTTATAACTAAAGTATTTACATATTGTTATAACTAAAGTATTTACATATTGTTATAACTAAAGTATTTACATATTGTTATAACTAAAGTATTTACATATTGTTATAACTAAAGCATTTACATATTGTTATAACTAAATTATTTACATATTGTTATAACTAGAGTATTTACATATTGTTATAACTAAAGCATTTACATATTGTTATAACTAGAGTATTTACATATTGTTATAACTAAATTATTTACATATTGTTATAACTAGAGTATTTACATATTGTTATAACTAAAGCATTTACATATTGTTATAACTAAAGTATTTACATATTGTTATAACTAAAGTATTTACATATTATTATAACTAAAGCATTTACATATTGTTATAACTAAAGTATTTACATATTGTTATAACTAAAGTATTTACATATTGTTATAACTAAAGTATTTACATATTGTTATAACTAAAGTATTTACATATTGTTATAACTAAAGTATTTACATATTGTTATAACTAAAGTATTTACATATTGTTATAACTAAAGTATTTACATATTGTTATAACTAAAGTATTTACATATTGTTATAACTAAAGCATTTACATATTGTTATAACTAAATTATTTACATATTGTTATAACTAAAGCATTTACATATTGTTATAACTAAATTATTTACATATTGTTATAACTAAAGCATTTACATATTGTTATAACTAAAGTATTTACATATTGTTATAACTAAAGTATTTACATATTGTTATAACTAAAGTATTTACATATTGTTATAACTAAAGTATTTACATATTGTTATAACTAAAGCATTTACATATTGTTATAACTAAATTATTTACATATTGTTATAACTAAAGCATTTACATATTGTTATAACTAAATTATTTACATATTGTTATAACTAAATTATTTACATATTGTTATAACTAAATTATTTACATATTGTTATAACTAAAGTATTTACATATTGTTATAACTAAAGTATTTACAAATTGTTATAACTAAAGCATTTACATATTGTTATAACTAAATTATTTACATATTGTTATAACTAAAGTATTTACATATTGTTATAACTAAATTATTTACATATTGTTATAACTAAAGTATTTACATATTGTTATAACTAAAGTATTTACATATTGTTATAACTAAAGTATTTACATATTGTTATAACTAGAGTATTTACATATTGTTATAACTAGAGTATTTACATATTGTTATAACTAAAGCATTTACATATTGTTATAACTAAAGTATTTACATATTGTTATAACTAAAGCATTTACATATTGTTATAACTAAAGCATTTAGATATTGTTATAACTAAAGTATTTACATATTGTTATAACTAAAGTATTTACATATTGTTATAACTAAAGTTGTAAAACTTAATGAGGTGATGAAACTAGACAAGCACAAGACCACCATTGGCCCAAGTAGAATGATTAAAACAGGAACTCTCTGCACTAAAATGAAAGAGTCTACACAGTGTTCAAATGGATAAACCAGGGCCAACAAAAGTGTGCCAGAATACACAGACAACACAATACACAAATATGTCAAAGGACCAAAACACAAGAGCATGTCAGGGCACTCAAACTATACCAAAACCAGCTATAAGAAAAAAAATCAGTATACACACAAACAGATGAAACCACACCAGTTAAACAAGATAAGTCTCTTCTACAGGTATTAGATGGTCAGAGCCAACAATTAGCTAAAGCACGTGTTTACAGCATGTGCTTTACAGCACTAACCATCATGTGTCAAACTCACCATCAAAACCAGGCACAGAAGAAACTGTTCTAAAGACAACCTCCAATTACCCACAGCAAGAAGCTAAATTAAATACAAATACTAAATACAGCAGCAGTCACCAAACTCTGTCAGTCTAGTAATACCGTATTTCATGTTATTATTCGTACATTAAAAAATAATTATTTTTTTCAATGTACGAAAAATTATATGTCAAATAAATAATTATCATTTTGTAGTAATGACCGTGTACGAAAAATAAAGGGATCAAGACACTCGACAAAATAATGTACAAAACTAATTTACAAAATCCTTCTCATTCTGCTCAACGTTTTAAAAATATGTTGTTATTATGAGAGAGAGAGAGAGAGAGAGAGAGAGAGAGAGAGAGAACAAAACGTTTATTTAAAAAAAAAAAACATGTTTGTATTATAAACACAGCATGCTATTTTCATGGATATAATTTTTGATCGAACGTTTGTCGAATGCACAAAACAAATACAAACACATGATGCAATGAAACATTTTTTTTTAAAATTGAGCCAATACCGGTAAGATTAATTGCCAACTGGTCTGTGGTCTTCGCGTCTTCCTTAATTGAGATATTATTTTTACTACCGGTAGATAAATAAACTCAAATGGCTTCTGAACTCATTTTCAAATACGCGCATTTATTTGTTACACCGACTGACGTAATCAGTAGTTCGCATTAACGACGATGTCCAGCGGTTAATGAATAAAAGTATATATTGTAATGACAACTGAACAAATATATAAATCATTATATTTTCTCGCCGATACAAAAGACAAAGAAGGGCAATAAAACGAATGTGAATATATTCTCAGTTAACAAAACTCGATATCATCTACATATCTCTATGCAGATGACACAACATTGTCAGACATCCAAAACACAAAGCATTAACTTGAAATTTCTTTACAGAATGCATTAAACAAGCTGGAAAACTGGTGCACATGCAGTGGCATGGTAGTAAATACTGGTAAAACTAAAATATTACTTATCTCAACAAGGAAAAAAGGAAAAATCTTGATAGCAATGAACTACGTCTGACATGGAAGGATACAAATTTGCAAATGGTCTGTCATGACACACTATTTGGTGTTTTGGTAGATAAGAACGTATCATGGATTGATCATATCAAACATATCAGTAAAAAGGTCAATTCAAGTTATAGCTTCTCAGTCTCTTAGTAAAAGTGGTAGGTCGTTAATAAATAAAATAAATAGTAATGGACCTAGAATTGAGCCTTGTGGTACTCCATATCTAATTGTTTCAGGTTCAGACAGAACGTTACTTATATAAACATGTTGTGTTCTCTCACTTAAGTATGAAGTAAACCATCTAACTGTTTTTTTAATCGCATTGGTAGATTTTCAGTTTCTTCAAAATAAGAAGTTCAAGCAATGCATCTGAACCCCCCCTCCCCCCTTGTCAGAATCAACAATATAGTTAAAGACAGATCTCTTCTTATAGGATCATCAATAATTAAAGGAGTAAGAATAAGAGGGTTATATAAAACTGATGTAAAAACCCATAAAGTTGCAACTGTTAACACTATTGCAAAAAAACTGTTAGAAATGGATATGTCGCCATATCATATTGTAATTGTTCTCATTGGTGGGAATAATTACAGTAATGGCCAATCTTTGAAGGGCATTGAGGATGATTATGAAAGCTTGTTGTATGCTATCAGGCCCAAAACAGAGTGTAAAATAATCATCTCAGGTCTACTGCCAAGAAGGGATGTACTTATGACTCGGCTAAATGACACCCTAAGTATGTTGTACGAAAATTTCCAAATACTCTTTGTTCTGCAATACAGGACCTTCTTCAAAGACAATCGTGTGAACCAACAATTATACCAGCGAGACCAAATCCACTTGTCCAACAGAGGTACTGCCTTGCTCTTTAGGAATATAGACCAGTACATAAGACTTATAAAAGGGGTTAGGCATGAGTCAGAGCAAGGTCATGTAACACTGCAGTGTCTGCATGCAACACAGATTCGTTGCCATCTTTGTAACGAACTAAGACATAAGCAAAAGTTGTGCACATACCAATAGGGAGAAGCCTATGATGTACAGGCCAATGAAACACATCCAGCAACAAAATGCATTAGAATATGTGTATACTTTTCAATGTAATAATTATAATTCTGTGAACAGGTTTCAGGCACTATCTGATTTGTGTACATAGTGCAGCTTACTAACTTGTAAACAACTGTTCAAGTTACTTCTCCCTTTGAGGCTCCCCAAGTGTTTAATATGTCAATGTCTTCTTGTATGGATGTAAATAAGTCTCATTGTGAAAATTCTCTTGTATCCACTACATGTGGTCATTGTACTACTGATGGATCTTATATGTTATCTTCTTCATGTGTAGATGTAAATAATCAAGGCGATGTAAAGAAATCTGTCAAGTCTAAAAACAATACATGGCATACTGCCTTGTCTGAAAATCAATACTCTGATCAAAATTGTCATATCTTTGGGCACCTCAAAAGAGGTCTGCGTGTGATCAACCTAAATATTCAACACATTCTTCCTAACCTGAATAAGATAAAGTTAATATTACAGCAAACTAGATCAGTCAGTATTCTAGGTCTATGTGAAACCTTTCTTTCCAATGATACTGATGGTTTGGCTCTCCAAATACAGGCCTTTAACTTTGAAAGAAAATATAGACTCCATGGGGGGTGGGGTATTCCTCTCTATGTAGACAGTTCGATTAGTTATAACAGACGTGTTGATCTAGAGACTATTGGGGTAGAGAGTATCTGGATCGAAGTAACCCTTGCCCAATCAAAGCCAATACTCTTATGTTCAGTTTACAGGCCACCTAGTTCCACAGCTGATTGGATTCATATATTTGAGGCTCAAATTCAAAAAGCATTACTAAAGGAAGATTTAGAAACTATCATATTAGGTGATTTTAACATTGATTACATGAAAACTCCTCCATTAACATGGATAAGTAACTTTGAAACTTACAACTTTACTCAATTAATTAACACCCCAACTAGAGTAACAGATACAAGTGCTACTATCATTGATCATGTCTATACTAATAAACCTGGAAACATAAGTGAAATAAATGTGCCAGTGTATGTACTGAGTGACCACTACCCAGTCTGTATAACTAGACATGTACCGAAATCATCTAAAAATGGGCAACACATTGAAATACAATACAGGGACTTTAAACAGTTTGATGAGGAAATGTTCTTAAATGATATAGTTTGCAAATCCTTCCAATCAGTCTGCAATATAGCTGATGTCAACACTGCTTTAGATAAATGGTATCAGATATGTTCAATGCAGACTTAGACAAGCATGTCCCAAATTAAAACAAAAAGTGTTAAACACCAAATTATACCCAAGTGGATTACCCCTGAGATCAATGAGACTAGGCACCTAAGAGATAATTTCCACAAGAAAAAAGACATGAAAAGCTATAGAAAGTGGAGGAATAAAACTAAACACCTGATAGATAAGGCAAAAGAGAACTACTATGAACAGGCTATTAATGAAAGTAAGAGTACCAAAACATTGTGGAAGCCTCGAAAAGAGCTGAACCCACCCAAGAACAGTTGTCTTCCCCCTATTGGCGGAGGACCTCCAAACCCCTCTTAACAATTTTTCAACTTTTTTTAATGGAAGATGAAATTCATGTCTGATATTATTTTAGTCATTATTATTATTTGCCTTTGCAAGGTTAAGGTTAACTGCATATTATCAATGACATTACATATTATCATTGACATTACATATTATCATTGACATTACATATTATCATTGACATTACATATTATCATTGAAATTACATATTATCATTGACATTACATATTATCATTGACATTACATGTTATCATTGACATTACATATTATCATTGAAATTACATATTATCATTGACATTACATATTATCATTGACATTGCATGTTATCATTGACATTACATATTATCATTGAAATTACATATTATCATTGACATTACATGTTATCATTGACATTACATATTATCATTATCATTGACATTACATATTATCATTGACATTACAGACCATTCACAAAGACTGTTAATGATAATAATAATAATTATAATAATAATAATAATAATAACTATTGTATGAAGACTCACATTACAGACCATTCACAAAGACTGTTCATGATAAATATGTTGCAGTTAAATTAGAAATGAGATTATATATAAAATAAATCTGAAAAAATGGAACAAATTTCAACTATTTCTGAAGGAGATTGTTTTGCAAAAAATAAAACATCTTGAAACAGCCTTTTATCACGTAAAAAGTTTTAAATTATGTTAAAAAATATGAACTTTTTATAAAATTCTTTTGCCAATACTCATATTAAGCGAGAAAGTACACTAGAGTACTTTTACCATGTGATACAATTACACTACACTAAAATTTGCTACATTCTTGCACACATGATTCTAAAGTGAGACCTAACTCAGGCTAGTGTGCATTTTAACATACAAATTAGGTGGAACTCGCACAACCAAGGGAATCTGACAAAATCTGAAAATCACATGAGTCAAATCATATCCAATGTATTAAGGGAGCATTCCAGAAATTATCACTACTACACAGAAAGACAAGCTCTTCAGTCTGAAAATCTCGCATGGCTGTTTTCTTGAATATGTAGGAAAATCTTCACGTTTTTGTCTGCATGGCTTCAGAAACGTTTTACTTCACATCTATATATAAATCCAGTTGGGGAAGGATGCTGTTTAATGGTTACATAATCCCTCCCTTCTGTTAAAACTGTATGCTATTTGGTTAAAAACAAGAATGTTAGCCATTTGAATTACACTGAACCACTTATTTTAAACATATCCTCTCAAAATAAAATCTTTCATCCTACCCTGTTTCTTGTAGAGTTGGGTACCATCCACTGAAATAAATTACAGCAATGTGTAACCTGGTCAAAATAATTGACTATTTACCTATTTGGAAATGGCACGTCATTTAAGTTCAACATTAGATAAATATTTAACAAGTAATAAAAAATTTTATAAGTGCTATGCACAAACTGGCCATCCTTTAAAGAGATCCTATATATTAGTTTTACCATCCATTTTGATAGGGATATGACATCTGCCAAATGATTGATATTTTACATCTTTAAGCGGAAGAAAGCAATGAAATTACTCAGTTGATATTTTAAAATTTTTGAAATACTTGTCTCTCTATCCTCCTTTATTAAAATTAAAATGTAAAAAGGATATATATCAATGCATTGACCTCTGAACTTGTCTCAATTAAAGTTAATTGCAAGTGGGTAATTGCCAAATTTGATATGCGAGAAGAAAAAGTCCCTAATAAAAAAGGAAATTAGATTAAGATGTTTTCATGCAGTTTCATAAACCATCAACCTATTTTCGATAACCAACAACACTGCATTGAAATCTACAGTTTGAGTTAATTTTGTTTTCAGTTAAGGATTAATCTGTGTGTACCCTTTATCTGGGTCCCAAAGATGTTCCAAAGAGAAAAATATTTTAACAACTTTCTTCCATCTTAAAATCAACTTCAAGCACTTCATTGTTACACCGTAAAATGGTAAGTGGTTGCATCTAGTTGATTTCAGCATCCTATTTGGCAAAAGACGACTAGAGATGTTTTGTTAAAGTTTCATTTCTTGAATGCTATGTTACAATTTTGAAACTTGATAATTTGACTAATACGTTTATAAGATCACTGAACCCTTTTTTTCACTTTGCTGACACGAGTTAAGTAGTGTTTTTAATCACATTGATTCATCCCTGCTGAAGCTAGATACATCCTAGCCAACTCAGAAGGCCCTTTCTGACTGTACAGTTGGTAGGTGAAATACGTGTTTATTTAGTGTTAAACGTTCTGTATTATTGAATATATATTGTGATATCATATACTGTACTGTACATGTGAATTAGTGTTAGAATAAGAAGGGCATGTTGCATACATTTCATGAATGTCTCAAATGTTGTAGTTAATCAAGATAACTTTAATGAGCTATGTACTGCTTTTAGTCACCCAAAGTTACGGATACAGAAAGCCCATGGTAAAATCATTTGTCTTCTAGTGGACAATGATACTAGCATCCCATGCTGACCTTGAGAACAATGATTTTTAAAAACTTAAATCTCAACTTAGTAGTCCTACATTGATATAATACTGGAAGTCAGTTATTCTTCTGTGTAATTTTTGCACTGTCACAAAGTAGGTGAGTTGGTAGGTAAGTAGACAGTTCATCACAAGTGAAACTTGTGGATCTGGTTTGTAATAATACATCCTGTCATCTTGCAATTTGATATTGAGAGAAAAAGGTCATTATCACATTTACCAAACTATATTCACTTTCTTGAAAAATTTCAAGCTTTAACATAGAATCGGAATTATGGTTAAATTTTCCTGATAAATCTGAATCCTTGCATTGCATTGCACCTTCTTTTTTTATAGACAGTGAATACATATGCCTGTACACTGTATACAAATGGCAGACTTTGCACATATATGGAAAGTTGACTTTAATAACCTTGTGAATACATGAAGAGTGGAGGAAAACCCATTTTGAAGGCAGATGAATTTATAAACTGCATTATTCCAACAATATCGTAAAACAAGGCTGTGCAAAGCATGAATGGACATATAATAATATGCCTCTTTATAGTAAATGGAGGCAAACCAGCAGCCATGTGCCATTATGTTTATTTTATTTTTTAAAAAGTATTTTCCCTGGCATTAGTTCGATATCACAATGTAAAGTTTTGCAAAGGACTGATTCAAGTGTTTTCAGTTAAGGATTATTCTGTGTGTACCCTTTCTCTGGGTCCCAAAAATATTCCAAAGAAAAAAAGATTTTGACAACTTGTTTCTACCTTAAAATCAACTTCAAGCACTTCCTTGTGACACGGTAATGGTATTAAATGCATCTAGAAGAAATCGGCATCCTATTTGGCGAAAGAGGACTAGAGATGTTTTGTTAAAGTTTCATTTCTTGGATGCTATTTTCCAATTTTGAAAATTTATAATTTGATGCATCTCTCTGACTAATACACTCATAAAGCCAAAGATCACTGAAACCTAAATTTTGTACTTTGCTCCTCGTTAAACTTTTCTGTATTATTGACTGTATTGTACATATGAATGAGTGTTAGAATAAGAAAGGTGGACTGCATGTTGCATACTTTTCATGGATGTCTCAAATGTTGTAGTTAATCAAAATAACTTTAATGAGCTATGTACTGCTTTTAGTCACCCAAAGTTACGGATACAGAAAGCCCATGGTAAAATCATTCATCTTCTAGTGGACAATGATACTAGCATCCCATGCTGACCTTGAGAACAATGATTTTAACAACTTAATCTCAACTTAATACTCCTACATTGATATATTACTGGAAGTCAGTTGTTCTTTTGTGTCATTTTTGCCCTGTCACAAAGTGGGTAGGTTGGTAGGTAAGTATACAGTTCATCATAATACTGCCAATATAATGCAATTACAAATTCAAATTTCAGATTTTAAAATGTTTATAGTTAAGAATTATACTAAAAATTGTGGCAAAATAGGCAAATAGTTCTTTAAAATACTTTCTGCTTGGTAATGTTTACAATGGCTACTGAAGTCTAATGAAAGTAGAGGTTAGCAATGTAATTCTTGATTACAATCTGCTTTTTCTTTCCAGGTTCTTCAGAAACTCGAAACAGTAGTTGCTGAAACTGTAGTCAAAAGGGCTTCTGATATGGGACAACTGGATACACTTGTTAAAGAAATAAAGGAGAAAAGTGGAGTAGAGGTTATTACAGTGGGAAACCAAGTGTGTCTCAAGGGAGTAACTGCAATTCAAATGCAGATAGCACAGAGCTGTTTAGAGGAGTTTTGTGAGGTCAACCTTCATATTCTGTTAAGAAGAAAGATCACATCCCCCCTTTCTTCTCAGGATGAAGAATGTATAATCGATAAGATAGAGGGTGTGTCAGAGATTGAGTTTAAAGCTTTGAAGATTCTCATTGATGACATAAATGCCAATAGCATAGATGTTGAATGGAAAGATGATGCTATTTTCATCACTACATTAGAATCAACATCTGAAATAATGCAAACTTTAAATATGCAGTTAAAAGCTCTTAGGGGGAGACAAATAGAGGAAATTTTTCTTGATGAAGACTACAAGAATGTTGTCAGAGATAGCAGCAGAGAGGGTGAGCCGGACAACATTTTTAGACAAGTATTCACTGAAATCACGCTTAAAATCAATGAAACCAATGACATCAGACCTCAAAGTCAATGACATCTGGTCCCAAATATGTGTGTGAATCATGGATGAGGTCCAAAAAAAAATTATGAAAAAATCAATGAAATTAATGAAATCCTCCATCGATTTTTTGGGAAAAAGGGACTACAACATCATTGTCACTACCCTCTCTGCTGCTAGAACTTTCAGTTGGGGTTAACCGAATATTTGATCCAGTCCGATACGATATCGTGTTCGAGGGTCATGTAAATTTATTGTTACAAATCCGTGTGGGGCAGACTGAGCATGACTAAAGAAATTTCTAAATTGATTGAAGTCCATATCAGAACACCATGTCTGCCAAATATTTCGTAGCGTATGTGTATCAACGCCGTTGAATACAGCAAGCATATTACAGTTATCTCTGATCACTTTTGGTATTTGTGTGTAGCGTTGAGTGACATAAATCACATCTGTGTTTTTATGCCTGCCTCGGGAAAATATTCTAGCAGGATTTTTTTGATTATCTAACATGACATCGTCGTATACAACTAAATTGTTGATACTTCCATCGAGGTCATTCACGGATGGCGCCTCGTCAATATCGGTTATAAATTCAATAACATCCTCGGCGGCAATCTCTGAAGCGTTTTCATTAAAATCTTTTAGCACTTCATAGCATCGTTGATCATCTACGCTAGGGGCAATTAAATACAACTTATCCCACTTCATCCAACTCATTATTAAATTGAGCAACAATTGCGTTTTACCGGATCCAGATGGTCCGATTATAATTGCGCGGATAGAGTTTGGTAGCGCTGCATGATGCTTCACTGGTTCTCTTGTTTTAGTCGCTGAAAAATCAATTATATTCATATCTCTATACATAAATTATGGATCTATATTGCGTGAAGTGTAAGGCGCGTACTGGCACAGATGACTTGACGACGATTACAACTAAAAATAACCGATCAGCGCTTTCTGGTAAATGCGTACAGTGTAGTACAAAGAAATTTAGATTTGTTTCTAAACCCAAGGAACCCAAGGAACCTTTAAAAAAAAACGAGGAGGTGATATCGCAGCTAAATTAGCAAAACTCCCTGGAACCCCATGGGCAAAATACCCCGGAGAAAAACACCTTCCAGGGTATAGTTATTGTGGACCGGGAACAAGACTTGATATCAGACTCAATGATCAAAATCAGCCCCGACCCGGTGAGGAACCAATAAACGCTATTGATAAGGCCTGTCACCTTCATGATGTTGCTTATAAAAGCAGCAATTTGCAACACAGGCATCTAGCAGATGTGAAATTAATTCATGCGTTGAATGCCATTCTTGATAAATCCTTCAAAGAAAAATTGGCTTCCTTTTTGATAAAATCGGCAATGAAAAGTAAATTGATGTTAGGTGCTGGTAATTAATAGCAACATGGAATCTATTTATTATTCCCCAAGAGGATACTGGAGGGGTAACTCTGCAATCAGTAAACTCGCTAGCGCCGCAAAAGTGAAAAAAACCACTGCGGCTCATTGGTTATCCAAACAGGCACTATGGCAAATTTATCTACCACCGCCTAAACAAATTCAATTCTCGCATTTTGATGTAACCGGACCCAATGAAGTTCATCAGGCTGATCTATTATTTCTGCCACATGATCGTGGTTACAAATATGCGTTAACTGTAGTTGATATTGCAAGTCGATACAAAGAAGCAGAACCGTTAAAAACAAAATCGGCCACTGAAGTCGCTTCTGCATTTGAAAGGATTTATCGACGAGGTCCTCTGCACTGGCCAAATCTGTTACAAGTTGACCCGGGCAAGGAATTTCAGGGTGCAGTGTTATCTACAATGAAATATCACAATGTCGCTATCAGACGAGGGCATACTGCACTGCATCGTGATCAGGCCATTGTAGAACGGTTTAATAAAACCCTTGCTGAGCGGTTATTTGGATATCAATATGCAAAAGAATTCATCCAAGAAAAAAGATCCCGTGAATGGGTGAAGAGATTACCAGGTGTAGTTACCGCACTGAATAACGAGATTACTAGAACCATCAACATGAAACCCATCAACGCGATTAAAAAGAAGTCGATACCTGAAAAACCACAAAAAGATTTCAAAGAACCAATTCTTGGTAGTAATGTCATTGTGAGGTACTTATACGAACCAGGAGAGCTAGAAGGGGATAGAAAAAGGGCTACTGATCCTATTTGGAGCGTCACTACGCATAAGATATCTAGTATAACACGATCTACGGGTAGACCTCCAATCTATAAACTGGATTCAACTGCCCCTCAACGGGGTTTTACTAGACAACAATTACAAGTGATACCCGAGGATACTCAATTGCCACCCCATGGGCTTAACTAGCACCCTTGCGTCTATTGCACTCAAGACAAGTCAACATCACATTATTTCTGACATGACCGAGATTGTTATTTTTTCTGTCTACGGTGAATTGGCGAGGATCCTTATCCGAATACTGCCAACGCATTATACAATTGCAACTCGCGCAGTGATTATTCTGTTGTTTCTTCAAAGTGATTATTAATTCAGCATCAATATCAAATTCTCGTTGTTTTTTTTTGTCCTGTTGTTTGTAACCGGAGAGTTTTTTATCAATAATATCATTATCGTCACCAATGATTTCATCATCGCCAATGATTTCATCATCGAAGACAATTCTTCGAAGTTGATTTATTTTTCGTACTCTAGACACTGCGAGATAGACTAAATTCGACCATTCTATGCGATTATCTACCATCCAAAGAGTTGTATCCGATATAGTCAATCCTTGTGAAGAGTGTATTGTTGCTGCGTATCCTAGCGTCCACGGGGATTTATTGGCACGCAATGCATCTTCAACAACATTGATATCAACCAGCACAATATCATTTAATACTAAATTCTGTTTTTCACTTTGTCCTGGAATATCAACTTCGATGTTCTGTTTTCGTGTATCCGATGGCCTATAACATAACGGTACTGGAAGTGTTGCAAATTTTTGTTTATGCAATTCAAATAACTTCATCTGAAGTGTGTCCCTGACTATTTTTCTACTTGCAATGATTAAATCATTTGGTCTCCACATTTCCCAGAAATCATTCATGGGAGTTTCCGAAATTATTTCACGGGTTATTTCACATTGGATTTTATCCGGTTGTAATCTAATTAGTTTCTTCAATTCTTTTAATTCATTATCAAGTGATCTATGATCAGTATCAATTTCTTCATAATAGTCTACAAAACCCTTTAGCCATTCATGGGGAGATGCACCGACAAATGGTGGTGGTTGGCCGTGATCACCGCACATGATGATTTTTGTATTCTTCAATAACAACCACTCAAGAAATATTTTTAAGACATCTTCGGACACTGTGTCTATTTCATCCCACATGATGAATTCAGGAATAAATTTCTCTCCCATGCGCTCAGGAGTCCATTTATCTCCCTTCCATCGGAAAAAGCTGTGATAAGTGCAGGCATTGACCCCTCGTTGTTTCATCTCTCTGGCGAGTCTGTGAGTCGGTGTTAGCACAATCATGTTAGAAATGCTAGCGTTTCCACGACGGAAGAATAACTCAATTACCCGGGTTGTTTTTCCTGACCCGCCACAACCGTTTAAATAAACTGTTTTATACAGGCATATTGGATCAGAAATCGGTGGTGCACTAGAAAATTCTGAACACTGATTGCTTTCTAAGTAATTATTTTCAATGGTAACATCTGCTGATTGAATATAATCATGAATCATTTCTTTCTTAATTCTCCATGACCCCCATTTCTCGTTGCCAGTAGCCTTAAAATCAGCCATTTTGCTATTTATGTAAAATGAGTCAGTAGCAACTCTAACTGCGGTGGTAGGAAATCTATTGATCATTGAAAACAGATTGATAGAAGCATAACCAAGCATAGAAGCTCTCAAATGTGTGTACTGCGGATGGTATCCATCAGTGTAAGTAACAATTGTACCCAATTTGGTTCCATCGGACATAAATGCGTCCTTACGATTGACATATAGGCCCTTATTCGTTAAATCCGCCATTACAAAATCGTATTCAGCGTTGTCTATAATCAATCGTGAAGAATATTTCGTATTATCATCTTTGCCACCTTGGGTAAATTTACCGATTATTCTTCGTCCAAGATTTTTTGCTTCATTGTTTCTGATTTCAAATAACTGTCTGGACCAATCCATGATTTGTTGTTCATTAAAATCAGGAAACAGTTTTCGCTCTTCGCTAATTATTTTTTCTAGATCAGGTTGTGGTAACCAGACTGATTTCTGTGCCCGATAGGATATAATTGCTTCACTGACAATTAATGATTTTAACATCTTACAATCAAGCATATACCGTAACAACACTATTGGCATCCAGTGTTTTTCAGACATGTGTTTACCAATCCAAAGATAACTACACGGATGAAGTCCTTCAGCCATTTCAAATGATACCACACAAGCGAATCCGGTTAAATCAAAATCAGGAAGTGGTCCATTAATAGCAACGCGGGTCATTTCGTGTGTAGGGTGTCCAAATCGTTTGAAATATTTCTCGCATTCTCCATACCCAAGAAAACTTCCTGGATAACACGCAATCATATCAACTGAAATAACGGAATCAGAGGTGTATTTTCTGTTCCATAATCCGCCGTGACCGTATTCAAGACAGGACAATTTGACATCTGATAAAAACTCACTTCGTGTTGGTTTCCACGCGTTTTTCTTTCTAGCAAAATGCGCTGCAATGGATGGTACTGTGAAACAGTTTGCTAATAATTGATCGTCTTCTTCTCCGTCCTCAGAAAACTCACTAGCTAGTTGTTTCATTTGATTCTGCAGTTCTTCAGTACGGTATAATTCTCCGTTGGGCCTTACAAACTGATCAAATCTGCATTCCTCGTCTGAATTACTATGAAATAGCCACGCTGACACAGGATCGTTTTTACTCAAATGGTAAATAGCATCAAATAATTTCTGCTCTGAAAAAAACTCTTCGGTTTGGGATAGATATTTTACGGTTCTATCCCGTGGGAATATTGTTACTGCAGATGACCACGCGTGTTCGTTATGATCAATAATTTCAATGGGTTTTCCTTTTTTTGATTGATATTTCGGTTCCTTTAATACTTCACCGGTGATTGTTCTTACCGATATTGGAAATCTTAATGATGTTTCTAATTTGGCTATATCCTGAATTGTTGCCCCATGCTCTTTTACCGTGAACTCCCACTCGGTTATTTTTTTTCGTCTTAGATCAGTGAGTTTATTCCCCCGGGATGCATTTGTGAAGTGTTCTATTATTCGTTCTGCTACACAATTGAGCCCTGTCGAATATTTCATGGGTGCTAGTTTTGAAATATCAGGTTTTTCATTGAGCGGATAGATCCCGTAAACAACTGCTGTGACAGGATAAGATCTTTCGTAGTAGGGTTTATCAATTCCGGTCAAAATTCCCGGTTTGGAATCCTGATTCACGGTGATAGTTTTTTTACCCTTGAGAATGGGTTCAAATTTATCCTTAATAATCCATTTGCCATTTTCACGGATAATGAATTTAATTCGGAAAAAATGACTTTTTTCCCCAACATGTGAAATGATCGCTGCTGCCTTTTCATCATTCATGGTAGCGTCAACAACACCATCAATTCGAAATGTGGACCAGCAATAGGATGCTCCATCACGCTTGAATTCATTAAAACAGTCTCTGATGGGTTTATCAAGAATTTTATTCTTGGGTGTATTAGAAACTATATCAAGATTGAATTGAGCATCCTTCCATGATGATCTCATGTTTCCGTCTCTTGGACGTTTGTTACGCTTTTTGGGTCTATCGAGATTAAATCTAGGATTGATTTTTAATAATCTCTTAAACTCTTTCATGTTTCCGTCTATTGTGCGTTTGTTACGCTTTTTGGGTCTATCGAGATTAAATCTAGGATTGATTTTTAATAATCTCTTAAACTCTTTCATGTTTCCCTCTCTTGGACGTTTGTTACGTTTGTTTCCGTCTATTGGACGTTTTTTGGGTCTATCGAGATTAAATCTAGGATTGATTTTTAATAATCTCTTAAACTCTTTCATGTTTCCGTCTCTTGGACGTTTTTGACGTTTTTTTGGTCTATCGAGATTAAATCTAGGATTGATTTTCAATAATCTCTTGAACTCTCTATCAGCATTGAATTTAGCATTTGTCGAAGTCAATCTCTTGATCTCCTTCATGCTATATACAAAACAAACATTTAAATGAAAGTTTTATGTATAATGAATCACTGCAAATGGCTCATGATGGGAAATGTAACCCCGTGTAACAAATCATGCAGAAAAAATGAGTACTGTAGGTATCATATGCAAAGTTTTCGACGTGGAAGTCTTGGTCCGTTACCCTGTATTCGATGTGGGGTTGGGGTTAAGGGAAGATCACAATTGTGTAGTGATTGTGGTGGTAAGCGATATAGGGAATTGAAGCGTTATTATGATAAAAGAATAAAAAATGGACAATCTATCAGAAATTATGACCCTGAAAAGGCCCTTGACCCTGACAACATCAAGGATAAAATCATAAGAACCCCGCAAGACTATATCGAAAGATTTTCCAGTGATGTAATTATTGAACCAAACACTGAATTAGACAAACAATAGAATAGTATATATGGACCAAGAATTCAGACCACATCCAGTGATTACAAAATATGAAGCATCCAGTGATGGTACTGTCAGAAACCGTAGACTGAAAAAATCAGTTGGTTTTGTGACTAATCAAGGGTATTTGAGGTTTACTGTTGGCGGAGAAAAAAAAACGAAAAATTATCTCATTCATCGTTTCGTATTTGAATGTTTTAATGGATTGATCAAAGATGGTTTTGTTATTTATCACAAGGATTCTAATCCAAAGAATAATTCTGTATCCAATCTGCAGGCTATCACACTGAGTGAGAATTCCAAACAAGGAAAGACTGGCACTTGCAAAACGGTTGGGAAGAGATCTGTGACATCTTTGAATACAATAACTAATGAAGAAAAAATATTTTCATCTATGAATGAAGCCGGAAAATATTTCAATATCTGTCCGACTTCTGTACGATTCGTTGCAGAGGGGATTTATCGATCGGCTATTTCAAAAAAGACGGGACAAAAAGTTCAATTTAGTTATGTCTAATGCGTCATAATTTCCAATTAGAGATATGTCATACTTATAGAATAATGAATTCTGAAAACATGAATAGCATCATAGTTGAAATAGCAAAATTGAAAAATCAGGATATCAAACTATCAGATGGATTAAATCCTGACCAAATTGTGTCTGATTTTCAGGATATAGAATACGGGGTTAACACTAACAAATATATGCTACCCAAGAAATATGCACTCATCAAAAAAATTCAGAATTATATTAAAGACTCTCTTTCATTTTCCAGTGACATCAGTGTGTTCGTCCCGTTGTATACTATCGTAGAGGGAATACGAAAAGAATTAGGTAACGAATACGAATTGAAAAAAGAAGTCAACTCTAAAATTAGAAACCTACGAGCATTAATTCAAGAAAATGAACAATTTTGATTGCCCGACCATTGATTGCCCGACCCGTATCATTTTTTGATTACCCGACCATTATCATTCCGACCATATCATTTTTTTTAGCCGACCCTCAAGGGGGATGTCAAAAATCGATGAAGGATGTGTCAGATTGGTCAAAACTAGAATGTTGAAACTATCAGTATTATTTTATTTATATACAATTTTGATACTTTCAACATCAATGATAGAGCTGTCAAAACAATCAAATAACACTTCCATGACCGTATCAAAAATCATCCGACATGTAACAAAAGTGAGGAAACTGTGGTATTAATTATTTTATATACAATTTCCACACTTTCCTCATCAATGATAGAAGGTGTCTCACGATGAAATAACACTTCCATGACCGTATCAAAAATCATCCGACATGTAACAAAAGTGGAGAAAGTGTTTTACAATTGAAAAATAGTTTGCGATTTCAAATAATGGTCAATGAAGCATTAACAACCCGATTGGCTCGTGAACGACTGGATGCAATCAGGAGATTTGTACCAATTCGTGACTCTGTAAGAAATAAACTGCAACAACGACAGAGTTTACAAACTGATTTTGCTCTGGGGTCTGAAGAATTGTTTAAACCAGTAACCACAGCAACGTACGGGGTAGAGCGTGCTATACTGGGAGATGATCCTGACGGTAGGAGAAAGGAAGAGGGTCTTATTTCTGTACTCGAAAAAATAGCAGCGAAAACTGAACAAACTGAAAAAACTGATCCGAAAAAAACGACTATTTCTCTGTTGAATAAATTTACTGATCATGCTAAAATATTAATAAAAAAACCTAGTTTATTGAAATCAAAGGATTATCAAGCCTTTGGTAATTTTGCTGCTCAAAGCTATAATTCAAAAAAAGATTTTTTAAAGGACGAGTATAAAAATGATAGAATATCAAGTAATGATTGGTTCGATAATTTGTATAAACTAAATAAAGGGATTGGTCGTTTGAATAAGGATGAGATAGGATACAAGGAATTTAAAAAGGGAATTAGTAATTATAAAAGAGAACAAATAGAAGAACGACAACGAGAAATAGAAGAACGGCAAGAACTAAAACGTCAAACACCAACACGTAGACAAACAAGAAGACAAAAAAAACAACAACTACCACCTGATGATGATGATGATGATTTAGAAGAACGACATCAAACACCAACACGGAGACCAAAAAAACAACAACTACCACCTGATGATGATGATGATGATTATTTACAAACTACGGATTTAGAAAAACTAGATGAAGCAGCTGGTTATAGCGGAAGTGGATTAGGAAATCCAAGGATTGGAAACATTTGTCCTGATAGTGTTATCAATGATATATCACGATTAGATGTTCTCATCGGAGGAAAACGAGCTGGAAATAACTCTCCAGAAATAATTAATGAAGCAGCTGATATCTGTAGACGGTTATTTGCCGGCGGTATCATGGATATCAAAACCTATCGAGATTTCATTGACGAGTTAGCAAATGGGTATCATAGCGATTAAATAACAATTGAAAACACTATTGTTTTTATAATAATGATCATCCATTACAATCATGATAAACCAACCCCAGTCTATGTAGTTAATTCACGGTTTCCAGTTTATAAGGCATACTACGGAGATGGCCTCGGCAATACCATTTTAGGATTCTTTTCAAGAATGGCCCCAAAAGTGATGCCGTTAGCTAAACAGTTATCAATGAAAGCCATTGATGTTATTCGTGATAAGGGTATTAGTACTGTTGGAAATCTTGCCGGGAAAGCATTTTCAACTGCGAAGGATAAAATAACATCATTAGTGGGGCGAAAAAAGAAACCGTTACCGTCTACAGAAGAAATGCCTGCAAGTGTTAGTAAAATTATAAATAACGCAGTAGATGAAAAATTAGCGTCGATGGTAAATCAAGGAGACCAAAGCAATATTGCAAACATGATAGCGGGAAGTGGCCTTAAAAAACTACGTCGATGAAAATGGAAAAATCGTTTACGATTTCACTATTTAGACTCTGATAAATAGAATAAAATGTTCAAAAAATCATCTGATCCAGCGTTTGATATAGACGCCCCAGTTGGTAAGGATGATTCTGTACGCGATTATCAATTTTATTCTTATCACGCAGTACAACCAGATCTCCGATCGCGAATTGAACTTCAAGTTCATGATACCAGTAAATATTTTCTACCGTGTGAGGCATTTATTGAAGTAGAAGGAGAACTTGTAACAAATGTTGCAGCTGATACCCCATATGCAGATAATGCAAATGTCCGAGTTGGTTTTGTTAATAACGGCATCATGGCGTTATTTGAAAGCGCTAGATATCTCATTGATGGAAAAGAAATTGAATCCATTGACCGTGAAGTTGATATGGCCACAACAATCATAGGGTTAGCAAGATATTCTGATGATTATACAAGATCAGCGGGTCCATCTATGATGTTTGCAAAGGATACCTCTGATACCGCTGATCACCTTCAATTCATTAAAGTGTTAACACCGCAAGTCACTGCAGAAGCCAATCAACAAGAAGGAGCTAATCCAGAACGTCGAGCTAGACCCCCCGGAGCTACGTTTGATATTCTCGGAGGCGTTAATGGTAATCTCAATTTAGGATTTGCAACACGCGTAGCAACGTTGCATGGGCAGCGTCGACGATTTTCATGTGCGATTCCACTACATCACATATTTGGATTCTGTAGAAACGTCCGAAAAGTTATTTATGGAGCCAAACACACAATAGCACTTGTACGAAAGGGTACTGATGATGATGCAATCTGGCGTAATGCTGGGGTTGCTGCCGGTAAAGTCATTTTAACAAAACTATCATTATGGATGCCAGTGTTAACTCCATCAATCACAGACGAACAGCGACTACTATCATTTATGGACCAAGGAGGAAAGTCGTTGTTGAGTTGGTTATCAGTGACCACGGATATTAAACAAGACAGTGTTGATGGTACATTCACATGGCACCTGGCATCAAAACAAGGGGTTTCAGCTCCACGTCATATATTTATTGCGTTACAGAATGCTGCGCGAGTTGGTAATCAAGAACGAAGTCATATGATATTTGATCAGTTAGGTGTTAGTGAAGTCTCGCTGAGAATAAACGGACAGCAGGAACCATCCGAGGATATACAACTTGATTACGGTCAAAATCATATTGCACGTGTCTATCATAACCTGTTGTCATTTATGGCACGTGATCAAAATGTGGATACCGGTTTGCAAATATCACAATTGGATTTTAAAAGCCTCTATCCGATTTATTACTTTTCATTGGAACATCTTGATTTGATGAGACAATCTGTCGTTGATATACACTTTAGAGCCCGTGTAACCCGTCCGACTGGTCCACCAGTTGCTGGGGTTGCTCCTATCCTTATCCCGAATTATAGAGCGGTTGCTGTCATTCTTAGTGATAAATCAATGATACTCGAAGGTGTTGGAGGAAGAATGAGAGTGGTAGATGCACCAGTGGAAAATCTTTGAACGATTTTTCATTGAATTAGAATCAATCAATTATGTATAACATGTCATATAGTAATATCAATGTGTCATTGACACCTGGTCAAATCAAAAAATTGCAATCAGAATCGGCTAAAAAATGTGGAACCACAATCACGTTGAAACCTAATCAAATGACTGGTGGTGAAAATAAATTATCGCTGACAACTCGTCAGGTGAAACATTTCAATGATGCTTTCAAGGATAAAAAGGGAGTTCAGATTACTCTCTCTGCGGCTGCTATTAAAAATATGATGAAAACGGGTGGTATATTTCCATTGTTAGCTGCAATACCAGCATTGATTGCAGCAGCAGCCCCAGCGGTGGCTAAAGCAGCAGCGTTAGGAGCCGTTGGTACTGCAGCAGGAATGGCACTTAAGAAGGCAGCTGGACAAGGATATAAAAAAAAGAGACGATCCGTTCAAGGATTGGGTCTAAGACTACCAGGAACCCCGTATTCATGGTACAGCGGAAAGGGTCTAAGACTACCAGGAACGGTTTATTAATTCAGAAATCTTCAATTTCCGAACCTATGGTTCCCAAATCTTCGATGGTTCCAATGTCCAATTTTGATTTAATGGATGCGGCTAAACAACTAGTGATTAAAAATTTCAGAGGTGTTTTTATGAAAGATCAATTACCACATCAACCAAACAAAACTGAAACAGGTATTATTAATCTCGATAACAGCACCGGACCTGGAACTCACTGGGTTGCATACGCTATTGATCCACGTGGGATTGTCTATTTTGATTCATATGGATTAGCCCCACCAAAAGAGTTTATGCGGTATATAAAAACCCTTCCAATGAAGACTTGGTATTCTACGCTACCAACACAACAAATCAATGACCCCCCAATATGCGGCAGTGAAGTATTAAATGTCCTTGACGCTATTTCTAACTCCTTGGGTAACCCAAGGGGAAAACCACCACACATTGTCGTAAATGACTACACTAGTAATCGCTTTTTAGAGAGAGATATATAAAATATCATGATTGATATTTGGGGAAGACCTCTGAAACCCAAACCCGATGACACTGCAACTCCTGATTCTATCAAGGATATACAAAAAAAAATTAAAGATGAAATCGCTGAGACGTTGAACTTAACAAGTGTTGACCCGAATGAAATAGTTGTATTTCAAGACAAACAGGGTAAATTGAAATCCAGTAATATTTCTCTGGATGATATTTTGGTTAAACAACAAAATGCAATCGAGAACACCGTTGCGCTATTTTCCGATCAGGGTAAACTCAAACCGGGTGTACTTTTTTCGACGATTACAGATCGATTTACAAACCACGATAAAGAATTTGAAGATCATTTAAGAAACTACAATAGTTTCCGTAGAAATGTCGTTCATAAGTTCTTTGGATCCCCAATTGTAGTTACACCATCTATCGCTGAAATTAAAACGTTTGTTGATGATCAAAAGGTTATCAACGAAGCAACAAAAACAACAACCGACGCCATTGATACATTTATTGGAACCCCGTTAGATAAAATTGAACTAAAACTCCCTGATATTAAAAAATCCATTGATGAGACGAAAACTTCCATCGAAGACATCAAAGGTGATCTTTCGAGGATGATAACAGCCATTGAAAAAACAAAAATTCCTCATAAGAAAACCAACAACGTAGTATACACAATCCAACATGGATCATTTGTGTGGACACCTGAAAACAACAAATTAGACATCACTGCAACAGTTAAGGGTATTTATCGATTAACAATATTGAGAACGACTCAATTTAATATTTCATCGTCCAGTTCATCCGGGGTCAATAATACGATTTCAACGATCATCGACAAGAATACAACTGAACAGTTCACGTTAATAGCTACTGATATTCATTTGGTTAGGGTTACAACAACGTGGTATGTGGAATTCGTAGCGGATTTAAGTTGAAAATTGCAAAGCAATTTCACTAACGGTTTCAATTGAAAACGCTAGCATATTTAAAATAAAAATGATTTCATCATCTCAATATCGCTATGATCAGGTCAGAGAGTATCAAACTAGACTCAAAATCTTGTCTGAGGAGTATGAATTGAAAATTAAAAAATATCGCAGGAGAATTACCGCAATTGATGTTACTGTGTACGCTGTGAGTGGTGTAATCACCGGAGCTGGTATTATACTGTCTTCAGTGACAATGATGGCTCCGATAGCTGTTCCAATTTGCATTTCTGCGGCAACAACAATCGCTGGAATAATTTCAATAATCACAAAAAAAATATCCTCATGCAGCCAACGGAAACTACAAGACTACATAATTCAATTTCATGTTGTGTCCACTGCATACTCGCAATTATCCTCATTGATATCGTCATCTCTCGATGATACAATTATATCAGAGAGTGAGTTTTCAGCGATGGTAGATATATATGATTCTGCGATGTCAAAATTAGAAATACATCATGAATATAATAACAATGACAACACAGATGGAATTACTTCAACAAATAGTGGAGAACACGAACCCAGTACAAACAAGCATGATCTCAATAACCTCAACGAATCCAGAATTCAGTGTGAATTTCCCCTCTCCGGTCCCAGTGAAGGAAATCGCGCTAGCAAAATTACGAGTATACCACAGTTGGCCAAATATTAGGTCAAAACCATTTGGTGGTCAACAACCGAATAATTCACTGGTATTTGCAAATAAGAATAAACCCGACGGTACCCCAGACTGGAATGTTGTTTCCATACCAACCGGATCATATCAAATTGAACAAATCAATGATGAATTCGCGCGTAGAATAAAATCGATTACTGGAGTAGAGTCAAAAATAGCTATAACAGTTCATGTGCCGACACTATCATCTGCCATTGAAATAAGCACAGAAGGATACGTCGTAGATATCTATCAAAGTTCTATTAGAACCGTACTAGGATGGCCTGAATTACCACCCGGTGGAAAAACCGTTAAATTACCAGAACCACAAAAAACTGATTATATCACCGACAGGACAAAATCTGATAATCCATTAAAGAGTTATAGAGATTATGACAAATTGAATTTTTTCATTAGAGTAGAAGATGAGAAAGGCCAAATTGTTTATCATTCTGCTAACTGGGATAAAATCACTGAAAATTTCACAACTTTCAATAACGATATTTCACTGTTGTTATTATCCCTTAAATCCGGTACTCTCACCCGAGATGAATTTATCAGCGTCGTAGAAACAGGCAACAAAATCATCAATGACATGGAAACATTTCATTCACAAATTATTCAAGAAGTATTAGGTGACAATATCCCCACATCGAGAACAGCATTTGCATCGAACTTAAATATCCCGGTCAAGGATATTCCAACAGTCAAACTTCCAGGATATAATCTCTTAGAACTACAAAAATCTCTCGATGATGCCATCAATGAAGGTTTCAAAAAAATCCATGATACGTGGAAAAAAACATCATCACAACCACAAACAACTATCCTGACCCATAATAATGACCCAGATGGTGTTGGCAGGCATATTGCTCCGTTCAATGTGAATATTTCAACGGTGATTGCGCTCAATTTAGTATGTGATGTGATCGAAGGAAGCTATCAAATAAATTTAGAACGATCAAATCAAGCTCAGCAGGGATATATTTTGTATTCATTTGCACCAACAGCTCCTCCAGGGTTTTTAATAATTGAGTCCCCGGTGAATCCAGTCTATATGCGATGTCATAATAATTCATTAACCAGAATTAATTTCAAACTCACTGACCAGTCTAATAATCTGATTGATTTACAAGAGGAGGTTTTACAAATTAGTCTATTTGTGAAATCCTAAGAGGATTTTCGTCGTAGTGATTTACATGACCCTCGAACACGATATCGTATCGGACTGGATCAAATATTCGGTTAACCCATAGCAGCAGAGAGGGTGAGTGACAACGATGTTGTAGTCCCTTTTTCCCAAAAAATGTAATAGTTGAAAAGTTTTTGATTTCATTAATTTCATTGATTTTTTCATAATTTTTTTTGGACCTAATCCATGATTCACACACATATTTGGGACCAGATGTCATTGACTTTGAGGTCTGATGTCATTGGTTTCATTGATTTTAAGCGTGATTTCAGTGAATACTTGTCTAAAAATGTTGTCCGGCTCACCCTCTCTGCTGCTGAGATGTAATAGCAGAAATGCAGTCAAAGGATGCAATATGTGTCTATGATGAGAAAAAGAGTCAGGTCATTATGTACTGTGTCAGACAGGATGATATCAGGAAATTTAAACACAAGCTCAAATTGAAAGAAACTGGAAGGAGTAACAAACAATTTGTTCAAGATACCCAGTCGATGGAAGCATCTCAGGAAACTTCAAGCTCATCAGTTAGGTCAACCTTAATTAGACATGAATTGTCTTGGTCAACAAATGCATCTAATGTAGAAATTTTCTGTACAAAGGAAAAGATCAAAGTTGCTGTGTATACTGCAGATATTCTCAATCTTACTGTTGATTGCATTGTGAATGCTACTAATGACAGAATGCAGCATGGAGGTGGGGTAGCTAAGGTGATAGCAGATGGTGCAGGCCCAGAACTGGTCCAGGAAGGGGATGCAATAATAATGAAGAAGGGAAGGATACCAGTTGGTGGTCAGGTGACAACAACTGCAGGTAGACTTCAATACAGATGTATAATCCACACAGTGGGACCATGCTGGTCAGATTATCAACCTCATAACCTTCAGAACGTACTGAAATGTGCGAGAGACTTGTATGCAGCTATCTATGGATGTTTCACAGAGGCTGAAAGGAATGGCCTTTCAACAGTTGCATTGCCAGCAGTTAGTTCAGGTAAATTTGTATGGAATAGCAAAGATACAAAGTAGAGAAAAATAAAAAAAAGCCTTGTATCTAAATAAAGTCAAGTCTTTTAAGGTGCTTAAGTGTCTCTAAAGTCTCAAATGGCTGAATTCTAAAGAAATTAAGTTAAAGAATTGTTTGAAAAAATAGTTCTTTAACAGTTAATGAATATATTCATGAATTGTTAACAACTGATGTTCTAGAAAAAATTTGAACTTGAGCTTTTGAACCATGGCCAAGTTTTCAGGTGTATTTTATAAATGGTTCATTAAGTTTTCAGGTGTATTTTATAAATGGTTCATGAAGTTATCAGGTGTATTTTAGAAATTGTTCATGAAGTTTTCAGGTGTAATTTATAAATGGTTCATGAACAAGTATTATAGAGAAATTGATGGAAAATTCAAAAATTGTTCATTGCATTTTAATAGAGGTTAAGAGCATATCTACATTGTCTATTCAATCTATGCAAACTGGATAGCATTATTAAGAGAAAGGAAAAACATGTGAATTTATGTGCAGACATTCATTATCTCACTGTTGCTCTTAACTCTGGTCACATTATCTGTGTAAAAGGTAGCAAAGTGTCAAATTCAAAAGTTGTTTTAGAATTAAGGTAGTCAGGGTCAAAGAAATTGGATTGCCAAATATTAGGGAAATTAACTGTATTATTGCCAAATAGTAGGTAAATTAACTGTATTATTGCCAAAAAGTAGGTAAATTAACTGTATTATTACCGAATAGTAGGTAAATTAACTGTATTATTGCCAAAAAGTAGGTAAATTAACTGTATTATTACCAAATAGTAGGTAAATTAGCTGTATTATTGCTAAATAGTAGGTACATTAACTGTATTATTGCCAAATAGTAGGTAAATTAACTGTATTATTGCTAAATAGTAGGTAAATTAACTATTATTGCAGAAGAGTTGGTAGAATAGTAGGTAAATTAGCTGTATTATTGCAGAATAGTATTTTAATTAATTATCAATGCAGAATAGTAGGTAAATTAACTGTATTATTCTAGAATAGTAGGTAAATTAATTATCAATGGGGAATAGTAGGTAAATTAACTATTATTGCAGAACAGTTGGTAGAATAGTAGGTAAATTAACTATTATTGCAGAACAGTTGGTAGAATAGTAGGTAAATTAGCTGTAAGCAGCAGAGAGGGTGAACCCTACAACATTTTGAGACAAAATTTTGATTGAAATCTTAAAACGAGCCTTCCTACGATCTCATTTTAACCAAAAAAAGGGCAAACCCTACAACGTTTTGAGACAAAATTTGATTGAAATCTTAACGAACCCTCCTACGAAATCTCATTTTAACTAAAAAAATGAAAACGGAGATTTTACGATTTTTCAATCAAAATTTTGATTGAAATCTTAAAACGAACCCTCCTACGATCTCATTTTAACCAAAAAAAGGGTGAACCCTACAACGTTTTCAGACAAAATTTTGATTGAAATCTTAAAACGAGCCTTCCTACGATCTCATTTTAACCAAAAAAAATGTCTCAGGGGCAAACCCTACAACGTTTTTAGACAAAAAATTGATTGAAATCTTAACGAGCCTTCCCTACGAAATCTCATTTTAACTAAAAAAATGAAAACGGAGACTTTTACGATTTTTTAATTAATTTTGGTCGCAACTTGTTGTCATCCACCCTCTCTGCTGCTATGGGTTAACAAAAAATAATAAAATGATTTGATCAAGTCTTTAGGATCTCACAAACAGACTAATCGCTAACACCTCATCTTGTAGATCAATTAGATTATTGGACTGATCTGTGAGTTTGAAATTAATTCTCGTTAACGAATTATTATGGCATCGCATGTAGACAGGATTAACCGGAGACTCAATTATTAAAAATCCTGGAGGAGCTGTTGGTGCAAACGAATAAAGAATATATCCTTGCTGAGCTTGATTTGATCGTTCGAGATTAATTTGATAGCTTCCTTCGATAACATCACATACTAAATTGAGCGCAATCACTGAGGATATATTCACGTTGAACGGAGCGATATGCCTACCGCCACCGTCTGGGTCATTATTGTGTTTGAGGATTTTTATTTCCGGTGATGCTGTTTTTTTCCACGTATCATGAATTATTTTAAAACCAACATCGATGGTGTCACTGAGAAGTTTTTTTAGTTCCGGTACGTTATATCCTGGTAGTTTGAATGTCGGAATATCATTCACGGAGATTTTATAGTCTGTTGCAAATCTTGTTCTCGATTGGGGATTATCGTCATCTAATATATCCTGAATAATTTTTAGGTTAAATACTTCCATATCGTCGATAATTTTGTTGCATGTTTCTACGACGCTGATAAATTCATCTCGGGTGAGAGAGCCGGATTTAAGAGATATTAACAACAGCGATAAATCATTATTCATTGCTGTGAATTTTTTAATGATTTCAGGTTCGTTAACTAAATGATATATCCTTATTCCTTCCCCTGGCTTCTCAGTCCAAATTAGTTGGTATCCGAGACTCAAAAAATCTGTAGATACCCTGTGCTCTTTATAACTCTTTACTGGATTATCAGGTTTTATTCTGTCGGTGATATAATCAGTTTTTTGTGGTTCTGGTAAATCAACGGTTTTTCCCTCTGGTGGTAATTCAGGCCATCCTAGTACGGTTCTAATAGAACTCTGATAGATATCTACGACGTATCCTTCTGTGCTTATCTCAATTGCGGATGATAGCGTCGGTTCATGAACTGTTATAGCAATTTTCGATTCTGTTCCAGTAATCGATTTTATTCTACGCGCGAATTCATTATTGATCTGTTCGATTTGGTATGACCCTGTTGGTATCGAAACGACGTTCCAGTCTGGGGTTCCGTCGGGTTTATTCTTATTTGCAAACACTAAAGAATTATTGGGTTGTTGACCACCAAATGATTTTGATCTGATATTAGGCCAACTGTGATACACTCGTAGTTTTGCTAGCGCTATCTCCTTCACTGGGACCGGAGAGGGGAAATTCACACTGAATTCTGGATTCGTTGATGTTATTGATATCATGCTTGTTTGTACTGGGTTCGTGTTCTCCACTATTCGTTGAAGTAATTCCTGCGGTGTTGTCATTGTTATTATACTCATGATTTATTTCTAATTTTGGTATTTAGGAATCATAAATACTGACCATCACTGAGAACTCACAATCTGGTATGGTTGATACTATTGAGATCATTTTGGTTTTCGGGTTCGTGTTTTCTAATTCCATCGGTGTTGTCATTGTTATTATATTCATGTTGTCGCTCTAATTTTGATATCGCGGAATCAAAAATACTGACCATCGCTGAGAATTCACTATCTGATATAATTGTATTATCGAGTGACGACGATATCATCAGGGATAACTGCGAATATGCGGTTGATGCAATATGAAATTGAATTAAGTAATTCTGCAGTTTACTCTGGCTGCATGATGATATCTGTTTTGCTATCCCGGTTGATATATCCCCGATTGTAGCCACCGCAGAAATGCAAATTGGAACTACGACCGGGGCAATCATTGTAACCGATGCAAGTATTATTCCGGCGCCAGCGAGAACGCTTGACACCGAGTACATAGTAATATCGATTGCGGTGATTCTTCGTCGGTATTTTTTTATTTTTATTTGATACTCCTCAGTGAGGGTTTTGAGTCTAGTCTGAAATTCTCTGACCTGATCATAGCGACATTGCGTTGATGAAATCATTTTTATTTTAAAAAAGCTAGCGTTTTCAATTGTGAAATCCGAACGATTTAGTTATTTACTTAAATCCGCTACGAATTCAACATACCAGGTTACTGAAACCCCAATCAAATTTTTATCAGTAGCTGTTATAGTGAACTTTTCAGTTGTATCCTTGTCGATGATCGTTGAAATCGTATTGTTGACCCCGGATGAACTCGACGATGATATATTAAATTGAGTTAATGGTGTTACTAGTGTTAATCGATAAATACCCTTAACAATTGCAGTGATATCTAATTTGTTGTTTGCAGGTGTCCACTCAAATGATCCGTGTTGGATTGTATATACTACGTTGTTGGTTTTCTCATGAGGAATTTTTGTTTTTTCAATGATTGTTATCATCCTCGAAAAATCACCTTTGACGGCTTCGATGAAGTTTTTCGTCTCATCGATGGATTTTTTAATATCAGGGAGTTTTATTTCAATTTTATCCAACTGGGTTCCAATAAATTTATGAATGATATTTCTACGAAAAACTGAAAACTGTTTTCCGTTTTCTTCAATTCTAGATTCAAGTGTTGTTAGTACAAACACAGAATTGTTTAACTCATCGTTGAGAGTTTTTAATCGATCTGTAATCGTCGAAACGAGTACACCCGGTTTGAGTTTACCCTGATCGGAAAATAACGCAACGGTGTTCTCGATTGCGTTTTGTTGTTTAACCAAAATATCATCCAGAGAAATATTACTGGTTTTCAATTTACCCTGATCGGAAAATAACGCAACGGTGTTCTCGATTGCGTTTTGTTGTTTAACTAAAATATCATCCAACGACACATCACTAGATTTCAATTTACCCTGTTTGTCTTGAAATACAACTATTTCATTAGGATCAACATTTGTTAAGTTCAACGTCTCAGCTATTTCATCTTTGATTAGTTTTTTTACATCCTTGACAGAATCAGGTGGTGCAGTGTCATCGGGTTTGGGTTTCAAAGATCTCCCCCAAATATCAATCATGTTATTGTAAAACTCTTTCTCTCTCTAAAATCGTTTTTGACGACTTCGTTGAAAAATCTTCGATTTTCTCCAGCGATTACTAGTGTATTCATTCACGACAACATGTGGTGGTTTTCCGCTTGGGTTACTCAAGGAGTTAGAAATAGCGTCAAGGACATTTAATACTTCGCTGCCACATATTGGTGGGTCATTCATTTGTTGTGTTGGTAGCGTATAATACCAAGTCTTCATTGGAAGGGTTTTTATATAACGCATAAACTCTTTTGGTGGGGCTAATCCATATGAATCAAAATAGACAATCCCACGTGGATCAATAGCGTATGCAACCCAGTGAGTTCCGGGTCCGGTGCTGTTATCTAAATTAATGATTCCGGTTTCAACGCTGTTTGGTTGATGTGGTAATTGATCTTTCATAAAGACACCTCTGAAGTTTTTAATCGCGAGTTTTTTAGCAGCATCGAGTAAATCAAAATTGGACATGGGAACCATCATAGACTCTCCAATTAATAAACCGGTCCTAGTCTTAGACCCTTTCCGCTGTACCACGAATACGGGGTTCCTGGTAGTCTTAGACCCTTTCCCTTTTTTTTATATCCTTTCCCAGTTGCCTTCTTTAGTGCCATTCCTGCTGCAGTACCAACGGCTCCTAACGCTGCCGCTTTAGCCACCGCTGGGGCTGCTGCTGCAATCAATGCTGGAATCGCAGCTAACAATGGAAATATACCACCCGTTTTCATCATATTTTTAATAGCAGCCGCAGAAAGAGTAATCTGAACACCTTTTTTTGCTGCAAGTGCATCATTGAAATGTTTTATTTGACGAGTTGTCAGCGATAATTTATTTGCACCACCAGTCATTTGATTAGGTTTCAACGTGATTGTGGTTCCACATTTTTTAGCCGATTCTGATTGCAATTTTTTGATTTGACCAGGAGTTAACGCAACACTAATAACACTATATGACATTATACATAATAGATTGATTCTAATTCAATGAAAAATCGTTCAAAGATTTTCTACTGGGGCATCTACCACTCTCATTCTTCCTCCAACACCTTCAAGTAGCATTGATTTATCACTGAGAATGACAGCAACCGCTCTATAATTCGGGATAAGGATAGGAGGTACCCCACCAACTGGTGGACCAGTCGGACGGGTTACACGGGCTCTAAAGTGTATATCAACGACAGATTGTCTCATCAAATCAAGATGTTCCAGTGAGAAGTAATAGATCCGATAGAGGCTTTTAAAATCCAATTGTGATATTTGCAAACCAGTATCCACATTTAGATCACGTGCCATAAATGACAACAGGTTATGATAGACACGTGCAATATGATTTTGACCGTAATCAAGTTGTATATCCTCGGATGGTTCCTGCTGTCCGTTTATTCTCAGCGAGACTTCATTAACACCTAACTGATCAAATATCATATGACTTCGTTCTTGATTACCAACTCGCGCATTATTCTGTAACGCTACAAATATATGACGTGGAGCTGAAACACCTTGTTTTGATGCCAGGTGCCATGTGAATGTACCATCAACATTACCCAGTTTAATATCCGTGGTCACTGATAACCAACTCAACAACGACTTTCCTCCTTGATCCATAAATGATAGTAGTCGCTGTTCTTCTGTGATTGATGGAGTTAACACTGGCATCCATAATGATAGTTTTGTTAAAATAACTTTACCGGCAGCAACCCCAGCATTACGCCAGATTGCATCATCATCAGTACCCTTTCGTACAAGTGCTACTGTATGCTTCGCTCCATAAATAACTTTTCGGACGTTTCTACAGAATCCAAATATATGATGCAGTGGAATCGCACATGAAAATCGTCGATACTGCCCATGCAACGTTGCTACACGTGTTGCAAATCCTAAATTGAGATTACCGTTAACGCCTCCGAGAATATCAAACGCAGCTCCGGGTCTAGTTCGACGTTCTGGATTAGCTGCTTCCTGTTGATCGGCTTCTGCATTATCTCTTGCTGTTAACACTTTAATATATGGAAGGTGATCAGCGTTATCAGAGATATCCTTTGCAAACATCATAGATGGACCAGCCGACCTTGTATAATCATCAGAATATCTCGCTAACCCGATTATTGTTGTTGCAACATCAACTTCACGGTCAATGGATTCAATTTCTTTTCCATCAGTGAGATATCTAGCGCTTTCAAATAACGCCATTATGCCGTTATTAACAAAACCAACTCGGACATTTGCGTTATCTGCATATGGGGTATCAGCTGCAACATTTGTTACAAGTTCTCCTTCTACTTCAATAAATGCCTCACACGGTAGAAAATATTTACTGGTATCATGAACCTGAAGTTCAATTCGCGATCGGAGATCTGGTTGTACTGCATGATAAGAATAAAATTGAAAATCGCGTACAGAATCATTCTTGCCAACTGGGGCATCCATATCAAACGCTGGATCAGGTGACCTTTTGAACATTTTATTCTATTTATCAGAGTCTAAATCGCGATTTTCCATTTCATCGTCGTGTTTTTTTAAAGCCACTTCCTGCTATCATGTTTGCTATCATGTTATTTTGGTCCCCTTGATTTATCAAGGGAGTCACCATCGACGCTAATTTTTCATCTACTGCGTTATTTATAATTCTACTAACACTTGCAGGCATTTCCGCTGTAGACGGTAACGGTTTTGAAAATCCTTTGGATTTCATCCGTGATTTCACTAATGATGTTAATTTATTCTTCGCAGTTGAAAACGCTTTTCCAGCAAGATCTCCAACAGCACCAATACCCTTATCACGAATAACATCAATTGCTTTCATTCCTAGTTGTTTAGCCAACGGCATCACTTTTGGAGCCATTCTCGCAAATAACCCTAAAATGGTATTACCTAAACCATCTCCGTAGTATGCTCTATAAACCGGAAACCGTGAATTAACTACGTAGACGAGGGTTGGTTTATCATGATTGTAGTGTATGATCATTATTTTAAATCAGAAACAATTTTTCAATTGTTATTTATCTAATCGAATGACTTCGTCATCAGATTTTTCAATTCAGTCACTATGATACCCACTTTCCACTAACTCGCCAATGAAATCTCGATATGTGCTGATATCCATGATACCACCCTGAAATAATCGTCTACAGATATCAGCTGCTTCATTAATTATTTCCGGTGAGTTATTTCCGGCTCGTTTTCCTCCGATGAGAACTTCTAATCGTGATATATCACTGAGAACACTACCAGGACATGAAACGCTAGCGTTTCCAACTAGACCACTCCCCAGAAATTTCTTCTCATCGTATGGCTGTCTTATTTGTAGTTGAAATTTTCTCTTGAAGTCTCTGTATTCCTTCATCCTTCTATCTAAACCCCCAGTATTTATTTCATACACTATATCAGCCCATTCATTATGTGACATTCTATAATCCGAATAATTGTCCGTGAAAAACTTCTCTTGTGAATCATAGCTGTTAGCAGCGAATTCACCTAAATTGTCTATATCCTCGTTGAGAATTTGTTGTTTAGCGCTCTCGGTAAATATAATTGATTTAGGTAGTCCACTAACTAGTTCTTCCTGAAATCCTTTAAATTTTCGTTTCGAAGCGGTTGATATATCCTGAGGAAGTGATTGCAAGGATTTTTTTGTTTGTTTAGTTCTTTTTGCTATTTTTTCTAACACAGGAATAAGACCCTCTTCTTTTCTTTTACCGTCAGGATCATCTCCCAGTATAGCACGCTCTATCTCCTTCGTTGCTGTGGTTACTGGTTTAAACAATTCTTCAGATCCCGCAGCAAAATCAGTCTGAAGACTCTGTCGTTGTTGTAGTTTATTCCGTACAGAGTCACGAATTGGTACAAATCTCTTAATTGCATCCAGTCGTTCACGAGCCAATCTGGTTGTTAATGCTTCATTGACCATTATTTGAAATCAGAAACAATGTTTCAATTGCAAAACAATTTTTCAATCCGACCTAACACCATCGGATGGTCATGGAAGTGTTATTTCATCGTGATACACCTTCGTTCATCGATGGGGAAAGTGTCCAAATTGTATATAAAATAATAATAATGTCACTTTCCCCACTTTTCCATTGATCAATCCGAACCAGCCATCAATTTTTCATTCACTGATTTTGACATTTTTAATCAAAAAATGCTAAAAAAAATTAAAATCTCTATGAGGGACGGTCACAATCAAATATTGATAAATGGTTGGTCAATCAAAATTGTTCATTTTCTTGAATTAACGCCCGTAGGTTTCTAATTTTAGAATTAACCTCCTTTTTCAATTCGTATTCGTACCCCAATTCTTTTCGTATTCGTTCTACGATAGTATACAACGGAGCGAACACACTTACGTCACTGGAGAATGCGAGAGAGTCCTTAATAGAATTCTGAATTCTTTTGATGAGCGCATACTTCTTTGGTAGCATATATTTATTGTTGTTAACTCCGTATTCTATATCCTGAAAATCAGACATGATTTGATCAGGATTTAACCCATCTGATAGTTCAATATCCCAATTTTTCAATTTTGAAATCTCGGATAAAATGCTATTCATGTTTTCAGAATTCATTATTCTATAATAATGATATATTTCTAAATGAAAAATATGACGCATTAGACATAACTAAATCGAATTTTCTGTCCTGTCTTTTTTTAAATCGCCGTTTTGGTTATCCCCTCTGCAACTTTTCGTACTGAGGATGAACAAATATCGAAGTGCCTACTGGCTTCATTCATTGATTGAAATATTTTTTCTTCGCTAGTTATCGTATTCAAAGATTTCACAGGTCTCGCTTTTTTCGAGTATTTCCCAGTCCCCCCTCGTTCGGAATTCTCACTTTGTGTGATAGCCTGCAGATTTGATAAAGAATTGTTCTTTGGATTAGAATCGATATGATCAATAACAAAATCATCCTCGATCAATCCATAAAAACACTCAAATGCGAAACGATGATTGAGATAAGTTTTCGTTTCTTTTCCCTCCCTAACAGTAAATATCAAATATCCCCCACCATTGTCAGCACCAACTGGTTTCTTCAGTCTGCGGTTTCTTACAACACCATCACTAGATGCTTCATAATTTGTGATCACAGGGTGTTGTCTGAATTCTTGGTTCATTCGTATACATAATACTATTGTTTGTCTAATTCATCGTTTGGTTTAATGATAAATCTTTCGATGTAGTCTTGAGGGGTTCTTATGATTTTATCCTTGATACTGACTTTGTCAGCGTCAAGAATACTGACTTTGCCAGCGTCAAGAATACTGACTTTGTCAGCGTCAGGGTCATAATTTCTGATTGATTGTCCATTTTTTATTCTTTTATCATAATAACGCTTCAACACCCTGTATCGCTTTCCACCGCAATTCAAACACAACTGAGATTTTCCCCTGACCCCAACCCCACATAGAATACAAGGTAACGGACCAAGACTTCCACGTCGAAAGCTTTGCATATGATACCCACTAAACTCACTTCTGCATGATTTGTTACACGGGGTTACTGATCCAATCATAAGCCACTTGCAGTGATTCATTATATAAAAATCTTTCATTTAAATGCTTGTTTTAATTATAGCATGAGGGAATTAAGGAAAACGCCTTCGAAAAATGCTGAATTCAATGCTGATAAAGAGTTTAAGAGATTATTGAAAATCAATCCTAGATTTAATCTCGATAAACCCAAAAAACGTCAAAGAGACGGAAACATGAAAGAGTTTAAGAGATTATTGAAAATCAATCCTAGATTTAATCTCGATAAACCCAAAAAACGTCCAATAGACGGAAACATGAAAGAGTTTAAGAGATTATTAAAAATCAATCCTAGATTTAATCTCGATAAACCAAAAAAACGTCCAATAGACGGAAACATGAAAGAGTTTAAGAGATTATTGAAAATCAATCCTAGATTTAATCTCGATAAACCCAAAAAACGTCCAAGAGACGGAAATATGAAAGAGTTTAAGAGATTATTGAAAATCAATCCTAAATTTAATCTCGATAAACCAAAAAAAACGTCCAAGAGATTACCCTGGAAGGATGCTCAATTCAATCTCGATATAGTTTCTAATACACCAAAGAATACAATTCTTGATAAAGCCATGATTAGTAAAATCAGAGATTGTTTTAATGAATTTAAGCGTGATGGAGCATCTTATTGTTGGTCAACATTTCGAATTGATGGTGTTGTTGATGCTACCATGAATGATGAAAAAGCAGCAGTGATAATTTCACGTGTTGGGGAAAAACGGCATTTTTTACGAATCAAATTCATTATCGAAGTCGATGGCAAATGGATTATTAGGGATAAATTTGAACCAATCCTCAAGAATAAAAAAGCTGTCATTGTGAGTAGAGATTCCAAACCAGGAATTCTAACCGGCATTGACAAACCATACTACGAAAGATCTTATCCCGTAACAGCAATGGTTTATGGGATATATCCGTTAAATGATAAACCCGATATCGCAAAACTAGCTCCTATGAAATATTCGTCAGGGCTTAATTGTGTAGCAGAACGAATAATAGAACACTTCACAAATGCATCCCGAGGAAATAAACTAACTGATCTGCGACGTAGGAAAATAACCGAATGGGAACTGACTGTGAAACAGCATGGTGCAAAGATTTCTGATATAGCTAAATTAGAAACATCATTACGATTCCCAATAACCGTTATGACGATAACCGGAGAGGCTTTATACGAACCGAAATATAACAAAAATGGAGCGCCAATACAGATTATTGATCATAACAAACACGCGTGGACACCTGCGGTAACAGTATTTCCACGAGAACGAACCGTGAAATATATCCCTAAGGAGTTCGTCGGGGATGTTTTCTATGAAGAGAGATTATTTGATGCTATTCATGCGTTGTGTAAAAATGATCCTGTCAGTGTGGTTACTTAGAAGTGATGAAGATCCCGAAATAGGATTCGATCAATTTGTAAAACCAAATGGTGAATTATATCGCGTTGAAGAATTAGATAACAGAATGAGAAAAATCGCTAGTGATTTTTCACCGGAGAATTCCCATGAAAAACTACTCACGGATAGTTTTACTATTCCATCAGTGGTAGCTCACTTCGCAAGAGAAAAAAACTCATGGCGTCCAACACGAAGTGATTTTCTCGAGGATGTTAAATTGAGTTGCGTCGAATTTGGTCATGGAGGACTGTGGAATACGAAATACTCACGTGATGGTATGATTTCAATTGATATATCCGCGTGTTATCCCGGAAGTTTTCTCGGGTATGGGGAATGTGCTGAGTACTTCAAACGATTTGGACACCCCACGCATGAAATGACTCGTGTTGCGATTAATGGACCATTGCCTGATTTTGATTTAACCGGATTCGCTCGTGTGATATCATTCGAATTAGCTACAGGGTTACATCCGTGTAGTTATGTTTGGCTCGGTAAGCACCTATCTGAAAAGGCCTGGATGCCAATAGTGCTATTGAGATATATGATTGATTGTGGTATGCTAATATCGTTGATTGTTTCCGAGGCTATTATATGCTATCGAGCTCAGAAAGAAGTTTGGCTACCACAACCCGATCTAGATCGTATAATCAGCGATCTACGAAAACAATTCCCTGATTTCAGTGAAGAAGAAATCATAAATTGGTCTAAGAAGTTATTTGAAATTAAAAAAGAACAAGCAAAGGATCTCGGACGAAGAATAATCGGTAAATTTACCCAGGGTGGACGATACGACAATGCAAAATATTCTTCGCGGTTGATCATAGATATCGCTGAATACGATTTTATTGTAGCGGATTTAATGAAACAGGGAAAACTTGTATCCCGTAAGGATGCTTTTCTATCCAATGGTGAGAAATTAGGTACGGTTGTTACCTACTGTGATGGATATAATTCCCAGTACACACATTTGAGAAGTTCAATGCTAGCCTATGCTTCTATTAATCTATTTTCGATGATAAATAGATTTCCTAATACCGCGGTTAGAGTGGCCACTGATTCGATGTATATACATAATAAATACAAATCAGCTGTAGCTAAATTCACAGATCCGGAAGAAAATTGGGGGCGTTGGCGATTTAAAAAGGAGATGCTACATGAGTATTGTGAATCCGCAGACGTTGCCATGGATGATAAATATCTTTGTTGTAACCGTATTGAAATTCAATCAGAACTTTCTAATGCACCACCGGTATCTGATCCAGTATGTAGATACAAGACAGTTTATTTAAACGGTTGTGGTGGGTCAGGAAAGACAACTCGTGCAATTGAATTATTTCGTCGGTCAACCATGATTGTGCTAACACCGACTCACAGACTCGCCAGAGAGATGATACAGCGAGGGGTAAATGCCTGTACTTACCATAGTTTCTTTCGATGGAAGGGTGACAAATGGACTCCTGAGCGTATGGGTGATAAATTCATTCCTGAAATCATAATTTGGGATGAAATATGCACAGTGTCATTAGATGTATTACAAACATTTCTCGAGTGGTTGTTAAACAAAAACACAAAAGTCGTCATGTGCGGTGATCACGGCCAACCACCACCATTTGTCGGTGCATCTCCACATGAATGGCTAAGGGTTTTGTAGACTATTATGAAGAAATTACCACTGATTATAGATCACTTGATGAACGATTACGAGAATTCAAAGCGCTAATTAGATTACAACCGGATAGAATCCAATGCGAAATAGCGCGTGAAGTGATTTCAGAAACTCCAATGAATGATTTCTGGGAAACATGGAGACCAAATGATTTGATCATTGCAAGTAGAAAAATAGTCAGGGACACACTTCAGATGAAGTTATTTGAATTGCATAAAGAAAAATTTGCAACGCTTCCAGTACCCCTTTGTTATAGGCCATCGGATACACGAAAACAGAATATTGAAGTTGATATTCCAGGACAGAGTGAAAAACAAATTCTCGTATTAAATGATATTGTGCTGGTTGATATCAATGTCGTTGAAGATGCATTGCGTGCTAATAAATCCCCGTGGACGCTAGGATACGCATCAACAATACACTCTTCACAGGGATTAACTATATCGGATACAATTGTTTGGATGGTGGATAGTCACATCGAATGGTCGAATTTAGTCTATCTCGCAGTATCCAGAGTACGAAAAATAAATCAACTTCGAAGAATTGTTTTCGATGATAATGACACAACAATGGATGATATTGATGTTAAAATTATTGATAAAAAACTCTCCGGTTACAAACAACAGGACAAAAAAAACGAGAATTTGATATTGATGCTGAATTAATAATCACTTTGAAGAAACAACAGAATAATCACTGCGCGAGTTGCAATTGTATAATGCGTTGGCAGTATTCGGATAAGGATCCTCGCCAATTCACCGTAGACAGAAAACATAACAATCTCGGTCATGTCAGAAACAATGTGATGTTGACTTGTCTTGAGTGCAATAGACGCAACGGTGCTAGTTAAGACCATGCGGTGGCAATTGATTATCCTCGGGAATTACCTGTAGTTGTTGTCGAGTAAATCCTCGTTGAGGGGCAGTTGAATCCAGTTTATAGACTGGAAGTCTACCAGTTGATCGTGTTATACTAGATATCTTATGCGTAGTGACGCTCCAAATAGGATCAGTAGCCCTTTTTCTACCCCCTTCAAGCTCTCCTGGTTCGTATAAGTACCTCACAATGACATTACTACCAAGAATTGGTTCTTTGAAATCTTTTTGTGGTTTTTCAGGTATTGACTTCTTCTTAATCGCGTTGATAGGTTTCGTGTTGATTGTGCTAGTAATCTCGTTATTCAGTGCGGTAATCACAGATGGTAATCTTTTAACCCATTCACGGGATCTTTTTTCTTGGATGAATTCTTTTGCGTATTGATATCCAAATAACCGCTCAGCAATCGTCCGATTAAATCGTTCTACAATGGCCTGATCGCGATGTAGCGCAGTATGCCCTCGTCGTATGGTGACATTATGATGTTTCATTGTAGATAACACTGCACCCTGAAATTCCTTGCCAGGATCAACCTGCAATAGATTTGGCCAGTGCAGAGGACCTCGTCGATAAATCCTTTCAAATGCAGAAGCGACTTCAGTGGCTGATTTTGTTTTTAACGGTTCTGCTTCTTTGTATCGACTTGCAATATCAACTACGGTTAAAGCGTATTTGTAACCACGATCATGTGGCAGAAATAATATATCAGCCTGATGAACTTCATTAGGAGCGGTCACATCAAAATGCGAGAATTGAATTTGTTTAGGCGGTGGTAGATAAATTTGCCATAGTGCCTGTTTGGATAACCAATTAGCCGCAGTGGTTTTTTTCACTTTTGCAGCGCTAGCGAGTTTATGGACTGCTGATTTACCCCTCCAGTATCCTCTTGGGGAATAATAAATTGATTCCATATTTTTAATTACCGGCCCCTAACATCAATTTACTTTTCATAGCCGATTTTATCAAAAATGAAGCCAATTTTTCTTTGAAGGATTTATCAGGAATAGCATTTAACGCATGAATTAATTTCACATCCGCGAGATGTCTGTGTTGCAGATTGCTGCTTTTATAAGCAACATCATGAAGGTGACAGGCCTTATCAATGGCGTTTATTGGTTCTTCACCGGGTCGGGGCTGATTTTGATTATTGAGTCTGATATCAAGTCTGGTTCCCGGTCCACAGTAGCTATATCCTGGAAGGTGCTTTTCTCCGGGGTACTTTGCCCATGGAGTTCCAGGGAGCTTTGCCAATTTGGCTGCGATATCACCTCCTCGTTTTTTTTTAAATCAGATCTCATAGACACAAATCTAAATTTCTTTGTACCACATTGCACGCATTTACCAGAAAGCGCTGATCGGTTATTTCTGGTTGTAATCGTTTCACGTCATCTGTGCCAGTACGCGTTTTACACTTCACACAATATAGATCCATAATTTATGTATAGAGATATGGATATAATTGATTTTTCAGCGACTAAAACAAGAGAACCAGTTAAGCATCATGCAGCGCTACCAAACTCTATCCGGATGATTATAATCGGGCCATCTGGATCCGGTAAAACGCAATTGTTACTCAATTTAATAATGAGATGGATGAAGTGGGATAAGTTGTATTTAATTGCCCCTAGCGTAGATGATCAACGATGTTATGAAGTGCTAAAAGATTTTAACGACAGCGCGGTAGAAAAATCCGAAGAGGGTATTATTGAGTTTATAACCGATATCGATGAAGCACCGAGCATTGATGATATTGATGGAGATATTAACAATTTAGTCGTATACGACGATATAATGTTAGATAAACAAAAAAATCCTGCTAGGATCTTTTCCAGAGGCAGGCATAAAAACACTGACGTGATATATGTCACTCAACGCTACACTCAGGTTCCAAAAGTCATCAGAGATAACTGCAATATTCTTGCTGTATTCAACGGAGTTGATAGTCATACTCTTAGAAATATTTGGCAGACATGGTGTTCTGATATGGACTTCAATCAATTTAAAAACTTCTTTAGTCATGCTCAGTCGACTCCGCACGGATTCGCAACAATAAATCTACATGATCCTCGGACACGATATCGTATCGGACTTGATCAAATATTCGGTTAAAATCATTTATTATTTTTGTTAACCCATAGCAGCAGAGAGGGTGGATGACAACAAGTTGCGACCAAAATTAATTAAAAAATCGTAAAAGTCTCCGTTTTCATTTTTTTAGTTAAAATGAGATTTCGTAGGGAAGGCTCGTTAAGATTTCAATCAATTTTTTGTCTAAAAACGTTGTAGGGTTTGCCCCTGAGACATTTTTTTTGGTTAAAATGAGATCGTAGGAAGGCTCGTTTTAAGATTTCAATCAAAATTTTGTCTGAAAACGTTGTAGGGTTCACCCTTTTTTTGGTTAAAATGAGATCGTAGGAGGGTTCGTTTTAAGATTTCAATCAAAATTTTGATTGAAAAATCGTAAAATCTCCGTTTTCATTTTTTTAGTTAAAATGAGATTTCGTAGGAGGGTTCGTTAAGATTTCAATCAAATTTTGTCTCAAAACGTTGTAGGGTTTGCCCTTTTTTTGGTTAAAATGAGATCGTAGGAAGGCTCGTTTTAAGATTTCAATCAAAATTTTGTCTCAAAACGTTGTAGGGTTCACCCTCTCTGCTGCTCTGTATTATTGCAGAATAGTATTTTAATTAATTATCAATGCAGAATAGTAGGTAAATTAAATGTATTATTACAGGATAGTAAATAAATTAACTGTAATATTGTGGAATACTAGGTAAATTAGCTGTATTACAGAATAGTAGGTAAATTAACTGTATTATTGCAGAATAGTAGGTAAATTAACTATTATTGCAGAATAGTAGGTAAATTAACTATTATTGCAGAATAGTAGGTAAATTAACTATTATTGCAGAATAGTAGGTAAATTAACTGTATGATTGCAGAATAGTAGGTAAATTAACTGTATTATTGCTGCAGAAATGTAATTCATCTTATATGTCAATGTGACAGTAAGTTAGATTTCTTCATCTATTTGCCAGATTATTAAACCTGTTTCTCAAGAAATTTGTTCATCTTAGAGTAGAGATATGAGTTATGTCCCTTTTCATTAGCATCAGGGATCCCTTCAGTATTCAGTTAAAGGTTCATTTCAAAAGGCACAATGAATATATGGTTTCTTTTGATTTTCTCTTCATCACAGGCTTTTCATATTGACAAGTTTGAGTGTATCTTAATTTAATTTTAATGTATAATCTTAAACAAATTGTCATTGTATCAAATTATTACTGTATCATTATGTTTTCATTTGCTAAATGTTATAATCATAATATTGTGTATTGTATCCAGTTGTCTTTGCATGCAGGAATTTATGCAGTACCACGAGAACTGTGTGCTGTCCAATATGCCAAAGCTGTCTTTGACTACAGCGCTAAATCAGAACAAGGAAAATCCCTGACAGAGATCCACTTCATTGACAAACTACCACATCTTGTGAAACTGATGCAAGATACATTCAGATCCATGATTAAAAATGGGAATGTACCAAACTACAAGATCCAGAAGTTTGTTGCGTCTTCATCAAATTACCAGCAACTGCAATCAAAGGAAACTGGAAGGAAGGGACATAGAGATGAAGATAATGCAGGAAAGAGCAGCCAATATGAAACAACCAGACTTGGAGCATTGTTCCCTATACATTATGAATCAACAAAACATAATAAAAAACATTTTGTTTTCCAAATTTCTGCAAAGCCAGTTGTTCACGTTTATGATGGGAACATTCTAAAACATAAAAACATGGATGCAATAGTTTGTCCTGATGACACAAAAGGGTCAGGGAAAGGGGTTATTGCATCAGAACTTCGGAAGATGCATAAATACAGGCAGCAGAAAGAAAGCTGCTTCAAGCTGGAGAAACCTGACATTGGAGATGTGGCTATATCCTTTGGAGAGGAAACTCCTTTTCATGTGATTGTTCATGTTGTGATTGAAAGTGACTCTCACCAAAAGCCAGAATTTAAAAGTACAATGGAAAAGTCCTTTGACAATATTTTGACGAAGACAGATAAATGGGTGATAGTGAAAACACTAGCCATGCCATTATTTGGTGTGAGTAAGTATACAATATAAATAAATCATAATAACTTGTGTGTCATTTGTAGGCTGGGGGTTGATACTGATACATTTTGATGATTTTCCTTGGGGAATTTCGATTTCATCCTCTTGGTCCAAATGCATGTAGTGGGGGAGCTCGTTACTGTTAGCACTAGATTTTAAAAACCATTTGACAAAAAACAAATGCAGTTTGATAGGAATAATTGTTTATGACCAAGATATAAATGGCTTGATTCAGCTCTCTGACTTTGAATATATTCTAGATTTTTTTTCCTAACCTGAGCTAAGTTAGTTTATGGCATTGTTCCACTGTGTTGAGCATCATTCATTAAATTGGCATGAATGCCATTCAGATATTTAAAAATGATGATCTGCCATCAAATTCAGCTGCTGTTTAAACAAAAATGAAGTTATCAAGAACTTTCATTTTGTACAGTTGATGCTTATATGCCACCAGATACTGAAGTAAAACTTTTAAGATGATTTCGTCTCAAAAACCAGTTGACAGAATTTGATCAAATTTGACACAAAGCACACTGACACAAGGGGCTTTTAAATTTGCACAAATGATATCTGATCCACTATCAGTTTTGGTCACTGTTTCTCCACAATAGTATAAAAGAATTGTAAAATTGATTCTTAGAAACAGCTAAATAGAATTTTTAATTTGACAGAAAGTATTTAGAAATGAAGGCCTTTAAAAGGAATTTGTAATGATTTGGATGTAGCCACTGAAAATAGAAAAATCTCTAAAAGACATCTCAACAAACCCCCCATAAGAATTACACCAAATTGAAAAGAATGCATCTTTGGCAAAAATTACTTTCAGATTCATACAGTGATGCCAATCGATGACATATAGATGACATTAATAAGCACAGAAAAACCTCGAAAAACATTTCTTAAAAATTGCAAAGCAGAATTTTTAACGGCTTTACAATTATATACCGCTGATGTTGATTTAACCACCATTACTAAAACAAGAAAATCTGTAATAAAGTCTCTAAAACCACTCTTTCAAATTTGACTAAAATTTACAGAAAGCACCCTGCCATGATGTATTTTCCAGATAGTTTAATCAAATCATTGTAAATATAAATAAAACTTTATAACCATGATACAAACAATTGAAGAGAAGAATTTGTTTTAATGAATTTGGTTAATAACAAACAGGTTTTCATATAAAATGATTGTGGGAAATGGCCCAAAATATTGCTATTATTATTTTGAATTAGATTTTGTCCCAGTGTCTATTCTAACCTTTAGGGATATTGATCTGGCAATGGTATGGAAACTAGATAAATTTTTACTTACAATGTATAGTTGTTTTCAAATGGCATTGCATATGATACTTAGTGCTGCACCTAAAAATGTTTTAAAGCAAATGGATTCATTTATGGACAGAAAAGGTTTATTTTATATGAGTTTTAAAAATTTCTTTTCTCAATTAAGATAAATAATAAGCATGGACCAACTGATTTTCAAAAGGTCAGGGTCTTTGTAATGTTAAACTACTGCCATATTTGTTTCCCTATTTTTGGTTTCTTTACAATGATAGGCATTTAATGAGCTGATTTCTGTTTAATGACTATCATTTTTTCCCATTCAACATTTTGTACTTTGTTACATACTACTCTACAATAACACAGTTAATTTACCTACTATTCTGCAAAAACAGTCAATTTTCCTACTATTCCACAATGACACAGTTAATTTACCTAATATTCTGCAATAATACAGTTAATTTACCTACTATTCTGCAATAACACAGTTAATTTACCTACTATTCTGCAATAACACAGTCAATGTACCTAATATTCTGCAATAACACAGTTAATTTACCTACTATTCTGCAAAAACAGTCAATTTTCCTACTATTCCACAATGACACAGTTAATTTACCTAATATTCTGCAATAATACAGTTAATTTACCTACTATTCTGCAATAACACAGTTAATTTACCTACTATTCTGCAATAACACAGTCAATGTACCTAATATTCTGCAATAACACAGTTAATTTACCTGCTTCTCTGCAATAACACAGTTAACTTATTTAATATTCTGCAATAACACAGTTAATTTACCTACTATACTGGGGGCCCCGAGTGGCTGAGTGGTTTAAAGTGCTGTCCGTTACGGATCACTGCCATCTCACCTCTGTCTGCATGGGTTTGAGTCTAAGATTCTGCAAATGTGGGAAAGTGAAAAAGCTTGCCAGTAGCTTCTTGTGGGTCGATGGCTCTTTCCGGGTTTTTTCCAGGTTCTTCCGCCACCATTAATACTGACCACCATGTAAAGCCTATATTGTGCTGCAAAATGGCATTAAACCATAAAAAAACTAAACAAACCTACTATACTGCAATACTACAGTAAATTTACCTACTATTCTGCAATAATAATTAATTTACCTACTATTCTACAAAAATACAATGGGGTCTTTTTTTAACAAAAAGAATGTTTTATTTATTATTAAAGAAATAATTATGATTGCATATTACAACATAAATGCCATTCATAAATAAATATTCAAGGGACATCACTGCAGTTTTTTTATGTATCATAACTTCTGTCCTCGCTTTTGCTTGCCAAAATGAATTGCACAATGAAATCCTTGAACTTTAAAAAGTTAATTAAATGCTTAGTGTCCAGGTTAACAGGAAAAAGAATTGGCAAACAGCTGTTGCAGTCTATATAATTATCACTGATAATAATCACTCTCTTGAACACATTTATTAATTTCTGTAAAATTTCTCAGCAGACACCTCCGTATAAAGAAGAATTTTTTCATCACTTTTCAAAGGTTTATTTATAGAAGCAATATTTTGTGTGCCCATTTAGCATCTTGATAGACAGTAAATTCACTGTATTTCGTTTTAGAAAATGTGTCACTGGAGAAGCCTTGGGCAGAATTATTCCTGGACAGATTTGCTGCTTTCTGCAATGAAGTGCAAAATCCTAATTTGGCAGAAATTCATATAATTACACCCGTTTCATCCAGCAGTGCCTATTCCACATTGAAGAATGTTTTCTGTGACTTTACTGCAAAGATAAAGAGTGCACAGCATCTAAAACTTCCACCCAACAGTGATTCAAAGGTGAGTAAATGATGAGAACAGGTAGTAGAAATCACAAAGTAATTATCAACATTGTTTAGTTTTTTATTGTGCCCTATCTGCATGCAGCATGGGCATCTTGATATGATCCTGTCCACTCGTACTTATGTATGTAGGTGAGTCAATGTGTCCAAAGAAGCTTGTTAGCAAGATCACACACAAATCACTCAACATACCTGCCAACTCGTACGATTTTGCTTTTTAAAAAAACACTAAAATCACAGACTTACGGAACGATAGCAAAAAGTATGGAAATATGAACTTTTTTTTTGTTCTGGATATTTTTTGTACTGTTTCGTTCCGGATCCAGATTTTTGTATTAGACTCCATGTTCGAATTCGGAGCTTTATCTTAGACAGTGGATTTTGGTTGGGAACCAGACTAATTATACAGTGGTACCTCAGATGCTTTAATCAACTCTATTTTGTTCGTGAGAAGCGCGCATCTGATCTAGACTTCAAATTTCTTTTTGTCATCTTGTCGTCTGAAAATGTTTTCTAAACGAAAATGCGCCAAAGGTGGAGAGGACAACCAACTTCATAATAAGCTGAAACAATGGATGCAAAAGTTTAAAGCAGATTACTTGGATACCTGGTCATGCTTAGAAAAAAGTACGCTGAGCAAATGAACATAGAGGAGAAGTCATCAAGCGAAAGAAACAGAGAAGACCAAGAAAGATGGGATTATATGTATAATGATGAAACGATAGTGGAGGAAAGGTCAGCAGAGGAAATCTACTTAGAAGGAAGGATACAAAGAAGGAAAGAAAAAAGAAGAAGAGACAGGAAAGAACAAATTGAAAAACAACAAGAACTGTATTTTGACGAATGCCTGATGTAAATTTTTAAAAAAAAATATATTTTATGATTACAAACATATAACGAATACAAATAAAAAATATAGCACACACTTATATCAAAAAAGGGAGAGCCTTTCCTTTAAATGGTCTGAAAAGATCAGAGAAAAGAAGACCTCTCCAAAAAAAAAAAGTGGAAAAGGTGTCCATTACATATATTGCACGTTATGTCGTGTTGACTTGAATATTTCCCACGGTGGGCGAGATGACTGACGCCACCACATGAATTAAAAAAAACATACAGAATATGTTGCAATGAAATAAAGTTATAAGTTGCTGATTTCTATGGGATTTGGATCTGCAGTGTCAGAAACTGAATTGCAGGTCATTAAGGCTAAAGTATATTTTACAAACTTTTTGGATGAGCATAATGTTGCAATTGCTGCATCATGCTTCTAAACTATTCAAGTGCATGTTTCCCAAATCATCAGTAGCAAATAGTTATCAGAACAAAAGCTACTGCTATTGTATTACAACAGTGCAAGTCAATACCGGAAGACAATGTTGACAATATTTCATCCCAACCTTTCAGTATTGCAGCTGATGATAGCGATGATTCTGAGAAGCTGTACCCAGTTGTTGTTAGATATTTTGATAACACAGACCGGATTGTAACTGAAGCACTTTTGTCAGTTCCAACATGTGATGGAGCCTCTACTGGGGAAAATATTTTCACATTATTGGATGATGATTTGAAAAAGAGAAACATAAGTTGAAATAACTGTATTGCTTTTGAATCAGATAATGCTTCAGTGATGACAGGTTGCAATAAAGGTGTATTTGGACATAAAACTAAGGTGAATCCCTCAGTGTACCCAAGTGGATGTTCATGCCATTTGGTACATTTAGCAGCTAAAAAGGGGGCTGATGTGCTGCCTAATAGTTTTGATGGGTTATTAGTGGTTGTCTCTTGGTGAAGGTATAAAAGACTGTTGGAACAGTGGGAACCCTTACAAATATATTTTCATAAAGAAACCAAGAAGCAAGAGGTTAAAGGCAAAAAAGCTAAAGCCAAAAGTATTCTGTCAGAGAATGTATCTAGTTCCAAGGATAAAGTTCCACATGTATCTAGCAATAAAGAAGGAAATAACAACTGTGCAGGCACATATGCATTATAGCTTTGAAAGGTGATAAATCTAGAATCAGGCATGTACTACCTTCAAGTCTGCCTCAGCAGGAAAGTCTAAGAAGATAGGTTCCTTAGAGAAAACTAAATCAAAGAAATCGGATAAAAAGGCTCTGTCTAGATGTCGGACACCATTGGTTAGAAATGACCGGAAATAAAGTAAAAAAAAGTAAAAAATTAGTTACAGAGAGGAAAAGGCTATGTCTTTTTTTTTGGAGTGTGTGTAAGGCTTTGCAATCCCAGAGGGCAAAGATTTATTGCTTATTTATAGACCACAAAATTCCATTATTTAACAAGTACAAGTTAACCGTGCAACAGGAGGAGCCTATGATCCACAAACTTAGAGAAAACATGCTTGAATTTTTAAAGCAATTGCTCATCAGATTTATAAAGGCTACAGAAATTTCGAAAGTGAAGGATCTTACTGATATTGATTATCATGACTGTAAGAAACAAAAGTCAGATGATAAGCTTATAGTAGGTTCAGAAACTAGAAAATACGTGGCTGAAAGTAAGTTGTATGAAAGTAGCCTTTGTCAATTCTATAAAGATGTAAGGGACTATTACACAACTGTTTGTGATTACATTACTAAGACGTTTTCTTTGAATAATGAACTTCTGAAATAGTGCAGTTGCTGATGTGTCAAAAAGGCTGATGAGTGATTTTAGCAGTGTGATGTATTTCCCATCAAGGCTTTTTATGTGTATGGAACCCAGAGAAACCAACTGGCAAGACAACTTGGAAGCAGAGTTTTTTAATTATGAAGTAGATGAATTAAATCCTGAGATCTTAAACACTAAACGAGTTGACAAGCAATGGGATCTTATTAGTAAACTCCAGGATGCTAATGGCCAGTTCAGATACAAATTGTTGAAGAATATACTTATTGGTCCTCATTCAAATGCAGGTTGTGAGAGGGTGTTCTCATTAGTTGCAATAAAACACTCCAAATCCAGATCATCTATGTCAGTTGATACCTTGGAAGCACTATTAGTCATTAAAGTGAAGGGGGGGGGGGGGGGGGAAATGCTTCAAAATGGAGTTTGACCAAGTTTTTAGAAAGTGCAAAAGTACCCTGCACCAGTCACATCAGTAGCTATTTATTGTAAGTTACAACATGGATATAAAATGTAATGGTTTTTACAATTTTACTTGTTGCCAGAACATAAGTTTTCACACCTTACTGAAAATTGGTCTAACTTGCTGAAATATTTTGACTGACTTACTGAAAATGTTTCTTTAGGGTTGGCAGGTCTGAGTCCAAAAGTTGATGACCTATTTGATTTTCATGTCAATGACTGCAATTTTTAAATGAAATATGAAATAAAAAATTAACCAAACCCCAAAACTACAAAGATCTAGAAATTAGCATAAAAACTAGCTGAAAATATTTACGGTAGGAAACATTATTTGGCCTTTACGTTTGTTCTTGTAGTAAAACAATGTGAAGATTAAGAGCACTCTTGAAAGAGATCACTGATTTTGTGTCTAATTTCAATGGGCAATTAGTTCCAATTGATGAACCATGTTCATATGACTTTGTTTTAAAAGTTGGAACAATGAGTATACCATTGTCAAAGAGCAGTGAAAGTATCTTGCATAGAGAACAAATTTTGTGCTTGATTCTAGATCAAATGGATTATCCAGTGTAGGGTACAGAGCAGTGGGTAGGGGTGCTCTGATCATGGTACTTTAAAGATGATCCAAGTAGCTGTGTTTTGAACTTTTTGGAGTAGATATTAAGATGAACCAGACAATAGACCAGTCTTGAAAGTACTAATTATCACACAAGCATTGTAGTGGTATCAACTGAAAGATATCACATGAGAAATGCACCTCTCTACTCCTTAGATGGCAGCATCAACTTCATTTGGGTGGCTAGATTTGTATATTTGGGTGTCATCAATGTACAATTAGTGAGATATGGGCTGATTATCTATGACACTTGAGTTGAGAGCGACTGAGTGTATAGAATGAAGGTAACAGGTCCAGGAAGTAATAAATCATGGTCTATTGTGTCAAATGCTGCAGAGAAATCAAGGAGGGTGGGGATTATAATAACATCAGTCAGTGAAGGCAATATTGGATCAAAGCACTCAAGCAGCAGTGATGTTGGAATTGGAGCAATTTCACATGACTTTGGTGCACTCTTCATCACAATTGTCCTACTAAATCCATAGAGACAGGTTCAAATGATGCGAACAGTTGTCGCTGAATCACAACTGTATGGTGAGAAGTCGAAATTGTATTGTCAAGCTTATTTCTAATGGTTTGTACCTTGTCACAGAAGAAATCATCAAACAGGTCCAGAAGGTCTACTGTTCCTTGACATTAGTTTGTTAGTAATCTCAAATAGCTCTTTGCAGCTGGAACTTTGCATTATCTTAGTACTGTAGTGGGATAATTTGGCTGCATGGACTAATGTTTGTGACCTTGTTAGCAGTACGAAGCTGGTCCCTAACACTGCTATCCCATGGAGAACACATTTGAATTGATACTCTGCACTTGGTGGCTTGGGCATGTTTTTCAAGCAATGAATGCAGGCAGTTATCAGGTTGTTCTGCTGTAGGAGGTAAGCAAGTTGTTATGTTTTCTTGGATGTCATGCATTAGTTTGGTTCTATTTATCATATGGAGATTTATCTTAATGCTAAATAAAGGTGGAGGGTTAGGGACTGATACCTCCAGATGGCATATAATGCAGAGGTGATCTGAAGCAAGTTCATGGTATACAAGGGTGGACCATAGAATATTATCACCAGGTCTATGAAGAATTAGGCTAAAATGTAACCATGTTTAATGGGTGGGTTTGTTAACTGACTGTTTATGGTTGAAAACATGAATTTAATCTAGGAGTTTTGATGTGTATGGGTTTCTAGGACAAAGTTGAAATCTCCAAGAATAATCCGGTTGTCACCAAAAAGAGAGATTTAGTCAGCTTGTTTTTTCTACTAGGTAGAGGCAGAAAAAATGTTCCACTGACTTTTTAAAGTTGAACATACGTACAATTTCCAGCTAATAAAGCAGACATTATTTACTGGTCAACTGACTGCATCTAATAACATCACAAAGCCAATCGAACATGCTGACAGCTTTCATTTTTTTATGTTTATTATTTTGTGAAAATCTTTTATCATCAATGACTTTTTTGTTTATGCATTTAAACACATGTAGCATAGCTGCAGCTGTCTCGTTTTGTTTCTGTTTTTGTCTTGTGTTTTGGACCTGAATACAGGTGTACATTTTTGTGGCAAAAAGTACATTCATTTTATTAATTTTAAAAAATATCAATAAAATTTCGTTGGAATTTTCAGTTTAGAATGGGCACTCAGTTCTCTTTTGAAAGAATGTATCGCATGTATATATGAATACAGTTCTACAATATGATTGGTTCATTTAAAATCGAGGCTACCATGCCTGTCATTATCTGCCATATTGGATTTTGCAAATAGTTACCGATGTCACTGTATTTCACCTTCGTAATATTCAGTTTCTAATCATGTTAATTAGGAAAGTGGAACATTGAGAATTTCCTCCAAGAAAAATAGAAGGAATCAACTGGAAGGGCAATTGTGTTGTTTTGTATAGATTTGTGAAACCATATAGTAAAGGAGAAAACATGATGTTTCGCAAATTGTGTAATGTGATTTCACTATTGGGCATGGAGGTGCCCATGGAATACAGGAGCACGAAAAAGCTAATAAACATCCGCTACCTGCTTCATCACACACAGCTCAGCCTGAGCATACAATGTTTATCAATTCCAGAGAGAACCTTAATGTAATTCGATCAAAATTCGATTTATTAAATTTCTTTTAGAAATAAACCTTACTCTTTCAGTTACTAGTGTTGCTGCTGATTTATTTTATTAAAATTGCATAGGATAACTCTTATGCTTGAACTAAAACAGTTCAATAAGAAAATCTCAGACTTTAGATCATCAATGAAAGTTGGTACATTGGAATCGATGATTGAAAAAGAAACAAGGTGTGGAAAGGGTTCCTATAAACAGCTTGTGTTTGAGTGTGTTGAACTCTTGCACCTTCTCAATGGGCAACTAAATGGAACATGGTGCCCGTCCAGAAGGTACAAGTGTGCAACATGCATTTGTGACATTAAATAATTATGTAAGGCACTGTCCTAATATACTGATGGTTGTATTTGTTGAAATAGTTACATATGCATTCAGATTTTAAAAATCAGTATTTTTTCCTGAAAATCAGTATTTGTTCCTGAAAATCAGTATTTTTGTCACAAGTAGTCAGTATTTTTGTACTCAGGGCTTGGCTGCTATGGTGTTGACACAATTGTATACATAAATATTAAAGACAATCACAAAGACAGCTTACTGGCTTTACTCATGCCTCAGTAATAAGTATTATTTCTCATGTCCATTTCCATAGTTTAAAAAAAAATTCTGGATACAAGAAATATACATGTACATGTAATTAAAAATTTCAGGAACCATGCCACGATCATATTATATTCAAATTCATATGTGATCTCAAAATGATAATAAATTTTTTATACACTATTTCACTTGCTTTCAACAAACAAAATATTTTTTTATGTGTGAATGAATATAGGAAATTTTGATAGCCATGCCATCAACGTGTTAAATCCAAATTCGCAGGGCTGCACTGTATAGGAGTTAAAAGGGGCTAATGCTAAAGTAATCATGGATACCACACTACCAGGAAATCAGGGGGAAATTCAGGAGAAATGAGAGATTTTTTTTCCTGACCATTAAACGTCATTACTAGTATTGATGAAAGTTGGGAAATCCTGGAAATTTTTAAACCAAGTGTACTTGAGTAGTAAGTGAACTGATAATGAGTTAAATATATTCAGAGATTTTCAGTTTGGATCATTGCTGTAAATATATGTCTATAGTCAATCCAAACACTGAGTTAATTAGACTGGTCTAGTAGAGACTTTAGTCGATATCAATATCTTATGTGGAAGATATGATGACCAGTATAGTATCACAATAAGCCATACATCTGTGATCTTGGAGAATATAATATATACATTATACAGCTTATCAACACCAGTTTCCATTTTGATATCTAAAATTATTGAAAATGTCTGATAAAGCTTATTATTTGATATTTAGTGAATGGAACATGGTGATAAACATTATCGTCAGTAGTAGCTGTGTCCACAATTTGCCTTTGTGGTGAATTTTGCTACCAAACATTGCTAAAATATGTCGAAATTACAAACATATTGGTGGACCAAAATGACATAACCTCATTTTTGTGGACCAATGAGAGGGTGGTATTCTTTTAGCAGGTTTCACCTGTATATTAAGTTGGCCTAGTCAAGGCCATGTCTGGCAGTAATGTTAGTAAAAGGGCTGCCATTCCTGCTAGATAGAGGACTAAGTAAAATTGTAAAATTGGATGTCTGAAAGATTGAATCTTGGAGCTGAACATTGGTACTAAATTATCATGCTGTGTGATGGATAGCTTGAATGATTCTAAAACGGTTGCAGGAGAAATAGGTTGTGTCATTCCTTTTATTATAAATTAGGTAAATGTTAAGAAATGATACGAGCCTTATAGCTTCTAAGTATCAATACACTATTTGGGAACAGGTTTATCAGATTAGAAGCAGACACAAGTGAATTCTACAGAAAATATAGTCCAGTTTTATAGAGAGTGGTATCCTACTTTTGTCAAAATATAAATCAACCCTTTATAATTAAGTCATTTTAAGTATGGATTTTTAAACATGAGGTTGTTTGACAATTGTTTGGGGTTTTATTGGCAAGCTATCTGTATAAGAAAGATTCTAGTACTTTGTATTTGGTGTTTTTTATGCTGTGATAGGAAATGTTTTCTTTATAAATCATGCCAAATAGATTTCAAGTTATTGTTTCCTCATACCAACATAATACAGTTTGGCAAAGTTAAAATTTACATGTACCAGAGCCTTGTGTATGGGTTTGAATTCACTGACACTAATAACATTTGTTTTACACAATGAATGCTATGTCCGTTAAGAAATATTCTACTTGAGACATTGCTATGTTGGTTTGCAATTGATTATTCAGATTTCTTAAGAATTGAAATTTTGAAACGAAACAAATTTAATTTATTCATCATTATTGTTTCCTCATTCCAACATAGTACAGTTTGGCAAGCTTAACATTTGTATTTTGTAATTTGAAATGACTTAGCATACAATGAATTTACAGTAATCAAACTGGTTTCTTGTACTAAATGTGTGGTTTAAGGTATAGATGTTAATGTATATAGATGTAAAGGAAGAGTCTTGAAATAGATACATCTTAGCTAAATGTTGTTTTAACCTAATTTTTATTATACAATACATGCTTCAAACCATGTGCATGACTCAATTGTGTTATATGGAAATATTTCAACTCAATAGGAGAATGTATTATCATTCAGTAGACATTAACCTGCACAATAAGAATGGGTAGGTATTGTATAATTCAAATAGTTACACCTCCCACACACACGAAAAAAAACTTATGTATAATTACTTGTATAGCCTGCACCTAATGGTAAATAATTTCAACATTTTTAAAAAATTTATTCATTGAAGCAATCAGATTGAAAATTCAGAAACAGATATTAAACACCTGCTAACCTGTAAGTAGCCATTTCTAAAAAAAAAAAAGAATTATATAATAAGTGTGCAAATGATACCATCTACAGACTTTATAGTTAACATCACTGAGTCAAAATTTGT